>CM074727.1:143266460-143932710 GCA_037306005.1 Rhinophrynus dorsalis
TGCACAGACAGAAGGCAGACTCTACCGGTCCTGTCAATATACCGGACAGGACAGTCTATAGGCTCTACCGGCCTTGCCAATACCGGGTAAGGCAACCTGCAGATGGAATAGCATAACGGTTCTACCGGCCTTACCAAATTACCGGGCAAGGCAGCCTCAATAGATACACAATGTCGGCTCTACCGGCCCTGCCAATACCGGGTAAGGCAACCTCAGATGGAATGTGGCAAAAGGTTCTACCGGCCTTACCAATACCGGGCAGGGCAGCCCAGAGATAGTAGCAGCAGTCAGATGAAACTGGCAAATTAGCAGAATCGTTAAGCAGCAAGGCTTTGGAGCAAACCAGCGTCCGCACGCTGGGAACAACACTGAATAGTATAGCCGTAAGGCTTTGCGAGCAAACCAGTGACCGCACACTGGAGTAACAAGTGAGTAGTATAGCCGCAAGGCTTAGGAGCAAACCAGCATCCGCATGCTGGGACCAACACAGATTTGTATAGCTGATAGGCTTTGGAGCAAACCAGTGACCGCACACTGGTGTAACAAGCGAGCTTGTATAGCCGCAAGGCTTAGGAGCAAACCAGCGTCCGCACGCTGGGACCAACACAGATTTGTATAGCTGATAGGCTTTGGAGCAAACCAGTGACCGCACACTGGTGTAACAAGTGAGTTTGTATGGCCGCAAGGCTTAGGAGCAAACCAGCGTCCGCACGCTGGGACCAACACAGATTTGTATAGCTGATAGGCTTTGGAGCAAACCAGTGACCGCACACTGGTGTAACAAGTGAGTTTGTATGGCCGCAAGGCTTAGGAGCAAACCAGCGTCCGCACGCTGGGACCAACACAGATTTGTATAGCTGATAGGCTTTGGAGCAAACCAGTGACCGCACACTGGTGTAACAAGTGAGTTTGTATGGCCGCAAGGCTTAGGAGCAAACCAGCGTCCGCACGCTGGGACCAACACAGATTTGTATAGCTGATAGGCTTTGGAGCAAACCAGTGACCGCACACTGGTGTAACAAGTGAGTTTGTATAACCGCAAGGCTAAGGAGCAAACCAGCGTCCGCACGCTGGGACCGACACAGAATTGTAGCAATGTCACCAACGCGACCAGGCAGACGGTCGCCAGGATACTGAAGACAGGTGATGAGATGACAGGAACCAGCAACCATCAGTCATGTCAGGAAACAGCATAGAAGAAGTTCAGCAGTAACTGCAACACCAGAGACTAGGCCGGAACCAGGACTGGAGTAACTCAGCATCCATGAAACACTGGAACAGTAGAGATCAGGAACCCAGGAACACAGGAGATCAGGAACTCAGGAACACTGGAACAGAGGCCCAGCTATCACTAGCATAGTGATAGCAAGAAGGTCAGAAACAACACGAAAGGGCACTCAAAGGGTGCCCAATCCAGGTTTAAATAGGCAACAAGAGGCGGGCTAACTGCAGACAGCCAATAGAAGCCCCCTACTGGTGACAGACAGGGAACTGCAGCAATCACGGGCACCGTGATAGAAACCCCAACTTATTGTCCTGACTGCCCTTCCAAACCTGGCCTCTGCATGGGTGACTGCTTCAAGCAATACCATGAAGGCACAATGCAGTAGTGCTGTGAAGTTTATTTTATTATTTGGCCACTTTTCCCCCCTGAAATATCCTGTTTTTTTATTTTTCAAAACACATCCCTCCTTAGATCTAACACTATCAAAATATAATGGGAAGCAAAGCACCCTAAGATTTTTCTGTCTCTGATAATAGAAACACACATGTTCCCTACTGGGCCCAGTAGTTCCCCCAAACCCTGACAAACCTATGCATATGGGGCATTGCTGTACTAAGACGATGTAACTCACCAATAATGTAAAGTACTTAAAAAATCTGCAAATATCATCTGATTGAAATCCAGAGCAACACTAAAATATAAGTATGAAAAAATGGTGTTTCTCTGCCTTTCTGAAGGTTTTGGGAGGGATTGCTGATACAGTGGCAGCGAAAAAAATTGAAAAAGTGCAAATGGAATGAAAGCCAGGGTTGTCTACTCTTCTACAACATATACTTTTGGGGGTAAAATTCATTGCAGTATTGCCAAACAGTCCGAAATGAGACAAGGCGCCAGCTGTAAAAATGGCATGTCTGTAAAAGGAAACTCACATGTTCCAACTGGGCCCAGGATCTCCCTCAAATCCTGACAAACCGCTGCATATGGGGCATTGCTGTACTCAGAAAAAGGAGCCGAACAGTAAGCAATACAGTTTATAAAATCTTCACCTATTCTGTAATTGAAATTCACATCAACATTGAAGTCTAAGTGTGAAAAACGCTGATTTTTTTTTTTACTTATGTCACGTTTTCACGGGATTAGTGGTAAAAAGGGTGTGTGCAAAATTTGAAAACACAGCTAAAACTAAAAACTGGGGTGTCTACTTTCCAAAACTATACACTTTTGGGGGAAAATCTTAAAAAAGAGCAGTGTTACACAGGACAAATGAGACATGGCACCAGTAACACAAGCTGTGAAAATTCAAAGTGTGAACCTGGAAATGCACATGTTCCAATTTGGGTCCCGTATCTCCCCCAAATCTTTAGAAACCTATGCATATGGGGCATTGCCATACTCAGAAGAAGGAGCCGAACACTAAACAATGCAGTTTTAAAAATCTTCACCTACTCCGTGCTTGAAATCCACATCAACGTTGAAATCTAAGTGTGAAAAATGCTGCTTTTTTACTTACGTCACATTTACAAGAGAGTGGTGGTAAAATGGCTGTGTAAAAAATTTGAAAACACACCTAAAATGAAAGCTGGGGTGTCTACTTTTCAAAAATATACACTTTTGGGGGGAAATAGCAAAGTGGAGCACTGGAACATAGTCCCAAATGAGAAATGGCACCAGATAAGAAAGATATGAAAATTCAATATTTGTTCCAATTTGGGTCATGTATCTCCCCTAAACCTTGAGAAACCTATACATATCGGATATTGCCGTACTCAGAAGAAGAAGCTGAACACTAAACAATGCAGTTTTAAAAATCTTCACCTATCATGTGCTTGAAATTCACATCAACATCAAAGTCAAAGTGTGAAAAACGCTGTTTTTTTTTTAACTTGCATCAAGATGTACGAGGGATTGGTGGTAAAATGGCTATGTAAAAAATTTGAAAACTTACATAAAATGAAAGCCTGGGGTGTCTACTTTCCAAAAATATACACTTTTGGGGGGAAATCTTAGAGTGGAACACTGTTACACAGCCCCAAATGAGACATGGCACCAGTGATGCAAGCTGTGAAAATTCAAAGTGTGAAACTGGAAAAGCGCATGTTCCAATTTGGGCCCCGTAGCTCCTGCAAACCTTGAGAAACCTATGAATATGGGGTATTGCCGTACTCAGAAGAAGGAGCTGAACATTAAACAATGCATTTTTAAAAATCTTCACCTATCCTGTGCTTGAAATTCACACCAACATTGAAACCTAAGTGTGAAAAACGCAGAATCTTTTACTTACATCAAGATTTACGAAGGATTCGTGATAAAATGGCTGCGTAAAAAATTTGAAAACTTACATAAAATGAAAGCCTGGGGTGTCTACTTTCCAAAAATATACACTTTTGGGGGGAAATCTTAGAGTGGAGCACTGTTACACAGCCCCAAATGAGACATGGCACCAGTGATGCAAGCTGTGAAAATTCAAAGTGTGAAACTGGAAACGCGCATGTTCCAATTTGGGCCGCGTAGCTCCCCCAAACCATGAAAAACCTATGAATATCGGGTATTGCCATACTCAGAAGAAGGAGCTGAACACTAAACAATGGATATTTTTAAATTTTCAACTATCCCGTGCTTGATATCAACAGTAATATTGAAATGTAAGTCTGAAAGCTGCAAAAAAACAAAATTTTTCCACAATTTTGAATTTTTTTTCTGGAAAAATAGCTGCATAAAAAACTTGAAAATTCTCCTGATTATTTACCTTATGTTGTCTAGTTTTCAGAAAGATATACCCTTGTGGGACATTTTTGGTTCTGGCACCATCAACTAAGCTATGATGCTCACATGCCAATTGTTGAGAAATTACAAGTTGGAAATAATGGCATCCATCTTGTAATATTTACCTTGTAAATGTGAGGAAGGGATTGAAATACTAGGTATATGGGGTATTCTTATATTCAGGAGAAGCAAATGAATATATTTAGGGGTATTTTTTTGTCATTAACTAATATTATGCAAATCCTGACAGAAAAATGTAAGCAAAATGTTGTTTTTTTTTATTTTGTTATTCTTTTTTTCTATTTTAATCAAATTAAACAATGAGGTATTCATATAATTGTGGTATCAAAAGAAAGCCCTACTTGTGCTTAAAAAAACAGTACATAATTTGTGTGGGTGCACAAAAGGAATTAAAGAGAAAATATGGTTGAACAAAGACATAGTCAAAAAAGTCAAAATTGCTCCGGTCCTTAAGGGAAAACGACATCAGATTTTCCCGGTCCTTAAGGGGTTAATGAATAACTAGACATATATGAATAAGTGGCCCTTAATTTGTTGTCCCTTCATCAAGAAAAAAGAACTTAATATGTACATCTTGGAGGACAGAAGGGAGAGGGTGGACACAGAGCCGGCCCAAGACATTGTGCTGCCTGGGTCCAAGGATGAAATGCTACCCTCCCCCACCAAAACCACACCCACCAAACCAGGCCCACCTCCATTATGATTAAGGTGTGAATTTATCTGAAGGAGTAATGACAGACACCTGATCATTACGATCCAAAAAATGCATAACCCTTGAAACTGACAGATTTTTTTTTTTCTTTTCTTAAAGACACATTTTTCATCCTACAGAAGGTTTTTACCTGTAGTTAATATATATCTTGCAGAAGCTAAGGGTCCAGTCACTTGTATATCATGCCATAGCCTCAGGCTAGTTCTACATGTGTGTAATACAGGTCTTTACTGAGAACATTATTCACAAAATACACAAGAAATACAAGTCTGGTAGCCACTGACTGTTTAACCCCTTAAGGGCGCATCTCACCCCACTGGACGTTAGACGGGTAAGACAGGGAGGGACAACCTCTGGAGCTCCAAATGTTGTTAGACTACAGCTCAGCATCCTCTGCCTATGTCTTATAGTCCAACAACTGCAAAGCCACATTTTGCCCAAACGTGCAATTAGTTAAACTACTGGGAGACTAAATATCTTATTGTGTAATTACATGGTGCCTACAAGGTAAACACTGTATGTTGCAATTCCTTTTACCAAGGTCATATCTGCCCGCCTACAGGGCACACCCACCCACTCATCTACCTATTCTAACACCGTCAGCAGACCAGCGCCTTGCTTCTCGCTGCCTTTCATTAACAGCATCCCGAAACATACAGCCCCTGCTCTGGCCAATGCCACCCCTAAAACTCGGGAGCAGATGAGGACCTCTTGCCCCTTGTTGGCCCGAAGGCCACCAATCTGCACACTAAACCAGGGAGTGACGTTCTCCATGTTCCCGGAAATGTCAGCTGTCACCCGCCCCTAAATTCTCGCTAGAGACAGTTATTCCTGTTGTCTTACATCACCTGAGGGCTTACCTTTGTGAATATTCACTATTTCAAAAGTGGAGATTTGTTGGGGCAAATTGTTTGCACTATAGAAAATAAAACAGATTCCTATTGCAGTGCTTTGGAAATCTCTATATAAATTAATTAACTTGTGTATTTATCCGCTATCACAATGTTGGTTTCAAACCATACAGCACACCGAATGCTTACTGGTGCCCAAAAGAACATGCCTTGGGACAGCATCTATCAAAGTGCCGCCTGGGTCCCATGAACCCACCGGGACCCATGTAAGGGCCGGCTCTGCTTTTAGCCCACTACTGCATTCACAGTAAGGAAATATTCTAAAGCATACCATTCTGGTCTGGCCAAAACAGCAGTCCATCCACAAAGTGCCAGACAATTCCTCTCTGAACAAGAGACGCAGCCAACCCCAACGGTTCGGCCTTGTTTGCAAATTACCCTTCAGCTTAGTGACCCCAAGAGTAATAAGAGAATCCACATTGGACCCCTTGCTCGCAGTGCCTAGAGAGATTAGCTACACCTCACTGACGAGACCCAACAAAGGCAAAAACTGGGGTTGGCTGCTTCTCTTGTTCAGAAAGGAATTGCCTGACATTTTGTGGCTGCACTGCAGTTATGGCAAGACCAGTATGATATGCTTTAGGATATTTCCTCTCTGTGAAAGGCACTAGTGGGCTAAAACAGACTGCACCCTGGGTAGGACGCCACTTCTACTGAGCCTGCATATTTGTATTGCAGGCTTCTTCCTAGTAGAGAGTCTATGACTCACAATATACATATGCAAATTATCCTTGGGATTAGTCACCCCAAGGGTAATAGTGGGATCCATCAATGGACCCCTTGTTCACAGGCCTTGGACAGATCAGCGACACCTCACTAATGAGGACCAACAAGGCTGAAATGTACTTCTGGGGTTGGCTGCTTCTCTTGTTCAGAGAGGAATTGCCTGGCATTTTGTGGCTGGACTACTGTTATAGCAGGGTCCGTGTAATATGCTTTAGGATACTTCCTGTCTTTGAGAGTCACTAGTGGGCTAAAAGAGACTGCACCCTGGGTAGGACACCACTCATAGAGAACCTGCAAATTTGTATTGCAGGCTTGTTCCTAGCAGAGTGTCTCTGGCTCCCAATATACAAGAGGAGGTATATACAAGAATCACAGTTGGTTAGAGAATAATGCAAATCTTGGAGGTTTCACTGTGGTTAGAAAACAAAATTCAGAGTTACTAGTCAGGAAGTGAAAAGTTACTAGTCCACCCAAAGTTACACATGGGGGGGGGGGGGAATACTAGCATAAATATCTATACCTGCCCCAATGTCTACACCCGCACCGTAAGATTCCACCAGGGTTCCTTTGCAGCCAGCTGATGCCAGATTGATGACCCAGCACCATTTTGACATGGTGCTATACAAGACCAACAGAGCAATACATTACTAGATGGAACCAGTGTCAGCAGACCAGATCTTGAGCCAAAGAGCTCGTCTGGCAATCACAGACATGGTGGAAACCCTTGCCACTGTCAGGCTATTTATATGAAGGTATCCAAAGGGTTAAAACAGAGAACCACTCAGGTTGGATTTCTTCACTTAAATAGGCAATTGACAATAAAATAATTCGAGAACTTTATCTTTAATATGTACTGACACGCTACTTCACAGTAACGAATTGATCACAAGAATCAATCCTTCATATTTGTGCAAAAATATATATATTTTATTAAAATACAATATATATACAAGTATCAGCAACTATGAAAAATATAAGTGATTAGCAATTATAAAAAGTACATAGAAAATCAAACCACACTTATTATCATAAAGATTACCACCGGTGCAAGGGTTAACCACACATAGGTATATTCAGAGGTATAATAACAATAATTGCATTCAGCAGCATAGAACAGGTTAATTGATTGTTACAATTAATATAATACAGTTGGCTGCAGTGTCTCTTAATACCTCTGCCCCAGAAACTGTATAGACTATGCCAATTATGATGTAAGGGGTATTGTGAGATGAATTAAATAATTCCTCTAACAATTCCTTGTATCATATATCAATAATAATCAAATTTAGGGAATGACTGGAATAGAATCCCAGATTTTAATCACTATAATTTAATTATATACTGAATTCAATATTGAATACCTCTGAATAAAATATATAAATTGCAATTAATATAGTCAATCAAAATCACACAAATAATCTACTTAAAATTACTTCATGCAACATTTATCATAATTTTGACTACAGCAACATATATAAAACCTATAGGCATTCCAAGGGTTAATCCACACGTTTAAAATAGATGCCACACCCAGCAGTTATTTTGTCTATTGAGTTAATACCTCCAATTTACAAAATATAAGCCTAGCACATATACAGAGAATTCCAAAGAAAACACCACTAACAACAGATAAATAGCAGTTAAAGGGTTAATAACTGGATTCAAAGAATATCCTGTATCAAATATTAACTATTATACTCTTCCCAGAACCACAAAATATTACTCTAGGAAAACCAAGACTTATATTAGCTAATATAGATAACCCACGCTATATACTGTATTACACTGATTGGCAAAATATCTCAATTCCCAATAATTATATATATAGATTCTATTACTTCCAGAATTTAATAGCTAAATCTAGCTTATTATAAATTATCCCAAATGGTTGGCCAGTCCACTTAAGACAATTATAAGACTATTAAGTTTCTTCAAACAGAAGAAAAATTATGAAATTCTGGATTAAATGAATCTAAATGAATAAATGATATAGTTACCAATCAAAGTTTCTTTGTATTTCTCTGTGAGATGGCAGGATCAGGAATTTAATCAGCAGCCAAGAGAGTCCAGGAACCCAGAGTTTTCTTTCAGGAAGTGAAGGACCTTTCTTTTTCAGGAGGTGAAGGCCCTCTTTTTCAGGAAGTGAAGGACCTTTCTTTTTCAGGAGGTGAAGGCCCTCTTTTTCAGGAAGTGAAGGACCTTGAACTAAGAGTATTCTGGGATTATATTGGCAATTTTTGCTTTATCAGTAATCCCCACCTCTTTCCAATGATTGGATAAAGATCCATCTCATTATACCGTGACATCACCAGTCAGACCTGATTGGATACTCATATCTTATGCTAATCAAATAGAAACAAAAACATTATGAGTATTTTAAAATATAAAGGCTGCAGGTGGCGCTATTACTCTATATTAGAATTTTACATGTGGCAGATCAGATGGCTTTCGTCAAGACTGAGAGATATCAAAAGGTTATCAGCGACCCCATAAACATGTCATTCTACCAGCCTTTCTCACATAGGATTACATCTTTCTCAGCCATTTTGTCTCCAACTAAATATCAATCTGCCATTAAACTGACATTCAGTTATTTTCAATCCCTACCTTGGACCAATGGCCCATTGTTTAAACATGAGGTAATTTGAACATCTCCTCAACAGAATTTCAGTTAAACTCTAGTATGTGAATTAACCCTCTATGCTCCCCCAGGACAAAGTCTCTGACACCACCAAGCAGATGGCATCAAATAAGGCAGCAGAAACATAGTGCTGGGCCTCAGAAATGTTGGCAAGAAGCTGCAACATATCCAAAGTAGGAGCACCCTGACGGACAGCCAGGGTGAGCTGTTCAGGCCAGACCGCAATGGCCTGGTTCACCCATGCTGCAGTGAACGCTGGATGCATGGCAGTACCAGCAGTGGCAAAAATAGACTTGAGGGAGACCTCAAGTTTCTTGTCAGTCCAGTCTTTCAAAGCAAATGCATCAGCAACTGGCAAGGCAGTGGACTTAGATAGCCTGGAGACAGGAGCATCCACTTTGGGGGGATGAACCCACTGAGGAAGTGCCGCCTCAGAGAAGGGGTAAAGCTTGGCAAATTTTTTGGAAACAGAAGGTTTCCTGTCCAGAGACTTCCACTCATCAGACTCAAGGCGGTCAAGATTGGGTTAGGTGGAAAACAAGTATAGTGCCCTTTTAGGCTCCTGAAATACATCAGAGGGATCCAAAGAAACCTCCTGAACTAAGGGAATGTTTAGGGTAGTTAAGCTGGCACTGAGCAAGCCCTCAGCTGAGGGATCAGGATCAGCCTCAAAGGGGTCCCCAAAAATCTGAGATTAGTCCACAGCAGAACATTCCTCAACATCCAAATCCACCAACAGTTCCTCCTCAGAGGAATCTGATACGTCAGGTACTCCCTGTGGTTTTGGCAGGGAAGATCTGACAGAGGAAGGGGTCTGCCAGGAGTGGAAGACCCCCTGTAACTGGGATGAAAAGAGCTGCAATGTAGACCGGAGGTCTCTAGTAGAAGCCTTGACCTCTTGCACCCAAACTGGCTCTAATGCATGGCTGGAGGTCCCTGGGAGAGACTCAGGGACATCAGAACATGCTGGGCATAAATGACCTGAGAATTCTCTAGGTAACCCTGAATTACATGAGAAGCAATGCACAACAGGGGACACAGAGACCCCAGCATCCTTAGTCTTAGGCCTGGCCCCAAGCTCTAACGGATTAGACATTCACTCAGTGTCAAAATGTTTAAAGTATAAGGAATCACCCAAATACAGCGTGTAAGATTAAAATTTCACCCCAGAAATCACTAAAATGCATTTATCTGGCAGGCGAAGGGCTAATCTGTAGAGGCGAGAAGGAGAGTCCAAGCCCTGTATAGGATACTCATTCAGGAAAAGGCACAAAATGGCTTCTGCGGAGGGACCCAATCAGAAATGAGCGGGCGAAGCAAGCGCTCATGGGAAATGTAGTTTTCCCAGAAAAAGTACCCCAACAGTGCCTGAAGACCCCAAGCCCCCCAATACACATAAAACATTAACCGGATGACAGCGCAAGGGCAGAAAATTAAAATGAGCCATTTCTGAAGTCGCTACGTTGAGCGGTTGCAGAGATATGTCCCAAACTGTACAGTCCCATAGAAGTGAATGGAGCAATGGTGTCTATGTGGTAAAGCGCTCCTTAAAGGTGCGGAACACAAATTTTGCAAAGTTGAAATTGTGAATAAAAATGACATGAAACATCACCAGAACATGTTAGCAGACTCAAAACACACTGAACCCAGTAGGGAAAGTGCCAATAAACCCCCAAAAGATCCAAAACCAGCAGCTAAAGGGTTAAGTTACCACAGAAACTTGCTCCAAAACACCCAACACCCAACAGACATACAGATAAACCCAATGAGTGCAGAAGTGTGCAATAGGAACTCCAAAGGAAAACCCCTGTGTGGAGGGGCACTGTGGGACATCTGGACCTGCAGCACTCAAGGGGTTGCTCATCTTTCCTGCAGATCTTCTGTCTTCAGATTACCATGTATTAAGAAGAAGCCTCAGTGAGCAACTACTGAGGAAAGAACTTGAACCCAAGATTTTCCCCCCAGGGCTTAAGGTCCACAAAAAGCACCTGAATAGTGAGCCAGCCACATCTAAGGGCATTGTCAGTTATGGTAATCTGCCTAATGGCGGTATTCCATATCTAAAAGAAAAATAAAAAATTAGCTAAAACTATAGCAGAACTGTTCTCCTGCCTGTGTCTTCACCAAGGAACAAATCTTACTGGAGCTGATCGGCTAGCTGCAGCCAAGGAGAGAAGGTAGGCTTCACCCCCTGCATTCACTTCTAGAAGTGTCTCTGCCTAGTTAAAGGGGTGGATCGCCTACGCAAAGTTACCAGTAACCTGTACTGGACGACAGAGAACTAAAAGTATAATACCGTAAAGGGTTAAATCCAATAATCAAAAAGCTCATACATAACATACAATAAAACTGCATATAAAAAAATCTACACAACTTAAAGAGCATATAATAATGCACATACATATTTTGGACAAAATTCAATGACCAACACTTGGTCACACTAATTCCTGGCCAGGAAAAATGTCCAAGAATTAGTGTGACCAAGTGTTTGTCATGGAATTTAGTCCAAAATATGTAAGTGCATTATGCTTGAGCATGATTCTCCAATTCCTCCTCTCTGCTCTTCTCTTCCTCTGCATGACAATTGGCAGTTGCCACCGTCACGCACACGTCCAGCCAACAACCAGCTAAGTGCGTAGCTGGTTCAGTCTCTGACTGCAGTGTAGCCCTTAGCCAGCCCACGCCGTATGCACAATGTCACCGTCACATGTGATGCCCGGTCATGTGAAGTCACTTCCAAGTTCCACCCAGCCGCAAGCCACAACATAGCAGCTCCTCAGCAGAGCCGAAATCGCGCTATTCAGAAATAAATACTTAATTGGAACAGTCTACAAAGTGTGCTTGCAAACCAGGTACACTTTGTAGACCATCCCAAAAAGAGGTATTTATTTTTAAATATAGCGCAATTTCGGCTCTGCTGAAGAGCTGCCTGAATCTGCTGCTGTCCCATGGAGCAATGAAACAGCCTGGAGGGGGGAATTTTAGCCAGTTATATCTCTCAAACCATAAAGGTTTGAGAGATAAGACTTACATCTTACCTACAATATTACATAAACTTAAATTTAAACATTACCATGCCTCCCAAGTGTCCCTCTTTGAGACCCAAATCCCTCTGTCCCTCTTTCCCACCCCAATGTCCCTCTTTTTAGGAAATCAAACTGTGTTATGTATATATTAGTGTATCACATTGCTCCACAGCAATAAAACTCACATTAATGTTTGTTAAACGTCAGTATATGTGATTATAAATAAGTCTGTGTAAATAAAATAATTTGGTTTTGCTCTAAATCGTTTATTCAGTTACACAAAGAGTTGCCAATAGGTCATGAAATAACCTAAACATTTTTGGAAATGCCCCGTCCACCAGCCACGCCCCCAGCAACACCTCCTAACACACAAGTGTCCCTCTTTAGCCATTTGAAATGTTGGGAGGTATGCATTACTATCCCATTAACCATTTGAGTGCCAGAGAGGTAACTAATGCATTGTACCACAACAAACTGGATGCCTTTCCAGCACTCCAAGGGTTAACTCTGACACAACACACCACTGTATACCGCAAGGCGCACTATGGCTGCTATAAGGCTTTCCACTTCTACACACCAAACACACAGAGGCATAATACTGCAATTCTGCCCAAAAGTAAAGGAAATTGATTTAACGGATTTAACGGTTTTGGGACCAGAATGGGGGGAGGGATGTCCTCTGGTCCACAGAGGGCTACATTTGGCTTCTAATGCTCTGAATATTGCAGATATTCAATTTAATACAATCTTGTTACCTACACAGCACTGTAAAGCTCCCACACTAATCCCAGGGTGGCCACAGGGTACAGGGTGCAGAGCAACATGGTTACATTTAGCTCTTTGCATGCCAGATGGATGTCCAGAGATGTTAGTTTCTGGCACATAGCTGTGTCAGCCACTGGCATCTAACTTGTATAAACTGACATATAAATAAAGCTAAATATGTCATAAACTATAATTTAACCCTTTGAGTGCAAGAGGGGTACGAAAAGCATTGCTTTGAAATGCATTCTGTAACCCTCTGGCACTCAAAGGGATAAATAAAAAGGATAGCTAAAGTAACATGTAGATGATTCTGAAAGCTGTTTCAAATGAACCTAAGTTTCCATAAGGTGTTACTTCCACTTTAAACTGGACCTGTGTGGCAACTGAAGCCTGTGGTATTGCTGTCTCTAAGCAGCATTGTGATGTCACAGTGAAAATCACTGCTCAGACAGCATTGTGATGTCACAGTGAAAAATCACTTCTCAGACAGCATTGTGATGTCACAGTGAAAATCACTGCTCAGACTCTATAAATAAAGTCAGCTAGGTGTTATAGCCAACATTTCTCTGTTTTATGGCTAGCGATTTCATTACGCACATTTGCTAAAATGTTTGCATTTTTGATTATTATTTTTTTAATATCACTTTATATATTTTTAATATCACTTTATATATTTTATGTTACATACTGTGACAACTGGACAGATGGAAAGAAGTACTTTCCTTTTCAGACAGATTATACCCATGAGAAGGTGATTTATAACTGTAGATGGGAAGCTCCCCCGCCATCGAACGATGAGCCAGAAGGGAGGAATTTTGCTTCTCGTTTCCTCCACCTGGAGAAGATACAGAACTGGCCTCTGTACTATGCACGGCCACCTCCACCATCATGGGACAATGAAAAGTCTACTTATTACAGCGTTCAGGAGGAACAAGATTCACAAACACTGGAGAGACAGAAGGAAGAAAATCCTACTGAGAGAAAAGTGAAATTCTATATTGGTGACTCTGACATCACAGATGATGAGGAAGACTCAAGCGAGCATCATATGTTTTACATCACGAAGGGAAAAACCCTGGAAGATGAGGAACAATCGCAGTACTACTCCTCAGCTGAATCTCAATACAAATGGGATCACGAGCATGAAGAGTATTTTCCTTCCGATTACACCCATCAGAAGGTGATATACGACTGTAACTTGGAATCTCCACCGCCATCGGATGATGAGCAGGTAGGGCGGAATTTAGGTTCTCGTTTCGTCCACTTGGAGATGTTGCAGAACAGGCCTCTGTACTATGCGCGGCCACCTTCACCATCATGGGACAATGAAAAGTCTACTTATTACAGCGTTCAGGAGGAACTACGTTCACAAACACCGAAGAGTCAGAAGAAACTAAATCCTACTAAGAGAAAAGTGAAATTCTATATTGGTGACTGTGACACCACAGATGATGAGGAAGACTCAAGCGAGCAGCATATGTTTTATGTCACAAAAGAAGAGGTGGAAGTAAAAAGACCAAAGAAAAAGGGAAAGATCCGGCGATTTTTCAGACGGTTTTGCTGCTGCTGCTGCTGCTGCTGTGTAAAATAAAGATTTCTGTGGATACAGATTGCGCGAGTGTGTTTGAGTCTTGATAAAAACAAAGTAAACTACAATTGGGTAAAGACGTTTAGCTAATCGATAATGAAGGGACTGGCACCTGAGGCCCTTCAATTTCCTCCAACTGGCGTTGTAGTCTACAACAGCTAGTGAGCCTCAGGTTGCCTGGTATGCTGGATGATATGACATTTTAGAGAGTGTAAGTCCTATTTTAGGGAAAGATGTGAAAAAACTGGGAGCCGAACTCTTAAAAGCTGCAATGCACTGGACACCCTACTGGGGCCCAAAGGGTTAAGCTCCCCATGTATTCACAACTTTAGCTACTGTCTGGTTGTTCCTTTCGGTATTGCGCCTGCTGCCCTCAGGCTGCTCTGTGATAGTGTAGTGATACAGCGCTGCTCAAACAGCCTGTTTACTTCACTCTTTGGGAGCCAGAGGAGTACATAACACATTACTTTGCAATGCATTCCATACCCCTCTGGCACTCAAAGAAATGCATTGTCCCTGCATTCTAATAGCAATCCCATCTCTAAAGAGTTGTGGGTGAGTAAGCTGCCAACCATAAACTATTGGCTGACACCCACCTGGTTGGGCCATTCATTGGATGATGAGATAGATACACATCTCAACAGGCACATCAATATTTACAACAGATATCAATTCATACCCAGTGCTTTTGTCCATCTGTGTTTAACTTGAATTACAAATGGTGGTACGTTTAAAGGATAATTAATATCTCCAATAATAACCCCTACTTACATTACTATGGCAAGTAAATTCTAATGGCCCTATGAATTTTGTCTTTGTTCAAGAAAAAACTGCTTTATTAGGAGGTGTAAATTCTACTTTAGCACCTTAAGGACCCATGACGGTCCAGGACCGTCATGGGTTGCAAACCCGTTAAGGACCCATGACGGTCCTGCACCGTCATGGGTTAAACTCTCCCATCGCGGCCGCACGGAGCGATGGGAGAGCGCGGGCTGCTTGTTACTAAGTGTCCCGGTACCGGGACACTTAGTAACAACCAATAGAAACTTTGTTGCAACATGCGATTCGCTTGATGAGCGAATCCCATGTTGCAAATGCTGAATGACAGGGACAGTATTTGTATATACTGTCCCTGTCATATATCTCTGCCTCCCTCCATCTTGCACACTGCTGAGGTGGAGAGAGACAGAGAGAGATTGTGCTACAGTGTTGCAGATCGTTCCTGAGTAAAAACCTGTGTAAAAAAAAAAAAGAATTTAACCCTTTGATCACTGGTTTGCAGTGATCAATACGTTCCCCCCCCCATCTGATCACTCTTGGAGTGATCAATTTGCTGCAGATCAGCGTTTGCTGATCTGTGGGACACCCCCCATCCCCCTTGTATTTTTTAAAAATTTTTTGAATTTTTTTTAATAAAAATTAATTTAAAGCTATAGTTTAGGTAGGTAGGTGGGTAGGTTTAGTGTAGGTGTGTGTTAGGGAAAGGTTTAGGGTTAGATTTAGGTTTAGGGGAAAACAAAAAAAAAATAAATATATATATAGTTTAGATAGGTAGTTCACTTGGGTTAGCTAGGTTCAGGGTATACGTGGGTTAGGGTAAGGTTTAGGGTTAGATTTAGGTTTAGGGGTAGCGTAGGGAAAAAAACAAAAAAAAGTTTATTTTATTTAAAAAATTATTCTATATTATAAGTTAGTTTAGATAGGTAGTTGGGTTGGGTAGGTTCAGGGACTACGTGTGTTAGTGTAAGGCTTAGGGATAGATTTAAGTTTAGGAGTAGTGTAGGGAAAAAAAAATCCCCCCAAAAAAAAAAATTATTAAAAACTTTATTCTATATTATAAGCTAGTTTAGATAGGTAGTTGGGTTGGGTAGGTTCAGGGACTACGTGTGTTAGTGTAAGGCTTAGGTATAGATTTAAGTTTAGGCATAGTTAGTTATAGAAGTTAGTCATTTATTTAGTTTAGAGTAGGCATATAAGATGCAGAGGAGATATACGTTAGAAGAGGCATATTCCTATTTGGCGTCTGACTCTGAAGCCACAGACACAGCGTCAGATTTTGACGTCACTCAGTTTTCTGAGAGTGAGAGCTCTAGCAGTGATGACGCAGGGCCTTCTGTCAAAAAAAGACGAGCTGCCCCAAAAGCTGCGCCAACAACTGCACCAAGAGCTGCCCCAGCAACTGCACCAAGAGCTGCCCCAGCAACTGCACCAAGAGCTGCCCTAAGAAAAGCCCCAAGAGCTGCCCTAAGTAATGCCCCAAGAGCTGCCCCAAGACCTGCCACAAGTACTGCCCCAAGACCTGCCACAAGTTCTGCCCCAAGACCTGCCACAAGTACTGCCACTCCTGCTGATGAATGGGTATCACCAGCCAATTTATGCCCACAAATTCCTGAATTCACAGGCAACCCAGGAATTCAAGTGGATGTGGCAGGATTTACCCATGTTCAGGTTTTTGATTTATTTTTGGGGGAAGAAATTTTGGGGGAAATAGTTTCTCAAACAAATTTATACGCAGACCAATATATTGCCGCCAGCCCATCAGCATTCATTTCCAAGCAAGAAATATGGCATCCCACAGACCTTTTAGAATTTAAGAAATTCTGGGCCCTTACAATGACAATGGGAATAGTTAAAAAACCAAGTATTAGATCATACTGGAGTAAAAACCCCATATATGATACCCCTATATTCGCCAAAACAATGACCAGGACTAGATAACGAAATGATTTTGCGCTTTATGCACTTTAGTGATAATTCCCTGTGCCTCCCAAAAGAACACCCCCAGTATGACAGACTGTTCAAAATTCGGCCCCTAATAAAGCATTTACAGAAAACATTTGCCCAAGTGTATATTCCCCAAAAAGAAATTAGTGTAGATGAATCCCTAATGAAATACAAAGGCAGGTTAGGGTTCAAGCAGTACATCCCTTCAAAGCGTTCCAAATTTGGTGTGAAATTTTACAAATTGTGTGAAAGTGCCACAGGCTACACCCAGGCTTTTAGAATTTATGAGGGCAAGGACAGACAACTTGATCCTCCTGGGTGCCCCGAATATCTGGGAATAAATGGGAAGATAGTTTGGGATCTGATTTACCCCTTGTTAAATAAAGGATAGTAACATAGTAGATAGTAACATAGTAGATAAGGCTGAAAAAAGACATGCGTCCATCAAGTCCAGCCCATGCCAATAACACCCCTGTTGATCCAGAGGAAGGCAACAAAAAAGCCCTCTGGAGCAATTTCCAATGTAGGTGTGTGTGAGTGTGTCAAATAGTTCCCCGGCTCAATATCCTATTTGCTTTGAAGCCATCTGTCATAACTGTCAATATTGTTCTGTGCTAGATAGGCATCCATTGCTTTTTTGAATGCAGTTACATTATCTGCAAGCACAGCATCCCGAGGCAAAGAATTCCATAGCCTTACCGCCCTTACTGTAAAGAATCCCTGCCTGTGTTTTAGTCGAAAGCGCCTTTCCTCAAGTCTTAATGGATGACCTCTTGTTCTTAGCTCAGCTCTTTGCATAAATAATTCATTGGATAGTTCTTTGTATTGGCCTTGAATGTATTTGTAAATGGTAATCATATCACCCCTTAGACGTCTCTTTTCTAATGTAAACAAACCCAGTTTGGCTAGTCTCTCTTCGTAACTCAGATCCTCCAATCCCTTTATCAGTTTTGTTGCACGTCTCTGCACCTTTTCCAGTTCAGTAATGTCTTTTTTTAGAACAGGCGCCCAAAATTGTACTCCATATTCTAGATGAGGCCTAACCAAGGATTTATACAGAGGTAGGATAATATTAGCATCCCTTGCTTCTACACCTCTTTTTATGCAGGCTAGTACTCTTTTTGCTCTTGCAGCAGCTGAGTGACTCTGCACACTGCTGTGAAGACTATTGTCTATCAGTACACCTAAATCTTTCTCTAATGAGGATTTCCCAAGTTGTTTCCCATTTAGAGTATATGTAGCAAGTTTGTTTCTACAACCCAAATGCATAACCTTACATTTATCTACATTAAATGACATCTGCCACTTTTCTGCCCATTCACTTAGTTTATCTAAATCCTTCTGTAGGGAAAAAACATCGAGCTCTGTATGTATTTCCTTACATAGCTTAGTGTCATCAGCAAAGATTGAGATGCTACTTTCAATTCCCACTTCTAGATCATTAATAAACAAATTAAAAAGCATTGGGCCCAGGACTGAACCCTGCGGTACCCCACTTATAACCCTAGACCAATTTGAAAAAGTTCCATTTACAACAACTCTCTGCCATCTATCATTTAACCAGTTCTCAATCCATGTACAGATACCACCACCCAAACCGAAGCCTTTTAATTTATGCAGTAACCTGTTGTGAGGCACTGTGTCAAAGGCTTTTGCAAAATCCAAGTATACTACATCAACAGCAATTCCCCTGTCCAAATTACTACTCACTCTTTCATAAAATGCAAGTAAATTAGTCTGACATGATCTGTTCTTCATGAAACCATGCTGATTCCTACTAATGATATTGTTTGTCTTCACATAGTTCTGAATACTATCAGTTAATAACCCTTCTAGTATCTTACCCACTATGGAAGTCAAGCTCACAGGTCTATAATTTCCTGGTTTGGATCTTGCTCCCTTTTTAAACAATGGAACTACATCAGCTTTCCTCCAATCACAGGGCACTATGCCTGATGAAAGCGAATCAATAAATATTAAGTATAATGGTTTTGCTATTACTGAACTAAGTTCCTTAAGTACCCTTGGGTGTATACCGTCCGGTCCAGGCGCTTTATTCACTATAACCCTTTCCAGTCTCTTTTGGACCTTGTCCTCAGTAAGCCATGTAGATGTTGGAGGATATCATTTATATGTTGACAATTATTACACCAGCCCCCTTTTATTTAAGTCACTTTTTTATTTTGACACCGTGGCCTGTGGCACTGTCAGGCGCAATTGCAGGGAGATGCCTAAAGAACTGGTAGAAAAAAAAACTTAAAACCAGGATGTCCTCAGCTTTATGCCAACAAGAGCTGCTGGCAGTTAAGTTCAAGGACAGAAAAGATGTGTACATGCTGTCCACCATGCATGAGGACAAAACTGTGGCAGTCTCTGTTCGTGGCAGGAGGGGGGTACTAAGAAAGCCAGTCTGCATCAAAGACTACAACAAGAACATGGGGGGAGTTGATCTGTGTGATCAACTCATGCAGCCGTACCTCACCATGCGAAAGTGTAGGGCATGGTACAAAAAGGTTGCCATTTACATGATGCAGACTGCAGCTTACAATTCGTTTTTGATTTTCAAATTGGCAAACCCCACCCTAAAACTTACTTTTCTGCAGTATCAGCTCCATCTTATCTCCCAATTTTTGTTTCAAGGGGCAACAGAAATAATTCCCCCAAAACCTGCAGTAGTACATTTTATTTATAAAATCCCCCCAACCCCCCAAAAGAAAAATCCACAAAAGCGCTGCAGGGTTTGCTACAGCAAGGGAATACGGAGAGAAACTGTCACGGTTTATTATGACTCTCAGACACAAGTTTTAGGTAAAAAAAATCAATTTTATTGAAATAATAAATTGATAACTTAGGATGGCAATAATATACATATATATATACAGAATATAGCACAGACAGAAGGCAGACTCTACCGGTCCTGTCAATATACCGGACAGGACAGTCTATAGGCTCTACCGGCCTTGCCAATACCGGGTAAGGCAACCTGCAGATGGAATAGCATAACGGTTCTACCGGCCTTACCAAATTACCGGGCAAGGCAGCCTCAATAGATACACAATGTCGGCTCTACCGGCCCTGCCAATACCGGGTAAGGCAACCTCAGATGGAATGTGGCAAAAGGTTCTACCGGCCTTACCAATACCGGGCAGGGCAGCCCAGAGATAGTAGCAGCAGTCAGATGAAACTGGCAAATTAGCAGAATCGTTAAGCAGCAAGGCTTTGGAGCAAACCAGCGTCCGCACGCTGGGAACAACACTGAATAGTATAGCCGTAAGGCTTTGCGAGCAAACCAGTGACCGCACACTGGAGTAACAAGTGAGTAGTATAGCCGCAAGGCTTAGGAGCAAACCAGCATCCGCATGCTGGGACCAACACAGATTTGTATAGCTGATAGGCTTTGGAGCAAACCAGTGACCGCACACTGGTGTAACAAGCGAGCTTGTATAGCCGCAAGGCTTAGGAGCAAACCAGCGTCCGCACGCTGGGACCAACACAGATTTGTATAGCTGATAGGCTTTGGAGCAAACCAGTGACCGCACACTGGTGTAACAAGTGAGTTTGTATGGCCGCAAGGCTTAGGAGCAAACCAGCGTCCGCACGCTGGGACCAACACAGATTTGTATAGCTGATAGGCTTTGGAGCAAACCAGTGACCGCACACTGGTGTAACAAGTGAGTTTGTATGGCCGCAAGGCTTAGGAGCAAACCAGCGTCCGCACGCTGGGACCAACACAGATTTGTATAGCTGATAGGCTTTGGAGCAAACCAGTGACCGCACACTGGTGTAACAAGTGAGTTTGTATAACCGCAAGGCTAAGGAGCAAACCAGCGTCCGCACGCTGGGACCGACACAGAATTGTAGCAATGTCACCAACGCGACCAGGCAGACGGTCGCCAGGATACTGAAGACAGGTGATGAGATGACAGGAACCAGCAACCATCAGTCATGTCAGGAAACAGCATAGAAGAAGTTCAGCAGTAACTGCAACACCAGAGACTAGGCCGGAACCAGGACTGGAGTAACTCAGCATCCATGAAACACTGGAACAGTAGAGATCAGGAACCCAGGAACACAGGAGATCAGGAACTCAGGAACACTGGAACAGAGGCCCAGCTATCACTAGCATAGTGATAGCAAGAAGGTCAGAAACAACACGAAAGGGCACTCAAAGGGTGCCCAATCCAGGTTTAAATAGGCAACAAGAGGCGGGCTAACTGCAGACAGCCAATAGAAGCCCCCTACTGGTGACAGACAGGGAACTGCAGCAATCACGGGCACCGTGATAGTACCCCCCTCTCAAAGACCCCCTCTCCTAGAATAGGGTCTAGGTTTCTGTGGGTACTTGGCATGAAAGATCCTAGTTAGCCTAGGTGCATGAAGGTCCTTACTATCCACCCATGAACGATCCTCAGGACCGTACCCTTTCCAATGTACCAGGTACTGTACCCCTCCTCTAAGCCTACGGGAATCAATAATGCTCTGAACCTCGTACTCCTCCTGGCCCTCGACCTCAACAGGTCCTGGCACCACAGGTGTGGTAGTATAGCGATTGCAAACCAGAGGCTTAAGAAGAGACACATGGAACACATTATGGATACGCATGGATGCAGGTAGGTCTAGTGCATAGGAAACAGGGTTAATTTTGCGAATAACTCTGTATGGACCAATAAACCGGGGAGCCAACTTATTAGACGGAACCTGCAGCTTGAGATTTCTGGAGGAAAGCCATACTCTATCCCCAACCTGAAAGGAAACCGCTGGAAGCCTTCTGCGATTAGCATGGCGCTGATGACGCTGAAATGACTGACCAAGTGCCCTCTGAACTTGTGCCCATGTGGAACGGAGTTGCTCGATATGCTCATCCAGAGCTGGAATCTGTTGCGTCTGAAAAGAATCTGGAAGCAAACAGGGCTGGAACCCATAATTAATCAGAAACGGAGAGCTCCCAGATGAAGAATTGACCGCACAGTTCCTGGCGAACTCTGCCCAAGGCAACAAGTCGGACCAATTATCATGATGGTCAGTCACGAAACAACGGAGAAATTGTTCCAATCCCTGATTAGCTCGTTCAGCGGCTCCATTGGTCTGGGGATGGTAGGCAGAAGAGAAGGACAGCTGTATGCCCATCTGTTGGCAAAATGCCCTCCAAAATCTAGACACAAACTGGCTCCCCCTGTCAGACACCAGTACCCTAGGCACTCCATGCAACCGGAATACTTCTCTGGCGAATACCATTGCCAATTCCTTAGCTGAAGGAAGGCCACGGAGGGGCACGAAATGAGCCATTTTAGAAAACCTGTCCACCACCATGAATATAAAAGAGTACCCCTTAGACATAGGCAATTCTCCCATAAAATCAATGGAAACATGAGACCAGGGGCGTTCGCCATTAGGCACCGGTTGAAGCAAGCCCACTGGGAGATGTCTCGGGGTCTTAGCGCGGGCGCAGGTGGCACAGGCATTCGTAAATTCGGCACAATCGTTTCTCATGGAAGGCCACCAAAATAACTGAGAAAGGGACCATAACAATTGGTCTCTACCAATATGTCCCGCAGCCTTAGAGGAATGGTAGGTTTCGAGCAGCCTAGTACGAAATGGTTCAGCGACAAAACATTTGCCCACTGGGGTTTCATGGGGAGCGGACCCCTGAGAGGCCAGGATCTCCTCCCCTAAGGGAGAAGTGATACTCGTGCGTATAGTAGCCAGTATTCTATCAGGTTGGATGATAGGTGTTGGTGTTTCCACTCTGTCACTGTCGGCCTCAAATTGTCTTGACAGTGCATCAGCCCTGATATTCTTTGACCCCGGTAAATATGATACAATGAAATTAAATCGAGACAGGAACAGTGCCCACCTGGCCTGACGGGAGGACAATCTCTTGGCCTCCGAGAGATACGTCAGATTTTTATGATCCGTTAGGATTAAGACAGGATTCTTAGTACCTTCAAGCAAATGACGCCATTCCTTAAGAGCGAGGATAATGGCCAATAATTCTCTGTCACCTATCTCATAGTGGCTTTGAGTGACAGTCAACATTTTAGAGAAAAATCCACAAGGTCTGAGAGTTCCACCTTTATCGTGTCGTTGCGAAAGTACTGCCCCGACCCCAATATCTGAGGCATCAACCTCTAACGTAAATGGAAGTAGAGGATTGGGGTGGGATAACACAGGAGCCGCAGCAAATGCCAGCTTCAAATTTTCAAAGGCTTTCTCAGCAGATACCGGCCAACAAGAAGGATTAGCACCCTTGTGCGTAAGATCGGACAGAGGTTTGACAATGGAAGAAAAGTTCTTAATAAACCTCCTATAATAGTTAGCGAAACCCAGGAAACGCTGTATGGCTTTAAGGCCCTTGGGTTTTGGCCATTGTAGGACAGCTGACAACTTATCTTTGTCCATGGCAATGCCATCATTGCCAATTATGAACCCCAAGAATGGCACACTGGTTCTATGAAACTCACATTTTTCCAATTTACAAAATAATTTGTTCTCACTGAGTCGTAGCAATACTGCAGATACATCCTTGATGTGCTGTGCCATGTCTTGGGAGTAAATCAGTATATCATCAAGGTAAACCACAACACATGTCTGTAACATATCTCTCAGAACATCGTTTATCAGTTCCTGGAAAACTGCGGGTGCATTACACAGCCCAAATGGCATTACTAGATACTCGTAGTGCCCAGCTCGAGTATTAAAGGCAGTTTTCCACTCATCACCTGCTCGAATGCGAACCAGATTGTAAGCGGCCCGTAGGTCCAATTTGGTAAAAATCGAAGCGCCCTTAAGCCTGTCAAAAAGCTCGGTGATGAGTGGTATTGGGTATGCGTTTTTTGCCATTAGTTTATTCAGGCCCCGGTAGTCAATGCATGGTCTTAATTCGCCATTTTTCTTTTTTACGAAAAAGAACCCAGCCCCAGCTGGAGAGGTAGATTTTCGTATGATCCCTCTAGCAAGGGCATCAGAAATGTAGTCCTCCATAGCCTTATTTTCTTCACAAGATAATGGATAAGTGCGTCCTTTAGGAGGTACTACTCCAGGCTGCAATTCAATGCAACAATCATAAGGTCTATGCTGGGGTAGCATACTAGCCTCTCCTTTGCTAAAAACAACGCCAAACTGTTGGTACACATCCGGTATAGCAGAGGAGGTGCATAGGACCTTAATAGGCTGGATGACGCACTTGTCCATACAAAACTGGGACCAAGCAGCAATTTCACACTTTTTCCAATCAAATTGTGGGTTATGTAACTGTAACCACGGAAATCCCAATATTACCGCGTGGTGCGGAGAATTAATCAGTTGAAACTGCTGCTCTTCTCTGTGAAGTGCCCCAATAGTCATAGACAGTGGCATAGTTTCAAATAAAACCTGAGGCGGTTCTAAAGGTCTACCATCAATCGCTTCAATAGTCAAGGGGTTTTCTCTTTCAATGCGTGGAACTCCGTGCAAGTCAGCAAAGGTATTATCCATAAAATACCCTGCTGCACCAGAGTCAACCAAGGCCAAAACCTCCACAGATCGTTGTGCCCAAGACAATACCACCTGAATGGTGGGTTTCATTATGCCCGACACTGGGGACGATTGTACACCACCTAAGGCCTGTCCCCCAAGGTACCCTAGGTGTGTGCGTTTCCCGGACGTACCGGACAGGAATTTAGCAAGTGCCCTTTTTTACCGCAGTATAAACACAACCCTTGCTTCTTGCGATAAAGTCTCTCTGCCTTGGTTAGTCTAGTGAAGCCTATTTGCATAGGTTCACTTGTTTCCCGTACAGGTTCACTAGACTTCAATGCCAAGGGAGGGATGGGTGGGCAAAATATGCTACTAGGCTCATTATCTTTTGATCGTATTTTACGATCTCTGGCAATTGATCTCTCACGTATTCTGGAGTCAATTATCATAACATACTCAATGTAATCATCTAGATCAACAGGTAGATCTTTAGCAGCAATTTCGTCTTTAATGTGGTCATTCAGGCCTTGAGAAAAAGCTGCCAATAATGCCTCGTTATTCCAACCTACCTCTGCTGCCAATGTGCGGAATTCGATGGCATAGTCGCCCACTGTACGCCTGCCCTGTTGTATCTCCATAAGGCGTTTGGCAGCAGAGTTGGTTCTACCAGGAGGCTCAAACACTCTTCGAAAGGATTGCACAAATTCTCTGAAGTTCTTAGTACAAGGTTTAGCATTCTCCCACAAGGGGTTAGCCCAGGCCAATGCTCTGCCAGTGAGCAGTGATATCGTGAACCCCACTTTACTACGATCATTGGGAAATGCGTGTGCCGTCAATTCCATAAAGATTTCAAGTTGGTTGATGAACCCTCTGCAGAGACTAGGGTCACCATCATATCTTAGCGGCAAGGGTGCAGAAGCAGTTAAACCTTTAACAGTACCCTCTAGGGGCCTGGTATCACTTTCCGGTGTCTGACTTGGCGAGACCACCGGCTAGAACTCGATTTGTCAGCGAGTACCGTGCGTTCAAGGATCGTTTGGATTGCAACTGCCAACTGATCCAAACGTTGCTCGAGCACATCCATCCTCCAATGGATATTCTGTGCGTTACCTTCACCCTTGCTGTCTGAGGTCATGGCCCTTTCGTACTGTCACGGTTTATTATGACTCTCAGACACAAGTTTTAGGTAAAAAAAATCAATTTTATTGAAATAATAAATTGATAACTTAGGATGGCAATAATATACATATATATATACAGAATATAGCACAGACAGAAGGCAGACTCTACCGGTCCTGTCAATATACCGGACAGGACAGTCTATAGGCTCTACCGGCCTTGCCAATACCGGGTAAGGCAACCTGCAGATGGAATAGCATAACGGTTCTACCGGCCTTACCAAATTACCGGGCAAGGCAGCCTCAATAGATACACAATGTCGGCTCTACCGGCCCTGCCAATACCGGGTAAGGCAACCTCAGATGGAATGTGGCAAAAGGTTCTACCGGCCTTACCAATACCGGGCAGGGCAGCCCAGAGATAGTAGCAGCAGTCAGATGAAACTGGCAAATTAGCAGAATCGTTAAGCAGCAAGGCTTTGGAGCAAACCAGCGTCCGCACGCTGGGAACAACACTGAATAGTATAGCCGTAAGGCTTTGCGAGCAAACCAGTGACCGCACACTGGAGTAACAAGTGAGTAGTATAGCCGCAAGGCTTAGGAGCAAACCAGCATCCGCATGCTGGGACCAACACAGATTTGTATAGCTGATAGGCTTTGGAGCAAACCAGTGACCGCACACTGGTGTAACAAGCGAGCTTGTATAGCCGCAAGGCTTAGGAGCAAACCAGCGTCCGCACGCTGGGACCAACACAGATTTGTATAGCTGATAGGCTTTGGAGCAAACCAGTGACCGCACACTGGTGTAACAAGTGAGTTTGTATGGCCGCAAGGCTTAGGAGCAAACCAGCGTCCGCACGCTGGGACCAACACAGATTTGTATAGCTGATAGGCTTTGGAGCAAACCAGTGACCGCACACTGGTGTAACAAGTGAGTTTGTATGGCCGCAAGGCTTAGGAGCAAACCAGCGTCCGCACGCTGGGACCAACACAGATTTGTATAGCTGATAGGCTTTGGAGCAAACCAGTGACCGCACACTGGTGTAACAAGTGAGTTTGTATGGCCGCAAGGCTTAGGAGCAAACCAGCGTCCGCACGCTGGGACCAACACAGATTTGTATAGCTGATAGGCTTTGGAGCAAACCAGTGACCGCACACTGGTGTAACAAGTGAGTTTGTATAACCGCAAGGCTAAGGAGCAAACCAGCGTCCGCACGCTGGGACCGACACAGAATTGTAGCAATGTCACCAACGCGACCAGGCAGACGGTCGCCAGGATACTGAAGACAGGTGATGAGATGACAGGAACCAGCAACCATCAGTCATGTCAGGAAACAGCATAGAAGAAGTTCAGCAGTAACTGCAACACCAGAGACTAGGCCGGAACCAGGACTGGAGTAACTCAGCATCCATGAAACACTGGAACAGTAGAGATCAGGAACCCAGGAACACAGGAGATCAGGAACTCAGGAACACTGGAACAGAGGCCCAGCTATCACTAGCATAGTGATAGCAAGAAGGTCAGAAACAACACGAAAGGGCACTCAAAGGGTGCCCAATCCAGGTTTAAATAGGCAACAAGAGGCGGGCTAACTGCAGACAGCCAATAGAAGCCCCCTACTGGTGACAGACAGGGAACTGCAGCAATCACGGGCACCGTGATAGAAACCCCAACTTATTGTCCTGACTGCCCTTCCAAACCTGGCCTCTGCATGGGTGACTGCTTCAAGCAATACCATGAAGGCACAATGCAGTAGTGCTGTGAAGTTTATTTTATTATTTGGCCACTTTTCCCCCCTGAAATATCCTGTTTTTTTATTTTTCAAAACACATCCCTCCTTAGATCTAACACTATCAAAATATAATGGGAAGCAAAGCACCCTAAGATTTTTCTGTCTCTGATAATAGAAACACACATGTTCCCTACTGGGCCCAGTAGTTCCCCCAAACCCTGACAAACCTATGCATATGGGGCATTGCTGTACTAAGACGATGTAACTCACCAATAATGTAAAGTACTTAAAAAATCTGCAAATATCATCTGATTGAAATCCAGAGCAACACTAAAATATAAGTATGAAAAAATGGTGTTTCTCTGCCTTTCTGAAGGTTTTGGGAGGGATTGCTGATACAGTGGCAGCGAAAAAAATTGAAAAAGTGCAAATGGAATGAAAGCCAGGGTTGTCTACTCTTCTACAACATATACTTTTGGGGGTAAAATTCATTGCAGTATTGCCAAACAGTCCGAAATGAGACAAGGCGCCAGCTGTAAAAATGGCATGTCTGTAAAAGGAAACTCACATGTTCCAACTGGGCCCAGGATCTCCCTCAAATCCTGACAAACCGCTGCATATGGGGCATTGCTGTACTCAGAAAAAGGAGCCGAACAGTAAGCAATACAGTTTATAAAATCTTCACCTATTCTGTAATTGAAATTCACATCAACATTGAAGTCTAAGTGTGAAAAACGCTGATTTTTTTTTTTACTTATGTCACGTTTTCACGGGATTAGTGGTAAAAAGGGTGTGTGCAAAATTTGAAAACACAGCTAAAACTAAAAACTGGGGTGTCTACTTTCCAAAACTATACACTTTTGGGGGAAAATCTTAAAAAAGAGCAGTGTTACACAGGACAAATGAGACATGGCACCAGTAACACAAGCTGTGAAAATTCAAAGTGTGAACCTGGAAATGCACATGTTCCAATTTGGGTCCCGTATCTCCCCCAAATCTTTAGAAACCTATGCATATGGGGCATTGCCATACTCAGAAGAAGGAGCCGAACACTAAACAATGCAGTTTTAAAAATCTTCACCTACTCCGTGCTTGAAATCCACATCAACGTTGAAATCTAAGTGTGAAAAATGCTGCTTTTTTACTTACGTCACATTTACAAGAGAGTGGTGGTAAAATGGCTGTGTAAAAAATTTGAAAACACACCTAAAATGAAAGCTGGGGTGTCTACTTTTCAAAAATATACACTTTTGGGGGGAAATAGCAAAGTGGAGCACTGGAACATAGTCCCAAATGAGAAATGGCACCAGATAAGAAAGATATGAAAATTCAATATTTGTTCCAATTTGGGTCATGTAT
This sequence comes from Rhinophrynus dorsalis, assembly GCA_037306005.1. Taxonomy (NCBI): domain Eukaryota; kingdom Metazoa; phylum Chordata; class Amphibia; order Anura; family Rhinophrynidae; genus Rhinophrynus; species Rhinophrynus dorsalis. The sequence continues at coordinate 143,295,228 of CM074727.1, forward strand.
CTCCCCTAAACCTTGAGAAACCTATACATATCGGATATTGCCGTACTCAGAAGAAGAAGCTGAACACTAAACAATGCAGTTTTAAAAATCTTCACCTATCATGTGCTTGAAATTCACATCAACATCAAAGTCAAAGTGTGAAAAACGCTGTTTTTTTTTTAACTTGCATCAAGATGTACGAGGGATTGGTGGTAAAATGGCTATGTAAAAAATTTGAAAACTTACATAAAATGAAAGCCTGGGGTGTCTACTTTCCAAAAATATACACTTTTGGGGGGAAATCTTAGAGTGGAGCACTGTTACACAGCCCCAAATGAGACATGGCACCAGTGATGCAAGCTGTGAAAATTCAAAGTGTGAAACTGGAAAAGCGCATGTTCCAATTTGGGCCCCGTAGCTCCTGCAAACCTTGAGAAACCTATGAATATGGGGTATTGCCGTACTCAGAAGAAGGAGCTGAACATTAAACAATGCATTTTTAAAAATCTTCACCTATCCTGTGCTTGAAATTCACACCAACATTGAAACCTAAGTGTGAAAAACGCAGAATCTTTTACTTACATCAAGATTTACGAAGGATTCGTGATAAAATGGCTGCGTAAAAAATTTGAAAACTTACATAAAATGAAAGCCTGGGGTGTCTACTTTCCAAAAATATACACTTTTGGGGGGAAATCTTAGAGTGGAGCACTGTTACACAGCCCCAAATGAGACATGGCACCAGTGATGCAAGCTGTGAAAATTCAAAGTGTGAAACTGGAAACGCGCATGTTCCAATTTGGGCCGCGTAGCTCCCCCAAACCATGAAAAACCTATGAATATCGGGTATTGCCATACTCAGAAGAAGGAGCTGAACACTAAACAATGGATATTTTTAAATTTTCAACTATCCCGTGCTTGATATCAACAGTAATATTGAAATGTAAGTCTGAAAGCTGCAAAAAAACAAAATTTTTCCACAATTTTGAATTTTTTTTCTGGAAAAATAGCTGCATAAAAAACTTGAAAATTCTCCTGATTATTTACCTTATGTTGTCTAGTTTTCAGAAAGATATACCCTTGTGGGACATTTTTGGTTCTGGCACCATCAACTAAGCTATGATGCTCACATGCCAATTGTTGAGAAATTACAAGTTGGAAATAATGGCATCCATCTTGTAATATTTACCTTGTAAATGTGAGGAAGGGATTGAAATACTAGGTATATGGGGTATTCTTATATTCAGGAGAAGCAAATGAATATATTTAGGGGTATTTTTTTGTCATTAACTAATATTATGCAAATCCTGACAGAAAAATGTAAGCAAAATGTTGTTTTTTTTTATTTTGTTATTCTTTTTTTCTATTTTAATCAAATTAAACAATGAGGTATTCATATAATTGTGGTATCAAAAGAAAGCCCTACTTGTGCTTAAAAAAACAGTACATAATTTGTGTGGGTGCACAAAAGGAATTAAAGAGAAAATATGGTTGAACAAAGACATAGTCAAAAAAGTCAAAATTGCTCCGGTCCTTAAGGGAAAACGACATCAGATTTTCCCGGTCCTTAAGGGGTTAATGAATAACTAGACATATATGAATAAGTGGCCCTTAATTTGTTGTCCCTTCATCAAGAAAAAAGAACTTAATATGTACATCTTGGAGGACAGAAGGGAGAGGGTGGACACAGAGCCGGCCCAAGACATTGTGCTGCCTGGGTCCAAGGATGAAATGCTACCCTCCCCCACCAAAACCACACCCACCAAACCAGGCCCACCTCCATTATGATTAAGGTGTGAATTTATCTGAAGGAGTAATGACAGACACCTGATCATTACGATCCAAAAAATGCATAACCCTTGAAACTGACAGATTTTTTTTTTTCTTTTCTTAAAGACACATTTTTCATCCTACAGAAGGTTTTTACCTGTAGTTAATATATATCTTGCAGAAGCTAAGGGTCCAGTCACTTGTATATCATGCCATAGCCTCAGGCTAGTTCTACATGTGTGTAATACAGGTCTTTACTGAGAACATTATTCACAAAATACACAAGAAATACAAGTCTGGTAGCCACTGACTGTTTAACCCCTTAAGGGCGCATCTCACCCCACTGGACGTTAGACGGGTAAGACAGGGAGGGACAACCTCTGGAGCTCCAAATGTTGTTAGACTACAGCTCAGCATCCTCTGCCTATGTCTTATAGTCCAACAACTGCAAAGCCACATTTTGCCCAAACGTGCAATTAGTTAAACTACTGGGAGACTAAATATCTTATTGTGTAATTACATGGTGCCTACAAGGTAAACACTGTATGTTGCAATTCCTTTTACCAAGGTCATATCTGCCCGCCTACAGGGCACACCCACCCACTCATCTACCTATTCTAACACCGTCAGCAGACCAGCGCCTTGCTTCTCGCTGCCTTTCATTAACAGCATCCCGAAACATACAGCCCCTGCTCTGGCCAATGCCACCCCTAAAACTCGGGAGCAGATGAGGACCTCTTGCCCCTTGTTGGCCCGAAGGCCACCAATCTGCACACTAAACCAGGGAGTGACGTTCTCCATGTTCCCGGAAATGTCAGCTGTCACCCGCCCCTAAATTCTCGCTAGAGACAGTTATTCCTGTTGTCTTACATCACCTGAGGGCTTACCTTTGTGAATATTCACTATTTCAAAAGTGGAGATTTGTTGGGGCAAATTGTTTGCACTATAGAAAATAAAACAGATTCCTATTGCAGTGCTTTGGAAATCTCTATATAAATTAATTAACTTGTGTATTTATCCGCTATCACAATGTTGGTTTCAAACCATACAGCACACCGAATGCTTACTGGTGCCCAAAAGAACATGCCTTGGGACAGCATCTATCAAAGTGCCGCCTGGGTCCCATGAACCCACCGGGACCCATGTAAGGGCCGGCTCTGCTTTTAGCCCACTACTGCATTCACAGTAAGGAAATATTCTAAAGCATACCATTCTGGTCTGGCCAAAACAGCAGTCCATCCACAAAGTGCCAGACAATTCCTCTCTGAACAAGAGACGCAGCCAACCCCAACGGTTCGGCCTTGTTTGCAAATTACCCTTCAGCTTAGTGACCCCAAGAGTAATAAGAGAATCCACATTGGACCCCTTGCTCGCAGTGCCTAGAGAGATTAGCTACACCTCACTGACGAGACCCAACAAAGGCAAAAACTGGGGTTGGCTGCTTCTCTTGTTCAGAAAGGAATTGCCTGACATTTTGTGGCTGCACTGCAGTTATGGCAAGACCAGTATGATATGCTTTAGGATATTTCCTCTCTGTGAAAGGCACTAGTGGCTAAAACAGACTGCACCCTGGGTAGGACGCCACTTCTACTGAGCCTGCATATTTGTATTGCAGGCTTCTTCCTAGTAGAGAGTCTATGACTCACAATATACATATGCAAATTATCCTTGGGATTAGTCACCCCAAGGGTAATAGTGGGATCCATCAATGGACCCCTTGTTCACAGGCCTTGGACAGATCAGCGACACCTCACTAATGAGGACCAACAAGGCTGAAATGTACTTCTGGGGTTGGCTGCTTCTCTTGTTCAGAGAGGAATTGCCTGGCATTTTGTGGCTGGACTACTGTTATAGCAGGGTCCGTGTAATATGCTTTAGGATACTTCCTGTCTTTGAGAGTCACTAGTGGGCTAAAAGAGACTGCACCCTGGGTAGGACACCACTCATAGAGAACCTGCAAATTTGTATTGCAGGCTTGTTCCTAGCAGAGTGTCTCTGGCTCCCAATATACAAGAGGAGGTATATACAAGAATCACAGTTGGTTAGAGAATAATGCAAATCTTGGAGGTTTCACTGTGGTTAGAAAACAAAATTCAGAGTTACTAGTCAGGAAGTGAAAAGTTACTAGTCCACCCAAAGTTACACATGGGGGGGGGGGAATACTAGCATAAATATCTATACCTGCCCCAATGTCTACACCCGCACCATAAGATTCCACCAGGGTTCCTTTGCAGCCAGCTGATGCCAGATTGATGACCCAGCACCATTTTGACATGGTGCTATACAAGACCAACAGAGCAATACATTACTAGATGGAACCAGTGTCAGCAGACCAGATCTTGAGCCAAAGAGCTCGTCTGGCAATCACAGACATGGTGGAAACCCTTGCCACTGTCAGGCTATTTATATGAAGGTATCCAAAGGGTTAAAACAGAGAACCACTCAGGTTGGATTTCTTCACTTAAATAGGCAATTGACAATAAAATAATTCGAGAACTTTATCTTTAATATGTACTGACACGCTACTTCACAGTAACGAATTGATCACAAGAATCAATCCTTCATATTTGTGCAAAAATATATATATTTTATTAAAATACAATATATATACAAGTATCAGCAACTATGAAAAATATAAGTGATTAGCAATTATAAAAAGTACATAGAAAATCAAACCACACTTATTATCATAAAGATTACCACCGGTGCAAGGGTTAACCACACATAGGTATATTCAGAGGTATAATAACAATAATTGCATTCAGCAGCATAGAACAGGTTAATTGATTGTTACAATTAATATAATACAGTTGGCTGCAGTGTCTCTTAATACCTCTGCCCCAGAAACTGTATAGACTATGCCAATTATGATGTAAGGGGTATTGTGAGATGAATTAAATAATTCCTCTAACAATTCCTTGTATCATATATCAATAATAATCAAATTTAGGGAATGACTGGAATAGAATCCCAGATTTTAATCACTATAATTTAATTATATACTGAATTCAATATTGAATACCTCTGAATAAAATATATAAATTGCAATTAATATAGTCAATCAAAATCACACAAATAATCTACTTAAAATTACTTCATGCAACATTTATCATAATTTTGACTACAGCAACATATATAAAACCTATAGGCATTCCAAGGGATAATCCACACGTTTAAAATAGATGCCACACCCAGCAGTTATTTTGTCTATTGAGTTAATACCTCCAATTTACAAAATATAAGCCTAGCACATATACAGAGAATTCCAAAGAAAACACCACTAACAACAGATAAATAGCAGTTAAAGGGTTAATAACTGGATTCAAAGAATATCCTGTATCAAATATTAACTATTATACTCTTCCCAGAACCACAAAATATTACTCTAGGAAAACCAAGACTTATATTAGCTAATATAGATAACCCACGCTATATACTGTATTACACTGATTGGCAAAATATCTCAATTCCCAATAATTATATATATAGATTCTATTACTTCCAGAATTTAATAGCTAAATCTAGCTTATTATAAATTATCCCAAATGGTTGGCCAGTCCACTTAAGACAATTATAAGACTATTAAGTTTCTTCAAACAGAAGAAAAATTATGAAATTCTGGATTAAATGAATCTAAATGAATAAATGATATAGTTACCAATCAAAGTTTCTTTGTATTTCTCTGTGAGATGGCAGGATCAGGAATTTAATCAGCAGCCAAGAGAGTCCAGGAACCCAGAGTTTTCTTTCAGGAAGTGAAGGACCTTTCTTTTTCAGGAGGTGAAGGCCCTCTTTTTCAGGAAGTGAAGGACCTTTCTTTTTCAGGAGGTGAAGGCCCTCTTTTTCAGGAAGTGAAGGACCTTGAACTAAGAGTATTCTGGGATTATATTGGCAATTTTTGCTTTATCAGTAATCCCCACCTCTTTCCAATGATTGGATAAAGATCCATCTCATTATACCGTGACATCACCAGTCAGACCTGATTGGATACTCATATCTTATGCTAATCAAATAGAAACAAAAACATTATGAGTATTTTAAAATATAAAGGCTGCAGGTGGCGCTATTACTCTATATTAGAATTTTACATGTGGCAGATCAGATGGCTTTCGTCAAGACTGAGAGATATCAAAAGGTTATCAGCGACCCCATAAACATGTCATTCTACCAGCCTTTCTCACATAGGATTACATCTTTCTCAGCCATTTTGTCTCCAACTAAATATCAATCTGCCATTAAACTGACATTCAGTTATTTTCAATCCCTACCTTGGACCAATGGCCCATTGTTTAAACATGAGGTAATTTGAACATCTCCTCAACAGAATTTCAGTTAAACTCTAGTATGTGAATTAACCCTCTATGCTCCCCCAGGACAAAGTCTCTGACACCACCAAGCAGATGGCATCAAATAAGGCAGCAGAAACATAGTGCTGGGCCTCAGAAATGTTGGCAAGAAGCTGCAACATATCCAAAGTAGGAGCACCCTGACGGACAGCCAGGGTGAGCTGTTCAGGCCAGACCGCAATGGCCTGGTTCACCCATGCTGCAGTGAACGCTGGATGCATGGCAGTACCAGCAGTGGCAAAAATAGACTTGAGGGAGACCTCAAGTTTCTTGTCAGTCCAGTCTTTCAAAGCGAATGCATCAGCAACTGGCAAGGCAGTGGACTTAGATAGCCTGGAGACAGGAGCATCCACTTTGGGGGGATGAACCCACTGAGGAAGTGCCGCCTCAGAGAAGGGGTAAAGCTTGGCAAATTTTTTGGAAACAGAAGGTTTCCTGTCCAGAGACTTCCACTCATCAGACTCAAGGCGGTCAAGATTGGGTTAGGTGGAAAACAAGTATAGTGCCCTTTTAGGCTCCTGAAATACATCAGAGGGATCCAAAGAAACCTCCTGAACTAAGGGAATGTTTAGGGTAGTTAAGCTGGCACTGAGCAAGCCCTCAGCTGAGGGATCAGGATCAGCCTCAAAGGGGTCCCCAAAAATCTGAGATTAGTCCACAGCAGAACATTCCTCAACATCCAAATCCACCAACAGTTCCTCCTCAGAGGAATCTGATACGTCAGGTACTCCCTGTGGTTTTGGCAGGGAAGATCTGACAGAGGAAGGGGTCTGCCAGGAGTGGAAGACCCCCTGTAACTGGGATGAAAAGAGCTGCAATGTAGACCGGAGGTCTCTAGTAGAAGCCTTGACCTCTTGCACCCAAACTGGCTCTAATGCATGGCTGGAGGTCCCTGGGAGAGACTCAGGGACATCAGAACATGCTGGGCATAAATGACCTGAGAATTCTCTAGGTAACCCTGAATTACATGAGAAGCAATGCACAACAGGGGACACAGAGACCCCAGCATCCTTAGTCTTAGGCCTGGCCCCAAGCTCTAACGGATTAGACATTCACTCAGTGTCAAAATGTTTAAAGTATAAGGAATCACCCAAATACAGCGTGTAAGATTAAAATTTCACCCCAGAAATCACTAAAATGCATTTATCTGGCAGGCGAAGGGCTAATCTGTAGAGGCGAGAAGGAGAGTCCAAGCCCTGTATAGGATACTCATTCAGGAAAAGGCACAAAATGGCTTCTGCGGAGGGACCCAATCAGAAATGAGCGGGCGAAGCAAGCGCTCATGGGAAATGTAGTTTTCCCAGAAAAAGTACCCCAACAGTGCCTGAAGACCCCAAGCCCCCCAATACACATAAAACATTAACCGGATGACAGCGCAAGGGCAGAAAATTAAAATGAGCCATTTCTGAAGTCGCTACGTTGAGCGGTTGCAGAGATATGTCCCAAACTGTACAGTCCCATAGAAGTGAATGGAGCAATGGTGTCTATGTGGTAAAGCGCTCCTTAAAGGTGCGGAACACAAATTTTGCAAAGTTGAAATTGTGAATAAAAATGACATGAAACATCACCAGAACATGTTAGCAGACTCAAAACACACTGAACCCAGTAGGGAAAGTGCCAATAAACCCCCAAAAGATCCAAAACCAGCAGCTAAAGGGTTAAGTTACCACAGAAACTTGCTCCAAAACACCCAACACCCAACAGACATACAGATAAACCCAATGAGTGCAGAAGTGTGCAATAGGAACTCCAAAGGAAAACCCCTGTGTGGAGGGGCACTGTGGGACATCTGGACCTGCAGCACTCAAGGGGTTGCTCATCTTTCCTGCAGATCTTCTGTCTTCAGATTACCATGTATTAAGAAGAAGCCTCAGTGAGCAACTACTGAGGAAAGAACTTGAACCCAAGATTTTCCCCCCAGGGCTTAAGGTCCACAAAAAGCACCTGAATAGTGAGCCAGCCACATCTAAGGGCATTGTCAGTTATGGTAATCTGCCTAATGGCGGTATTCCATATCTAAAAGAAAAATAAAAAATTAGCTAAAACTATAGCAGAACTGTTCTCCTGCCTGTGTCTTCACCAAGGAACAAATCTTACTGGAGCTGATCGGCTAGCTGCAGCCAAGGAGAGAAGGTAGGCTTCACCCCCTGCATTCACTTCTAGAAGTGTCTCTGCCTAGTTAAAGGGGTGGATCGCCTACGCAAAGTTACCAGTAACCTGTACTGGACGACAGAGAACTAAAAGTATAATACCGTAAAGGGTTAAATCCAATAATCAAAAAGCTCATACATAACATACAATAAAACTGCATATAAAAAAATCTACACAACTTAAAGAGCATATAATAATGCACATACATATTTTGGACAAAATTCAATGACCAACACTTGGTCACACTAATTCCTGGCCAGGAAAAATGTCCAAGAATTAGTGTGACCAAATGTTTGTCATGGAATTTAGTCCAAAATATGTAAGTGCATTATGCTTGAGCATGATTCTCCAATTCCTCCTCTCTGCTCTTCTCTTCCTCTGCATGACAATTGGCAGTTGCCACCCTCACGCACACGTCCAGCCAACAACCAGCTAAGTGCGTAGCTGGTTCAGTCTCTGACTGCAGTGTAGCCCTTAGCCAGCCCACGCCGTATGCACAATGTCACCGTCACATGTGATGCCCGGTCATGTGAAGTCACTTCCAAGTTCCACCCAGCCGCAAGCCACAACATAGCAGCTCCTCAGCAGAGCCGAAATCGCGCTATTCAGAAATAAATACTTAATTGGAACAGTCTACAAAGTGTGCTTGCAAACCAGGTACACTTTGTAGACCATCCCAAAAAGAGGTATTTATTTTTAAATATAGCGCAATTTCGGCTCTGCTGAAGAGCTGCCTGAATCTGCTGCTGTCCCATGGAGCAATGAAACAGCCTGGAGGGGGGAATTTTAGCCAGTTATATCTCTCAAACCATAAAGGTTTGAGAGATAAGACTTACATCTTACCTACAATATTACATAAACTTAAATTTAAACATTACCATGCCTCCCAAGTGTCCCTCTTTGAGACCCAAATCCCTCTGTCCCTCTTTCCCACCCCAATGTCCCTCTTTTTAGGAAATCAAACTGTGTTATGTATATATTAGTGTATCACATTGCTCCACAGCAATAAAACTCACATTAATGTTTGTTAAACGTCAGTATATGTGATTATAAATAAGTCTGTGTAAATAAAATAATTTGGTTTTGCTCTAAATCGTTTATTCAGTTACACAAAGAGTTGCCAATAGGTCATGAAATAACCTAAACATTTTTGGAAATGCCCCGTCCACCAGCCACGCCCCCAGCAACACCTCCTAACACACAAGTGTCCCTCTTTAGCCATTTGAAATGTTGGGAGGTATGCATTACTATCCCATTAACCATTTGAGTGCCAGAGAGGTAACTAATGCATTGTACCACAACAAACTGGATGCCTTTCCAGCACTCCAAGGGTTAACTCTGACACAACACACCACTGTATACCGCAAGGCGCACTATGGCTGCTATAAGGCTTTCCACTTCTACACACCAAACACACAGAGGCATAATACTGCAATTCTGCCCAAAAGTAAAGGAAATTGATTTAACGGATTTAACGGTTTTGGGACCAGAATGGGGGGAGGGATGTCCTCTGGTCCACAGAGGGCTACATTTGGCTTCTAATGCTCTGAATATTGCAGATATTCAATTTAATACAATCTTGTTACCTACACAGCACTGTAAAGCTCCCACACTAATCCCAGGGTGGCCACAGGGTACAGGGTGCAGAGCAACATGGTTACATTTAGCTCTTTGCATGCCAGATGGATGTCCAGAGATGTTAGTTTCTGGCACATAGCTGTGTCAGCCACTGGCATCTAACTTGTATAAACTGACATATAAATAAAGCTAAATATGTCATAAACTATCATTTAACCCTTTGAGTGCAAGAGGGGTACGAAAAGCATTGCTTTGAAATGCATTCTGTAACCCTCTGGCACTCAAAGGGATAAATAAAAAGGATAGCTAAAGTAACATGTAGATGATTCTGAAAGCTGTTTCAAATGAACCTAAGTTTCCATAAGGTGTTACTTCCACTTTAAACTGGACCTGTGTGGCAACTGAAGCCTGTGGTATTGCTGTCTCTAAGCAGCATTGTGATGTCACAGTGAAAATCACTGCTCAGACAGCATTGTGATGTCACAGTGAAAAATCACTTCTCAGACAGCATTGTGATGTCACAGTGAAAATCACTGCTCAGACAGCATTGTGATGTCACAGTGAAAAATCACTTCTCAGACAGCATTGTGATGTCACAGTGAAAATCACTGCTCAGACTCTATAAATAAAGTCAGCTAGGTGTTATAGCCAACATTTCTCTGTTTTATGGCTAGCGATTTCATTACGCACATTTGCTAAAATGTTTGCATTTTTGATTATTATTTTTTTAATATCACTTTATATATTTTTAATATCACTTTATATATTTTATGTTACATACTGTGACAACTGGACAGATGGAAAGAAGTACTTTCCTTTTCAGACAGATTATACCCATGAGAAGGTGATTTATGACTGTAGATGGGAAGCTCCCCCGCCATCGAACGATGAGCCAGAAGGGAGGAATTTTGCTTCTCGTTTCCTCCACCTGGAGAAGATACAGAACTGGCCTCTGTACTATGCACGGCCACCTCCACCATCATGGGACAATGAAAAGTCTACTTATTACAGCGTTCAGGAGGAACAAGATTCACAAACACTGGAGAGACAGAAGGAAGAAAATCCTACTGAGAGAAAAGTGAAATTCTATATTGGTGACTCTGACATCACAGATGATGAGGAAGACTCAAGCGAGCATCATATGTTTTACATCACGAAGGGAAAAACCCTGGAAGATGAGGAACAATCGCAGTACTACTCCTCAGCTGAATCTCAATACAAATGGGATCACGAGCATGAAGAGTATTTTCCTTCCGATTACACCCATCAGAAGGTGATATACGACTGTAACTTGGAATCTCCACCGCCATCGGATGATGAGCAGGTAGGGCGGAATTTAGGTTCTCGTTTCGTCCACTTGGAGATGTTGCAGAACAGGCCTCTGTACTATGCGCGGCCACCTTCACCATCATGGGACAATGAAAAGTCTACTTATTACAGCGTTCAGGAGGAACTACGTTCACAAACACCGAAGAGTCAGAAGAAACTAAATCCTACTAAGAGAAAAGTGAAATTCTATATTGGTGACTGTGACACCACAGATGATGAGGAAGACTCAAGCGAGCAGCATATGTTTTATGTCACAAAAGAAGAGGTGGAAGTAAAAAGACCAAAGAAAAAGGGAAAGATCCGGCGATTTTTCAGACGGTTTTGCTGCTGCTGCTGCTGCTGCTGTGTAAAATAAAGATTTCTGTGGATACAGATTGCGCGAGTGTGTTTGAGTCTTGATAAAAACAAAGTAAACTACAATTGGGTAAAGACGTTTAGCTAATCGATAATGAAGGGACTGGCACCTGAGGCCCTTCAATTTCCTCCAACTGGCGTTGTAGTCTACAACAGCTAGTGAGCCTCAGGTTGCCTGGTATGCTGGATGATATGACATTTTAGAGAGTGTAAGTCCTATTTTAGGGAAAGATGTGAAAAAACTGGGAGCCGAACTCTTAAAAGCTGCAATGCACTGGACACCCTACTGGGGCCCAAAGGGTTAAGCTCCCCATGTATTCACAACTTTAGCTACTGTCTGGTTGTTCCTTTCGGTATTGCGCCTGCTGCCCTCAGGCTGCTCTGTGATAGTGTAGTGATACAGCGCTGCTCAAACAGCCTGTTTATTTAACTCTTTGGGAGCCAGAGGAGTACATAACACATTACTTTGCAATGCATTCCATACCCCTCTGGCACTCAAAGAAATGCATTGTCCCTGCATTCTAATAGCAATCCCATCTCTAAAGAGTTGTGGGTGAGTAAGCTGCCAACCATAAACTATTGGCTGACACCCACCTGGTTGGGCCATTCATTGGATGATGAGATAGATACACATCTCAACAGGCACATCAATATTTACAACAGATATCAATTCATACCCAGTGCTTTTGTCCATCTGTGTTTAACTTGAATTACAAATGGTGGTACGTTTAAAGGATAATTAATATCTCCAATAATAACCCCTACTTACATTACTATGGCAAGTAAATTCTAATGGCCCTATGAATTTTGTCTTTGTTCAAGAAAAAACTGCTTTATTAGGAGGTGTAAATTCTACTTTAGCACCTTAAGGACCCATGACGGTCCAGGACCGTCATGGGTTGCAAACCCGTTAAGGACCCATGACGGTCCTGCACCGTCATGGGTTAAACTCTCCCATCGCGGCCGCACGGAGCGATGGGAGAGCGCGGGCTGCTTGTTACTAAGTGTCCCGGTACCGGGACACTTAGTAACAACCAATAGAAACTTTGTTGCAACATGCGATTCGCTTGATGAGCGAATCCCATGTTGCAAATGCTGAATGACAGGGACAGTATTTGTATATACTGTCCCTGTCATATATCTCTGCCTCCCTCCATCTTGCACACTGCTGAGGTGGAGAGAGACAGAGAGAGATTGTGCTACAGTGTTGCAGATCGTTCCTGAGTAAAAACCTGTGTAAAAAAAAAAAGAATTTAACCCTTTGATCACTGGTTTGCAGTGATCAATACGTTCCCCCCCCATCTGATCACTCTTGGAGTGATCAATTTGCTGCAGATCAGCGTTTGCTGATCTGTGGGACACCCCCCATCCCCCTTGTATTTTTTAAAATTTTTTTGAAATTTTTTTGAATTTTTTTTAATAAAAATTAATTTAAAGCTATAGTTTAGGTAGGTAGGTGGGTAGGTTTAGTGTAGGTGTGTGTTAGGGAAAGGTTTAGGGTTAGATTTAGGTTTAGGGGAAAACAAAAAAAAAAAAAATATATATATAGTTTAGATAGGTAGTTCACTTGGGTTAGCTAGGTTCAGGGTATACGTGGGTTAGGGTAAGGTTTAGGGTTAGATTTAGGTTTAGGGGTAGCGTAGGGAAAAAAACAAAAAACAAAAAAAAGTTTATTTTATTTAAAAAATTATTCTATATTATAAGTTAGTTTAGATAGGTAGTTGGGTTGGGTAGGTTCAGGGACTACGTGTGTTAGTGTAAGGCTTAGGGATAGATTTAAGTTTAGGAGTAGTGTAGGGAAAAAAAAAATCCCCAAAAAAAAAAAAATTATTAAAAACTTTATTCTATATTATAAGCTAGTTTAGATAGGTAGTTGGGTTGGGTAGGTTCAGGGACTACGTGTGTTAGTGTAAGGCTTAGGTATAGATTTAAGTTTAGGCATAGTTAGTTATAGAAGTTAGTCATTTATTTAGTTTAGAGTAGGCGTATAAGATGCAGAGGAGATATACGTTAGAAGAGGCATATTCCTATTTGGCGTCTGACTCTGAAGCCACAGACACAGCGTCAGATTTTGACGTCACTCAGTTTTCTGAGAGTGAGAGCTCTAGCAGTGATGACGCAGGGCCTTCTGTCAAAAAAAGACGAGCTGCCCCAAAAGCTGCGCCAACAACTGCACCAAGAGCTGCCCCAGCAACTGCACCAAGAGCTGCCCCAGCAACTGCACCAAGAGCTGCCCTAAGAAAAGCCCCAAGAGCTGCCCTAAGTAATGCCCCAAGAGCTGCCCCAAGACCTGCCACAAGTACTGCCCCAAGACCTGCCACAAGTTCTGCCCCAAGACCTGCCACAAGTACTGCCACTCCTGCTGATGAATGGGTATCACCAGCCAATTTATGCCCACAAATTCCTGAATTCACAGGCAACCCAGGAATTCAAGTGGATGTGGCAGGATTTACCCATGTTCAGGTTTTTGATTTATTTTTGGGGGAAGAAATTTTGGGGGAAATAGTTTCTCAAACAAATTTATACGCAGACCAATATATTGCCGCCAGCCCATCAGCATTCATTTCCAAGCAAGAAATATGGCATCCCACAGACCTTTTAGAATTTAAGAAATTCTGGGCCCTTACAATGACAATGGGAATAGTTAAAAAACCAAGTATTAGATCATACTGGAGTAAAAACCCCATATATGATACCCCTATATTCGCCAAAACAATGACCAGGACTAGATAACGAAATGATTTTGCGCTTTATGCACTTTAGTGATAATTCCCTGTGCCTCCCAAAAGAACACCCCCAGTATGACAGACTGTTCAAAATTCGGCCCCTAATAAAGCATTTACAGAAAACATTTGCCCAAGTGTATATTCCCCAAAAAGAAATTAGTGTAGATGAATCCCTAATGAAATACAAAGGCAGGTTAGGGTTCAAGCAGTACATCCCTTCAAAGCGTTCCAAATTTGGTGTGAAATTTTACAAATTGTGTGAAAGTGCCACAGGCTACACCCAGGCTTTTAGAATTTATGAGGGCAAGGACAGACAACTTGATCCTCCTGGGTGCCCCGAATATCTGGGAATAAATGGGAAGATAGTTTGGGATCTGATTTACCCCTTGTTAAATAAAGGATAGTAACATAGTAGATAGTAACATAGTAGATAAGGCTGAAAAAAGACATGCGTCCATCAAGTCCAGCCCATGCCAATAACACCCCTGTTGATCCAGAGGAAGGCAACAAAAAAGCCCTCTGGAGCAATTTCCAATGTAGGTGTGTGTGAGTGTGTCAAATAGTTCCCCGGCTCAATATCCTATTTGCTTTGAAGCCATCTGTCATAACTGTCAATATTGTTCTGTGCTAGATAGGCATCCATTGCTTTTTTGAATGCAGTTACATTATCTGCAAGCACAGCATCCCGAGGCAAAGAATTCCATAGCCTTACCGCCCTTACTGTAAAGAATCCCTGCCTGTGTTTTAGTCGAAAGCGCCTTTCCTCAAGTCTTAATGGATGACCTCTTGTTCTTAGCTCAGCTCTTTGCATAAATAATTCATTGGATAGTTCTTTGTATTGGCCTTGAATGTATTTGTAAATGGTAATCATATCACCCCTTAGACGTCTCTTTTCTAATGTAAACAAACCCAGTTTGGCTAGTCTCTCTTCGTAACTCAGATCCTCCAATCCCTTTATCAGTTTTGTTGCACGTCTCTGCACCTTTTCCAGTTCAGTAATGTCTTTTTTTAGAACAGGCGCCCAAAATTGTACTCCATATTCTAGATGAGGCCTAACCAAGGATTTATACAGAGGTAGGATAATATTAGCATCCCTTGCTTCTACACCTCTTTTTATGCAGGCTAGTACTCTTTTTGCTCTTGCAGCAGCTGAGTGACTCTGCACACTGCTGTGAAGACTATTGTCTATCAGTACACCTAAATCTTTCTCTAATGAGGATTTCCCAAGTTGTTTCCCATTTAGAGTATATGTAGCAAGTTTGTTTCTACAACCCAAATGCATAACCTTACATTTATCTACATTAAATGACATCTGCCACTTTTCTGCCCATTCACTTAGTTTATCTAAATCCTTCTGTAGGGAAAAAACATCGAGCTCTGTATGTATTTCCTTACATAGCTTAGTGTCATCAGCAAAGATTGAGATGCTACTTTCAATTCCCACTTCTAGATCATTAATAAACAAATTAAAAAGCATTGGGCCCAGGACTGAACCCTGCGGTACCCCACTTATAACCCTAGACCAATTTGAAAAAGTTCCATTTACAACAACTCTCTGCCATCTATCATTTAACCAGTTCTCAATCCATGTACAGATACCACCACCCAAACCGAAGCCTTTTAATTTATGCAGTAACCTGTTGTGAGGCACTGTGTCAAAGGCTTTTGCAAAATCCAAGTATACTACATCAACAGCAATTCCCCTGTCCAAATTACTACTCACTCTTTCATAAAATGCAAGTAAATTAGTCTGACATGATCTGTTCTTCATGAAACCATGCTGATTCCTACTAATGATATTGTTTGTCTTCACATAGTTCTGAATACTATCAGTTAATAACCCTTCTAGTATCTTACCCACTATGGAAGTCAAGCTCACAGGTCTATAATTTCCTGGTTTGGATCTTGCTCCCTTTTTAAACAATGGAACTACATCAGCTTTCCTCCAATCACAGGGCACTATGCCTGATGAAAGCGAATCAATAAATATTAAGTATAATGGTTTTGCTATTACTGAACTAAGTTCCTTAAGTACCCTTGGGTGTATACCGTCCGGTCCAGGCGCTTTATTCACTATAACCCTTTCCAGTCTCTTTTGGACCTTGTCCTCAGTAAGCCATGTAGATGTTGGAGGATATCATTTATATGTTGACAATTATTACACCAGCCCCCTTTTATTTAAGTCACTTTTTTATTTTGACACCGTGGCCTGTGGCACTGTCAGGCGCAATTGCAGGGAGATGCCTAAAGAACTGGTAGAAAAAAAAACTTAAAACCAGGATGTCCTCAGCTTTATGCCAACAAGAGCTGCTGGCAGTTAAGTTCAAGGACAGAAAAGATGTGTACATGCTGTCCACCATGCATGAGGACAAAACTGTGGCAGTCTCTGTTCGTGGCAGGAGGGGGGTACTAAGAAAGCCAGTCTGCATCAAAGACTACAACAAGAACATGGGGGGAGTTGATCTGTGTGATCAACTCATGCAGCCGTACCTCACCATGCGAAAGTGTAGGGCATGGTACAAAAAGGTTGCCATTTACATGATGCAGACTGCAGCTTACAATTCGTTTTTGATTTTCAAATTGGCAAACCCCACCCTAAAACTTACTTTTCTGCAGTATCAGCTCCATCTTATCTCCCAATTTTTGTTTCAAGGGGCAACAGAAATAATTCCCCCAAAACCTGCAGTAGTACATTTTATTTATAAAATCCCCCCAACCCCCCAAAAGAAAAATCCACAAAAGCGCTGCAGGGTTTGCTACAGCAAGGGAATACGGAGAGAAACCCCAACTTATTGTCCTGACTGCCCTTCCAAACCTGGCCTCTGCATGGGTGACTGCTTCAAGCAATACCATGAAGGCACAATGCAGTAGTGCTGTGAAGTTTATTTTATTATTTGGCCACTTTTCCCCCCTGAAATATCCTGTTTTTTTATTTTTCAAAACACATCCCTCCTTAGATCTAACACTATCAAAATATAATGGGAAGCAAAGCACCCTAAGATTTTTCTGTCTCTGATAATAGAAACACACATGTTCCCTACTGGGCCCAGTAGTTCCCCCAAACCCTGACAAACCTATGCATATGGGGCATTGCTGTACTAAGACGATGTAACTCACCAATAATGTAAAGTACTTAAAAAATCTGCAAATATCATCTGATTGAAATCCAGAGCAACACTAAAATATAAGTATGAAAAAATGGTGTTTCTCTGCCTTTCTGAAGGTTTTGGGAGGGATTGCTGATACAGTGGCAGCGAAAAAAATTGAAAAAGTGCAAATGGAATGAAAGCCAGGGTTGTCTACTCTTCTACAACATATACTTTTGGGGGTAAAATTCATTGCAGTATTGCCAAACAGTCCGAAATGAGACAAGGCGCCAGCTGTAAAAATGGCATGTCTGTAAAAGGAAACTCACATGTTCCAACTGGGCCCAGGATCTCCCTCAAATCCTGACAAACCGCTGCATATGGGGCATTGCTGTACTCAGAAAAAGGAGCCGAACAGTAAGCAATACAGTTTATAAAATCTTCACCTATTCTGTAATTGAAATTCACATCAACATTGAAGTCTAAGTGTGAAAAACGCGGATTTTTTTTTTTTACTTATGTCACGTTTTCACGGGATTAGTGGTAAAAAGGGTGTGTGCAAAATTTGAAAACACAGCTAAAACTAAAAACTGGGGTGTCTACTTTCCAAAACTATACACTTTTGGGGGAAAATCTTAAAAAAGAGCAGTGTTACACAGGACAAATGAGACATGGCACCAGTAACACAAGCTGTGAAAATTCAAAGTGTGAACCTGGAAATGCACATGTTCCAATTTGGGTCCCGTATCTCCCCCAAATATTTAGAAACCTATGCATATGGGGCATTGCCATACTCAGAAGAAGGAGCCGAACACTAAACAATGCAGTTTTAAAAATCTTCACCTACTCCGTGCTTGAAATCCACATCAACGTTGAAATCTAAGTGTGAAAAATGCTGCTTTTTTACTTACGTCACATTTACAAGAGAGTGGTGGTAAAATGGCTGTGTAAAAAATTTGAAAACACACCTAAAATGAAAGCTGGGGTGTCTACTTTTCAAAAATATACACTTTTGGGGGGAAATAGCAAAGTGGAGCACTGGAACATAGTCCCAAATGAGAAATGGCACCAGATAAGAAAGATATGAAAATTCAATATTTGTTCCAATTTGGGTCATGTATCTCCCCTAAACCTTGAGAAACCTATACATATCGGATATTGCCGTACTCAGAAGAAGAAGCTGAACACTAAACAATGCAGTTTTAAAAATCTTCACCTATCATGTGCTTGAAATTCACATCAACATCAAAGTCAAAGTGTGAAAAACGCTGTTTTTTTTTAACTTGCATCAAGATGTACGAGGGATTGGTGGTAAAATGGCTATGTAAAAAATTTGAAAACTTACATAAAATGAAAGCCTGGGGTGTCTACTTTCCAAAAATATACACTTTTGGGGGAAATCTTAGAGTGGAGCACTGTTACACAGCCCCAAATGAGACATGGCACCAGTGATGCAAGCTGTGAAAATTCAAAGTGTGAAACTGGAAAAGCGCATGTTCCAATTTGGGCCCCGTAGCTCCTGCAAACCTTGAGAAACCTATGAATATGGGGTATTGCCGTACTCAGAAGAAGGAGCTGAACATTAAACAATGCATTTTTAAAAATCTTCACCTATCCTGTGCTTGAAATTCACACCAACATTGAAACCTAAGTGTGAAAAACACAGAATCTTTTACTTACATCAAGATTTACGAAGGATTCGTGATAAAATGGCTGCGTAAAAAATTTGAAAACTTACATAAAATGAAAGCCTGGGGTGTCTACTTTCCAAAAATATACACTTTTGGGGGGAAATCTTAGAGTGGAGCACTGTTACACAGCCCCAAATGAGACATGGCACCAGTGATGCAAGCTGTGAAAATTCAAAGTGTGAAACTGGAAACGCGCATGTTCCAATTTGGGCCGCGTAGCTCCCCCAAACCATGAAAAACCTATGAATATCGGGTATTGCCATACTCAGAAGAAGGAGCTGAACACTAAACAATGGATATTTTTAAATTTTCAACTATCCCGTGCTTGATATCAACAGTAATATTGAAATGTAAGTGTGAAAGCTGCAAAAAAACAAAATTTTTCCACAATTTTGAAATTTTTTTCTGGAAAAATAGCTGCATAAAAAACTTGAAAATTCTCCTGATTATTTACCTTATGTTGTCTAGTTTTCAGAAAGATATACCCTTGTGGGACATTTTTGGTTCTGGCACCATCAACTAAGCTATGATGCTCACATGCCAATTGTTGAGAAATTACAAGTTGGAAATAATGGCATCCATCTTGTAATATTTACCTTGTAAATGTGAGGAAGGGATTGAAATACTAGGTATATGGGGTATTCTTATATTCAGGAGAAGCAAATGAATATATTTAGGGGTATTTTTTTGTCATTAACTAATATTATGCAAATCCTGACAGAAAAATGTAAGCAAAATGTTGTTTTTTTTTATTTTGTTATTCTTTTTTTCTATTTTAATCAAATTAAACAATGAGGTATTCATATAATTGTGGTATCAAAAGAAAGCCCTACTTGTGCTTAAAAAAACAGTACATAATTTGTGTGGGTGCACAAAAGGAATTAAAGAGAAAATATGGTTGAACAAAGACATAGTCAAAAAAGTCAAAATTGCTCCGGTCCTTAAGGGAAAACGACATCAGATTTTCCCGGTCCTTAAGGGGTTAATGAATAACTTGACATATATGAATAAGTGGCCCTTAATTTGTTGTCCCTTCATCAAGAAAAAAGAACTTAATATGTACATCTTGGAGGACAGAAGGGAGAGGGTGGACACAGAGCCGGCCCAAGACATTGTGCTGCCTGGGTCCAAGGATGAAATGCTACCCTCCCCCACCAAAACCACACCCACCAAACCAGGCCCACCTCCATTATGATTAAGGTGTGAATTTATCTGAAGGAGTAATGACAGACACCTGATCATTACGATCCAAAAAATGCATAACCCTTGAAACTGACAGATTTTTTTTTTTCTTTTCTTAAAGACACATTTTTCATCCTACAGAAGGTTTTTACCTGTAGTTAATATATATCTTGCAGAAGCTAAGGGTCCAGTCACTTGTATATCATGCCATAGCCTCAGGCTAGTTCTACATGTGTGTAATACAGGTCTTTACTGAGAACATTATTCACAAAATACACAAGAAATACAAGTCTGGTAGCCACTGACTGTTTAACCCCTTAAGGGCGCATCTCACCCCACTGGACGTTAGACGGGTAAGACAGGGAGGGACAACCTCTGGAGCTCCAAATGTTGTTAGACTACAGCTCAGCATCCTCTGCCTATGTCTTATAGTCCAACAACTGCAAAGCCACATTTTGCCCAAACGTGCAATTAGTTAAACTACTGGGAGACTAAATATCTTATTGTGTAATTACATGGTGCCTACAAGGTAAACACTGTATGTTGCAATTCCTTTTACCAAGGTCATATCTGCCCGCCTACAGGGCACACCCACCCACTCATCTACCTATTCTAACACCGTCAGCAGACCAGCGCCTTGCTTCTCGCTGCCTTTCATTAACAGCATCCCGAAACATACAGCCCCTGCTCTGGCCAATGCCACCCCTAAAACTCGGGAGCAGATGAGGACCTCTTGCCCCTTGTTGGCCCGAAGGCCACCAATCTGCACACTAAACCAGGGAGTGACGTTCTCCATGTTCCCGGAAATGTCAGCTGTCACCCGCCCCTAAATTCTCGCTAGAGACAGTTATTCCTGTTGTCTTACATCACCTGAGGGCTTACCTTTGTGAATATTCACTATTTCAAAAGTGGAGATTTGTTGGGGCAAATTGTTTGCACTATAGAAAATAAAACAGATTCCTATTGCAGTGCTTTGGAAATCTCTATATAAATTAATTAACTTGTGTATTTATCCGCTATCACAATGTTGGTTTCAAACCATACAGCACACCGAATGCTTACTGGTGCCCAAAAGAACATGCCTTGGGACAGCATCTATCAAAGTGCCGCCTGGGTCCCATGAACCCACCGGGACCCATGTAAGGGCCGGCTCTGCTTTTAGCCCACTACTGCATTCACAGTAAGGAAATATTCTAAAGCATACCATTCTGGTCTGGCCAAAACAGCAGTCCATCCACAAAGTGCCAGACAATTCCTCTCTGAACAAGAGACGCAGCCAACCCCAACGGTTCGGCCTTGTTTGCAAATTACCCTTCAGCTTAGTGACCCCAAGAGTAATAAGAGAATCCACATTGGACCCCTTGCTCGCAGTGCCTAGAGAGATTAGCTACACCTCACTGACGAGACCCAACAAAGGCAAAAACTGGGGTTGGCTGCTTCTCTTGTTCAGAAAGGAATTGCCTGACATTTTGTGGCTGCACTGCAGTTATGGCAAGACCAGTATGATATGCTTTAGGATATTTCCTCTCTGTGAAAGGCACTAGTGGGCTAAAACAGACTGCACCCTGGGTAGGACGCCACTTCTACTGAGCCTGCATATTTGTATTGCAGGCTTCTTCCTAGTAGAGAGTCTATGACTCACAATATACATATGCAAATTATCCTTGGGATTAGTCACCCCAAGGGTAATAGTGGGATCCATCAATGGACCCCTTGTTCACAGGCCTTGGACAGATCAGCGACACCTCACTAATGAGGACCAACAAGGCTGAAATGTACTTCTGGGGTTGGCTGCTTCTCTTGTTCAGAGAGGAATTGCCTGGCATTTTGTGGCTGGACTACTGTTATAGCAGGGTCCGTGTAATATGCTTTAGGATACTTCCTGTCTTTGAGAGTCACTAGTGGGCTAAAAGAGACTGCACCCTGGGTAGGACACCACTCATAGAGAACCTGCAAATTTGTATTGCAGGCTTGTTCCTAGCAGAGTGTCTCTGGCTCCCAATATACAAGAGGAGGTATATACAAGAATCACAGTTGGTTAGAGAACAATGCAAATCTTGGAGGTTTCACTGTGGTTAGAAAACAAAATTCAGAGTTACTAGTCAGGAAGTGAAAAGTTACTAGTCCACCCAAAGTTACACATGGGGGGGGGGGAATACTAGCATAAATATCTATACCTGCCCCAATGTCTACACCCGCACCATAAGATTCCACCAGGGTTCCTTTGCAGCCAGCTGATGCCAGATTGATGACCCAGCACCATTTTGACATGGTGCTATACAAGACCAACAGAGCAATACATTACTAGATGGAACCAGTGTCAGCAGACCAGATCTTGAGCCAAACAGCTCGTCTGGCAATCACAGACATGGTGGAAACCCTTGCCACTGTCAGGCTATTTATATGAAGGTATCCAAAGGGTTAAAACAGAGAACCACTCAGGTTGGATTTCTTCACTTAAATAGGCAATTGACAATAAAATAATTCGAGAACTTTATCTTTAATATGTACTGACACGCTACTTCACAGTAACGAATTGATCACAAGAATCAATCCTTCATATTTGTGCAAAAATATATATATTTTATTAAAATACAATATATATACAAGTATCAGCAACTATGAAAAATATAAGTGATTAGCAATTATAAAAAGTACATAGAAAATCAAACCACACTTATTATCATAAAGATTACCACCGGTGCAAGGGTTAACCACACATAGGTATATTCAGAGGTATAATAACAATAATTGCATTCAGCAGCATAGAACAGGTTAATTGATTGTTACAATTAATATAATACAGTTGGCTGCAGTGTCTCTTAATACCTCTGCCCCAGAAACTGTATAGACTATGCCAATTATGATGTAAGGGGTATTGTGAGATGAATTAAATAATTCCTCTAACAATTCCTTGTATCATATATCAATAATAATCAAATTTAGGGAATGACTGGAATAGAATCCCAGATTTTAATCACTATAATTTAATTATATACTGAATTCAATATTGAATACCTCTGAATAAAATATATAAATTGCAATTAATATAGTCAATCAAAATCACACAAATAATCTACTTAAAATTACTTCATGCAACATTTATCATAATTTTGACTACAGCAACATATATAAAACCTATAGGCATTCCAAGGGATAATCCACACGTTTAAAATAGATGCCACACCCAGCAGTTATTTTGTCTATTGAGTTAATACCTCCAATTTACAAAATATAAGCCTAGCACATATACAGAGAATTCCAAAGAAAACACCACTAACAACAGATAAATAGCAGTTAAAGGGTTAATAACTGGATTCAAAGAATATCCTGTATCAAATATTAACTATTATACTCTTCCCAGAACCACAAAATATTACTCTAGGAAAACCAAGACTTATATTAGCTAATATAGATAACCCACGCTATATACTGTATTACACTGATTGGCAAAATATCTCAATTCCCAATAATTATATATATAGATTCTATTACTTCCAGAATTTAATAGCTAAATCTAGCTTATTATAAATTATCCCAAATGGTTGGCCAGTCCACTTAAGACAATTATAAGACTATTAAGTTTCTTCAAACAGAAGAAAAATTATGAAATTCTGGATTAAATGAATCTAAATGAATAAATGATATAGTTACCAATCAAAGTTTCTTTGTATTTCTCTGTGAGATGGCAGGATCAGGAATTTAATTAGCAGCCAAGAGAGTCCAGGAACCCAGAGTTTTCTTTCAGGAAGTGAAGGACCTTTCTTTTTCAGGAGGTGAAGGCCCTCTTTTTCAGGAAGTGAAGGACCTTTCTTTTTCAGGAGGTGAAGGCCCTCTTTTTCAGGAAGTGAAGGACCTTGAACTAAGAGTATTCTGGGATTATATTGGCAATTTTTGCTTTATCAGTAATCCCCACCTCTTTCCAATGATTGGATAAAGATCCATCTCATTATACCGTGACATCACCAGTCAGACCTGATTGGATACTCATATCTTATGCTAATCAAATAGAAACAAAAACATTATGAGTATTTTAAAATATAAAGGCTGCAGGTGGCGCTATTACTCTATATTAGAATTTTACATGTGGCAGATCAGATGGCTTTCGTCAAGACTGAGAGATATCAAAAGGTTATCAGCGACCCCATAAACATGTCATTCTACCAGCCTTTCTCACATAGGATTACATCTTTCTCAGCCATTTTGTCTCCAACTAAATATCAATCTGCCATTAAACTGACATTCAGTTATTTTCAATCCCTACCTTGGACCAATGGCCCATTGTTTAAACATGAGGTAATTTGAACATCTCCTCAACAGAATTTCAGTTAAACTCTAGTATGTGAATTAACCCTCTATGCTCCCCCAGGACAAAGTCTCTGACACCACCAAGCAGATGGCATCAAATAAGGCAGCAGAAACATAGTGCTGGGCCTCAGAAATGTTGGCAAGAAGCTGCAACATATCCAAAGTAGGAGCACCCTGACGGACAGCCAGGGTGAGCTGTTCAGGCCAGACCGCAATGGCCTGGTTCACCCATGCTGCAGTGAACGCTGGATGCATGGCAGTACCAGCAGTGGCAAAAATAGACTTGAGGGAGACCTCAAGTTTCTTGTCAGTCCAGTCTTTCAAAGCGAATGCATCAGCAACTGGCAAGGCAGTGGACTTAGATAGCCTGGAGACAGGAGCATCCACTTTGGGGGGATGAACCCACTGAGGAAGTGCCGCCTCAGAGAAGGGGTAAAGCTTGGCAAATTTTTTGGAAACAGAAGGTTTCCTGTCCAGAGACTTCCACTCATCAGACTCAAGGCGGTCAAGATTGGGTTAGGTGGAAAACAAGTATAGTGCCCTTTTAGGCTCCTGAAATACATCAGAGGGATCCAAAGAAACCTCCTGAACTAAGGGAATGTTTAGGGTAGTTAAGCTGGCACTGAGCAAGCCCTCAGCTGAGGGATCAGGATCAGCCTCAAAGGGGTCCCCAAAAATCTGAGATTAGTCCACAGCAGAACATTCCTCAACATCCAAATCCACCAACAGTTCCTCCTCAGAGGAATCTGATACGTCAGGTACTCCCTGTGGTTTTGGCAGGGAAGATCTGACAGAGGAAGGGGTCTGCCAGGAGTGGAAGACCCCCTGTAACTGGGATGAAAAGAGCTGCAATGTAGACCGGAGGTCTCTAGTAGAAGCCTTGACCTCTTGCACCCAAACTGGCTCTAATGCATGGCTGGAGGTCCCTGGGAGAGACTCAGGGACATCAGAACATGCTGGGCATAAATGACCTGAGAATTCTCTAGGTAACCCTGAATTACATGAGAAGCAATGCACAACAGGGGACACAGAGACCCCAGCATCCTTAGTCTTAGGCCTGGCCCCAAGCTCTAACGGATTAGACATTCACTCAGTGTCAAAATGTTTAAAGTATAAGGAATCACCCAAATACAGCGTGTAAGATTAAAATTTCACCCCAGAAATCACTAAAATGCATTTATCTGGCAGGCGAAGGGCTAATCTGTAGAGGCGAGAAGGAGAGTCCAAGCCCTGTATAGGATACTCATTCAGGAAAAGGCACAAAATGGCTTCTGCGGAGGGACCCAATCAGAAATGAGCGGGCGAAGCAAGCGCTCATGGGAAATGTAGTTTTCCCAGAAAAAGTACCCCAACAGTGCCTGAAGACCCCAAGCCCCCCAATACACATAAAACATTAACCGGATGACAGCGCAAGGGCAGAAAATTAAAATGAGCCATTTCTGAAGTCGCTACGTTGAGCGGTTGCAGAGATATGTCCCAAACTGTACAGTCCCATAGAAGTGAATGGAGCAATGGTGTCTATGTGGTAAAGCGCTCCTTAAAGGTGCGGAACACAAATTTTGCAAAGTTGAAATTGTGAATAAAAATGACATGAAACATCACCAGAACATGTTAGCAGACTCAAAACACACTGAACCCAGTAGGGAAAGTGCCAATAAACCCCCAAAAGATCCAAAACCAGCAGCTAAAGGGTTAAGTTACCACAGAAACTTGCTCCAAAACACCCAACAGACATACAGATAAACCCAATGAGTGCAGAAGTGTGCAATAGGAACTCCAAAGGAAAACCCCTGTGTGGAGGGGCACTGTGGGACATCTGGACCTGCAGCACTCAAGGGGTTGCTCATCTTTCCTGCAGATCTTCTGTCTTCAGATTACCATGTATTAAGAAGAAGCCTCAGTGAGCAACTACTGAGGAAAGAACTTGAACCCAAGATTTTCCCCCCAGGGCTTAAGGTCCACAAAAAGCACCTGAATAGTGAGCCAGCCACATCTAAGGGCATTGTCAGTTATGGTAATCTGCCTAATGGCGGTATTCCATATCTAAAAGAAAAATAAAAAATTAGCTAAAACTATAGCAGAACTGTTCTCCTGCCTGTGTCTTCACCAAGGAACAAATCTTACTGGAGCTGATCGGCTAGCTGCAGCCAAGGAGAGAAGGTAGGCTTCACCCCCTGCATTCACTTCTAGAAGTGTCTCTGCCTAGTTAAAGGGGTGGATCGCCTACGCAAAGTTACCAGTAACCTGTACTGGACGACAGAGAACTAAAAGTATAATACCGTAAAGGGTTAAATCCAATAATCAAAAAGCTCATACATAACATACAATAAAACTGCATATAAAAAAATCTACACAACTTAAAGAGCATATAATAATGCACATACATATTTTGGACAAAATTCAATGACCAACACTTGGTCACACTAATTCCTGGCCAGGAAAAATGTCCAAGAATTAGTGTGACCAAGTGTTTGTCATGGAATTTAGTCCAAAATATGTAAGTGCATTATGCTTGAGCATGATTCTCCAATTCCTCCTCTCTGCTCTTCTCTTCCTCTGCATGACAATTGGCAGTTGCCACCCTCACGCACACGTCCAGCCAACAACCAGCTAAGTGCGTAGCTGGTTCAGTCTCTGACTGCAGTGTAGCCCTTAGCCAGCCCACGCCGTATGCACAATGTCACCGTCACATGTGATGCCCGGTCATGTGAAGTCACTTCCAAGTTCCACCCAGCCGCAAGCCACAACATAGCAGCTCCTCAGCAGAGCCGAAATCGCGCTATTCAGAAATAAATACTTAATTGGAACAGTCTACAAAGTGTGCTTGCAAACCAGGTACACTTTGTAGACCATCCCAAAAAGAGGTATTTATTTTTAAATATAGCGCAATTTCGGCTCTGCTGAAGAGCTGCCTGAATCTGCTGCTGTCCCATGGAGCAATGAAACAGCCTGGAGGGGGGAATTTTAGCCAGTTATATCTCTCAAACCATAAAGGTTTGAGAGATAAGACTTACATCTTACCTACAATATTACATAAACTTAAATTTAAACATTACCATGCCTCCCAAGTGTCCCTCTTTGAGACCCAAATCCCTCTGTCCCTCTTTCCCACCCCAATGTCCCTCTTTTTAGGAAATCAAACTGTGTTATGTATATATTAGTGTATCACATTGCTCCACAGCAATAAAACTCACATTAATGTTTGTTAAACGTCAGTATATGTGATTATAAATAAGTCTGTGTAAATAAAATAATTTGGTTTTGCTCTAAATCGTTTATTCAGTTACACAAAGAGTTGCCAATAGGTCATGAAATAACCTAAACATTTTTGGAAATGCCCCGTCCACCAGCCACGCCCCCAGCAACACCTCCTAACACACAAGTGTCCCTCTTTAGCCATTTGAAATGTTGGGAGGTATGCATTACTATCCCATTAACCATTTGAGTGCCAGAGAGGTAACTAATGCATTGTACCACAACAAACTGGATGCCTTTCCAGCACTCCAAGGGTTAACTCTGACACAACACACCACTGTATACCGCAAGGCGCACTATGGCTGCTATAAGGCTTTCCACTTCTACACACCAAACACACAGAGGCATAATACTGCAATTCTGCCCAAAAGTAAAGGAAATTGATTTAACGGATTTAACGGTTTTGGGACCAGAATGGGGGGAGGGATGTCCTCTGGTCCACAGAGGGCTACATTTGGCTTCTAATGCTCTGAATATTGCAGATATTCAATTTAATACAATCTTGTTACCTACACAGCACTGTAAAGCTCCCACACTAATCCCAGGGTGGCCACAGGGTACAGGGTGCAGAGCAACATGGTTACATTTAGCTCTTTGCATGCCAGATGGATGTCCAGAGATGTTAGTTTCTGGCACATAGCTGTGTCAGCCACTGGCATCTAACTTGTATAAACTGACATATAAATAAAGCTAAATATGTCATAAACTATCATTTAACCCTTTGAGTGCAAGAGGGGTACGAAAAGCATTGCTTTGAAATGCATTCTGTAACCCTCTGGCACTCAAAGGGATAAATAAAAAGGATAGCTAAAGTAACATGTAGATGATTCTGAAAGCTGTTTCAAATGAACCTAAGTTTCCATAAGGTGTTACTTCCACTTTAAACTGGACCTGTGTGGCAACTGAAGCCTGTGGTATTGCTGTCTCTAAGCAGCATTGTGATGTCACAGTGAAAATCACTGCTCAGACAGCATTGTGATGTCACAGTGAAAAATCACTTCTCAGACAGCATTGTGATGTCACAGTGAAAATCACTGCTCAGACAGCATTGTGATGTCACAGTGAAAAATCACTTCTCAGACAGCATTGTGATGTCACAGTGAAAATCACTGCTCAGACTCTATAAATAAAGTCAGCTAGGTGTTATAGCCAACATTTCTCTGTTTTATGGCTAGCGATTTCATTACGCACATTTGCTAAAATGTTTGCATTTTTGATTATTATTTTTTTAATATCACTTTATATATTTTTAATATCACTTTATATATTTTATGTTACATACTGTGACAACTGGACAGATGGAAAGAAGTACTTTCCTTTTCAGACAGATTATACCCATGAGAAGGTGATTTATGACTGTAGATGGGAAGCTCCCCCGCCATCGAACGATGAGCCAGAAGGGAGGAATTTTGCTTCTCGTTTCCTCCACCTGGAGAAGATACAGAACTGGCCTCTGTACTATGCACGGCCACCTCCACCATCATGGGACAATGAAAAGTCTACTTATTACAGCGTTCAGGAGGAACAAGATTCACAAACACTGGAGAGACAGAAGGAAGAAAATCCTACTGAGAGAAAAGTGAAATTCTATATTGGTGACTCTGACATCACAGATGATGAGGAAGACTCAAGCGAGCATCATATGTTTTACATCACGAAGGGAAAAACCCTGGAAGATGAGGAACAATCGCAGTACTACTCCTCAGCTGAATCTCAATACAAATGGGATCACGAGCATGAAGAGTATTTTCCTTCCGATTACACCCATCAGAAGGTGATATACGACTGTAACTTGGAATCTCCACCGCCATCGGATGATGAGCAGGTAGGGCGGAATTTAGGTTCTCGTTTCGTCCACTTGGAGATGTTGCAGAACAGGCCTCTGTACTATGCGCGGCCACCTTCACCATCATGGGACAATGAAAAGTCTACTTATTACAGCGTTCAGGAGGAACTACGTTCACAAACACCGAAGAGTCAGAAGAAACTAAATCCTACTAAGAGAAAAGTGAAATTCTATATTGGTGACTGTGACACCACAGATGATGAGGAAGACTCAAGCGAGCAGCATATGTTTTATGTCACAAAAGAAGAGGTGGAAGTAAAAAGACCAAAGAAAAAGGGAAAGATCCGGCGATTTTTCAGACGGTTTTGCTGCTGCTGCTGCTGTGTAAAATAAAGATTTCTGTGGATACAGATTGCGCGAGTGTGTTTGAGTCTTGATAAAAACAAAGTAAACTACAATTGGGTAAAGACGTTTAGCTAATCGATAATGAAGGGACTGGCACCTGAGGCCCTTCAATTTCCTCCAACTGGCGTTGTAGTCTACAACAGCTAGTGAGCCTCAGGTTGCCTGGTATGCTGGATGATATGACATTTTAGAGAGTGTAAGTCCTATTTTAGGGAAAGATGTGAAAAAACTGGGAGCCGAACTCTTAAAAGCTGCAATGCACTGGACACCCTACTGGGGCCCAAAGGGTTAAGCTCCCCATGTATTCACAACTTTAGCTACTGTCTGGTTGTTCCTTTCGGTATTGCGCCTGCTGCCCTCAGGCTGCTCTGTGATAGTGTAGTGATACAGCGCTGCTCAAACAGCCTGTTTACTTCACTCTTTGGGAGCCAGAGGAGTACATAACACATTACTTTGCAATGCATTCCATACCCCTCTGGCACTCAAAGGGTGAAATGCATTGTCCCTGCATTCTAATAGCAATCCCATCTCTAAAGAGTTGTGGGTGAGTAAGCTGCCAACCATAAACCATTGGCCGACACCCACCTGGTTGGGCCATTCATTGGATGATGAGATAGATATACATCTCAACAGGCACATCAATATTTACAGCGGATATCAATTCATACCCAGTGCTTTTGTCCATCTGTGTTTAACTTGAATTACAAATGGTGGTACGTTTAAAGGATAATTAATATCTCCAATAATAACCCCTACTTACATTACTATGGCAAGTAAATTCAAATGGCCGTATGAATTTTGTCTTTGTTCAAGAAAAAACTGCTTTATTAGGAGGTGTAAATTCTCCTTTAACCCCTTAAGGACCCATGACGGTCCTGCACCGTCATGGGTTGTTATACCCTTAACGACCCATGACGGTCCAAGACCGTCATGGCTTAAATGATAGCAGCGTGCCTCCGTGCACGCTGCTATCATTAAATTCAGGCTGAGACTGAGTGCTCCGAGACCAGGGCATTCAGTCTCAGCCCTTCTTCCTTCTTCCGGTTCATGCGATCGCCGTATCAGCGATCACATGTACCAGCATAGTGACAGACAGAGGCAGCATGCAAAGCATGCTGTCTGTGCCTGTCTCGTCTGCCTCTGTCTCCCTTGCTCTCAAAGTAAGGGAGACAGAAGTAGATGGGAGACACCTAGTGGTTAAAAAAAAAATAGAGCGGTTGGGGGTATTA
This sequence comes from Rhinophrynus dorsalis, assembly GCA_037306005.1. Taxonomy (NCBI): domain Eukaryota; kingdom Metazoa; phylum Chordata; class Amphibia; order Anura; family Rhinophrynidae; genus Rhinophrynus; species Rhinophrynus dorsalis. Next base: position 143,326,403 of record CM074727.1, read on the forward strand.
ACCCCTTCACTGCTGGTGCAGGAGGCTGGCTAAATGCAGGTCAATTTTTGACCTGCAATTTTACACTTTTTTTTTTTTTTTTTTTTAAACACAACACACTTTTTTTTTTTTTTTTTTACAAAAACATATTTTTATTTTAAAAAAATATATATAATTAAACAATATTGCAAGTGTGATTATTGTGGAGCCATGTAATACACTTATATACACCACCAAATGCCAGGGACAAAAAAGTGTCAAAATAGGGTGGGAAAAAGGGACATAGGGATTTTCACCCAGGGGGGACAGAGGCCACTTTAAACTGCGCATTTTGTAGGTATGACTGACCGGTCATACCTTTCATGCAGTCTCCATAAAAATGTAACCCTTTGTGGCCAATTGATCCCAAGAGAAAAATCAAAAATGGTGGGTTTTTTTTACATTTTTTTTTAAATTTTAATAAAGTGAATGGTGGGTTATCCATATAAATAGGGTATCAAATTAAAGCCCTATTTATGCTTAAAAAAACAGTATATAATTTATGGGGGTGGAATAAAAGCCTAAGAGGGAAAACACTGTTGAACAAAGTCAGTCAAAAAGGTCAGAATTGCTCCGGTCCTTAAGGGGTTAATGAATAACTAGACATATAAGAATAAGTGGCTCTTAATTTGTTGTCCCTTCATCAAGTAAAAAGAACTTAATATGTACATCTTGGAGGACAGAAGGGAGAGGGTGGACACAGAGCCGGCCCAAGACATTGTGCTGCCTGGGTCCAAGGAAGAAATGCTACCCTCCCCCACCAAAACCACACCCACCAAACCAGGCCCACCTCCATTATGATTAAGGTGTGAATTTATCTGAAGGAGTAATGACAGACACCTGATCATTACGATCCAAAAAATGAATAACCCTTGAAACTGACAGATTTTTTTTTTTTTTTCTTAAAGACACATTTTTCATCCTACAGAAGGTTTTTACCTGTAGTTAATATATATCTTGCAGAGGCTAAGGGTCCAGTCACTTGTATATCATGCCATAGGCTCGGGCTAGTTCTACATGTGTGTAATACAGGTCTTTACTGAGAACATTATTCACAAAATACACAAGAAATACAAGTCTGGTAGCCACTGACTGTTTAACCCCTTAAGGGCGCATTTCACCCCACTGGACGTTAGACGGGTAAGACTGGGAGGGACAACCTCTGGAGCTCCAAATGTTGTTAGACTACAGCTCAGCATCCTCTGCCTATGTCTTATAGTCCAACAACTGCAAAGCCACATTTTGCCCAAACGTGCAATTAGTTAAACTACTGGGAGACTAAATATCTTATTGTGTAATTACATGGTGTCTACAAGGTAAACACTGTATGTTGCAATTCCTTTTACCAGGGTCATATCTGCCCGCCTACAGGGCGCACCCACCCACTCATCTACCTATTCTAACACCGTCAGCAGACCAGCGCCTTGCTTCTCGCTGCCTTTCATTAACAGCATCCCGAAACATACAGCCCCTGCTCTGGCCAATGCCACCCCTAAAACTCGGGAGCAGATGAGGACCTCTTGCCCCTTGTTGGCCCGAAGGCCACCAATCTGCACACCAAACCAGGGAGTGACGTTCTCCATGTTCCCGGAAATGTCAGCTGTCACCCGCCCCTAAATTCTCGCTAGAGACAGTTATTCCTGTTGTCTTACATCACCTGAGGGCTTACCTTTGTGAATATTCACTATTTCAAAAGTGGAGATTTGTTGGGGCAAATTGTTTGCACTATAGAAAATAAAACAGATTCCTATTGCAGTACTTTGGAGATCTCTATATAAATTAATTAACTTGTGTATTTATCCGCTATCACAATGTTGGTTTCAAACAATACAGCACACCGAATGCTTACTGGTGCCCAAAAGAACATGCCTTGGGACAGCATCTATCAAAGTGCCGCCTGGGTCCCATGAACCCACCGGGACCCATGTAAGGGCCGGCTCTGCTTTTAGCCCACTACTGCATTCACAGGAAGGAAATATTCTAAAGCATACCATTCTGGTCTGGCCAAAACAGCAGTCCATCCACAAAGTGCCAGACAATTCCTCTCTGAACAAGAGACGCAGCCAACCCCAACGGTTCGGCCTTGTTTGCAAATTACCCTTCAGCTTAGTGACCCCAAGAGTAATAAGAGAATCCACATTGGACCCCTTTCTCGCAGTGCCTAGAGAGATTAGCTACACCTCACTGACGAGACCCAACAAAGGCAAAAACTGGGGTTGGCTGCTTCTCTTGTTCAGAAAGGAATTGCCTGACATTTTGTGGCTGCACTGCAGTTATGGCAAGACCAGTATGATATGCTTTAGGATATTTCCTCTCTGTGAAAGGCACTAGTGGGCTAAAACAGACTGCACCCTGGGTAGGACGCCACTTCTACTGAGCCTGCATATTTGTATTGCAGGCTTCTTCCTAGTAGAGAGTCTATGACTCACAATATACATATGCAAATTATCATTGGGATTAGTCACCCCAAGGGTAATAGTGGGATACATCAATGGACCCCTTGTTCACAGGCCTTGGACAGATCAGCTACACCTCACTAATGAGGACCAACAAGGCTGAAATGTACTTCTGGGGTTGGCTGCTTCTCTTGTTCAGAGAGGAATTGCCTGTCATTTTGTGGCTGGACTACTGTTATGGCAGGATCCGTGTAATATGCTTTAGGATACTTCCTGTCTTTGAGAGTCACTAGTGGGCTAAAAGAGACTGCACCCTGGGTAGGACACCACTCATAGAGAACCTGCAAATTTGTATTGCAGGCTTGTTCCTAGCAGAGCGTCTCTGGCTCCCAATATACTAGAGGAGGTGTATACAAGAATCACAACTGGTTAGAGAACAATTCAAATCTTGGAGCTATCACTGTGGTTTAGAAAACAAAATTCAGAGTTACTAGTCAGGAAGTGAAAAGTTACTAGTCCACCCAAAGTTACACATGGGGGGGGGGGAATACTAGCATAAATGTCTATACCTGCCCCAATGTCTACACCCGCACCATAAGATTCCACCAGGGTTCCTTTGCAGCCAGCTGATGCCAGATTGATGACCCAGCACCATTTTGACATGGTACTATACAAGATCAACAGAGCAATACATTACTAGATGGTACCAGCAAACCAATACACTGTTAATCTATGAGGGGACCTAGTACCTTTATTTTAGAACATCACCTCGTTATTCCCTCTACCAGATGGAGATGTGAGTGGAAATGCCAGAGGCCATGTCTGGCTGTTCCCTATGCATCTGATCACACACTACAGCTGTTAATGCAACACCGGAGTGGAAGCGCAGTTTGGGCGGAGGGGGCCTGACCGAGCTGGGCCAGGAAGTGGAAATGAGGTGGTGCAGGATCTACTGGCCGCGGGGCCTTGTGGTATCACAGCCATATTGTGAAGAGCAGTGGCCATAACCCAGTGTTATGTTCTCATCTTGGTGTGAGTTCTGAGGGCACACGCTGGGTAGGGTAGTGGAGATGAGAGGATGGTGTGGTCTTATTGGCGTGGTCCTGTTCAGCTGTGGTACATTTTCCCGTCACAGCATGGCAGGCGACAGCTGGGCAAAGCAAAGGCTTCTCAGTTTGGTACTGTTTTATAATCATACCTGGGAACTTCTTGGTCTTAGCTCCCTGAAGGGGAGCCTTGTGATGCTGATGAGGTGAGTGCCTCTTTGAATAGGACTTCTTTGTTGGGGGCTCTTTTTGATTCCTTGAATTATATTTATTGAACTGTTCGTCCTTTGAGAGCACCGGACTATTGTAGTTTCAACATAGACTCAGTCTGGTTATATATGGCTAGTGAGAGCCGCTTTTTATGCATGAGGTGAGAGAAATGACGCAATTCGCATTATAAAAGGGGTGGAACTTAATCACAAGTGTGGGGGGGGGTAGGACTTAAAAAATAAATAAATAGTTAGAATAGCCTGGGGAAGGAGGAGAAGAGGCTGGGGAGTGGGAGGAACTCAGTGGGAAGAGCGGACGTGGGCAGAGTTTCATCAGAAACTTCCGACATCTGGAGATTCAGACTCTGCCCCAGAGACCCAGTAATTCAGAGTCAAAACCAGAGTCTCCGGGGGAAAACCAGAGAGTTCCCAGCTATGTTTATAATTCATTGGCATGGGCCTAAGTGTCAAGGATTATGGTGTTGGGCTTCAACTGGCCACATTCTAATAGTTAGGGTTGAATGGAGGCATGGCCCTCAGTCAAGCAGTGTTAACAAGAGAGGCTAAATGCTGGGAAGTGCTAGTCAGGCAATGCTGGTGTACGTGCAAGCTCTAGGATGTTATTCATTTGGTTGTGTAAAGTTGAGAGTGTTAATGTTTTCTTAAGTTTGTAATTAAAATGTTTCGGCCTTTTTCAACCCACCAAAGCGTTCCTTTGCGCAATTTTTGGTGAGGAAGTTTGTAAGGTGGGGTTTGGGAAGACTTGGTACTGCTCGTGTCATACACACACCATCTCTCTGCTGGTTATAAGATACATTGTATCAATATTTTATCACTCTTCCAATACAGAGAAAGACAGAAGTGAAATCTTCTACGTTGGCATAGGAGTGGGCAACCTGATGATCTCCAGCTATGGACTACATGAAGGGAGTTGTAGAGTTCCAGAGCTGGAGGGCCTCAGGTTGCTCACTCTGACAAGAACTGCTGCATGTGTACAGCCAACTAAACACAAGCGCCAGATTAATAGGTTGTCCATTTCTAGTGTATTGGGTACTTCTTTCTAAATTCTTTCCTCTTTGCTGGCAGTATTCCACAGTTGAATGCAGCCTGATGTCTTTCACAAGACTGTTTTTTATTGTCTATTGTTGCTTTGTTGGTAGCTGAGAGTGTCATGTCTATATCCACTTAAAAACACTCACCAGCTGGACAGGAGTCAGACAGAGGACATTTCTCTCTCCGGGGAGATAGTGCAGGTCAGCAGATCTTGGTTCAAGAGCAGGAGTGTTCATTGCTCGATTTATATCTACAGATACATATTTCACTTTCTGGATAATTTCTCTGTGTGTCGCTTGAACTTAAAGGGAGTTGCTTTGGTTACTTGAGAGTGCATTTCTTTTCTTTTTTTTTTTTATGCGATTTCCATTACATACTACACTTCATACTACCCATCTTTGTGTTCCTTTTTACATATGTTGCTTATGATCCTTAGAGAGCCATTTTCTCTGAGCGCAGTCAAGTCATTTTTTGTGAACTACAGCTGGTGCATTAACCAACTGAGCTATCACACTGGCAGAAGCCAACCATGTTTCAACATCAAACATTAAAGTGATAGTAATGTTTCACAATAAAAGCAACTCCAATTAATCTTCATAGTATTTGGGCCATGGTTTGTGTTATTTCAGTACGGTCAGAGTCGTAGTTCAAGAGTAATTGAATGATAAAGTATTCCCTCCTGCCCCTTTTACTGATGTAACACTTCTCACCTCAGAGCTTCAAGACTGTCTGGATGGATCACAGAAAGGGACAAGCTTCAGTGATTAGAAGGAAAAACCTGTCACAAGGGTCAGGGTTTACCTTATGCTCACTGTAAGAAGACTGTCCCTTGGTGCGACCTGTCAGGTCAAGAGACCAGATTCCACATCTGAGGGGAGGTGGCTTACACTAGGTAAAAGAGGTGGGAGGGGGATACTTTATCATTCAGTTACTCTTGAACTACAACTCTGACAGTATTGAAATAACACTCTACATGGCCCAAATACTCTGAAGATTAATTGTAGCTGCTGTTTTTGTGAAACATTACTATCCTTTTAACCTTTTGAGTGCTAGAGAGATACGCAACGCAAAACTTAAAGAAACAGAACCTCAATGGATCAAAAACAGTCTTCGAGAGTATTATTCTTTTACTTCAAGTCACCACGTTACAATCTTTTAACATTTTCAAGAGTATACTTCAGGGCACCGTAAAATAAATAAATATACACTCCATATCTGGCAAATAACAGATTTTATGAAAACACAACTTTCATTCAAATTAAAGTAACCACCAAATCATTAGTCACATAGAGATATGCATATTAAAACTTGTATTACCCTGAATAAGTCCGGCGTTATTGAGAAATCCAACTCGTTCAGAGACTCACCAGCAGGCATGGCATTTTCGGCAAAAAGCCAAAATAAAAAATGTCCGAAACGGGGGAAGCTCTCTTATTTCTCCCTGAGCTGTCAGAGCCTCGTTATGGGCAGTCAGTGCCCTCACTTCTGCGGCATGCTTCCAGAACGGTACAGTTCCACTTTAAAAGTTGCTATCTTCACTTTACTACAAATCCCATCATCCTTACCTTGCCTGGTGCTGAACATAGCTTTGTTTGAGGTGTAAAGAGAGCAGGGAATGAGCACTGCCTCACTGTCTCTCTCATCCCTGTCATTCTGCATGCAAAGCAGGGTAGAAAGCGGGGCAGCGCTCATTCACAACTCTCTCTAGCACTCAAACAAAGCTATGTTCGGCACCAGGCAAGGTAAGGATAATGGGACTTGTAGTTAGTGTTGCCACCCAGCCGGTATTTTACCGGCAGGCTGGTAAAAAATTGGCTTCTGTCCAATGTTAAGTCTATGGAGGGAACACCATGGCCGGTATTTTTTGGAAGAAAAGGTGGCAACCGTACTTGTAGTAAATTGAAGATAGTAACTTTTAAAGTGGAACTATAACATTCTGGGAGCATGCTGTAATAGTGAGGACACTGACTGAACATAACAAGCAAAACCATCTCTATGGAGAAAATGGCGCTTAGTCCCCAAAATAATTAATATAAATATAAATGAATGAATGTAACCGGCATGCACTGTGAAAGGAGGGTGATAATTTCGGCTAGGACATAAATATATATATCAGATCCTAATCCACTAATGTTCCTTGAGGCAATGATACACAGATACTAGCAGGAAAAAAATAAATTAGTTTACTAATAAAGTAAATACATACAAACGATACCCATAAAAATACAATATAGATCTCTCCTGTCAATTTGATTAATTATACTTTGTGCAAACTGCGGTCCATGAGAACGGAAGACCGGCCACAGATTAGTGAGCATGGTGGAAGACACCTTCCCCCTTGATTGTCATTTGCTAGGCAATCATCCAGGACGGTTTGCACAAAGTTATCCTGTGCATTGGAGGAGTGCAGTCAGTCACGATCGTCCATACAGAACAGCATTTAGGACGGTAGTCCACTCTGGACAGATGTGAAGACATCAGATGGGAGAGGTAACGCAGTATAATTATTCAAATTAATGAGATATATCTGTTATAGCCAGAACTTAACGGACTTAAAACTTTGTCCAGAGAACTTTTCATAGACTGCAGGCCATTTATTTTGCAGAACACTGCATATTTATTTTGATATTTTAATTCATACAGTGTCTTACTATATTGAATATTTTAGAGTAAAGTTATATTAAAGCAATGCACCCTGGGACTTGTAGACCTGTTTAGCAAGCAGTATTTTTTCTCCTGGGCATATTTTAAAAGAGTGCAGGGATTCCATCTTGAATCAAGCAGCTTCCAAGTAAAGGTTGAGACATTTCAACTCCAGAACAGGATGGCAGCCACAGTCCTTTTAGGGGCACACAAAGATTGGCGTAAAAACCTGAAAAGTGTTCTGGGCAAGAACTGGAACCAAAACCTGTTTGTTCAACAGGGATGAGATGGTGTCTATAAACAGACACCCCCGATCTAGATCCAGAAGCACTCTGTACAAAAAGAAACAATGAGAAAGAAGGACTTGAAGTCTATGTGGTACCTTTCTGAAAGGACTCGCAAAACCTACTGGTCCGTCACAGAAGACTCCCAGGTGTCATGTAAGGGTAGACTTTTCAGCCTTCAGTTTCTGAGCATATTTCTTGTTCTACTAAGCCTTCTTGAGCTTTGGGACAGGGCAGGCCTGAGGGGGGACTGAACCCTATGCACCCCAAATGGGCAGGTATGAAATCCACACATCTTCCCGAAAAAAATGAATGTTTCAAAGAAATCTGTTACCGGAGCATCTCTTGCCTCCAGTGGCATCACTAATGACCTTACCCAGGTCAAGTTCAAAGAGATGCTTACCCACAAAAAGAAGGGACAGCCAACCAAATCTTGAGCCACAAACTGTGACACTCTGCAAATTATAAAACTGAGGACTTTCGGAGTATCTGGTGCCATCAAAGGGCACTTCAGTAAGATATGAGTTGGTCTCCAAAATCTTGGCAAACATAACAAGAACATTAGGAACGTTCCCACAGATAGCCTCTGAGAGTAGTTCACCCAAGATGGGTATCACTCTGGCAGTATCAAAGATGGGTCGCAGTGCAGCCCTAGTGGCTGCAAATTTCACCTTTAATATGGAATTGGGGGTCATCAGCCTAGTCTTTAAGGGTGCAGCATCTACCTATGGTAGAGCTGTGTTTTTGGCTAGGTGAGTATATAGGGGATCAACTGCAGGCAGGGAAGCCCACTGAGCTAAACCTCTTCAGAAAAAGCACATAAATTGGAAATACATTTATTAAGGAATAGCCTCTTGTTTAGGGTCTTCCATTCCTCCAGAAAGATATTGTTGGTGGGGGTGGAGGGGAGTGCGAGAATCTTACTTGTGAGGAAGACCCTACACAGAGGCCTTAGAGACCTGAAGGGTCTCCAACACCACTCTGATGAGTACCTCTGTTGAGGAGGAGGGGTCAGCCATAGAGGAATCCCCAAAAGACAAGGAAGAATCTATGGCCTCTTCCTCTCTATCTACCTCCTCATCATTGGAATCACCAACAGAGATTGGCCCCTAAAGATGGGATCAATATGTCTAATGAGGGGCATGGGGTGCCCTGGATAGATGAAGGAATGGAAGAAACAGAGGACATCAGTGTTTTGTTCAGCAATGGAGAGACCCTGGGGAGTAGTAGTGGACACAGTGCAAGAGGGACATAGGGTTCCAGAATATTCCCTTGGAAGCCAAGTTTGAACAATAAGCTAATGGTGTTAAGGAGATCCCTGAATCACAATGACATGTAGTGAGAAAGTAGTGAGAAAGACAGAGAAATCACACAGAGATACTTAAAGGATACTTATCTGACTACAAAGGGTTAAACTGGGGAAAAAGAGACCCAGCCTCTGCATAGCATAAGCAATGGGTAGAGTAAGACCACTACCAAGGCACCACCCATCTAAAAAAGCCTGAGGACTCCACTGGTGCCGCTGGGGGGGATATAATTGACGTGACGCGTTAAAAAAGAGACAGGCTTTCCTGAGAGTGGGTGCAGTGCCTAACGAACACATCACCAAAAGTGGGAGGAACAGGGTGGGGAAAGAGGAGGAAAAGACTGGGAAGGAGGAAAAGACTGGGAAGAAGCAAAAGTGGACAGAGTTTCAGCAGAAACACCCCACCACCAGATAATCAGCCTCCGTCCCAGAGACCCCGTAATACAGTGACAAAACCGGAGTCTCCAGGTAAACCTGGATCCCTGCCTCAAAATCCCTGCTTTTTTTTTTTTTTTTTAACCGCCCTGTCCTCTGGAAGAGGGGGCTTAACCCTATGGTCCCAATGTTCCATATAAGACAAGAGAGAAAAAAAAAATCAATATAATTTCTGAGATACTTCTCAAGACTGCTATTGTAATGGAAAGCTTAGAAATAAGCAGAAATGGGAGCCCCCACAGGGAGTATATATGAAACTAGATTTTTGCTTTCTGAAAACAAACGAAGAATTTACAGTTGAAAGCATGGAATACAAGATGTTAAGATATTAACCTGTCTATAACCCTAGATTTATAAGTGTTAATGTTCCTTTAAATGTGGGATTTCTCTATCATTTCTCAGCAAACTCCTCTCAAGTTCACTGAGACACATGAGAAACTGCAGCTATGTTCTGGTAGACAACATGACCCTGAAACAACCCCTAGGCCCATGTCTTAGCCAAGCTTTCCCATGCACTCCGCTTTCTATAAAACTCCAGCTAAAGAAAATGATTTGAGGGCAGCCGCCCCTTGTCTTTTCACCTGATGAACATGCACTGTTCTTCTGGAAGAATATACATAAAAGGTAAGGTGACCAAATTAAATGAGAACCTCCTAATAATACCCTCCCACAAACATACAATGACCAGAAAATCCTAATGGCCTTAGCTGATTTTTCCCTTGTTCCTTGGTTCAAGTGGTAACTTGTTCTATCAGTCCTGGACACCATGTCCATGAAGGCATACATGACAGTTGCTAGCAGGACCCCAGATTGCTGAACCCTTTAACTCTTTAAGCAATGCATTGCGTAACCCTCTGGCACTCAAAGGGTTAAGGACTGGAGGGGTGTACAACACATTACCATACCTGGGAACTTTTTGTTGTGGACTCCCCGGAGAGGGGAGTCCTGTGGTGCAAACGGGGGAGAAAAATGATGAGCTCTGTGTCAAAAAATGGGTGGGGCTTAGTTACAAGTGGGGGTGGAGCTTATAAAATGAATAAAAAATGAAAACCGTATAACGAATGGGCTGGGGAAGGAGGAGAAGTGGAAGGGAAGTGGGAGGAACAGACTGGGAAGCAGCAGAAGTGGACAGAGTTTCATTAGAAACTCCCCACATCCAGAGAACCAGCCTCTGCCCCAGAGACCCGGTAATGCAGAATCCAATCCGTAGTCTCCGGGGCAAATCTGGAGACTTCCCAACTATACACATTGCACATCCCTCAGGTTCTCAACCCTTTGAAAGCCAGAGGGGAACGCAAAGTAATGTGTACTCCTCTGGCACTCAAAGGGTTAAAGTATTAAGTAGGCTCATGCACTCTGTTTTCTTCAGTTTGAAAAAAAACTGCCAGCAACTGTCATGTCCTCTTCCATGTAAAGACATCCAGGACTGAATTAAAGGAATAGTAATGCTTCACAATAAAAGCAGCTCCAATTAATCTTCATAGTATTTTGGCAATGGAGAGTGTTATTTCAGTACTGTCAGAGTTGTAGTTCAGGAGTAACTGAATGATAAAGTATCCCCCTCCCACCCCTTTTACTGATGTAACACTGCTCACCTCAGAGCAGCAAGACTGTCCGGATGGATCTCAGAGAGGGACACTCTTCAGTGAGCATAAGGACAAACCTGTCAAGGGGGCAGGGTCTTATGTTCACAGTAAGAAGATTGTCCCTTGCTGTGAGCGGTCTGGTACCAGGACCAGATTCCACATCTGAGGGGAGGTGTCTTACACTAGGTAAAAGGGGAAGGAGGGGGAAACGTTATCATTCAGTTACTCTTGAACTACAACACTCACAGTAATGAAATAACACTCTCTATGGCTTAAATACTATGAAGATTAATTGGAGCTGCTGTTTTTGTGAAGCATTACTATCTCTTAAAGGTGTCATCTCCTGAAGGTAAAATGCATAGGGCCATGGGGAGTTTATGGCTATAGTGAGGTAAGAAGGGAGTTATTATTCATTCTCTTACAATGCTTTACTTTTCACTCTTCACTACTACACAGGAAAAAGTGCAATCCTGCACTGTATGCTTTATTAGTGATCTAGTGAGATACAGAAAAGTCTACATATTGCAATTAGCAGACAATCTGTGCCTTAAAGTGGAACTACCTCTTTATAATGCCATGAATGATTTTGAATGGTCTTTCAAAATCACCTATATTTACATTAGTCGTTATGTATTTAAAATGATAGTTTATGAGATACTTTGAATTATTAGTTAATGCATATTAACCACTACTTACTAGTAAGACGTGTCAGTTGAGAGGGAAATGTTAGTATCAGATACACCACGCTGTTCCAATCAGTATCGCCCAATATGTATAAACTGACAGACACATTAATATAATTATCTCATAGACTATAGTTTTGAATACAGAACGGTTAAGATAAATAGGTCTCACCTTCCCTAATCTACACTTTTTTAAAGGAGCAGTAAACTTTTTTTTATGAAAACATATATTTCAAAGAGCATTTCCTGCTGAATAAAACAAGGTCACTCCCACTTCTGTCAGATGTTTTATTAAAAAAATATAGCAGTTTAAATAACTAGGAAGTGAATTTACTGTGTTTACTTCCTGACAGTTCTAACTGACAGGAAGTGACTCAGCAGTTTCTGTCACATTCTATGGAGAACTGTATGTCTCACACTTTTCTGACTTTCCTCTCCATTAGAATCTACCAGGAAATCTAATTAGAATTTGACCACTAGAGGGCACTGCTAAAGTAAAAAAACTTGGGATTAAACTGTAATAACTCTGGAAATATAAATCTGTCGGCAGAGGGAGTACCCTTATTTTACTCAATAGGAAAATCCCTACAATATATATTTTTTCATTAAAAAAGTTTACTGTTCCTTTAAACACTTGAAGTAATCCTCCCCAGCCTTTTGGTGACTGATAGCATGCCCCCCCCCAATCCTCATTGGTGGCAGACAGCATTGTGCAAAATAGTAAGAACAACAGACAGTATTCCCACCATCACAAAGAAAAAAGTTTCAAAATTGTCAGACAGTCCCCCAAAAACACAAGTGTGAAGCACTACTGACACCCCAATTAAAGCTGTGAAAAGTTTGCCAGTATCTTCCAACTCCAACAGTGGGTATATGTACCCTTTTAAAGTTGCACCCTGGAAGGCACATGATGCATAGAAGCCAGTCAGTACCATTTTGATTTTTAGGTGCCAGCGCAGGCTGGCAGCCTAAATTGCCATTATAGAATAGCAAGTACATATTTATAGGGAGCAAGAGTATCACTGTATAAGGAGCGGTATTGACTCTCATATATACATTTGCTTGCCATTATTAATAAATACTTCTGTTCAACTGTTCATTATTGTCACTGTAAATATATTTGATCATATTAAACCCTGAAGGTCTGGTCGGAAAGATCTTCCTCGTTAGAGTGCTCATTGGGTGGAAGATCTCTTAAAGCTTCCACCACTGCAGTAGTTAACCCTTTGAATGCCAGCAGGGTTAACATTGTTAGGCTGCATATTCATATTAACTCCTGCCATTGCCAAAATTCAGACTTACTTCCTTACAGAGCTTATTCGATGACAGATCCTAATAGCCAACATCACTTCATGAGTAATATGGTTACACAGGTTATAACTACAGTAGATTAACTTCCACGTTGCTGACCTTAAGATAATGTGTCTTCACATGAGCAAATATCAATGCTTGCAACTCTGCAAGGTCTTTACAGTGCCCACTACATAACAGTAGCAGCACTGCAGGAGTTAATATGCTCACAAACCATATTAACCCCATGAAGTACTTTAAGCTAAGAGGTCTGCACCAAATAGGCACTAGGATGTAGGTCTGACCTTCCAGAACTGTGGGGGTTAACATGGATATATAGCTTAACTATATTAACTCCTGAAGTTCTGTGACGGTTTCCTGTCCTGCTCCTAATACTATTCCCACTCCCATGGGGCAACCCCTGCATCAAGCGAATGTTACTTTTTCAAGGGGTGCCCCCTGCTGCCTGGTGCCCAGTGTGGCTGTTCTCGCTGCACTGCCCTAGAAATGGCCCTGAGAGCTCCCAGGCTCTTGGTATTTTTCCATCCCAGCCTTATACAGATAGCAGCATGCAGCCTTTTCACTGTATGAACAGCTGCTTTGATTGCATCAGAGGTAATACTATAAATCAAGAGGTACATTGATCCCTCCATATCTCAGGCTGGTTCAAGTGAATGAGGCTTTGTGATTTTATTGGTTTCCTTTCTTGTGATACCAGCCTGACAAAGCATTTAGGGAAACCACTGCTTCCTGTTAATGACAGTTTCTTGTTCAAACCACAAGGAAGTAGATCAAAGTGTGTGTCAGGCTGGTTAATAGAGAGCTAACACCCCCTACAAATAACCCCTCACATAGCTTAATGTAGCTAGAAAATACTAATGTGCTCTATGAATTTTGTTATTGTTCAAGATCTTCAGTTAGCCCTGGATGCCATGTCAGTTGAGACAGTTATGACATTTTTAAACTGAAGCAGGCAGGGTGCATGAGCCTATTTAACGCTTTGAGGAAAAGAGGGATGTGAAACAATGCGCTGCACACCTCTATGATCCTTAAAGGTTTACATACCTCCCAACATTTCAAATTGCCAAAGAGGGACACTTGTGTTTTAGGGGGTGTGGTTGGGGGGGGGCGAGGCATTACCAAGAATTTTTAGGCTATTTCAAGACCTCCTTGTGTAACCTAATAATTGACTTATAACAATACCAAAGTATTTTATTTACAGAGACTCATTTATAATCACATATACTGACGTTTATACAAACAATAATGTGAGTTTTATTGCAGTGGAGCAATGCGATACACTTACATACACACCACACAGTCTGATCTCCTAAAAAGAGGGACATCAGGGTGGGAAAGAGGGACAGAGGGATTTGGGCCTAAAAGAGGGACTGTCCCTCCAAAAGAGGGACACTTGGGATGTATGGGTTTATATTACCATGTGCAGTGAGCACAGTTTGAGGTGCTGCGGTACTGCTTGTAACCGTCATGTCTGGCTCCATGAACATTGTTTTCAGGACTGAATGATACATGATTATAGTGGCCCAGTCATACCTGGAAACTTTCATTATGAGCTAACCCTGAGATCAACGATAGTTACAGATACGAACACAGATTCCAGGAGATATGTCCCTGCTTGTTGTTAACCCAGAGGTGCTCCAATCAGACCTCAAGCATCCGTTAATATGCAGCAACTAAGACATCTCATTTCTTTAACATGGATAAGACAAGAGGTATTTGTTCCTCTGCCTTTCTGATAGAAATGGCACCAGTTCAGAGACTAAACAAGCAGTTACTTGGTGGAGATCACATGACAGGAAGCACTGAACTCTCTCTCATCCTGAGAATTTGGCCCTTTACCATGAATCCCTGAGATCTGGGTCAAACCCTGTTATTTCCAAAGTATGCCAGTCAACCTAAATTCAGTTAATTTAAGAAAAAGTAAACCATTTTAATAGTTTTTTTTTTGTCTTTTGATTTTTTCTACAAATTAATTTTTATTTCTTGGTGAGTGTAACAGAAACCCAAGACGCCGGGTTGTCTTGGGCTGTAGTGCCGGGTTTCTCTCTCCAGATAACTGCTACAGATGGGTAGCCAGGCCGATGGTCTTGAATTACTGCAAGGGAGTCTGGAAAGCAGGGTCCCTGAATAGGGGGTCAAAGGGGACCCTTTAGAGCATTAAAGTGTTAGTAATGTCTAAAAAAAAAGTTTTTTTCATTTAGAAGAGCTTAAAAAGCTGAGCTAAATGCAAAAAAAATGTATCTCTCAAACTGCTATGGTTTAAGAGATACAGGCGTTTGAAGTTTGATCTCTCCTACTGACAGCTGTAAAGCTGTCAGCAGGAGATTCGTGTCGGTCGACATGGAGGCGATTGAGAAGTGCCGCGATCTCGTTACTTACACGGAATCCCTTCATTGGAATGGTCTAAAACATGTGCCTGAACACCAGGCACATGTTTTAGACCATTCCAATGAAGGGATTCCTTGTAAGTAACGAGATCGCGGCACTTCTCAAGTGCCACCGCATCGACCGTCACGAATCTCCTGCTGATAGCTTTACAGCTGTCAGTAGGAGACAGCGAACTTTAAACGCTTGTATCTCTTAAACCATAGCGGTTTGAGAGATACGGTTTTTTTTGCATTTTTAAGCTCTTCTATATGCAAAAAAAACTTTTTTTTGGACGTTACTAACGCTTTAAGTTTGTAAACGACCTAAATTAGATTATTAGTCAGTGAGCAGCATTGACCATAAGGAAAATCCTGTTCTCCTTCGTCAAGTGGGGCAGTGTTTTCCTTATACTCAGTGCCTGAAGATTGTCCCTAGTTTACCTGGATGAAGGAAGGATTAAAGGGATAGTAATGTTTCACAAAACCCCCCACAGCTCCACTTAATCTTTATAGAATTTGGGCCATGGAGAGCACTATTTCAATACTGCCATACAGCAATGGTCATTTTCCCTAGCAAATTTGTGTTGTTTTAACATCTTACAACAGTACTGCTGCAACAAATCACCCAAGTCAACTAGACCTTAATAGCACATTCATCAACAACTCCATGTAACATTTCCTTATTTTAAAGGGATGGTAATGTTTCAAAATAAAAGCAGCTCCAATTATCTTCATAGTCTTTGGGCCGTGGACAGTGTTATTTCAATACTGTCAGAGTTGTAGTTCATGAGTAATTTAATGATAAAGTATCCCCCTCCCGCCCCTTTTACTGATGTAACACTGCTCACCTCAGAGCAGCAAGACTGTGCAGATGGATCACAGAGAGGAACAATCTTATGTGAGCATAAGGAAAAACCTGATAAACCTGTCAAGGGGGCAGGGTTTTCATTATGTTCACAGTAAGAAGATTGTCCCTTGCTGTGAGCGGTCTGGGGAAACTTTATCATTCAATTACTCTTGAACTACAACTCTGACAGTATTAAAATAACATTCTCCATGGCCCAAATACTATGATGATTAATTAGAGCTGCTTTTTTTTTGTGAAACATTACTATCTATTTAAGTAATGGAACTCCATACCCCTTATTTAATACCACTGTACATAAATTAACCCTCTGAGAGCCAGAAGGGTCCACAATTGCATACCCCTCTGGCACTCAAAGGTTTAAACTACCTCATGCTTCTTGAGAGGAAAATACAGCAATTATTTGATGTTTTATTTAAAGCAATTGCTAGATTAATTAATTTTAACCCTTTAAACATCAGAAAGGTGAGTATACACATTTGGCCCTTAAAGAAGAAGTAAAACCTAATCCTAACAACACCCTGTTTACCTTACTATGGGCAGAAAATTCTAATAGCCCCTAAGAATTTCCATCTTGTTCCTTGGTTCATGATATAAACTTGTTCCGAGACTCACTGACGGGCATCTTGCTGTAGAGGCATCCGTGTGCAGTCAGTCCTTTCCTGAACCTTAAGATACAATGCAACTCCCCCTAACCAATCATATAGGATACCAGGATGGACAGCACGGACTCACAGATATCTTTTCGGAAAGATGTCGGCACTAACGCCCTACTGTGAGTCTCCGAACAAGTTGGATTTCTCAGTAATGCTGGACTTCAGGATAATACGAGTATTGATATGCGTATCTCTATGTGAATAATGATTTGGGGGGGCACTTTAACCCTTTCAGTGCCAGAGGGGTACACAACACCCTCTGGCACTCAAAAGGTTAATTTGAGTGAAAGTTCCTCTTTAAGTATATTTCCATACAGATTTACACTTAGAGGGATCTGCGCCCTCTCTCTTTCTTTTGTCTTTTTATTTGATGTTAACTCCATCTACTGGTGTTGTTGAAGGCCATAGACTTCTATGTGATGAGTTGTGTTTGAAAACTATTTCTAAAGAATACTACCCCAGGGGACTCATAAAAGACATTTAGGATCCCTACCATAAGAAACTGAAGGTTATGGGATATTTTTTGACCTCTAAAGATCAGTTTGGCATTTTTATCACCACCAGTGATTGCGCAATTTAATCTTATGGATTCAGTTTTTACACATTTTTTGGAGTATATTTCCACAATTTGAAGCTCTATAGCACTTTTCTTGGGTAGTTATTAGGAGGTGTTAATTCTTTAAAATTAAAGGGATATTAATACTTAAAATGTAAAAACATATATATGTTTATTCCCCTGAGTAAAACAAGGGTACTCCCACTGCTGAAAGGTGTTTCATTCAAATGTTATTACAGCTCAAAGTTATTTTTTTTATATGAGCAGTATCACAGTGGCCTGAAAATGTAGCAACAGCACCACAGTACGATTTCAGGCCATTGTGATACCGCACATAAAAAAAAATTAAGTTTGAGCTACAATACCTTTGAGGATTGAGAATACCCTTGTTTCATTCAAGGGGATAACCCTATAAAGATATATATTATATATTTATATATGTTTCTGTTTTTTTCAGATTGAGTAAAGTGAGCCAGTAAGTCTGCTCTCCCCAACAGCCAATCAAGTACAATTTTTTTCTTGATGGGTTCAGATAAAATAATTGCATGTTAAACTAACACATTGGTTGTTACATGATACATAAGGGGAACATTTCTCTGTCAGACACAGGGATAAAGGATGCACTTGTGTTTTCCACATCTTGTAACCAAGTCATGGAAAATAGCATCATCTGCTGGCACTCAAAGGGTTAATGTTGTGCTGTGCTTGTCTCCTCCCCCAGCCTTTGAGCACAGCTGGTTAACCATCTGAGTGCCAGAAAGGGTACACAACACATTGCTTTAAAATGCATTGTGTTCCCCTCTGGCACTCAAAGGGTTAACCTCATAACTGATAGACCAACGTCTACTTAGAGATGGTGGGTGATGTAGTTCCCTCAGCTGACGAGCCGAAGGTTACGTTGTCCTGAGATAGTAAAAGCCTCTGAAGAGGATAACTACAACTTCCTGAGGTTGATTAAATAAAATCTGGGGTAGCTCTGGGGCAAAGCAACGGCACAATAGGGCACAAAAAAATCCTCATTATTTTAAAAGGAGCTTTCCACCTCTAGAATTCAAGGGGTTAAATCCCCATTGTATTTGTCCAGTTTTAGTTTGTGCAGTTGACCCTTAGGGTTTCAAATGTAAAAATGCAATTTTTTCCAGCCTTGTGTCCCTTGCTGAGTGCAGGTAAAAGGTGGTACCATGTTAGCCATAGAAAAAGTGGTAAACTGGTAGGAGTAAACTTGATACCTTTATTGGCCAACTAAGTGGCTCTGGATTAGTTGCCAGATATGCGAAGATCATAGGGTGAGAACTTTATGTTGAGGTTGGGCCATAAGGAGCTGGGTATAAATGTAGGGTCCATGCAACAGCAAGTAATTATTCTCAGTCTCTTCCAGCATGTGGGTACAACTTTGGCTTTACTACAACTCCTCATGTTCCTGAGGTGACTTGTATGTTATCGTCTTGAATATTGTACAACCCTCTTACCTGATCCACATTTTCCATCTACAACTACAAATCCTTTTGGAGACTGTAGCCAAACTCAGGGTCATTCTCCCACAAATAGCTGAGAGTGGCGGGATCAGGCAGCGGAGAGGATGCAGCAGAACATATACCAAGATGCAATGTATGCAACTGGCAAAACTGAGGAGGACTGGATGTAGAAACAGACATCCTGGGAGAAAGCTTCAACCAGATGACCATCGGAAATTGCCCTTGGTTAGAACTCTGTGGCCTTCAAGTGGTGTGACATTTTCAGGACTCTTCTACACACTCAGGCCTGGATCCAATGAGAAGGGGAACAGGATGACTGCTTGCCACCAGGGCCATATCTAGATGCACTGGCTCAACATATTGATCCAGGCTGGCCCTTTGGGATCTAAAGCCACCTGCTCCAACTGCGGTATAAGGTGCTGTATCTAGACTCCTGTGAGGAGCGGTGCTAAAAGCTGGAGGACTTAGTTGGTACCGTGGCCAAGCAAGGGAAATACTTTTGTGTTTTGCTGTGGAAAGCACACTTTCCTGTCCATTAGAGAGACGTGTCCAAAGGGTACAACCTGCACCTGCATCCAGACACAAGGCTGGTAGAAGGCTTGCCCAGAAGGCTTGGCTGAGAATGTCTTCCACCATGATGCAGACTCAACCCAGTGGTACGTCGTGTTGCTTGCACTTTGGCCAGAGGTGCTGTCCTCCATATTGGATGTGGAGGGAGACGATACTCTGGATCTGGTAAATGGCTGGCAACTGGACTTGGAGATGGGATACGAGTCCATCTGGGAGGAAATTCAGTGGAGGATAGCCTAAGAGAGATCTGGACCTGCCAGCAACAATGCAGTTGAGGGAGAGGAGAATGAAGTGAAGCATCTGACCAAATGGGCCTGGGATGTGACCAGGTCAGGAAGGGACACAGAGATATACCAGATGCAGAGCCCACTGGTGACGAGCAGGAATTTGCCAGAGATTGCCAGATCACTTCCTGTTGTTACATAGAATGAATGTGAAGCATTAGCAGCCCTCAGATTGGCTGGTTTGTATTTCCTGGCCTGGAATTCTGGCTCAAGATTGGTTTTCAGCCTTCAGAGAACAGTGAAGGAGACCTGTATGTTGTGGTCAGCCCAAAGTTCCGGGGAGCTGGGTATAAATGTAGGGCCCATGCCACAGCAGTTAGTTATTTTCAGTCTGGTCTAGCGAGGTGGATACAAGCTTCAGCTAAACTCAAAAGTCCCATGTTCCTGTGATGTCATATGCTGTAATCTTTAAAGATGTAATGTACCATCTCCCTCCCTGATCCACATCATCTCCACTAGCAACTAATAAACTGCTATGGAACCCCTAGCCAAGAACAGGGTCCTTCCATTACATAAGTTAAGCCCCATCTAATAATTGTATGGGACAGCAAGAACGGACATCTCTCCAATTGCTGTTATAGAAGTTATTTCTCATTTGGACATCTAAAACAGAGTGGCTCATGTGGTTCATGTGAAAATTTAGTAGACAGCTTTTAAAAGTAACAAAAATTGTAGATCTAGTTGAAAGAATGCTCCATGTCCCAGTTTATTTATCCAAACAAGTAATGAGCAATGGCCTATTTTTAGACGCATTGGAAAGAATTTCCCCACAGGCAGAATGAGGTTTGAATGCGCAGGCCATTGTCACTTGTTCAGAGAACTCTCCAGCCGCACTTGAGTTACAATAATATAATAATACTATCTAACCTGAAGCACAAAGGGGTGAGCACAAGTATATAAAACAAAGGAGCCAGGCTGTGGTTTTAAAAGAGGAGACTGAAATGTACAAGAGACTGGCTAAAAGGGAGACTGAAAGGAAGAGCGGGTAAGTGGTGTGGAATGAGACAGAAAAACTAAGAAAGAGAGGGGGGTAGAAGGGGGAGACAGATAGTGTGGGGGAGACAGAAGAATGGTGATAGAGAGGTAAATGGGAGGGGGAGACACAGAAGAGAATGGGGAGAGGTGAATAAGAGAGAGGAGAATGGGGAGAGGAAGACAGGGAGGGAGAAGGGGGTGCAAATAGTGAGGGGGAGAAGGGGAGGGTTAAAGAGATGGGGGAAGGAGAGAGAGGAGATGGGGAGGGGAGAGGGGAGAATGGGGATACAGAGAGAGAAATGGGGGGTGGAGAGAGAGGAGAATGGGGGAGAGAAGGGAATAAGAGAGAGGAGAATGGGAGAGGAAGAGAGAAGAGATGGAGAGAGAGGTGAATGGGAGAGAGAGACTGTAGAAGGGGAGAGCGGGAGAAGGAAAAGAGAAAGTAAGAAAGAGGGGGAGAGGGGAAGAGAGAGAGGGGAGTGGAGGAGTTAAAAGCAATAGTGAGAAGGGGGAGGGGGGAGCAGGGAGAGAAAGAAAAGAATGGGAGGGAGAGAGACAGAGAGATAGATAGATAGATAGATAGATAGATAGATAGATGATAGATAGATAGATGATAGACAGATAGATAGATAGACAGATAGATGATAGACAGATAGATGATAGACAGATAGATAGACAGATAGATAGATAGATAGATAGATAGATAGATAGATGATAGACAGATAGATAGATAGACAGATAGATGATAGACAGATAGATGATAGACAGATAGATGATAGACAGATAGATAGATAGATAGATAGATAGATAGATAGATAGATAGTAGATAGATAGATAGATATATAGATAGATAGACGATAGATAGATAGATATGAGATAGATAATAGATAGATAGATATATAGACAGATAGATATATAGATAGACAGATAGATAGATAGATAGACAGATAGATAGATGATAGATAGATGATAGATAGATAGACAGATAGATGATAGATAGATAGATAGATAGATAGATAGATAGATAGATAGATATATAGATAGATAGACGATAGATAGATATATAGATAAATAGACAGATAGATAAATAGATAGACAGATAGATAGATAGACAGATAGATAGATAGATAGATAGATAGATAGATAGATGATAGATAGATGATAGATAGATAGATGATAGATAGATAGATAGATATGAGATAGATAGATAGATAGATAGATAGATATGAGATAGATAGATAGATAGATAGATAGATAGATATGAGATAGATAGATGATAGATAGATAGATGATAGATAGATAGATAGATAGATAGATAGATAGATAGATAGACAGATAGATGATAGATAGATAGATAGATAGACAGATAGATGATAGATAGATAGATAGATAGATAGATATATAGATAGATAGATATGAGATAGATAGATAGATAGATAGATAGATATGAGATAGATAGATAGATAGATAGATAGATAGATAGATATGAGATAGATAGACAGATAGATGATAGATAGATAGATAGATAGATAGATAGACAGATAGACAGATAGATGATAGATAGATAGATAGATAGATGATAGATAGATAATAGATAGATAGATGTGAGATAGATAGACAGATAGATAGATAGATAGATAGATATGAGATAGATAGATGATAGATAGATAGATAGATAGATAGATAGATAGATAGATATGAGATAGATAGATAGATAGATAGATAGATAGATAGATATGAGATAGATAGATAGATATGAGATAGATAGATAGATAGATAGATAGATAGATAGATAGATAGATAGATAGATAGAAAAGTGGGAGGGAGAGAGAGAAGTATAGGAGAGAGAGAGAGACATAAGAGAATGGGAGGGGGAAAGACAGAGAGCGAGAAGAATAGAAGAGAGAGAGTGGGGAAAGTGGAGGGGAGGGAGAGAGAATGAGTGAGAGGAGAATGGGAGAGGGAGAAAAAGAGAGAAACAGAGAGAGAAGAATGAGGGAGAGAAAAAGAGAGAGGAGAATGGGAGAGAGAGAGAAGATAATGGGAGAGAGATCCTGTAGAAGGGGAGAGAGGGGGAAATGGCAGAAAGAGAGAGAGGGAAGAGACAGAAAAGCAAAACAGAGAGAAGGAAAAGAGAGTAAGAAAGAGGGGGAGAGGGGAAGAGAGAGAGGGGAGTGGAGGAGTTAAAAGCAATAGTGAGAAGGGGGAGGGGGAACAGGGAGAGAAAGAAAAGAATGGGAGGGAGAGGGACAGAGAGAGAGAGAGACATAAGAGAATGGTAGGGAGAGAAAGAGAGACAGAGGAAAGTGGAAGGGAGGGAGAGTGAGTGAGAGGAGAATGGGATAGATAGAGTGTAAGTGAATGAGAGGAAAATGGGATAGATAGAGTGTGAGTGAGTGAGATAGTGGGATAGATAGTAGGGTTGCACCGATACCGATACCGATGCCGATACCAGCATTTGCGCGAGTACTTGTACTCGTGCAAATGCGGCCAATGCCAGCACCGATACCCTGTGTCAGGGTCGGTGCTGCAGAGAGGGAGCCCGGAGAGCTGCTCACAATGCTCCCCGGTCACCTCTCTCCCTCCTGTAGCATCGGAGCGTTCCCGCGGGTTACCATGGCAACGCTCCAATGCTGACTTCTGCCAGGGCTCGCGAGAGATCAGCAAGCACCCGGCAGAGGAGGGTAAGGGAGGCAAGATGGGGCAGCGGGTGGTGAAAGAGGCAGAGAGGGGGGCCAAGAGGGAGAAAGAGGCAAAAGGAGGGGGATCAGGAGACAAAAGGAGGGGGACCAAGAAGATGCAAAAAGGAGGGGGGATCAGGAGAGAGAGGCAAAAAGAGTGGGATCAAGAGTCAAGGAGAAGGAGGGGGAGAAAGAGGGATCAAAAGGGAGAGAAAAAGCCAAGGCAAATGGAGGGGGCTCAAGAGGAGGAGAATTAATCAAAAGGTGGGAATCAAGAGGGGGAGAAAGAGGCAAAAGGGCACAGTCAAGAGGTGGTGTGTGTATGTATATGTGTGTGTGTGTGTATGTATGTGTATGTATGTATGTGTGTGTGTATGTGTGTGTACATGTGTGTGTGTGTATGTGTGTACATGTGTGTGTGTATGTGTGTATGTATGTGTGTATGTATATGTGTATGTGTGTATGTATGTATGTATGTATGTATGTATGTGTATGTATGTGTGTGTATGTGTGTGTGTGTGTGTGTGTGTGTGTGTGTGTGTGTGTGTGTGTGTGTGTTTGTTTGTTTCAAGGACTCACCGATACTTTTTTTTTGTGGTCATTTGCCAGTTTTCCAAGTACCTAAAGCATATATATTCGCTTTAAGTACTTGGAAAACTGGCAAATGACCGCAAAAAAAAAAGTATCGGTAATTGGTATCGGTGAGTACTTGAAAAAAGTATCGGTACTCATACTCAGTCTTAAAAAAAGTGGTATCGGTGCATCTCTAATATATAGAGTGTGAATGAGAGAAGAATGGGAGAGAGACAGAAAGAAGAAAAAAAGAAAAGAAAGTACTACAAAAATATAAAGAAGAAAGAAAGAGCAAGAGAGCAAAAAAGTAGGAAAGAATGAATGAAAGAAAAAAGAAAGAAGGAAAGAGAAAAAGACAGATGCATGCACGTATTTTCTTTCCTTCTATACCAGTAGTCCCATCTGTACAGCACTGCACACGGTGTTTGAATTAATCAACAGGTGATGTGCCAGGACCATCACATAATTCCGTCCTTTGAGGATGGATAATGGCCCTGGCAAGTGATGGGTTAGTGATCACAGGGTGCCTCTGGGAATGCTGTGACTGGGGGGGGGGCTGTAAATGACTACTCCAGATCGCGGAGCAGTCAGTTTTAGCCGTTCCTCTGTGGTTCTGTGATTGCTGATACATAGATCATACCTGCAGGTGGAGCCACATGATCCTGAGACAGAGAACACACATCCCAACAACTCAAATGGCCAGAGAGAAGGCACTCATGTTTTCCTGAGGGCAGGACTGGTGGGTAGAACATTACAAATAATAGTTTATTTCATGACCTATTGGTACATCTTTGTGTAACTGAATAAATGATTTAGAACAAAACCAAAAGTATTTCATTTATTTACACAGACTAATGTATAAACCCATATACTGAAGTTTAAAGGGATAGTAATGTAAAAAAAAATATGTTGTAGGGTTTATCCTCCTGAGTAAAACAATTCAAAAGTTATTAATTTTTTTTTTACTTTTTTAGGTGCAATATCACAGTGGCCTGAAATTGTACAGTGGCGCTGTTGCTACATGATCCTATGGACAGCTCTGGTCCCGGGACCATAAATCTCCATAGGATGGTGTAGCAACAGCGCCACTGTACAATTTTAGGTCACTGTGATATTGCACCTAAAAAATTCAACTTTGAAAATTAATAACTTTTGAATGAAACACCTTTCAGCAGTGGGAGTACCCTTGTTTTACTCAGGGGGATAAACCCTACAACATATTTTTTTTACATTTTAAGTATTACTATCCCTTTAAACAAACTAACAAGAGGGACATAAGCTCCTTGGCGGCAGAGAACTCTTTTCTACTTCTACGATTGTGAAACTTATTTTATTCCCATTTATTTATTGTAACAGTAGCAATATTGGCACGACTTTGCCCATGGGGTTAATAAGTCTGCTTTAATGACTGGCTTGTTAAATTGTCAGTGTTTAGCCCTTCAGCTCCAAAAAGGCGTGCAACACATTGCAAAGCACTGCGTTACCTAACTCTCCATCAGTGAACATGTGTATGTGAGGGAGCGTGTTTGAGCAACAGCGCGTGTAAGCTTGTGTACTCTGCATAGCGTATTTGCCTATAGTGCACTGGGTACATCGAATTGCCTATAGCACTTTACATATAGCATTTTCCCCAGTGCATTTAGCGTTTGGTGTATGATATTTTGTTTATAGCGTTTTGCTTATATTATTTTGCATATTTTGTATAGCATTTAGAGTATTGAGCTTTGCTTTTGGTTTATTACATATGGTGTTTTGCATATAACATTTGGTGTATTGCATATAGCACTTGCCGTATTGCGTGTAGCATTTACCTTGTATCATTTTGCGTATGGCCTAGAGCATTTGGAGTTTTGCTTATTGTGTATAGCATGTGACATATAGATATTGCAGTATGGCATACAGTGTATAGCATTTGGAACACAGTGTATGGCATTTTGTGTTTGGTGCTTTACATTCTGTTTTTTTGTTTTCAGTATAATGTATACAGTTTGGCATAGTGATACTGCATTTGGAGTATAGCGAACAGTGTTTGGCGTATAGCATTTAGTTTATTGTGTTTGGCATATGGCGTTTAGAGTATTGAGTAAGGCATTTGGAGTATTGCATATAGCATTTGTGTATAGCATTTGGCGTATTGCGCATAATGTTTGTCATATAGCGCTTGGCGTATAGCGCTTGGCGTTTTGTGTATAGCATTTGGTGTATTGCATTTAGCATTTGGTGTATTGCTCATAAAGTTCAGCATATTGAGTGTAGCATTTAGCATATTGAGTATAGTGTATGGTGTTTAGCTTTTGGCGTATTGCATACAACATTTGTGAGGTAATGAAGTGAAGAGGAGGGAGCAGTTATGTACTGTGGTGGAGGGTGAAGTCCTGTACTTGGCAAATGGAAGGGAGGAAGTATATAGAGTGGTGGAGGTTGATGTCCTTGCAGAGATTTTCACAGGAGTGGGCAATGGGACAGGCAGTATAGAGGAAATATGCATAACTCCTCCTTACTGCCACCACTGAGGTTGTTTGACTTTGGTCAAAGATTGTCAGTCACATGATGCTTCCGATAGATAGATATCCAGTACCTGTTAAAAAAAAAAAAAAAAAAAAAAGTACTAACTGTGTACAAATCATCACAGGAAAACTTTTAAAAATACAGTGGGTTTTTTGTCTCAATTATTTGCACTTTTTATATTATCAAATTAAATGACAGATTATACCTATAAATATGGAATCAAAAGAAGGCCCTACTTATCCTTAACCCTTTGAGCACCAGAGGGGTATGGAATAGGGTTAAAAACATGATATACTATTTGTGTAGGTGTACTAAAGGAATTAGGGGGAAAATATGGTTGAACAAAGACATGCTAAAAAGGCCAACAATGCTCATGTCCTGTTTAAAAAAAAAAAAAAAAAGGCTTCGTAACCAAGGGGCTAGACCGTGCTAAATGTTTTTTCTCGCATTCTTCAAATATGACCTGCCTGTACTAAAAAAGTACTAATGTACCAAATGTCCTTTCTCCATAAGACCACAGAGGTCTAAAGACAAGATAGAGAACTGCCCATTGACTTCTGTGAGAAAGTGGCTTCTGACTTGTACTACAAGAAAATGTCCTTCCCACAAATATCTAATCTTTTGAGGCTGAGGTTAGCACTACTCCCTGACACCGAAGAGGAGCACTTGTTGGGTAAATGTGTAGCCGAGCCTGGTCAGGAGCCACTCTCTGTCAAACCAGCAGGCCCAGACTTACATTGGGCCTGATGGAGCTGAAGCTCCTAGCCTAATGCAAGGTATATGTCTGCCAGAGGCAGGTAGGCCCAGGGGGCAACCGGCCCTCCAGGCTGGTCATAAGATTGGACCACTTCCCAGCACTAGATCAGGCTGCCCATCAAGCTGACAAGCAGCCTGATACAACAAGTAGCTTTTCTTTATTTAGTGGAGGAACACAGAGCAGTGCTACAGAGATGCTCTCTGTTTGAAACCACACGGTGGAACGGTTCAGTGTGCTTTCTCCTTACCAAGTACCTCTGAGTCGCAAGCCTAAAGTACATGATAAGGAAAGAGACCCTGGAACGCTTCACTGTGCAGTTTCAGTGGAGTCGGTTCAGCACTACCTACAGGAAATAGAAAGGTAAAGGGAGAGGGAGGGTGCAGAAAGTGCATGGTGGGATTAGTGACTACGAGTAGTGGAACCAGGCTGGGGGGGGGGGGGGTAGGGGATCAGTTTATGTGTTGATTTGTGACTATAAAAGGGCTGTGGAACCACGTGGAAGTGATCTGTGACTACTACTGAACTGGAACAAGCCTGGGAAAGTGACAGTATATGTGAGGATCTAGGCTGGTGGGTCAGACAGTGTATATGGGATTTAATGAAAACTGTAATAAGGCTCATAATAATCATAAGCCACGTGCTCAGGAAGATCTTAATCTGCTCCATCTACCCTACAGAAATCTGTGCTCTGCACTCTTCATTACAGAATTTAGTATTGTGCTAAAGGTGGTCAGCCTGGGACACACATTTATAACATAGGACAGAGCAGGACAATCCAGCACACATGTTCACTCTAGGTAAAAAGAGGATGTGGATTCATGATAAAAAGAATATTTAAGGCCAAAAAAGAACATGGGATAAATTCTAGGGAAATCCAACTGCACTATAAAGGATAGATTATACTTCCCACCGATATGAATGGACTTTGTAGTCTTTTTAAGATACAGAGGTCCTCAATGTGTTGTGAAGCAATTTGTTGGAGATATGTCTAGTACTCAAACGGTTAAAAAAGCCCTATCCATATAAATGGAAAGGTTTATTCCTTCCTTATGGTTCGGTTGGTTTGTGGATGACTTTATTCATTGTTATTTCAGAAACTCACTTTTTTATGAACATCCAAATATTTACCTTTGCTATAGCTACATGTGTGAGTAGAAGCTAAGCCTACACATTCATTACAATGAATTGTTTTCTTAACACCTCAGTGAGACTGTAAACGTATTATCATGGAGATCTAAGAATGTAATCTTTATACTACAGTCGTCTACATTCAAGGCTTTCAGCTCTTCATAGGCATTTACCTGTGATCAGATGTGAGCCGACATGTCACAGCAGACTTACTCCTTCCAACAGGCTGAGAACCTTATGCAGGAAGCACAGTTTTTGGAGGAAACACAATGCAAACCCCAGGGGGGGGATAAAAATGGATTTAAAGCGGAACATTCATCCGCTATAAAGTTGCCCTGCTATAATTAAAGGGGATCTCTCACCTAAATACATGTAATGCTCATTAGTTAGAGCATTTATCTAAAACACTGAAAATAGTGTTCATTATATTTAAAAAGCAGTTACATGCGCAAAATTAAAGTTTAAAAAGTATCCGGCAGCCTACTTCCGGCTTGACGAACTTTGCCGACCAGAGACAGCTCCGTCCCACTACCCATTATCCTCCCATGGCGGAGGCTGTCTGTCACTAAGGTGGAGCGATCGCATTGGCAGAGATCGATATCTAGCCAATGCGATCGCTCCACCTTAGTGACAGACAGCCTCCTTCATTGGAGGATAATGGGTAGTGGGACGGAGCTGTCTCTGGTCGGCAAGGTTCGGCAAGACTTAAACTGAGCTTTTAAAGAGATAGTACTGTCTCATTTAAAAACAAAAATGAATCTTGTAGCTAATGAAAAATTAAACTAAAAGGACCCCAGTCCCATCTCTCAATCCTTTATGGTTTGAGAGATATTCATAGGTAAAGTTCCCCCCTCCCTCCCCTTTCCCTGACGTTAGCACTCTAGCTGACTGCAGGAGAATCCAGTTCTGGGACCGGCAGAGGCTCTTCAGCAGAGCCAAGATCATTTTTGTAGAAATGAATTTAAACCTCTGTCCAGGTGGTACTATACCCCATCTCGGTTGCATTCCTTTCAACCATCTTGCTCAAACGCTTGCTGGAGATGTTCCTCTTCGGAAGGCACATTCCTCCACATTTGGTGGACTTGCCCTGTGCTCTGGTCCTTTTGGGATAACTGTATCTCCCGCATTGAAACGCTTCAATGCTGTACCCTGGTGAAAGACCCTTGGCATATATTACTATATCATGACTTACCTGATATTTCCTCCCTGCACAGGACATTTCTCATGCTCTTAAAAGCTGCAAAAGCCCTCATTCTTCTGGGATGGAAATCCACGTCACCCCCCTCACTAAGGTCTGGGCTTATAAAGTTGAAGACCAGTTCTTACTTACTAAGATGTCATGGATGCTCAGAGGACGAGATCCTATTCACATAGCTCAATTTATGAATGTCTGGTTTAATCACCGTGATGTGTTGCTGTCATGTGTCTATGTTCCATTGAGCTGCCCTTTTCTGAATTTCCATGATGGCCCCCTCGGTTGCTGGTGCATGCTACCCCGCTCCCACCACCTTCCTTCATTCTTTTTTCTTTACTCTCTGTTCCCCCCTTTTACTCCTCCCCCCCCCATCTCTACCTTTCCTTTCTCTTATGAATCTACTTTCAGTCTTTTCACTCTCTTATATTCTCAAAAACTCCTTCTGGTTGGCTTTGCCCTACACAAGAACCGAACAGGGACCTTAAGGTTTCTCGTGTCCTAATTTCCCATTTAACTATTATTTGCAATTGATATTTCTGTACAATTTCTACCCTCCTGTTTGGTTTGATTATCTGCATGACAGCATCATTTCACACGTATCCTGTGTATTATTTTGTCTTGCAACCTTGTGCTGACTGAATTAAAAAAAAAAAAAAAAGCTATGGAAAAATTTAACTAAACGACCCCAATGCCATCTCTCAAACCTTTAAGGTCTGAGAGATATTTGCAGATAAAGTCCCCCCCTCCCCTTTCCCTGACGTCAGCGCTCTAGCTGACTGCAGGAGAATCCGATCCCGGGACCGGCAGAAGCTCTTCAGCAGAGCCGAGAAAAGAACTACTTCACTGGACCGGTCTACAAAGTGTGCTTGCAAACCAAGCACTGACGTCGGGGAAAGGGGAGGGAAATTTACCTGCGAATATCTCTTATACCATAAAGGTTTGAGAGATGGGACTGGGGTCGTTTAGTTTAAAGCGGAACGTTCACAAAAAAAAAAAAAAAACGTGAGCATGGGCTTTAATGCATAAAACTAGATTAGTGTTGGCTTTTTTTTTTTTTTTTTTTAACTCATCTGGTAGTGGAGATATTTAGACTTCAAATCTGGCACTTCAGCATTCTGCGGCACCCTGTATGTGTCGCAGACACTGAAGGACTTCCCAGCTGCCCCAGGGAGCGCATTCACTCTTCCCTTCGTAGCTGTATTATTGTGGGCTAACATTACAGCAAACTCCGTTTACAATGCTACTGAGGTAGAAAAAAAAGAGCACAGTGGGCGAGCACAAAGCCAATGAGCATATTTCTGCAAACTCACAATTGTAACTTTCATCTTGCCCTGCCAATTTACATCTTTTTATCCCGTCATATGACAGTGGAATTATTATCAATATAAAGCCGCTCGCGATCTACTCAGAATGTAGGATAAGTACAAGATGAAATCAACCCCCCCCCCTCTCCTTTCAGCATCTACTGATCATGTGATTAGTCCACAGTAATCTCATAGTCACAGGCTTGACAAATAATGTATGGAACAGAAAAGTCTTGTGATACGCTTCAGGACAAAGCTTAAAGGCACAGTATTACCTAAAGGTATTAATCTTATTATAAAGAGATAACTTTTATTATTTAAAACAAAGGACATGCTTAAAGGGACACTAATGTCCCATAAAAATGTTTTTCTTGTTTTGTAAAGTTTAAAAAAATAAATTATGTGGCACAAATCCTATCTCTCGAACATTTCCGGTTTGAGTTGAGTTCCCCCTCCATCTCCTTCTCCTGACAGTAGGAGCTCCCTGTCCTGGGACCAGCCGGCGGCTCTGCAGCAGAGCCAATATAGCTATATTGGAAAAGAATTACTTCATTGGAACAGTCTACAAAGTGTGCCTGGTTTGCAAGAACACTTTGTAGTCCACGCCAACAAAGTAGTTCTTTTTAAATAACCCAATTTAGGCTCTGCTGAAGAGCCTCCTCGTGTCGGCCGACACGGATCTCCTTCTGTCAGCTTTACAGCTGACATCAAGAGGGGGGGGGCTTTAGATGCAAATATTTCTCAAACCATAAAGGTTTGAGAGATAGGATTTTTGCCACATCATTTATTTTTTTAAACTCTACAAAACAAGAAACATTTTTTTATGGGACATTACTGTTACTTTAAGGGGAATTATCCCTTTGACATAAGTGTTTCTAAATTTGCTTAACAAAATGATGCAGCAGTTACATCTATTACTGTTTGTTCTTTTGCATTCTGAATTCTGTTGTAGTCTATAACTGAACAGAGACATTTTACTATCTTGTGAAGGTTTTCTTGACACGGAATCCTTCGCTACCTCTCTCTAGGGCTTTTCTCATTCAAACAGATAAAGTCTATTGTTTATTGAGTGAATGTGATAATTAAATAGAACCAAAATGGTACATAAAAAATACAGGCAGCTAAAGATACTATGCAAATATAAACAGATATACCTGATTACTGTATGAAGGGATCCTGTCTAGTTAAGTACTTCTGTTACACACATTAAAAGCCACTTATCCTAGAGGTATAGTATCCCTTTAAGATCTTCTCTGTAATTTAAAGGGATAGTAATACTTCGTTTTAACTTTATTTTATTTTGTAGGCATTAAAAAAAACATGAAGAATGATATAAGTCTTATCTCTCAAACCTTTATGGTTTAAGAGCTATTCACAAGCAAAGTTTCCCCCTCCCGCCCCTTTTACCTAGTGTAAGCCATCTCTTCTCAGATGGGGATCTGGTTGTAAGACCAGACAGATAACAGCAGGGGACAATCTTCTTTATATGAAAACAATGAAAGCCCTTCCCCCCTTGACAAGTTTTTCAGCTTTTTCCCATAAAGGTTTGAGAGATAAGACTTATATCGTTCTTCATGTTTTTTTAATGCCTACAAAATAAAATAAAGATAAAACGAAGTATTACTATCCCTTTAAGTTTCTTTTATCAAGTGATGATGCCATCACTTTAAATTGGGCAGTCACATTTCACTGACTGCCTCTCTCCTGGAGGAAATCAGACACCACTTCTAATAAACATCCTGTGAGCCCATCCATCATATATGGGAACTCTCCGAATCTGCCCCTGGACAGTCCGGTTTTCAGACTGAATTACCTCCTGGGACAGAGGCTGATTCTTCGGCAGTGGCAAGTTTCTTCTCCTTCCTTCCCACTTCTTCTCCTTCCCACCCTTTCTGCCCACTTCTGCACACTTTATGACACGCAAGCGTGCAAACCCTGCCCACCTGATTAAGCATCACCCTTTTAATGATGCAAATCACATCATTGACATCCCCCTGTCTAGCAGCACATGAGCCCTCTACAGAGGCTCACAGAGGAAAAGTTCCCAGGTAGGCCCATCCACATGGTCACTTCACCAGCGGTGTTCTGTCTAGTTCTGAGGCAGGTCAGTGTGACGATTTCCTTGCAGGCAAATGGGGCCACCACCTAATTGCATTAAAGGGGAACTAAAGTCTAAGAAGAAGTGTCTCAGTGTGTTTATTTGAAGGACTTAATTAAGTGTCCTTTAACCCCTTAAGGACCGGGAAAATCGGACATCATTTTCACTTAAGGACCGGAGCAATTTTGACTTTTTTGACTATGTCTTTGTTCAACCACATTCTCTCTTTAATTCCTTTTGTACACCTACACAAATTATATACCGTTTGTTTAAGCAAAAAAAAAAAACCCATATGCATAGGTTTGTCAGTGTTTGGGGGAGATACTGGGCCCAGTTGGAACATGTGAGTTTCCTTTTACAGACATGCCATTTTTACAACTTGTGCCTTGTTTCATTTCGGAATGTTTGGCAATACTGCAATTAATTTTACCCCCAAAAGTGTATGTTGTAGAAGAGTAGACAGCCCTGGCTTTCATTCTTTTTGTACTTTGCACCATCAGCAATCCCTCCCAAAACCTGCAGTAAGGCAGAGAAACACCATTTTTCACACTTATATTTTAGTGTTGCTCTGGATTTCAATCAGATGATATTTGCAGATTTTTTTTTAAGTGCTTTACATTAGTGGTGAGTTACATCATTTGAGTATGGCAATGCCATATAGAAAACTTAGGGTGCTTTGCTTCCCATTATATTCTGATAGTGTTAGATCTGAGGAGGAATGTGTTTTGAAAAATAAAAAAAACAGGATATTTCAGGGGGAAAAGTGGCCAAATAATAAAATAAACTTTACAGCACTACTGCATTGTGCCTGCATGGTACTGCTTGAAGCAGTCACCCATGCAGAGGCCAGGTTTGGAAGGGCAATCAGGACAGTAAGTGGGGGTATCTGTCCGTATTCCCTTGCTGTAGCAAACCTTGCAGCACTTTTGTGGGTTTTTCTTTTAGGGGGTTGGGGGATTATATAAATAAAGTGTACTACCCCGGGTTTTGGTGGAATTA
Organism: Rhinophrynus dorsalis; assembly: GCA_037306005.1. Lineage (NCBI taxonomy): Eukaryota > Metazoa > Chordata > Amphibia > Anura > Rhinophrynidae > Rhinophrynus > Rhinophrynus dorsalis. The sequence goes on from CM074727.1 coordinate 143,360,363, forward strand.
TTTCTGTTGCCCCTTGAAACAAAAATTGAGAGATCAGATGGAGCTGATACTGCAGAAAACTAAGTTTTAGGGTGAGGTTTGCAAGTTAAAAAAAGAATTGTATACTGCAGTCTGCATTATGTAAATGGCAACCTTTTTGTACCATGCCCTACACATTTGCGTGGTGAAGTATGGCTGCATGAGTTGATCACAGAGATCAACTCCCCCCATGTGCTTGTTGTAGTCTCTGATGCAGACTGGCTTTCTTAGTACCCGCCTTCTGCCACGAACAGAGACTGCCACAGTTTTGTCCTCATGCATGGTAGAAAGCATGTAGATATTTTTTCTGTCCTTGAACTTAACTGCCAGCAGCACTTGTTGGCACAAAGCTGAGGACATCCCTGTTTTTAGTTTTATACCTACCAGTTCTTTGAGTATCTCCCTGCAATTGCGCCTAAAAGTGCCACAGGCCATGGTGTCAAAATAAAAAAGTGACAAATAAATGGGGGCTGGTGTAGTAGTTGTCAACATATAAATTATATCCTTTATTTAATAAGGGGTAAATTAGATCCCAAACTATTTTCCCATTTATTCCCAGAGATTCGGGACAACCAGGAGAGTCAAGATGGCCCCAATAGATTGAGTAGAATGAGCCGTGACCCTGAAAGGGACAGGCTTCTTCCTCAGATCATAAGCCTTACGAATAGTGGACTTGATCCAAGAAGCAATAGTCACCTTGGATGCAGGTCTTCCTGTCCTAGGACCCTCAGGAATGATGAACAACGCGTCTGATTGCCTGATAGACTCAGTGTGATGTACATAAAACACACCACGTTTAACAAGTGGAGATCCCTCACCTTGTCAGAGGTGGGGTCAGGGCAGAAAGAGGGCACCACAATCTCCTGATTGATGTGGAACTCCGAAATCACCTTTGGAAGAAACTCTTGAGAGGTGCGAAGCACCCCATTGTCCTTGTGAAACACCCAATAGGGTAGTTTACAGGACAGAGCATGTAACTCCGCAACACGATGGACAGACACAATCGGCAGGAGAAAAGCCATTTTCCATGATAACAGGTGTAAAGGAATAGTAGCCAAAGACTCTAATGGAAGGCACTGAAGAACGCCCAAAACCAAGTTAAGATCCCACGGAGGAGCAGGAATCTTGAGCAACTCCCTGGAAGAAAACCTTGACATCAGGAAGGATGGCAATGCACCTCTGAAAGAAAACAGAGAGAGCAGACATCTGAACTTTAAGGGAACTCAAACTGAAGCCCTTACCCAAAAAAGCCAGGACCGTAGGCAGATCAAATTCCTGAGACAGGTCCTTGTCAGCACACCAAGATAGGAAGGTCGACCAGATACAATGGTAGATCTGGGAAGAAACAGGTTTGCAGGCACTGAGCATAGTAGCCACCACACCAGAAGAAAACCCTTTCTTCCTCAATATTGAGGATTCAATTTCCAAGCCAACACGGCTAGACGATGAACATCCTCCTTCCACAGGTAACCCTGTAGAAGAAGATCCGGACGGCAAGGGAGCCAGAATGGCTCTGCCATGGACAGATCCAGAAGCTCCGGAAACCAAGCTTGGAGAGGCCACTACAGAGCAATCAGAATGACTGGACAATGTTCCAGTCGTAATTTTCGTAACACCCTGTGCAACATTGGGAGGGGAGGAATGATGTAGGCCAGAGGGAATAACCAAGGAATGCACACTGCATCCACCGTCAGAGCTAGAAGGTCCCTCCGTTGAGAGCAGAACCTTAGAACCTTCCTGTTGGGTCTTGTCGCCATCAGGTCGATGTAAGGAAGACCCCATTTCTGAACAATGAGGGTAAACACCTCTGGCTGCAGCGCCCACTCTCCGCTGTCCACAGTGTGTCGACTGAGGAAGTCCGTCATGATGTTGTCTACGCCAGGAATATGCACTGCAGATATGGCAGGAACGTGTTCTTCTTCCCAGGACAAAATAGCCTTGACCTCTAACCAAGCGTAAAGACTTCTTGTTCTGCCCTGCTTGTTGATGTAAGCCATGGCCGTGATGTTGTCGGACTCTACCCGGACTGGGCATTCCTTCAGCTGGGGAGTCCAATGATGAAGGGCATGAAATATTGTCCGAAGCTCCAACACGTTGATGGAAAGGAGAGATTCTTCCAGAGATCACCGACCTTGTACACTCAGGCGACCCAGGACCGCTCCCCATCCAGAAAGGCTTGTATACGTCATCACCGTGGCCCAGAAGGAAACTAGGAAGGACTTGCCTTTCATCAGATTGGTGTCACGGTTTTCAAGACACTCAGACCAGTAGGTGAAATAAAACACAGTTTTATTAAGAACAAAATAAATGACAAAACTCACCCTCTATAGACAGCACTGCGTAGCAGCAAGGAGGTAATAGTATGACCAATATACAGGTATAGATATACACAGCATAGGCAAATAGTAGATACTGAGTACAGAGATACCAGGGTTAACACAGTAATCAGTCCGTCTCAGTTGTGGTGTTTGGCACACCCAAGGTGATAATAGGCAGTAAATGGTGGAGAGGACTCAACACCAAATGTTCATAAGACTGAGATAACTGTCCAGCAAAGAGGAAGCTGCAAACCCGACCCTGCTGCACTTGAACAGTAGCCCCCACGGGCGTGAGAACGGAAGCAACTGGATTGCAAGAGCTTGAGCCAATAGCCCCCACGGGCGTGATAATGGAAGCAACCGGATTGCAAGAGCTTGAGCCAATAGCCCCACGGGCGTAATAACAGAGACTTGCACCGTAGTAGCAAAAGCCGTAGCACCTACCGGGCGCGGTAATGAACTTCACTATACTGCAAGGATAGATATGAACCATCGCCTACAAAGCCTACCGGACCGGCTCAGCAGTAACAGTGGTATGAGAGAAACGGCTCTGCACAATAGCAACGCTCTGACCAGACTGGAGGCTCAGGACCGGGAATACAGCTCTGAGTGGGTTAACGGCTCGATAGCTGGAACACAGCTCTGCGCGGGTTAACGGCTCGCTAGTTGGAACACAGCTCTGCACGGGTTAACGGCTCGTAAGAGGAGTACAGCTCTGCAGGGAATAGCTTGGTAGCAGGGTCACAGTTCAGCACGGGTAACAACTGCAGCCGTAGAAGAAAAGTAGCTGGAGGAAGTCAGAATGTCGCCTCGGCGACAGCGGGAGGCAGGAACGTAGTCTGGGCAGATGTAACCGGTGCAGGTCACGGAGCAGGACGTCATCCAAGCCGGGTCGAATCACGGAGCAGGTTCTCAGACAAGCCAGATCAGGATACGAGCAGGAACGTCAGCCAGGCCGGGTCAAATCACGGAGCAGGTTCTCAGACAAGCCAGATCAGGATACTAGCAGGAACGTCAGCCAGGCCGGGTCAAATCACAGGGCAGGAACACAGGAACGTAGTCAGAGCAAGCCAAGTCGGTACACCGGAAATCAGGAACACAGCACAGCAAAACTGGCTCAGGAACACCACAAAAGTACTTTTGCTTTAAAGGGATAGTAATGTTTCAAAATAAATACAGCTCTAAATTTTCTTTATAGTTTTTGGTCCATGTAGAGTGGTATTATCATTCTCTATGATGTGTAGCTACAGAGCAATTCAGTTATAAAGTTTTCCCTCCCGCCCCTTTTACCTAATGTAAGCCGCCTCCTCTCAGATGTGGAATCTGGTCATTTGACTAGACAGCTTGCAGCAAGGGACAATCTTCTTACTGTGAGCATAAGGAAAATCCTGCACCCATTGACAGGTTTTTCCTTATGCTCACTGAAGATTGTCCCTCTCTGTGATCCATCCAGACGGTCTTGCTGTGCAGCTTTACACAGGTATTAGGGGCGGGAGGGGGACACTTTATGATTCAATTACTCTGGAACTACAGATTGTAGAGAATGATAATAATGTTCTACATGGCTCAAAAACTATAAAGAATAATTAGAGTTGCATTTATTTTGAAACATTACTAGCCCTTTAAAGGAACAGTACTTTTTAAATAAAATATTCACACTGCAAGGAGACGCTTCATTCAAATGTTATTAGAACCTCAGCTATCACATCAATGTTTAGCTGCATTTATTTAGACACATTACAATCCCATTAATCCCTTAACAACCACCCGATCAGGGGTGGGCAGCTGTTAAGGCCCACAGCACTTTTTCGCAATGAATTCTGGGAAAATACAGCAGTGTGCAGCCACACTGCCATCCCAGAATTCCATGACGTGCCAAGACCATATCCAGTTCTTAAAGGGATAGTAATACTTCATTTTATCTTTATTTTATTTTGTAGGCATTAAAAAAACATGAAGAACGATATAAGTCTTATCTCTCAAACCTTTATGGTTTAAGAGATATTCACAAGCAAAGTACCCCCCCCCCGTTCAACCAGATCAGAAGGGAGGTGCCCAGGTAGACTGCAGAGAGGGACAATCTTCAATTAAGATAAGGGAAAAAGCTGAAAAACTTGTCAAGGGGGGGGAAGGGCTTTCATTCTTTTCATACAAAGAAGATTGTCCCCTTCTGTTACCTGTCTGGTCTTACAACCAGACTCACATCTGAGAAGAGATGGCTTACACTAGGAAAAAGGGGCGGGAGGGGGAAACTTTGCTTGTGAATATCTCATAAACCATAAAGGTTTGAGAGATAAGACTTATATCATTCTTCATGTTTTTTTAATGCCTACAAAATAAAATTAAAACAAAGTATTACTGTCCCTTTAACATCCATACCAGCGTGGTGGTCCTGGCACATCACGTGACGCTGAGGAGCTAAAGCTTGCAGCACTTGAATTCCAGAATATTCTGTAGCAATTCATTTAGGGGACCTCTCTGGCATCTAACCAGTTAATCCCTTACTTCTGCATGTTTCTATACAGATCCTTATCTGAACTCCGTTATGTAGCTATTATTTTAGCCTGTCGGTTTATTTTCAGCCCATGAAAGTAAAAAAACACATACAAGAAACTCCAGGCTGTCACTACAAACAATAAAAATGTGCTCTCTGTACACATCTGGGAACATCTTCTGCTCCAGTGCATCTCGGTTTATATACAGAACACAGAGATTATCATTTATCAGCCATGACATATCGAGGCAGGATTGTTTTATAAACACAGAGGAAAGAAACTTTCAGCTTACAACAAAAATACAAAACCCTCATGTAGGGCTAATCCAGAAAAGTTAATTGCCTAGAACAGAGTTGTGCAAAATAAGGGCCTGGCAGGCTGCGCACATACAGCGGAGGTGCTATACTGAGAAAACATCACTTTTGGCTTTCTTTATAGGGAAAATGACACATGACACATTGAATGAAATTGTACTTTGTTGTATAATGCAACAGTTCACATACCCAGAGTTGATACAGTGTCTGCACAGCTGTTAAAGGGACAGTAATACATGTAACAATGTGCAGCTCTCATAAAGTTTTAAGAGATGTTGCTGGTCTCATTTAACTCAGCTTTCTACTGTCTACAACATGGGGGATAGTAATTTTTAAGTATTACTCTCCCTTTAAATGGATAGCAATGTCAACAAAACAAAATCTCTATATAGGATTATTAATTTTAATTTGTTATAATGCATAGCACATTTTAAAATTTAATTACTTTCATATTCGGTTTAAAAGATTTAAAAGACACATCAACACGAAGTCTTTGTCATGCTGATTATTGTGCTCTGAGTAACAATCATCTGAACAGCTTCATGCAATCCAATGCGCTCCTTCTTCACCACATACATCTCAGATTTGTGTTGGAACTATTTCAGGTCATTATCTTGGTGAAGAAGGAAGACTGCCCAACTAGATATAATCTTGATAGAATAGCATGCTGAAGTATGCTATGATAGCCATGCTGGTTGAGCTTGCCATGAACTTAGTAAAGATTACCAGCTGTTACCAGCAAAGCAACCCCAGATCCAGAGGCGTAACTAGAAGCCACGGGGCCCTGGTGCAAAAATTGCCATGGGCCCCCCGACCACATTGGCCACCTCCACATTGCCCTTCAGTCTCCACATTGTCCTTTCCACAATGCCCCCATCTCCACATTGCCCCTTTCACATTGCCCCCATCTCCACATTGCCCCTTCCACAATGCCCCTAAATCTCCTACCTCCCTGGTGGTCCAGTGGCAGAGAACAAGTCTGTGCCTCTGTCTACACAGACCTCTTCTCTCGCGTGGTCCTCTTCAGTAATTTAGAGCTCTGGAAGATTATGTCATCTCCCAGTGCTCTGCATTACCAGAGTGCCGGTCTGCCGGATGGAATACTGATCTCCCTCTGGCAGACCAGCACTCTCGTAATGCAGAGCCCCAGCGCTCTGCATTACTTAATTGCGGACAGGGGAGGGCTGGCCTGGGGGGCAGGGGGGCAATTGCCCCCAGGGCCAGTCTTATGTCTGGGCTGGTGGGCCACTCCCGCTTGTTGCTGCAAATACTAGTGATACCACAGAGCTTACAACTGAAATGGAGCTACAATCCAAGTAGAGCTACACTAGTAGCATAACCCATTTCTTTTGTAAGCTCCATAGTATCGCTAGTGCAGCTATACTTAAATTGTAAACTTTGTAGTTGCACCAGTGTAACCCCATTTCAATTGTAAGCTTCGTGGTATTGCTTGCCTTACCTCACAACACTAACTGCGTGTGGCATACCTCTCTGGCACTCAAGGTGTTAATGGCAATTTTAAAATTAACAAAAGGGGTTGGGATGGGACGATGGGCTGGAACGACAGTAAAATTAGGCGACTTGATTGTAGTTGCCCTCCAGGCCACAAGTTGCCAGTCCTCCCCTGATTGTGGGCATCAGGTGAGGGGGTCACAGGGGAAGGCCGGGCCCCTGGAGTGACGGGCCCGGTCGCAGGTGCGACCCCTATAGTTACGCCACTGCCCAGATCATGACGCTGCATCTTCCATGCTTGACAATGGTTACTACAAATGCAGAACTCATGCTCTCACCCTTTTTGTGTCTTATAATCTATGGACCCAAATATGTCAAATTTTGGCTCATCTATCCAAAAGACTGACTTCTCCTCAAACATCTAGTTTCTATGTTCTTTGGCCCAGGCAAGTCTCTTCCTTTTATACTACACTTTTAACAATGGTTTCTTTGTAGCAGTACTTCCAGGTAGGCCACATTCACACAGTCTCCCCTGCACAGCTGATACTTCTAGTAGCATTTAGCTGAGTTTGTATTTCAAGGGCAGTTAATTGCTGGTTCCTCAGACTTGTGACTTGAATGCAGCTTGTTTGGTCCTCATGTTGCCAGTTTCTTCAAATCATTGATTGTCTTGGCCACAGCAGTTATACACTTTCATGTCTTAAAATAATTACAGAATGTCTTTTTCTTTGCTTAACAAAGTGTATTTTGCCATTTGCTGCTCCCTTACATATTCAGGAACGATAACCTCATGCCTATGCTACCCATATTTAGACTCATCACGGATCATCAGCTGTTAACAATAATTCTTGATGAATAGTTACTAGTCGGTAACTCAGAGAACATCTGACAAGGATAATTTTATACCTAGGCTGGTGTGCTGCCACAGTAACATACACATTTCAGAAGTTTAACTAACTTGGGCTTTAGACTGAAATCCTCTTTCTTTGGATGACCATTTAATTTTCATTTAAACATTGATTTTTTTTTTAACACAATTCCCTTGTGATTGTTAGATTATATGAGTACCTGTATCATATAATGAAATATTTAGTATTTATACAGTTAAATGAATTAGATAATCAAGAAAAACCTAGTTTCAAGCAGGTTTACTCAAACTTTTGACTAATACTGAGAATCAATACTAACACACTAGCAGACAAATCACATCACTACTCATGCAAGAAACAATAAGTAGAAGGGAGATTCTACTGTCACTATTAATCCGAGAACCAAACTACACTCTGCAAGTCCAGCCTTGTTCCATTGGAATAGACAGAACCAGATTACACTGTCTGCCAACACAGCCTTGTCCCACTATTAGACACAGACCTGCACTACACTGCCTGAAACCACAGCCTTGGTCCACTGGTGACTACAGAACCACATTTCACTGTGTGCAAGATCAGCACACATAGATACAAAATAGCTTCATGCGACCCCAAACAGATCCTGATGGGTCCCATCCTGAGAACTAAACTTGGATAAGGATGAGAGGGGACACTGCCAGCTTCAAGGCATAAATAAAGTGCTCTTACCACACTGTGGAATGGGGCCAAAGGAGGGACTGTGGCGCACTGCAGAGGGCAGAAGAACGACCAAGCCGCAAGTGAAAGGCAGGCGGGGGAAAGAAGCCTCACTGTGGCTGATCTGTGAGGAAAGAAGCCTCACTGTGGCTGATCTGTGAGGAAAGAAGCCTCACTGTGGCTGATCTGTGAGGAAAGAAGCCTCACTGTGGCTGATCTGTGAGGAAAGAAGCCTCACTGTGGCTGATCTGTGAGGAAAGAAGCCTCACTGTGGCTGATCTGTGAGGAAAGAAGCCTCACTGTGGCTGATCTGTGAGGAAAGAAGCCTCACTGTGGCTGATCTGTGAGGAAAGAAACCTCACTGTGGCTGATCTGTGAGGAAAGAAGCCTCACTGTGGCTGATCTGTGAGGAAAGAAGCCTCACTGTGGCTGATCTGTGAGGAAAGAAGCCTCACTGTGGCTGATCTGTGAGGAAAGAAGCCTCACTGTGGCTGATCTGTGAGGAAAGAAGCCTCACTGTGGCTGATCTGTGAGGAAAGAAGCCTCACTGTGGCTGATCTGTGAGGAAAGAAACCTCACTGTGGCTGATCTGTGAGGAAAGAAGCCTCACTGTGGCTGATCTGTGAGGAAAGAAGCCTCACTGTGGCTGATCTGTGAGGAAAGAAGCCTCACTGTGGCTGATCTGTGAGGAAAGAAGCCTCACTGCGGATGAGCTGTGAGGAAAGAAGCCTCACTGCGGATGAGCTGTGAGGAAAGAAGCCTCACCGCGGATGAGCTGTGAGGAAAGAAGCCTCACTGCGGCTGATCTGTGAGGAAAGAAGCCTCACCGCGGATGAGCTGTGAGGAAAGAAGCCTCACCGCAGATGAGCTGTGAGGAAAGAAGCCTCACCGCAGATGAGCTGTGAGGGAAGATTACACAAAGTGGAGGGCGGTCAAAATAAGGAGCTGTACACTAGAGACTGGGTGAGAGAAGACGTCACAGTGTGGAAGGTGAGTGAGGGATAAAACCTCATTGTGGATGGTCTGTGAGGGAAGAAACCACATAGTGGAGGATGAGTGAGGGATGGAGGAATGTGTGTGACATAAGCCAGCTGATCAGCTTGGTGGATTCAGTCCCTGCAGGATAAGCATTCATAGAGTTAAAATACCCATTTTAATCAATGGGAATTATTTGTTCCCTAAGATGGTACATCAGCCTCTGTCCACTTCATAAGTAATCATTAATACACGCAGCCAAATACAGTGGAAAGCACAAAGCACTTAGAGAAGAAAGGGCAGTTCTGTTCATGTGACAGCCATCAGGAATGTGCAATACTTGTCTATACAGACAAAGAATTTTACATGAGCAGCTTCCCACAAATGACTCATTCTAACAGCAATAATACTGAATATATTTACTTTGTGTGTCTATTACAGTCAAATTTCCTCTTTACATGATATTTTTAGGAGCACTGGAGATAATTAGAGTGCTATATACTTGAAAGATTTGCACTAAGTCGATAAAAAACCATTTGCGCTGTTAATTTGTTGGATGCCAATTTTCCCATTACAAAATATTTGGATGCCGCCTCCCTTGCAGTAAATAGACTGGTCTCTGTTCTGATACCTGTGATTTAGTGCTGTGTCTGCCTCCACTCTCTCTGTAGGAAGATTTTCGCACAAAGCTTTATTGATTTTCTGTCCACATCTGACCTTTCATACAGGGATGTAGAGCCAAGTATGCCACATAAGTAGCTCTCCAGCAGATGATCCAAGAGGGGTCAGAAGATGTAATCAACACACCTTTTTTTTTGAAGACAGGAAAATGAGGTTTCCAAAAGGAAAATATAATCAATTTAAAAATAAATAAATGGAAAAAAATGCAGTAGCTGAAAACTAAAAGGATGCTATCCCCTAAAATAACTGTTGATTTTGAAAGAGGTTTCAGCATCACCTATATACTATATAAGCCATTTCTTATTTAGAAAACTAGTTTTTGAGATATTTACATGCACGGAATTTTCTAATTTAGGCATGCCGTGCACAGACTTCCTAGCTTAGACCTTTATTACCTCCACCACTCACTGACACTTAATCCGTTCAATGCTAGAAGAGATAGCCAATACATTGCTGAGGAGTGTCAGTAAGTAGGGAGGTAATGTGGGGAGAAAACAGGAAGTGCCTGCACAGCTTGCCTAAATTATCATACTCTATAAATCTAAATAACTAGTTTTCTAACTAAACAATGGTTTATACACCAAAGAGGTGATTTTGAAAGCTCTTTCAAAATCAGGTATGTTGTTTTAGGTGACAGTGTCCCTTTAAGTGCGTGATGCTTGAAATGATACCTGAGAACTTTCTCTCTTTGAGCCCTCGGAGAGGTCTCGTGTGCTGCTGACCAGGGGGATGTAAATGAGGGGATTTGTGTCATAAAGGGATGGGGCTTAATTGGGTGGGAGTGGCTTATCATCTTTGTGTCATAAAGTGGGCAGAACAGGGTGGGAAGGAGGAGAAGTGGGCAGGAAGTAGGAGGAACAGGGTGGGAAGGAGGAGAAGTGGGCAGGAAGTAGGAGGAACAGGGTGGGAAGGAGGAGAAGTGGGCAGGAAGTAGGAGGAACAGGGAGAAAAGGAGGAGAAGTGGGCAGAGTTTTACCACCAGAGAATCAGCGTTGTCCCCAGAGATTGGTAATTAATTGTATAAACCGGAGTCTCGGACAGATATGGAGCCTTCCCAGGTATGCTTGAAATGCCTCCATGCATGATTCGAAAACATATCTGTCAGCCAAAAGATTAACACTTTAAGTGCCAAAGAGGTAACCAACGCATTACAGTGCAATGCATTGGATACCTTTCTGACACTCGAAGGGATAAGCCATATCAGAACATCATGTGCTTAACCCCTCCTTTGTCAGTGGGGCCAATAACACTCTGGAGTAGAGGGATAAACTCCCCAATAGATCAGTTTGTCAGATGAAATACGATTAACTGGAGAAATGCTGGGGAAAACCAACTGCATTGAGGACAAATACAAATTCTAGAGAGATCTCCAATGCATTGCAAAGCAATGTACCACAGACCTCTCTAGCACTCAATGGGTAAAAAGCCCCATAAAAATGAATGGGTACTTTGGAAATTGTAATTTATTCCCTAGCTAGGGGAGGAGGAGTGGCTCAGTGGGTTAACTGACTGACTGACGCTATTGAACGTGGTTCTAATCCCAGTGTTTGCTCCCTATTACCTTAGGCAAGTCATCCAAAAACTTAAAAGGCAAGCTCTATAGGGCAGGGGTGCGTACACATTTGTAACGGTATATAAAAATAAACCTATCATTATTATATTATTATTATACTAGTATGAAAGCCCACATACACGGGTTAAAGTGCACCCAGCGGCGTCGGCTGCTGCCTCAGAGCCAGGAGCACAGACAGGCGGTGAGCTGTCCGGAGCTCCCCACTCCGGATCAGTGCGTTAGGCGAGTCTCTACTGCACATGGCTGCAGTCATGCGAAGTAGAGACTCGCAGAACGCACTGATCCTTAGCGGGGAGCTCCAGACGGCTCACAGCAAAGCTCCCTGTGTGTGAAACCACGCATGCACAGTAGAGACTCTGTACTGCACATGTGTGGTTACGCTCACAGTAAGCGACGCATTCTACCACTTTATGTTATAGGATTACTGTTGATTTGCTCCAGATTTTCTCAGCTTTTCTAAGTACATCAGCCTCTGTGTCAGTAAACTGGAAATAAAGTAAGTGACTAGTGATCTTGGTGATAGTAAGGGCACCTGGGGGTTAAGCATAAAGGTGCAATAAAGAGGACATAATTCTTCAGTGTAATAAACTGTCCAATGTTAATTCTATTGAACATACCTGGGAAATATGTGTTCTGCAATCTGCAGAGGGGACTACTGTGGTGCCACTGGGAGAGTGTCACAGAGTGGGCAGGAAGTGGGAGGCACAGGGTGAGAAGGAGAAGAAGTGGGCAGGAAGTGGGAGGCACAGGGTGAGAAGGAGAAGAAGTGGACAGGAAGTAGGAGGAACAGGCTGGGAAGGAAGAGAAGTGGGCAGAGTTTCATCAGAAACTCCTCACCACCAATCAGCCTCTGTAACCAGAGATATGGTAATCAGCTGCAAAAGCCGGAGTCTCCGGGGCAGATCTGGAGAGTTCCCAGTTATGCTATTGAGCAAGATGTGTCAAGTTAACGAGATCTTAGTGCATAGGCTCCATGGAATAATATAGCAACGGGGACTTTATCACACCGGAGAGGTCATCTCCTCCTTATCACATCGTAGTGTATACCCTCTCTCTCTGTTTTGGGCGCACCATAGTCCTCACACACAGTCCCTTTCCAAACAAAAAGCGTTTTCCCAGTAGGCAGAGTAGGCACCTGCCTAGAGCTCCACATTTTGAGGGGTGCCTTGATGTGCTGGTCACACCCACATTATGAATTGTGGGTGTGGCTAGACCCATCTTAATGTCCCTGCACCAGTATTAAAACCATTTACAGGCTATTAATTAACCCCCTGGATGCTAAAGTGATCTCCAATGCATCTATCTAGCAACAAAGAGGTTAACTTTTTTAGTTCTTGCTTGTCAAAGAACAAGAGTGTTTTCTGCTCCAGGAAACACTGGATGGGACTGTGGGCAGAGTCATGTGAGAAAAGGATTGTGGCCATGGGCAGAGGTAAGGGTGCCTAAATGTCCTTGCTTGTGAATACATGGGATGTAAATCCAGTCCTGCATGGCGTTGATGCAATAAAAAGCTTTGTATTAAATACATATATTTAAGGCGTTGGCTAGCAAACATCCTATCCTCAACAGTTGAACAGGACTGTGAAGATAATTCTACAAACAGCCCAGAGGACTCTTTCATTATCAAAGCTGAGCTCAAAATATATGTTTATATAAACAAATGGGTATGACTGTCAGCCATCATTAACAGAATTAAACAAACACAGGGATCTGCAGAGTTCCAGGCCTACCGCACCGTATGGATTAGACATTCGTGTTCAAGGCTCTGCATTCAATCCCAACAAAAGCCAACTTCTCTCACTATGATAAGTGCAGAATGTGTAATTGGGAGTTAATAATAACATCTTGTTCTTTTTAATTTTTGGTGTACTGTATCTAATAACACACTTAAGCCATGTAATTATGCCTCGTAATTACACACCCTGCCACATCTGAATTGAACATACTTGTGTTCTGCACTGAAGAGGCACAGAGACATTCCCTGTTTGGCAGGAACATCTGAGGAGCAATGTACTAAGTCAGGGATAGCCAAATGGTGGCTCTCCAGTCCCATTATCCCCATCCAGAAAAGGGCTGGTTGGGGATGACAGGCGTTTTAGTCACCTGCAGCTAGAGAACCAACAATTTACTACCCCATCTACTAAGGTAAGTAGACCTCTCTGAATATTTAAAGGGGCAATAAACCATAATTATGAAAATATATATGATGTAGGACTGTAATGAATGTCCTCCCAATGCTTCTTTTTTCAAAAAATTTTCTATAGCTAACTTGCTTTTTCCCAATACGTTAAGTTCAATATGTTTGGCTACTAGGTGGAGCTGTTCCTAGTTCCATCTATGGAAAGCATGTGGCTGCAACACTCAGTTCTCTACAGGCAGCATGTCAGGCTTACCTTTCCCGTCGTTCCCTCGGCGGGTTCTCCTTTCTCTGCGCTTCCGGGTTTCAGCTGTGCGTCACCACGCTAGCGTGGTGACGTCAGCTGTCACCCGCACTTCCGGGTTTGGGACCATTATAACCGCGCGCTGCCTCTGTGCGGCGCGCGATTATAGCGTTCCAGACCCAGTACCTGGTACCTTCCGTCTGCTCCCTCTCTGCAGTTTCTTGTGCACCTGTTTCCTGGTGCTTTGTCCGGCCAGCCTGCTAGCGTCCATCTCCTTCAGCTTATTGCCAGCATCCAGTGCCTAGCTCTCAGGCCTGCTTCCTGGCTCCCAGTACCTTCTGCCTGTTTCCCTCTGACCAGTGCCCTTCAGCCAGGCCTGCCTTCAGGTATCCAGTGCCTGCCTCCTCTCCCTGCATTTAGCCAGTCTCCAGTCTTTCCCTGTTAGTCCTTTCTGTGGTCAGTCAGTCTTCCTAGGTCCCCTGGTCCTGTTTCCTCCTGGTTTGTTCCCTGGGGCCCTTGCCTGCTCTCTGGGTTCTCTCTAGTCCAGTTATTTCCTTGCCTCTCTTGCCCCGGAATCGGTCCCTGGTTCCTTGGTTCCCTGCTCTCTCTTTTTCTCTCTGCTGTCACTGCCCTACCTACCTGGGACTTACCTCCTGTGAGTTCACCTTGTCTTGTTGGAAACAGACGTTCCCTGGGGTTGGTGGTGGGTGTCCTCACTGTAGTGCGTTATCCTGGGCCTCCTTCGGCTCAACTGGGGGGGGTCATCTGGCTTCGCGGCCAGCACCTTTACACGGCCGTGGCCGCAGCACAACGCACTACAGGGGGCCAGCGTATGCCAGCCACGCACCCCAGCGACGCACTCAAGCCTTCACTCCACCAACCCTTGTTGGAGGAGTCGCAGTATCCTTGATAGGTCATTCTTCCGATAGCGGAGCATTCAGCTAATAGAGCTTAGCCGGGGTGGGTATCTGACACAGCAATAACAACAGCGCTACCTAACCATAAAACATTAATCTTGAGTTCATGAAAAAGAAAATATATGTTAGTTTGCTCTGTAATAACTTTTCATTGAAGTATCTCCTAGCAGAAAAAAAGACCTACAATATGGTAAAATATATAGTATTGGTTTCTCTGCTCCTTTAACTCCTTTGATTCTAGATATTCCTCCAACACATTACAGAGAAACAAATTGGATATATCTATAGTAATCATAGGGAGAAAAAGAACACCAACACTTTCGAATAATAAACCCCACTTGTCTAAACCCTTTGAGTGCCCGAGGGATATGCAACGTTGCATACCCCTCTGGCACTCAACGGGTTAATCCTATGAGTGTCAGAGGGAGTATACAACACATTTCCAGAGAGGCGCCCAACCCTTACTAAGAAAATAATTATACTGTAAGACAGTTTCTGCTGAGTAAGAACACAGGGAGGTGCTGCAGTCAAAACTCATTACAGAGCAAACTTGCATTTTTTCTGAGAGTTTGAATTCAATATTTTTTTTTGCAGCCGGGGGCACTGTTGCTATCACCATCTTGGAAAAGTTGAATGTACCAGATAACACTTCCCGAACATGGATGTGGCAAAATCACCTGGCATCAAAAGATCTTCAACTCAAGCAATCAGAAAAAATACAGCGTTAACTCTGTAATAACATTTGAAAGAAAAATCTCCCAGGTCTGGGTTTATCGTTCTTTTAGTCAATATACCCAGCCACTCGCCTTATTATAGCCAAAAAATTCTAATGGACATTATGCATTTGTTTTTGCGCTTTTGTTCTAGAGATACCAGGGTTATTCACTAAGACGTGATAAAGCAGAGAGGACTTCTCAAGCGATATCACTTCTTATGTTATTCTGTGGAGCCAATGCACTAATGTCCCCAAAGTTTGCAAAATTTTAGTGCATTGGCTCCATAGAATAACATAGGAAATGGAGAAGTGATATTACTGGAGACATCTACTCTTTATCGCCTACTTATCATGTCTTAGTGCATCTGGGTGGCATGTCAATGGAGGTGGACATGACAGTTGGCCACTGGACCTCAAAATCCTCCAACGGTTATCTTCAGCAGCACACACACTCTGCCTGCTTCAGTTTGAAAGGAAAAGACAGACTTACAATGGTTACAGTTTAAAGTGTTAGTAATGTCTAAAAAAATCTTTCTGCATTTAGAAGAGCTTAAAAAGCTGATCTAAATGCAAAAAAAGTATCTCTCAAACCGCTATGGTTTAAGAGATACGGGCGTTTAAAGTTTGATTTCTCCTACTGACAGCTGTAAAGCTGTCAGCAGGAGATCCGTGTCGGTCGACACGCTGGCGCTTGAGAAGTGCCGCAATCTCGTTACTTACACGGAATCCCTTCATTGGAATGGTCTAAAACTGAACACTAGGCACACGTTTTAGACCATTCCAATGAAGGGATTCCGTGTAAGTAACGAGATCCCGGCACTTCTCAAGCGCCAGCGTGTCGACCGACACGGATCTCCTGCTGACAGTTTTACAGCTGTCAGTAGGAAACAATGAACTTTAAACGCCTGTATCTCTTAAACCATAGCGGTTTGAGAGATACGTTTTTTTTGCATTTAGTTCAGCTTTTTAAGCTCTTCTAAATGCAAAAAAGTTTTTTTTTTAGACATTACTAACACTTTAATGACTTGTCTTCTTACCAGAAACAGTCAAGTTGACCTGCATGGACATGACGTTCATTACGAATTCAAGACAGTATTGCTTGAGCCAAGTCACAAGGACGATTTACACAAGGGCCATTAGGATTTTCAGATCATAGCAAAGGAAGATAGAGAGGTTTTATAAGTATTTGGAGTGGCCTGACAATACTGGATATGTATTTAACTCTTCCACTAGTGAGCAATGAAGAGACTGACAGAAAGGTTAACCCTTTAAGGACCAGAGAGGCATGCAAACAAGTCTGGTCCTTAAAGGAATAGTAATACTTAAAATGTAAACATATTTATGTTATTGGGTTTATTATCCCCCTGAGTAAAACAAGAGTACTCCCACTGCTGAGGTATTTTATTCAAAAGTTATAACAGCTCAAAGTTGACATTTTTAGGTGCAGTATCACAGTGGCCTGAAATTGTACAGTGGCGCTGTTGCTACACCATCCTATGGAGATTTATGGTCAACTGACCAGAGCTGTCCATATGATGGTGTAGCAACAGCGCCACTGTACAATTTCACAATTCTGAGCTATAATAACTTGAAAAAAGCATATTTCAGCAGTGAGAGTACCCTTGTTTTACTCAGGGGGATAAACACTACAACATATTTTTTTTACAGTTTAAGCTTTACTGTCTCTTTAAATGGTTAAAGGGTTAGTAATGCCTTATATTAATAAACAGTAATATTGTAGAAATTCAAAAAATAAATCAACAGAGGCCAGTCCGATCTCTCACACCTTTATGGTATGAGAGATATAACGTTTTAAACGTTCTCTCCTCCCTCCCCTTGCACGGATGTCAGCTGTAACTCTGACTGAAGGAGATTCATGTAGGCCGATTCGAGGTGGCTCTTCAGCAGGACCGAGATACCGCAATCTAAAATAAAATAGAAATACTTCATTGGAACGGTCTACAAAGTGTGCCTGGTTTGCAAGAACACTTTGTAGACCGTTCCAATTAAGTATTTCTCTTTTAGATTGCTGAAGAGCAGCCTGCTGATCCTGGGACCAGCTAGAGGCTGACATCAGTGCGATGAAACATGTTTATTAAAGTTATGTGTGCCGGGGTTTTTAAGGGGTTGTGTGCCGGATGTGCTACGGGAAACAGGACTGGGAAACATCTCACGTCCTGTAAATATACGTTTTCCTGGTTAAAAGAGTGGAATTCACCAGCCAAGAGCCGGCTGACTGGACTATAATAAGCCACCTGGATGTTAGCCGTGGGCCTCCCCCTGATTGGCCCATCGGAGTTAAAGGGCCACCACTGACACAACATGGGGAAAAGTAGGCGACCCTCGGATTGGTCAGTCAGCTGACCGCCCAAAGGGTCTGATTGGCCGAGGCAGCCATGACTAACGCGGCCAGGATTGGTCAGCCAATTCTAGGCACTGGATTGGCCAGGGGTTGAATCGGAATATTCAAAGATGCTTCAACCCCCTGGCCACTGTTTAGGAATGTGTATCCGAGCCCCTCAACCTTTTGTCCCCGTGTTTATCCATTGTTATATCCTTCGTCTAGATAACCTAATCATGTCTGCTCCTTTGTATCATGTATTTACCGTGTGTTTCAGTCTTTTGTGTGCATTGTGTGATTCTTGTGATTAACCGTGTATATAAGTCAAAACAGTTGTTCAATAAACAGTCTAAGTTTTACCCTCCAAACTGGTCCTGTCTGGTTCTTGGAGGGGTTATGCTGAATGAAGGATGAGGATTGGGATGTCAGTGCAGCAGAAGCAGAGAAGTGACGGTGGTACTGACCTCTAGTACCAGGACTCACGTCACAATTAAAATAAGGCATTACTAGCCCTTTAAGGAAAGATACATTACCTGGGTGCATAATCAGAGTCATAAAAGATTAACGTGATCCTTTAGCACTTGTGTACTACAATTCTTGGACTTAAATATTTCATTACATTCCCTGCACTACAGTACAATTGCTTTGGAACAATATCTCTCTTCTGCTGTGGACAAGAGACACATTTTTTCTTTAAGGGAGTAATTGCTTTGTAATCATATCCTCTAAGGCAGGGCCTATTGGAGAACTATGCATAGATTTCCAGGAATTGTCTATGGGGTTAATTTAACAACTCCAGCGTGGGAGAATTTTAATGCAGCTCAGAGACATAAATGAGCCCTATAATGAAACTGAGAACTGCTGTACAGAGATGTGTCAGCATTATGTAAGTCTCATCCTTATTCTTAACCTATTGTTTATCCAAGTTAGCCCTCAGGGCACACTAACAGGTAAGCTTTTCAAGATATTCATGCTTAAAGGATTAGTAATAGATGGTTTCCAATCAGGGCCGGTGCCACCTATAGGCGAGGTAGGCGCCGGCCTAGGGCGCACAAGTACTGGGGGCACTGGCATGCAGCGGAGAAGAGCTGCGTCCGCACCCACCACACCAGGAGCCGCAACACAGGTCTGTCACTACTGTGCTCCCTCATCGCGGTCGCTCTTTAGTAATGCAGAGAGCGCTGGGAGTCTTGATCTCCCGGCGCACTCTGCATTACTGAAGAGAAGACGGCGCGGGAGCTACAGGCATGTGAAGGGGGGCATAGTGGAGCTGCTGGGGGCAAGTTGGTGCGGATGGGGGGCAAATTGGAGCTGATAGGGGCATGTTGGAGCTGAGGGGGCATAGTGGAGCGGATGGGGGGCAAGTTGGAGCGGATGGGGGGCAAAGTGGAGCTGGTGGGGGACAAAATGGAGCTGGTGGGACAAAGTGGAGCTGGTGGGACAAAGTGGAGCTGGTGGGACAAAGTGGAGCTGGTGGGACAAAGTGGAGCTGATAGGGGGCAAGTTGGAGCTGATAGGGGGCAAGTTGGAGCTGATAGGGGGCAAAGTGGAGCTGGTGGGGCAAGAAAAGAGGTGGGGTATAAGTAGGCAGGGTACTAAAATCCTTGCACCGGCCCTGTTTCCAACGCAGCTTAGTTTGTTCATCATAAGCAATAACACTGCCGGCTGCTGCTCTTATTGTCCACAACTGTACGTTACACTGTTATTTTATGCAGAAATGTACCCCTCCAGCCCCTTTTCCTAACGTCAGAATTTCAGGCTGAGATTCGATGACGGATCACAATGAGGGACAATCTTCAGTTAGTATTAGGAAAAACCTGCCATCCTTGACAAAGAGAGAAGGCTTTTCCTTCTACTGACTGAGGGAAGATTGCCCCTCATTGTGAATTGTCCAGTTATGGAACCAGACTTCAGATCTAAGGGAAGGAATGGGAAAAGGGATGGAAGGGGTAAACGTCTGCATAAAATGACATTATAAGTGTACAGTTGTGGACAATAAGAGCTACATCCGGCAGTATCACCCCCTATGATGAACAAACTAAACTGTGCTGGAACAGATCTATTACTATCCCTTTAATCACAGGTGAGTTATCATTCAATATATCAGTAGTCATTATCATACCTGGGAACTTCTTCTCTTTGAGCGACCTGAGATGGCTCATGTGCTGCCACACAGGGGATGGCAATGATGTGATTCGTGTCATAAAAGGGGTGGGGCTTATTTTCATTGGTGGGGCTTGCTCGATTGAGTCTCATAATATGGGCAGAACAGGGTTAGAAGGAGGAGAAAAGGGATGGGAGGAGAATTGGGAGGGAAGGAGTAGAAATTCACCACCAGAGCATTGGCCTCTGTCCCCAGAGACCCGGTAATGCAGTCTGAAAAACTGAGTCTCATGGCAGATCCATAGAGTTCCCAGGTATGGTCAGTATGATACAACTGCAGGGGTTTAATTCAGGATCTCCTGAAAACCTGGCCTGTTGATGGGTCCCAAGAACTGAACTGAGAATCACTGCTTGAACCCCTTGAGGTCCAGTGTGTGTGAGTTTGGGGGGGGTGAGTGCAACGCATTATTTCGCTTCTGGTCCTAGGAAGAGTAAACTTGTTTTTTTCATTATTGAATATCTATATTGAAGAGCTTTTCCTGAGGACTAAAACAAGGGTACTGAAATGGTTCATTTATCCGTATTCCTTTGAGACAGGGATGACATTTCCAGCTGTAGTTGGACTATTACTCTCAATCTTAGATGGCAGCTAGCCAGATAAGCATGATGGGAATTGTAGTCTAACAATACAGCCATAGTTTGTATTAACCCTTGCATTGATGATTCTCAACTATACATCTTGGGGCAAGTTAACAGTGCATGTTTCCAAGATATCCCTGGGGGGGATTTGTACCTCAGTGATTGTGATTAATCATCATAAGTTAATAATAATCATTAATTAGCCTGAAAACCCAACATGTTGGTATGCCCCAAGGACTGGAATAGAAAATCACAGCCTTGCATACTAGTGGTATCTCCAACACATTGCAAAGCAATGCGATGGGACATGTCTAGATTCCAATGCCCTTTCTGGGCACAGGTGTGTTCCTTAAAGGGATAGTAATGCTTCACAAAAACAGCAGCTCCAATTAATCTTCATAGTATTTGGGCCAAGGAGAGTGTTATTTCAATACTGTCAGAGTTGTAGTTCAAGAGTAACTGAATGATAAAGTATCCCCCTCCCGCCCCTTTTACCTAATGTAAGCCACCTCTCCTCAGATGTGGAATCTGGTCCTGGGACCGGACAGCTCACAGCAAGGGACAATCTTCTTACTGTGACCATAAGGAAAACCCTGCCTCCTTTGAGAGGTTTTTCAGGTTTTTCCCTTATTCTCACTGAAGATTGTCCCTCTCTGTGATCCATCCGGACAGTCTTGCTGCTATGAAGTGAGCAGTGTTACATCAGTAAAAGGGGTGGTAGGGGGATACTTTATCACTCAGTTAATCTTGAACTGCAACTCTGACAGGATTGGAATAACACTTTCCGTGGACCAAATTCTATGAAGATTAATTGTAGCTGCTTTTATTGTGAAATATTGCTATCCATTTAATAACTCAGTTATTTAGACTGTGATGGAAGGTATGATAGTGCCAGATGCTGAAAGATCACACTGGATAGAGGAGGTGAACATGGTAACTATTAACTCCTTATTGCATTCCCCAGTCATTGGTCACAACCCAAGGGCTTCATTTAGACAGCAAAAGATGAATTATTGTGGAGCAAACCAACTACAGCATAGTGAATGAATTAAAATTCTCAGCGGATTTTTTTAACCAATTGAATACTAGAGAGGTATCGAATGTGTTGCTTCTCAATGCACTGGTAACGTCTCTAGCATTCAAGGGTCAAAAACCCCACTTCGATCCAAGGGAATTTAAGGAATTTGTACTTGTCTCCTGTTTGGTTTGCCCCAGAACGACTCCTTTTAGCTTACTGGCTTTCATCTGACAAACTCAGAACATATCCTATATAATAATTACTTAAATGTATGTTTGTCAGAAGCTGTCATGCTCAGTACAGTCGGCTGCGCGAGCTGCAGTCATGCGCAGTACAGACTGCCTGTTCCGTGGCTGATAACAGAGCGGGGTGCTCCAGATTCAGACTGTAGTCGGTGCATAGAGAGGACTACAGTCTGAATTTGGAGCGCCCCGCTCCGTATCAGCCGCAGCACAGGCAGTCTCTACTGTGCAAGACTGCACTGCGGCCATTGCTGGGTGGCACTGTGGCCTGTGTAGATGGGCTCTTCAACTAGTGTATTTATATATAACACAGAGCAGTAGAAATGCATGATCACACCAACTTCCTCTGCATTGTCTATTCACACAATCAGGAAAATGGGGAGGGGATACAACAGACCAATGGGGAAAATTGGGGAGTGGCTAACTGGGGCATTGGCCAAATGCAAATGCGCCAATGCATCCTAGGATTTGGAAACCTTGATTCAAAGGGGACAAAGTTCTGTCCTCAAGAACCACACACACAGGTCAGATTTTAAAAAGTGCAGAAAACTATATATTGCAGGGTTTTGCCTGCGGATTAAAACAAGGGCTCGCTGGGAGGCTGCTTCATTCAAAAGTTATTGCAGTTCAAACTGTTGTTTTGTTTACTTTAAACCATTAAAGGGATAGTAATACTTAAAATGTAAAAAAAAATTATGTTGTAGGGTTTATCTGCCTGAGTAAAACAAGGGTACTCCCACTGCTGAAAGGTGTTTTATTCAAAAGTTATTACAGCTCAAATTTGAAATTTTTAGCTGCAATATCACAGTGGCCTGAAATTGTACAGTGGCGCTGTTGCTACACCATCCTATGGACAACTCTGGTCCCGGGACCATGAATCTCCATAGGATGGTGTAGAGACAGAACAATTTCAGGCCACTGTGATATTGCAGCTAAAAAAATTCAACTTTGAGCTGTAATAACTTTTGAATAAAACACCTTTCAGCATTGGGAGTACCATTGTTTTACTCAGGGGGATAAACCCTACAAGATATATTTTTTTTTACATTTTAAGTATTACTATCCCTTTAGCAATAGGGCCACCTGATGTCCAGACAGTTATTCTTTTGTATTATATGGAAAAGGTGAGCCGCAGGCTATAGTTGCCAAAAAAAATGCGATGATAAAAACTCCACCATAGGAACCTTTGAATTAAGCAACTGCCACTAATGAAGTGCCCTTGTTCTGAACATGAAATCTGGATCTGCCCTGAAGCCTATGGTTTACTGATCTAACTACCTGGTCTCTGGGTACAGAGGAGACGTCATCTGGGAAAGAAGATCTGTGGTAATCCCACCCACTTTGCTTGTTAGGAGCCAATGAGGAGAGGATTGGAATCTACTGCCCTATATCCTTCAGAATATGTCCATCTGAACACAGGCACTGAGCCAGTGAATAACATACCAGACCTTCTTCATTCCACTGCAAAGATCGAAGGGGGGGGGCAATTTTTGGACCTGAAGATGCTGATGGCAGCTGTAGACTCTGACCACTGGACATCCAAAGACTGACAGTCCTTGATGTACTATACGACTATGACTATAAAATTTTCCACAACCATATGATCTAACACATTTACATTACTATTAGTAAGAAGAGGTCACAAAGTGGTTATAAAACAGGGAAAGCAAGTAACATATTCACCAAAGCAAAGCCAAAATGTTGCATTAACACTATATTATTAGGGCAGAGGTAGAAAACCTTTGGCTGTCCAGCTGTGGGGACTGCAACTCTCATCATCACCCCACCAGCCAATGGCTTGTTGGTGATGGTGGTAGTTGTAGTCAGCAACAGCTGGAGAGCCTAAGCTTGCCTACCTTTGACCCAGTGCAATACACATGAAGATCAAGGAGAAATTCTGCTGTAAACACTTTGTACCATACAGGACAAACATTGCTGAAATTCACATCACCTTAATCCTCTGGGTTATCCTCTGACACTGAAAGGGTTAAATGAGACTTTTACTTCTTTGAGAAGTCTCCAAAGCATTTCTTTGTGCATATGGACATATGGTTGATGGTATCAGGGTGCCAAATCTTCTGACATCAGGAGTGGCGGCTCAGTTGTGAACACCCCTGGCACTCAAAGGGTTAAGCAACACATTGCTCTGCAATGCACTGTATATCCATCTGGCACACAAAGGGTTAACTGACTAATACTGACGTCAAGACACTAGGGGGGGGGAGTATGCACTACGGAAATAACTCAAAGGGTTAAGATCTGTCCCACTTGAAAGATCTTAGTGCGCATGCTCCATAGAATAACACAGGAATTGGATAAATTATATCAAAGGATAAGTCAACTCCTCTTATCACACCTTAGTGCATCTTACCCCTGGCTATGAAGCAGGGAGGCCTGGAACAATTACTGCGTCAGCTCCTTGTGACTTCAGGCAAGTCCCTTAACCTCCCTGTGTATCTGGCACCACATTTAGATTGTAAGCTCTACAGGGAAGAGACTCACTGCACCAGAATATGCTGTGTTTAGTGATGCATACAAAACAAATAGCTTTTTATAACAATGAAGATATATCACGTGCACCAGACCCCACTTCCAGACACCTGCTACCATTTAGAAGTTCCAGAAATACTATAAGTGAACTGGCACTGCAAACCCTTCTAACTCCACAAATAGGATGGACAGAAACAAATTAAATGTTAGTGGATTGTATAGACACTGAATGCGACTACAGTATTAGAATAATGTTCTACAGCAGGGCTGTCCAAGTTCATTCCTCAAGGGCCACCAACAGGCCAGGATGGAAGGATTTCCCTGATTAAGCACAGGTGAGTCAGTCACAATGAATGATCCACTGATTATCTCACCTGTGTTTAATGAGGGAAATCCTTACATCCTGGCCTGTTACTGGCCCTTGAGGACTACATTTGGACGGCCCTCTTCTAGAGGAAGCACAGAGGCACCCACTCCTTGTAATAACACAAAGTTAATATAAAATCAGTCCACTTTATAGTGATTTTAAATAATTTGTAAGTCCATAGTTTGTAAGTCCATAATAGGTACTGTCAAATATCCTTCACAATCATGTCCTTGCCAGTCAACCATCTAAGCAGGACAGTGTAATGCTATCCCTGCAGCACTGACTGATCTGAAGCTGTAGGCTATATGCAATATAATAATTTGCTAAATGTGTGTTTGTCAGAAGCCGTCATGCGCAGTAGAGACGGCTGTGCACTGTAGTCATGCGCACTACAGACTGTCTGCACCGCGGCTGATAACAGAGTGGGGCTCTGAATTCAGACCGTAGTCCTCTCTGCACACCGACTACAGTCTGAATTCGGAGCGCCTCGCTCCGTATCAGCTGCGGCACATGCTGGGTGGCACTGTGGCCCGTGTACACGGGCTCTTCAACTAGTTATTTATAAAAGTACTCAGCCTGGGACATCCCTGGTTGCAGCATGGAGACAGCACACATCTGGATCAAGTATCAGCTAACAGACGTTTATTGCATCATCAAAGACCAAACATTTTCGGTCCTCACATGGACCATCATCTGGGCAAATGGGGAAATAACACAAACATACTGGTATTTAAACATAAGGAATGCGGGAGTCACCAATCACATATGAGCAATGTCAGCTGATGGCAAGCGCACAACACAAATAAACAAAATTGCTTCAGATAAAACAATTACAATGACTGGTCATAGAAGTTATAGGCATGTTAAATAATAAATAAGCATATTACTGCATATGCATAGCAGGTCTAAAGCATACAAACATATGATAGAGAAATTGCAAATAGAGAAAACGTCATAATAAAAACAAGTCAAGTAAACTTCATCAGATATATCATATAGAAATATATTAATAAGATTACTTATAGATTATGAAACCAATAGTTGTCCAAGTGATTATATATTACTAGTTGAAGGGCCCGTTACACGGGCCACAGTGCAACTGCCAGCCGGTCGCGGGGCAGTCATGCACAGTAGAGACTGTCCACGCCGCGGCTGATACAGTGCCAGCCGGTCGCGGTGCAGTCATGTTCAGTAGATACTACCCATGCCGCGGCTGATACAGAGTGGGACGCTCCTTCAGAGCACCCTGCTCTGTATCAGCCTCGTCATGTGCAGTCTCTACTGCATGACTGCGTCGTTAAAAACTTTCTAGTGAATTATTATATAGGATTTTTTTTTTTTTACATTGTATCACTACCTGCTTCCACAGCCTCTGAGAAAAGCACTCTGGAAACAGCAATTTGACTTAAGATATTATACATTTCCAGAATTTGTGAAGTCATAATAAAACGTCACTGTGTCTTTTAATCTACATGCCCATCATGCAGCAGATCCGCATCTCAGGTCCCCGGGACAAGTTCAGATATGAGCAACAAAATGGGACAAAGCAAGAAGAAAAAATAGTAGTATATAGTATAAAATGTACTGGCAAAGGAAGAAGAATAAAAACCAGTCTGCAATTCAATAAATAAGTAAACACATACACGGGTTTCTCAATGGACGTAAGAACCAATTAATATCAAATGTGTAATTTAAAAGTCCACGGTAACAAAAAAAAGTAATAACAGAAAATACATGCTTTGCAATCCAAGAAGATGGACCCAATCCAAGAAGATACCTCAAATATGATGTAGAAAATGATGACTAAATAGAGTCTGTGGTAACTGTATAGTGATAGGAGTTATTATGGGATAACGGACACAGATAGTCTACAAGGATACCTGTCACTCATCAGGATGGCTGCTCACTGATTTGTACACAGTGCTGTGTGTGAGACATCGTATAACGACTCCACGGAATGCACTGTGTGATGGCGTCACACTGAACGCTCTGAATGCATGAGACAGCTTTCCATGTACTGCAATGTGTGAGAATCTGATAGCAATGAATGAAGACAGTCAGATACACCACATGACCAAAAGGATGTGGACACCTGATCATCACACCTATATGAGCTTGTTGGAATCCCATTCCAAAACCATGGACATTACTATGGAGTGTGCCCCCACCCCGAGGCTATAACAGCCTCCACTCTTCTGGGAAGGTTTCCACAAGATTTTGGAGTGTGTCTGTGGGAATTTGTGCTCATCCAGCCAGATGAACGTTTGAGAGGTCAGGCACTGATGTTGGATGAGAAGGCCTGGCTCACAATCAGCATTCCAATTCATCCCAAAGGTGTTCAGTGGGGCTCAGGTCAGGGCTCTGTGCAGGCCACTCAAGTTCCTCCACACCAAACTCACCGAAGCATGTCTTTATGGACACTGTTTTGTGCACAGGGGCACAATTATGCTGGGACAGGAAAGGGCCTTCCCCAAACTGTTGACACAAAATTGGAAGCATGCAGTTGTCTAAAATGTCTTTGTATACTATAGCTTTAACATTATCCTTCACTGGAACTAAGGGGCCTAGCCCAAACCCTGAAAAACAGCCCCAGACCATTGCCTAATTTTACATTACGCACTATGCATTCCAATAGGAAGTGTTCTCCTGGCATCCGTCAAACCCAGAATTATCCATCAGACTGCCAGATAGTGATGTGTGATTCATCACTCCAGAGAAGACGTTTTCACTGCTCCAGAGTCCAGTGGTGGTGTGTTTTACACCACTCCAACTGACACTTGTCATTGTGCATAGTGATCTTAGCTTGTGTGCAGCTGCTCAGCCATGGTTATCCATTTCATGAAGCTCACAGCGTGCAGTGCTTGTGCTGATGTTGCTTCCAGAGGCAGTTTGGAACTCTGTAGTGAGTGATGTGATTTTTGCATTACAGCACTCGGTGGCCCCACTCTGTGAGTGTGCGTGGTATACCGCTTTGTGGCTGAGCTGTTGTCACTCCTAGATGCTTCCACTTCTCAGTAATAGCACTTACAGTTGACCGGGGCAAATCTAGCGGGTCAGAAACCTCTCAAACTGACTTGTGGCAAAGGTGGCATCCTATGACAATGCCACACTCAAAGTCATTGAGCTCTTCAGCACAACCCATTCTACTGCCAATGTTTGTCAATGGAGATGGCATGCCTATGTGCTGGATTTAATACGCCTTTTAGCACTGGGTGTGGCTGAAACACCTAAGCTCAATAATTAGGAGGGGTGTCCACATACGTTTGGTCATGTAGAAGGTGGTACTTCATCTTTAGCCTTTTGAGTTACAGAGGTGTACGCAACGCATTGAGGAGCATTGAGCACCCCTCTGGCACTGAAAGGATTTACACCTTGAATATGCTGGAGGCCCCTCTAGCATTCAGTAGATTAAAGGCCCTCTTTAACTCTTTGAGTGCCAGAGGGGGCATCCAACACATTGCAAAGCAATGCATTGGATACCCCTCTGGCATTCAAAGGGTTAACCATACCTCCCAACATTTCAAATGGCCAAAGAGGGACACTTGTTTTAGGTGTTACTAGGGGCGTGGCTGGTGGGTGGGGCATTTCCAAGAATTTATAGGTGAGTTCATGACCTACTAACACCTATTTGAGTAACTTAATCAATGATTTAGAGAGAGACCAAAGTATTTTATTTACACAGACTAATTTATAAACACATATAATGACGTTTAAAAAATATTAATGTGAGTTTTATGGCTGTGGAGCAACGTGATATCCTTATATACACACCACACAGTCTGATCTCCTTAAAAGAGAGACATTAGGGTGGGAAAGAGGGACAGAGGGATTTGGATCTCAAAGAGGGACACTTGGGAGGTATGGGTTAACACGATGAGTGAAACAAACTCTCATTGAATGCACTTAGTGAAACAGATTTTTATAGTGAGTACTGAACTCATAGTTATGAACACACACACATATATATGTATATATAGATCCAGATGCATTTTCCACTGGGCAGTCACATTACAGAGTCATTAGTGGTCCACAGAATTGTGTAGCACTATTTTAACCAAAACCTTGTACATCAAACTTAACACAATATACGTTACTGACACCTATATACAATGTGAAATCTAATTAATAAGCAATGTTAAAACATTGTAAACTTCACATCCTATTAATATTTTATATGACAAGCACAGAGATTATGAGAATAAAAATACACTTTAAAACCAGGGACAACAATATCCAGGGACACAGCTTATCAGTGAGAGACACGGCTTATCACTGAATATCCTGAATGTAGGGAGTGTAAATGGATACATTGGCAGAGGGGTATGCAACGTATTGAAAAGCAAGTACCCCACTGGAACTCAAAGAGTTAAAGAGGATGCATTAATTGTAAATGGATACAATGCATTAAAGCAGATGCAGTAAATGTAAATGGATGCAATGCATTAAAAGGACAGTAATGTCCCATGAAAAATGCTTAGAGTTTTGTAGAGGTTAAAAAATAAACTATATGCCACAAATCCTCTCTCTCAAACTGCTATGGTTTGAGAGATATCCTCCTCTAAAGTTCCACTTTACAGCTGACAGCAGGAGATCCGTGTCGGCCAACACGAGGAGGCTCTTCAGTAGAGCCGCAACAGCTCGATTTAAAAAGAACTACTTCATTGGAAAGGTCTACAAAGTGTGCTTGCAAGCCAGGCACACTTTGTAGACCTTTCCAATTAAGTAATTATTTTCCAATGACGCAATTTCGGCTCTGTTGCAGAGCTGCCAGCTGGTCGCCAGCTGGTCTCCAGACCAGGATCTCCTGCTGTCAGCACAGCGCTGATGTCAGGAGAAGGGGATGGAGGTGGGAACTTTAAATGCGAATCTCTCTCAAACCATAGTGTTTTGAGAGATATGATTTGTGGCATTTCATTTATTTTTTTAACCTCTACAAAACTATAAGTATTTTATATGGGACACTGCTGTCCCTTTAAAGTAGATGCAGTGAGTGTAAATGGATGCAATGCATTAAACCAAATGCAGTGAGTGTAAATGGATGCAATGCATTAAAGAGGATACAGTGAGTGTATGCATTAAAGCGGATTCAGAAAGTGTAAATGGATACAATCCATTAAAGCAGATGCAATAAGTGTAAATGGATAAAATGCATTAAAGTAGATGCAGTGAGCAGGGGGGCGGAGCTAGCGCTCAAACAAGATGGACGCATGAGTTAGTTGCTCCGTGGACCGCCACTGCCTTTTCCGCTTCACTCCGGTTTGGAGAGCAGTCCCGATTACTTGTAAGACTCCCACGGCTTCATGAAGGGTCGGGGAAAGAAGGGGCAGGGTCGCCCTGACTGCAAACGAATTTCTGACTTCCTACCGAGCAGGTTCAGCAACGGCTCCCAGTCGACGACGCCATTGAAGAAAGGGGTAGCGTTCTCTAACCAGGATTGGAGTGGAGAGCTAACGGACGTACCCGCTGACACGGACACCGATCTAACTACTCCTACACGACTCGCTGACAAGGAAAACAGACCCCCAATGCCACCCCCACAATCTCCGCTAACTAAAGATGATCTGGCCTCCTTTCTTACTAAGGATGATATGAGAGGTTTTTTGTCCGACATGAAACAGGACCTTAAAGCGACGGTAAAATCTGAGATCTCTGATCTGAAGCGGGAGCTGGTGCAGTTGGGGCAGAGAATCAATGTGCTGGAGGATGACCGGGAGGCCTCGTGGTCTCAATTACAATCCCTTGAGCAATATATACAACAGCAGGATGAGACCATCTCTGTGTTATCGGCCAGGCTGGATGATTTAGACAACCGCTCCCGACGCTGCAACATAAGAATCAAAGACCTACCTGAGTCGGTGCCTCCTAAGGATCTCCAGTCCTCTCTACAAACTATTTTCAGGGACCTTTTAGGTCTTGAGGACTCTAACCCTCCACTTAAAATTGAAAGGGCACATCGTGCTTTGAGGCCCAGAGGCCCACCCGGATCCAAGGCCCGCGACGTTATAGTACGGTTCCACAACTTTCCGGATAAGGAGAGAATAATGGCCAAAGCCAGAGAAATGGGTACTATCAAATTTGCTGGTTGTGAGCTGCACTTTTACAACGATCTATCGCCCTCAACTCTCCAGAAGCGGTGGGCTATGCGCCCCATCACAGACCACCTGCGCAATCTTGGTATAAAGTATAGATGGGGTTTTCCGTTTCACCTCTATGTTTTACATAATGGCGTCTCAGCATCACTTCGAGATCATTCGGATATTCCTGCCTTTTGTACCACTTTGGGGATCACCACTCCAACTTCACCTCCCCTAGATGCTCCTGCTTCGGACCCACCGCCTAGGGAGAAGAGGGAGCGATGGTCTGTGGTAGCGGGCCCTGCCCAAAAGAAATCACGCGCGGATCTGGAGGCTCCTCGGGCCTCGTCTTCCCCAAGCTGGACATTCTCTGATCCACCCTCATCTGATAGGCATGGTGCCCAGCATTATCCTGACTGAACTTTTACCATCTCAGTAACTATGTTTTATTCTTTTATTTTTCTTTGCAATTGTACTTATATGTTATATGCATGCTCTGAGCTCTCCTGCTTCGCCTTCGTGGTATCGGAGAATCAACCACGGCCACTATTTGACCGGGACATTGATTCCCTTTCCTTTTTGTGGTCCTCCGGTCCGCGGTGGCGAACTAGGTGCCGGGAGCCTGTCCTTGTCATGTCACCAAGGCCTAACGTGGCATGAGTGTTATGTCAAACATTTCATTTTGTTGTATCTCCTTGTGTGGAGCATTTAAAGTCTTTCAGTGTATAATTATACTTTAGCCGGGCACCCCCATATTAGCTTTATCCCCCCCCCCCTTCTAGTACTCATTATTTTTCCTACTCATTCCCCGATTGTACCGTACACTTTGATTTTTAGTCTCTTTTGAGGATTGGAAATTTCCCCATCTAGCATATATCTTGCAACCGTTTATGCCTCCCTACTTGTATCTGTTACTCCCCCTAGACACCTCGATTTAATCCGATACTATCCTGAGATATATTATTTCCACCCTCGACTCATATGGGCCATGATGTCTATCCCTTATATCTTTATTGGAATTCTTACTCGCGTTTGTGGTCTGTATGCCCATATTCAATTTTGAGGGTCTAGTACGGGAGCCCGGCTTTAGCCTTAGCTTCAGATTTAGATTTAGATTTATTGCTTATATTATGTTCATACTTATTACTGTTTTTTGCCTCTATGTAACCCCTCTTCCCCTACCTATCTCTTCTAGCTTATTAGCTGACCCTTCCCTTTACTATCACCTTCTTTCCATTTCGTCCTCCCCTTTTCTCTTTCCCTCCACCTCTTTCCTTCCTTCTTTTCACCATATCTTTTCAGTCCCCTCTGCCCCTTCCTCCCCTCTTCCCAGCCTCTTCCCCTTTCCCTTTCCTTCTTTTCCCTTCTTTTCCTTCCACATTCTTCCCCCCCTTTTTTTTTTAATCTCTTTTTGTTTTTTAATTTACCCCCTTTTCCTTTTCTTTCTCCTTTTTGAGGGTGGTTGCTGGAGGGAGTAGTTCCTGTGCTAGACAGATTTTACTAGTACCGTTTTCTGTTTATATTGTTTTACTATTGCCGCCATCTTTTTTCTTGTATATTTTATAACACTTTTCCCATATGTTATGAAGTACTGGTGTTGCTTTTGGCCGATGATCCTCCAGGCGGTCCCGAGCTCTGAGCCATTTCTATACTATACTATTCCCTATTTATGCTCGTCTCTGGGCGGCGTGGAGGACATCTACACCATTTGAATTTCCTTTTCGCTTATTATATATTGTATCTGCTCGATTATAATATCTGACAAGATTGCATTATATTGCCTTTCTTTTTTGGCCATATTCCTGCTTAACTTTGTTTGCTATCTTTCTTATATCCTTTTTGCACATAATGAGTCGTGGGACTGGTTTCAAGAGCTGCTGGCAGCAGTGGGATTATGACAACAACAATCCGCATCTTAAACATTTATACTCACTATAAAAAAAAAAAAAAAAAAAAAAAAAAAAAAATACAAAGCTTGAGTACACACCATCTTGTTGTCCCCTTTTCCACTGATCCTCAATATAGTTTACCCCTTCCTCGGGATCCCTTGCATATTGGCAGTGGTCCCACATCTATCTTGTCGCGACTTTAGCTAATGTCGCATAGGCTTTTGTGCCTGACTCCCCCCCCGGTCCATTGGACAACTCCGTGGTTATTTTCTTCCTGGGGTTTGCCTATTCCCCAGTGCCTTCACACGGCTGATTATGTGATTTTTCTTATTCTTTCTATTTACTGCTCTATTCTTATCATTTTCTCTCCCCTATCCCTACTCTGGTTCACCCTATACTCCCTGATTGGCAGCTCTGGAGTACCCGGTCGGATGGTGTGCTATTGCCCGTCACCTACTCAGTTTTCGTTTGTGAATTCTTTGTACCTGTGTCTCCAATATGGATCACCGTAAGTTACGTGTAGTTTCTTATAACGTAAGGGGCTTAAACTCCCCTGAAAAAAGGTCTATTGTACTAAGGGAGGCCTCTAGACTACAGGCTGATATTTTCTGTATTCAAGAGACACATTTTCTTTCCACTCGGTCACCGACCCTTGCCAATTCTAGCTACCCACTGGGCTGGTTTGCGTCGGCAGGTGAACGTAAACGAGGAGTTGCCATCTTGCTCCATAAAAATGTCCCATGGGTTTTGGAGGATGAAATAGCAGACCCCGAAGGCCGGTATCTCTTTATTAAGGGCTTGGCTTATGGGAGACAATTTACCATTGCTTGTGTCTATGCCCCTAATTCTCGGGTGCCACGGTTCCTATCTAAAGTTCTGTCACTCCTGGACTCATTCAAATCTGGTTGTTTAGTATTAGCTGGTGACTTGAACTTGGCTATGGACCCAGATATAGATACATCCTCGCATAAATCACCCTATTCGTTTAATATACTTAAAAATCTTCGCACTAAATTGTCTGAGTTGCATCTGTGTGATGTGTGGAGGCTCCACAATCCCACCTCTCATGACTACTCTTATTACTCTGCACTGCATTCGACATATTCGCGGATTGATTACTTACTAGTAGATCAATTTCAGTTGCATAATGTGATTCAATCAGAGATTGGGTCCATTACCATATCTGATCATGCTCCTGTCTCTATATCGATTCTTCTCCCTCAGTTTTCGCTGAATAAATCGTCTTGGCGATTGGACGACAGATTATTATTGGATCCTGAAGTTATTCCTTCTTTGTCTCCTCTTCTTGTTTCCTTCTTTGACACAAACTGCACCCCGGATGTTTCTTTGGTCTCTATTTGGGAGGCGCATAAATGTGTGCTTCGAGGGCATCTTATTAAACTAGCCTCCCTTAAGAAAAAACGTACGCAGCAACGACTGGAGGAACTTCTTCTGCTGATTAGGGAAAAGGAGGAGATTCATAAATCCACCTTGTCTCAGGTAGCTTTGCGGGAACTTACGGAAGCACGTGCATCCCTGTCGGTCTTGTTACGAAGCAGGACGCTTAAATCCTTTCAGTGGCATCGATTTCAAAAATATCTCCATGGTGATAAATGTGGGAAACGTCTAGCTTCATTAGTGAAGGTTCGTCAACGTCTGAATTATATTCATAAAATACGCTCTTCAGATGGAAGGGTGTGTAGAACATTCCCTGATATTGCGGAAGCGTTTAGGAAATTTTACCGTTCTTTGTACAACCTACCTCCATTTTCGCGCTTTCCAACACCTGAATCTAGATCCCATGCAATCCAATCTTTTCTGAAGAATTCTGGCCTTCGCCCTTTGTCTACGGAAGTGGCGTCATTGTTGGATGCTCCTTTCACCGAACAAGAATTTTCTTTGGCTCTCAAGACCACTCCTACAGGGAAAAGTCCAGGCCCTGATGGCCTAACTGTTACTTATCTTAAGAAATTTCAAGACATTTTGCTCCCTCATTTTGTGTCCGTGTGTAACCGTGTTGCAACTGATAGCCCCTTTCCTAGACAATCTCTAGAAGCTCACATTACTGTTATATTGAAACCGGACAAAGACCCCCTTCTATGCGGCAGTTATCGTCCTATTTCTCTCTTGAATACGGATGTTAAATTATTTGCTAAAGATATGGCTAATCGTTTGAAGCACTTCCTTCCTAAAATCATCCACCCTGATCAATCAGGCTTCATACCAGGGAGAGAAACGAGAGATAACGTAGCTAAAGTTGTTTTGCTTATGCATAGGGCTCTGCAAGGGAGGCTCCCTTCTGTGTTTTTGTCTCTAGATGCCGAAAAGGCTTTCGACAGAATTAATTGGCAATACCTCTCTGCTGTTCTGCACCATTTGGGCCTTGGACCACATTTTCTTGGATCGATTATGAGTTTATATTCAGTACCTAATGCTCGAGTTAAACTGAATGGGTTCTTGTCCGATGCCTTTGATATTAATAATGGCACCAGGCAAGGATGTCCCCTCTCTCCCTTATTATTCGTGTTGGCCATGGAACCTCTCTTGCAAACCATAAGAATATCTGATTCTATTCAAGGGCTTCCCCCATTGACCTCTGGTCAACTTAGTCCGAAGCAGGCCTGTTTCGCGGATGACTTGATTTTGATGCTTTCCTCCCCAGCTTCCTCTATCCCACCTCTCCTATCGCTGTTGGACGACTTTGGGGATTTATCATTTTACAAAATCAATATGTCTAAATCCACTGCCATGGGGTTGCACTTAGATTCTTTCCTTTTACGAGTACTCACAGTGCGTTTTCCTTTCACCTGGACTTCACAGGGTATCCGCTATTTGGGTGTAGTGCTACCTCCCTCCTGCTCCAATCTGACTCGGGCTAATCTCCTACCCTTGTCTGCCACCATTAAAGCTGATATCCAGAAGTGGTCTAACTTATTTGTTTCATGGACGGGACAGATTAACTTAATAAAAATGATTTGCCTTCCCAAAATTCTGTATATTTTTAACACATTACCGGTCCGTATTCCGATTTATTATATTTCAGATCTGCAGAAGTTGCTTACATCTTTCATATGGAAACACAAGAGGCCTAGATTACCATTACGTATTCTACGTGAATCTCCAAAGAGGGGAGGACTGGGAGTGCCTG
This sequence comes from Rhinophrynus dorsalis, assembly GCA_037306005.1. NCBI lineage: Eukaryota > Metazoa > Chordata > Amphibia > Anura > Rhinophrynidae > Rhinophrynus > Rhinophrynus dorsalis. The sequence continues at coordinate 143,396,078 of CM074727.1, forward strand.
ATTTACTATCTTACTACAGGGCTGCTGCTTTGACGAGGATCACAGATCTCACTCGACAACCTCCTAAGGAGTGGGTATCTCTTCTATTGGATTTTGCACCTGGTATACATTTAAAAAATTTTTGCTGGCTTGACCCAGCTTCCTTTCCAGAGACCTGTCATAAACACCCAGTTCTGGGTTACCTTCTATCCTTTTGGAAGTCGCTAAATTCTAGATTATCACTTATTCCATATCCTTCCCCACGAATGCCCTTGCTAGGAAATCCGGCCTTTCCCCCGGGCATGGCAGGTGGTTCTGTAGTATCTTGGGGTAAACTGCAGGTTAGCACCTTAGGCGACGTCATTCAGGATTCAGAGGTCTTGCCGTTTGAGGATCTAGTAAGGGACAGGAATGTTCCTGCCTCTCATTTCTGGCAATACATCCAGATCCGTCACTTTGTGTCTTCCTTGCTTCCGATACTCGGTGCCTCGACTCTTCCTATGCCTTTTGAATCTTCTATGGGCAGTCAGACGATCCTCCGTCATACCTTGAGACATTGGTACTCCTTTTTACTGTCTTCTTCTGGAATTGAGGTTCCGAACTTCGTGAGGGACTGGGAGCATGATCTAGATATCTCTTTGGACCAACCCCAATGGCTTAAGATTTGGAATTCCCTTATGGAATTCTCACCTGATGTTCCCACCAGAGAATGTAACTATAAAATAATTACAAGGTGGTACCGCACCCCGTACCTTTTAGCCAGACTTTATACCACTTCTTCGCCTCTCTGTTGGAGATGTGGACAAGCGTCGGGGACATTACTACATATTTTTTGGGATTGTCCTTTGATCTCTCAATTTTGGGATACTGTCCATGCTGAGATACAGATTGTACTCGGCCTTACTTTTGATTCATCCCCAGCCCGGATGCTCTTTGGTTACCCTTTACCGGAGCGTGTTGCATCCTCTAAAATTCTCCTGCCTTTGTTTTACCATCTGACAAATGCCGCCAAGTATCTTATACCCTTGCATTGGAAATCGCCTATTCCTCCCTCGTTGGCCGAGTGGAAACAACGCGTCGCTCAAGTTTATGATATGCACCGTTTATGGCATATTTCTATGGGGGCCACTTCATTGATACCTGAGGAGTGGGACCGATGGTCCAGCTATTCCTCCTGTGACCGCTAGCTCTTGCAGCTTGACTGTAATATTAGTCGGACGGGCGCCTCTTCCTCACCTCCCCCCTTTTTGACTGGTCGTGCTCTGGAGCTGCCTCTCTTCTTCCCTCTCTCCCTTACCCCCCCCCCTTTTCTATTTCTAATTCTCTTTCCGCTTCTCCTTTTTTTATGTGCTATTTCCGTGTTTCTCTGCAACTTATTTTAAGAGTCTCTCTGCTTCCTTTGCTTTGTTCTCTTTACGCTTGTTCCTGCCATCTCCTTTCTTTTGCTTAGTACTCCTCATCTATTTCTGTATATGGATGGCAATTTTAGTTTGTATTTCAGATATATCTGACTTATATTGTTGATTCCCTCTTTCTATTATTGACAAAATGTAACTTCCCACTGTTACCTTTATACTTCCATGTTTACATTGTGTCATTACCTTTTGTAATCTTTTTGATTCTCAATAAAGACTTATTAAAAAAAAAAAAAAAAAAAAAAAAAAAGTAGATGCAGTGAGGGTAAACAGAGGAAACACTTTAATGGAGCAGTAAATGTTTTTATGAAAAATATATCTTGTAGGGCTTTTCCTGTTGAGTAAAATAAGGGTACTCCCACTGCTGAGAGATGCCATTTCCAGTGGTATTACAATTTAAAACTGTGTTTTTTTTACATTATCAATGCCCTCTAGTGGTCAAATTCTAATTAATAGTTCTGTTACATTCTAATGGAGAGGAAAGTCCATGATATACAGTGCTCTATACAATATGATAGAAACTGCTGAGTCACTTCCTGTCATTTACAACTTCCAGGAAGTAAACACACAGCTGAGTTCACTTCCTGATTATTTGAACTTGTATAAATGTTGAATAAACCAACTGACAGCAGTTAAGGTGTCCTTGTTTTACTCAGTAGGAAAAACTCTATAACAAACATTTTTATAAAAAAAAGTTTACTGCTCCTTTAAAGTGAATGCAGTGAGTGTGACGAGATCCAATGCACTAATGGAGAACGAACATCCACTAATAATACCCTTAGTTACTTTATTATGGCCAGAAAATGCTATTAGCCCTTACTGAATTTCCCCTTTCTCCTTGGTTCAGGAGATAACATGCTCAATCAGACTCCAATGTCACATCAGTGAAGAAGGATTATATATGGTAGTTGCCTGCAAGAACACAGGTCCTCAAACATTTCCAACTGCACACGGTAATCTAAACCCTTTTAAGCAGTTGCTTTGTAATGTGTTGCACACCCTTCTGATGCTTAACAGGTTAAGTAAGCTCATTCACTTTGCCAGCTTCAGTTTGAACAAACTGCCGGTAACTGTCATGTCTGCCTCCATGGACATGACTAAGGCACAAAAGCAGATTTCATAAGGGTCATTAAGATTTTCTTGCCATAGTAAGTTAAGTGGGGGTTATTATTACGAGGTGTTTTTTTGCTTTATCCATTTAAGGGCCAGGGGTTGTGCAATGCTTTACAACTTATTACACACCTCTTTGGCTCTTAAAGAGTTAAACACAATGTGTTGCATAGTCATTGGCACTCAAAGGGTTAAAAACATTTCCAGGGACACTTTTGCTCTGGACAGTCACATAACAGAAGGTCACTAGTAGTCCACAGCGCTTTGTGATATGACTCCAGCAAGAAAATAAAATAAAATCTTGTACAACAGAGTTAAAACTACATTTGTACATCAGAATACCCATTACCCACACCCAGTGGTGTAACTATTCATTGGCAGGCTCAGGGGCATAAGAAGAACCTGTTGTGCCCTGATGAATGCAGGTCTCCATCACAACTCCATCATCTGCATCCCTCTCTAGTTACTCCCCTACCCACAGCTACAAACAATCTGAAATCACATAAATCACCAATATTACCATGTAGGCAAGCTCACAATCTATTAACTTGTTAACAACAATCATACATAATATGGGGCTCAAATTCAGTCTAAAAGGCAAGGACAACATAATAAAACCAGGGACTGTTCCATGATCTCTTAGGCAGTTGTCAGGTCTGCAGTGAGTGTGAATAAATTCACTGGACTGTATGTATAAAGTGGTGGAATTCTGGAGCAAAGCAACAGCACCATAGGGAACACAGGAAAATTCCCCAAATTGGGCTTTCTTATAGAGGACTCTGACACATTAAGGCTTGGAGACATTTCTCGCATTCATGGAGTAAAAACCAGATTTAAATAATAGCAGCCCCCACCCCACCCCAGCCCCAATGTGACATTAGTTTGCCCCAATATGTCACCACTTTATCTTTCACACATCCTGCCCAGTACAGTAAAGTGAACACAATGCGTGTGAATAGATGCAATGCGTTAACCCTTTAACCCTCTGAGTGACAAAGGGGTACGCAACACTCCTGGCACTCAAGGGGTTAAGGACCAGGGAGATATGTAGCGCTGCACAATTCTCTGGTTTTTGAAGGGTTAAAGTGGCTGCAGTGGGAGTCAAAGGATAAACTGCCACTGGAGATGGACAGGCAGTGACTGGCCATGCAGTGCAAGTGATGGACACGCAGTGGATGAGTCTGCCTGGCAGTACATGTCAGTGCTCCCCGCATTTAGATCAGTCCCATGCGGTCACCATGCCCTACCTCTCCCGCCGGCTCCCAGCCGCTGCTCTGTCCGCAGACTGGATCCTGCCTACCGCAGCACCGCGTTACCATGGCAACCGGGAGTAACACTACGGGCAGCGGTAAAGGACAAGCTCTTAGATTGATGTTCTAAGAACTGGAGTCATTCTGGAGCAAACCAATTCACCACAGTGGACTAGTATTATTACCATTGATTTAAATCGTGCTTCAAACCCTTGGATGCCACGGATGTCTATGCAAAGCCCTGATGACTTCTCTAGAATTCAAGGGGTCAAAAACCGCATTTAAATCAAGAGAAATATTGGGAATGTTTCTGTGTTCCCTGTGCTGCAATTGGTCTGCCCCAGATTTGCCCTAGACATGGATGCACTTATTTTAGCTCCTGGTGTATTGTTTAAGGAACGCCACTAGAGGGTGCTATACAACTCACAGTAAACCTCAAAGTAACAAAATGACCTAGGTCACTTGTAGAATGTAGCAAAATTAACCCTTTGAAAGCCAGAGGGGCACACAACTTGCACCCATCTGGCACTCAAAGAGTTAAATACAGTGAAGATTTTCTAGAACGAAATATACTAGGACATCGCTTTCTGTAATTAAGTTTTAAAGTTATATTTAAAATACATTTGTGTCCCCCTCACCATGTGCAGTTGGTTTGCTGTAGTATTGGTCATAGGTTTCTTTTATGCTTAACCACTTTGAGTGCCAGAGGGTTACTGCAATGCGATGCGCACACCTCTGGCACTCAAAGGGTTAAATCCCTAACTCTCACAAATCTGTTTTTTTAAATATACCAGGGGTAGTTCATCTTTGGACTTTCAGTGTCTGTGGACTATAACTCGGATCATTGGTTGGGAATGATGGGACATGTAGTCCTTAGTATTTGGCACCACAACAATTGCCTTACCCTGCTGTAAAACTTTGCCTTCTGCCTTTGAAGAGCAGAGATGTTTCATAATTTTGTACAGAATTTCTGAAAGGATCAGATTTAAACAAAACACAAATAACTTGAAATGAACTGGGGTTCTACACATTTAAATCCCCTGTACCCCATGCTAGCATGTGGAACAATTCTTTATTTGTTTTCTGTGGCCTACAATCCATTACTAAATATGCTTTGAGGGAGCAACCATTGTCTTTAGCAGAGCTTCCTTACTCCCACTAATGTCGCAATCTTAACCCCTTAACGACCCTTGATGGTCATAGTACATCAAGGGTTGATTTGACTTAATGACCGATGATGTACTATGACCATCATCGAATTCCGGGCTCCCCCCGCGGCTGCACGCCGTTCGGGGAGTCCGGAACGCAACGGAGCAATAAAAAAAATTGCTCCGTGGTCATTCAGTCGGGTCGTGGCGCAGATTCCCCGGTCCTTAAGGGGTTAATAGGTGACTGAGAAGTAATTGTGCTATATTGTGTGTTATAGGGGAACTATCACCCCAAATAAAGCCCCACCCCATAATTAGCCATCTAGTGATAAGCTTACCAGTGGTCAGGGGAGGGCTAGCAACATACTCCCAGGGGGCAAATACAATTAAGTGGCCCATATCTACTGTTGTCCAAGCCCATTGTCCCAGCCCACCCCTGTTTTCTTAATTTTAAAATTGTCCTTAATGCTGTGGATTAAAGCAATTTATACCACAGAGCTTACAGTCAAAATGGGGCTACATTAGTGAAACTACAGTGCTTACAATTTAACCCTGTGAGTGCCAGAGGGGTACACAACACATTGCTTTTCAATGCGTTGCGTACCCCTCTGGCACTCTAAAGGTTAAGTAAAGATACAATAGTGATGCCATAGAGCTTGCAAGGGAACTGGATTATTCTATTAGTGTAGCTATGTTTGGACTGTAGCTCTGCGGTATCATTTGCATATAGATTCATTTCATTAGTTCTGTGGTATCACTAGTGTAGCTCCATTTACAGCAGCAAGTGAGAGATTGAGTGAGGCACTGGCCCACCAGCCCAGACACATGGCCAGCCCAGGGGGCACTTGCCCCCCTGCCCCCAGGCCAGCCCTCCCCTGTCAGTGGTACTGTTATCCAGAATAATTACTGCATTACTCAGAAATGCTACTTGTGCCGAGACTAACGGCCAGGTAACAGCGCTTTAGAGGCATCTGCCAGCCTGCAACGTCAGTCCATTCTGGTACCTAAAGGTACCATGCATCGCCTCCTAGAGGAGACCGGCACTGACAACGCAGGCACGCAGATGTCTGTAAGCAAAGATGTCGGCACTGTTGCCTGTCCATCAGTCTCAGCACAAGTAGGATTTCTCACTAACGTGGTAATTATTCTGTATAGCAGCACCACTGGTAAACTTATTTATCTCTAGATGGCTAATTATGGGGGGCTTTATTTGGAGTGATAGTTCCCCTTTAAGGCCTGCAATAAGGTACCAGCCTTTTTGAATACAAGATCAGTGGATACTAATCTCAGTACACTAACTGCCTTAGCTCTTATATCATTGTAAAATAGCACAAATAAAATTAACCAGCTGTTGTCTGAATAAGATATACATGCATTAAATAAATCCTCTTAGGATTATATTGTTAGGGATCTAACAATTTTTTTTACAGATGCTAGCTGCAGGTACATGATAATTACACTTAATGTTTCAGTGTTAGTGCTACTTTAACCTTTTGCATGCTGGAGGGGTGTCACAATATGAAGGACACTGTTTTGACAGTCAAAGGGTTACGCATACCAAGCAAATGAGCACAGGTAGCACAATTATTTCTCTACTCACTGGTGTTCAAACAATAAAGAGTTTAGGTTATCTTCTCACTGCGCCATTAGCTCAGTATTATTAACCCTTTCAGTGCCAGAGGGGTACGCAACGCATTGGAAAACAACATTTTGTGTACCCCCTGGCACTGAAAGGGTTATTGATGTGCTGAATAAGCCTATGCAGAACAATTTGCCCCCAGTCGTGCTGTTCACACAAGCAATTTCCTCCTTGCAGAATGCACTGTAGTTCATCATTCTGCAAATTGGATGTGCTCATGCATTGGGCCCATCCAGGTTAGAGTATGATGATGTGTATGGCACCCAATGGGCTGTCATGCAGATGGTTCACAGGGGTAATTCTGGGAGATGCAATGCAATTTGCATCTTCCAATGACTGACCAACCCACATGAGCATCTCCCAATAATATGTGACTGACACCCACTTGGGCCAGTAGAGTGACACATTTCCTACCCCCAACCTCCCTAATATGAAGAAATTACCTGGAGTGAGCAAAACAATGGCAATAAGTTGGAACAGGCAGCTTGGCAGGGGTTAAAGCAGAGCACAGCCAAGTCACATGTGTGAACATAGTTTATACCTTGAACCGTTCATCAGGGCTGAATGAGAACTGCAGTTAAGAATCACAAGTATAATCAGCGGCCTTTTAAAAAAGACACAACGAAGATATCACTCAGCAAGATAAGTGGTTCAGTTTGATTCTGGAGCTGTGCAGTGATTGAAGAGATGTTTTTCTGGGTATCTGTTTACGTTGGTTAAATATTAAGTGGCAATTTTGAAAGGAAATATACTGGGACTACTGACTTCATCTGTTGTGAATACACTGCACTCTTTGGTTATTGTATGGTGACATAGGATTTATGTTGGGAAACACTTTTATGAAAAAAACTGAAATATAATGTGTGCACAGGTATTCAACCCAAGTGCTGTGGCAGCTCCCTGTTTACAGAGATGAAAGAAATTGCCTTAGGAAAAAGTTTACCTTACCATTGGCCTCCACCTATGAACCAATAAACTTGCCGACACATATATAGGATCATTGGTGAAGCTGTGGATCTGAAGGAAATAGAAGACCAAAGCGCACTCTACAGACGTTGGCATACCTCCCAAGTGTCTCTTTAGTAGGAGCAGTCTCTCTTTGAGACTCAAATCCCCTTGTTCCTATTTCCCACAGACTGTGTGGTATGTATATAAGTGTATCACCCTGGTATCCCTCTTTGTAGGAGAACAGACTGTGTGGTGTATATATAAGTGTATCACCCTGGTATCCCTCTTTGTAGGAGATCAGACTGTGTGGTGTGTATATAAGTGTATCACCCTGGTGTCCCTGTGTTTAGGAGATCAGACTGTGAGGTGTGTATAGAAGTGTATCACCCTGGTGTCCCTGTGTTTAGGAGATCAGACTGTGTGGTGTGTATATAAGTGTATCACCCTGGTGTCCCTGTGTTTAGGAGATCAGACTGTGTGGTGTGTATAGAAGTGTATCACCCTGGTGTCCCTGTGTTTAGGAGATCAGACTGTGTGGTGTGTATAGAAGTGTATCACCCTGGTGTCCCTGTGTTTAGGAGATCACACTGCGTGCTGTGTATAGAAGTGTATCACCCTGGTGTCCCTGTGTTTAGGAGATCAGACTGTGTGGTATGTATATAAGTATATCGGCCTGGTGTCCCTGTGTTTAGGAGATCAGACTGTGTGGTGTGTATAGAAGTGTATCACCCTGGTGTCCCTGTGTTTAGGAGATCAGACTGTGTGGTGTGTATATAAGTGTATCACCCTGATGTCCCTGTGTTTAGGAGATCAGACTGTGTGGTGTGTATAGAAGTGTATCACCCTGGTGTCCCTGTGTTTAGGAGATCAGACTGTGTGGTGTGTATATAAGTGTATCACCCTGGTGTCCCTGTGTTTAGGAGATCACAGTGTGTGATGTGTATATAAGTGTATCACCCTGATGTCCCTGTGTTTAGGAGATCACAGTGTGTGATGTGTATATAAGTGTATCACCCTGGTGTCCCTGTGTTTAGGAGATCAGTCTGTGTGGTGTGTATATAAGTGTATCACCCTGGTGTCCCTGTGTTTAGGAGATCACAGTGTGTGATGTGTATATAAGTGTATCACCCTGATGTCCCTGTGTTTAGGAGATCAGACTGTGTGGTGTGTATATAAGTGTATCACCCTGATGTCCCTGTGTTTAGGAGATCAGACTGTGTGGTGTGTATAGAAGTGTATCACCCTGGTGTCCCTGTGTTTAGGAGATCAGACTGTGAGGTGTGTATAGAAGTGTATCACCCTGGTGTCCCTGTGTTTAGGAGATCAGACTGTGTGGTGTGTATATAAGTGTATCACCCTGGTGTCCCTGTGTTTAGGAGATCAGACTGTGTGGTGTGTATAGAAGTGTATCACCCTGGTGTCCCTGTGTTTAGGAGATCAGACTGTGTGGTGTGTATAGAAGTGTATCACCCTGGTGTCCCTGTGTTTAGGAGATCACACTGCGTGCTGTGTATAGAAGTGTATCACCCTGGTGTCCCTGTGTTTAGGAGATCAGACTGTGTGGTATGTATATAAGTATATCGGCCTGGTGTCCCTGTGTTTAGGAGATCAGACTGTGTGGTGTGTATAGAAGTGTATCACCCTGGTGTCCCTGTGTTTAGGAGATCAGACTGTGTGGTGTGTATATAAGTGTATCACCCTGATGTCCCTGTGTTTAGGAGATCAGACTGTGTGGTGTGTATAGAAGTGTATCACCCTGGTGTCCCTGTGTTTAGGAGATCAGACTGTGTGGTGTGTATATAAGTGTATCACCCTGGTGTCCCTGTGTTTAGGAGATCACAGTGTGTGATGTGTATATAAGTGTATCACCCTGATGTCCCTGTGTTTAGGAGATCACAGTGTGTGATGTGTATATAAGTGTATCACCCTGGTGTCCCTGTGTTTAGGAGATCAGTCTGTGTGGTGTGTATATAAGTGTATCACCCTGGTGTCCCTGTGTTTAGGAGATCACAGTGTGTGATGTGTATATAAGTGTATCACCCTGATGTCCCTGTGTTTAGGAGATCAGACTGTGTGGTGTGTATATAAGTGTATCACCCTGATGTCCCTGTGTTTAGGAGATCAGACTGTGTGGTGTGTATAGAAGTGTATCACCCTGGTGTCCCTGTGTTTAGGAGATCAGACTGTGTGGTGTGTATATAAGTGTATCACCCTGATGTCCCTGTGTTTAGGAGATCAGACTGTGTGGTGTGTATAGAAGTGTATCACCCTGGTGTCCCTGTGTTTAGGAGATCAGACTGTGTGGTGTGTATATAAGTGTATCACCCTGGTGTCCCTGTGTTTAGGAGATCACAGTGTGTGATGTGTATATAAGTGTATCACCCTGATGTCCCTGTGTTTAGGAGATCACAGTGTGTGATGTGTATATAAGTGTATCACCCTGGTGTCCCTGTGTTTAGGAGATCAGTCTGTGTGGTGTGTATATAAGTGTATCACCCTGGTGTCCCTGTGTTTAGGAGATCACAGTGTGTGATGTGTATATAAGTGTATCACCCTGATGTCCCTGTGTTTAGGAGATCAGACTGTGTGGTGTGTATATAAGTGTATCACCCTGATGTCCCTGTGTTTAGGAGATCAGACTGTGTGGTGTGTATAGAAGTGTATCACCCTGGTGTCCCTGTGTTTAGGAGATCAGACTGTGTGGTGTGTATATAAGTGTATCACCCTGATGTCCCTGTGTTTAGGAGATCAGACTGTGTGGTGTGTATAGAAGTGTATCACCCTGGTGTCCCTGTGTTTAGGAGATCAGACTGTGTGGTGTGTATATAAGTGTATCACCCTGGTGTCCCTGTGTTTAGGAGATCACAGTGTGTGATGTGTATATAAGTGTATCACCCTGATGTCCCTGTGTTTAGGAGATCACAGTGTGTGATGTGTATATAAGTGTATCACCCTGGTGTCCCTGTGTTTAGGAGATCAGTCTGTGTGGTGTGTATATAAGTGTATCACCCTGGTGTCCCTGTGTTTAGGAGATCACAGTGTGTGATGTGTATATAAGTGTATCACCCTGATGTCCCTGTGTTTAGGAGATCAGACTGTGTGGTGTGTATATAAGTGTATCACCCTGATGTCCCTGTGTTTAGGAGATCAGACTGTGTGGTGTGTATATAAGTGTATCACCCTGGTGTCCCTGTGTTTAGGAGATCAGACTGTGTGGTGTGTGTATATAAGTGTATCACTCTGGTGTCCCTGTGTTTAGGAGATCAGACTGTGTGGTGTGTATATAAGTGTATCACCCTGATGTCCCTGTGTTTAGGAGATCAGACTGTGTGGTGTGTATAGAAGTGTATCACATCGCTCCACAACAATAAAACTCACATTAATGTTTGTTTAAACTTCAGTATATTTGTTTATAAATTAGTCTATGTACATAAAATATTTTGGCCTTGTTCTAAATCATTTATTCAGATACAAAAAAAGGTGTTAATAGGTCATGATATAATCTACAAATTCTCAGTAATGCCCCACTCACTAGCCAAGCCCCCAGAAACATCACCTAAAACACAAGTGTCCCTCTTTGGACATGTGAAATGTTGGGAGGCATCAGTTAGAGATAAAGTAATACAAATGCAAAATGTACAAAATAATGTTGAAGTGTTTGGATATCCCAGTGAACACAGCTTTATCAATAATCAGCGAAGTGGAAGCTACATTACACCACCCGGGCACTGCCAAGAAAATGCCGTTCCTCAAAACTCAGCACTCAGACATGAAGGAGTTCTGCACCAGGCAGCCACTTCAAGAGCTCTGTATAACACTGGTCTGTATGGGAGGGTGGGAGATAGGGGAAGATTGTAGGGGAATACCAGCCCGGGCAATTTTTTTTTTTTTTTTTTAAACTAGCCCACACACACACACTCACACACACACACACAAAAACACACACAATTTTGGCACTCATAGGGTTAAATACAACCCTAGCAACTCCCACCCCCTCTCCCCCACTCTCTCTTCCCCAGCCCTTTTCTACACTCACATTCCCAGCCTATTACCCCCTTTCACTTTCTACCTACAGGCCCCTTTGCTGCTTCCTCTCTCCCCCAGTCTATTTCATCCCTTCTTTTCCCTGTCCCCCTCCACTCTCTCCCATTGCTTTCCCCCTCTTTCCTAATATTGCTCAGTTAGACCTCCTCAGTTCCCTGCCTTTCTTCTACCCATCTCAATCTCCATCTAGTATTCTCCCCTTTTCCTCTGTATCACAGTGCCCGTGCTTTCGCTGGCAACATTGTTATGTCAGGGCTACTTCCTGGTTCTCTTTTATTGGCTACTGAGGTTTATCTCCGCCCAGTTCTAGCCCTTATATACTGAGCCCTGTCACTTCAGCTCTGCCCTTTCATGGTGTTTCATTTGCCAGTGTTGTTCCTGATATTCGAGTGTATTCTGTGTATGACCCGGACTGCCTGACTACTCTGCCTGATCATTCCTGCTCTGTGTACCGACTTGGATTGGCTGACGTTCCTACTCTGTGTACCGACTCGGCACGGCTGACGTTCCTGCTCTGTGTACCGACTCGGATTGGCTGACGTTCCTGCTCTGTGTACCAAACCGGCCCGGCTAATGTTCCTGCTCTGTGTACCGACTTGAATTGGCTGATGTTCCTGCTCTGTGTACCGACCCAGCCCGGCTGATGTTCCTGCTTTGTGTACCGACTCGGATTGGCTGACACTCCTGTCCTGTGTACACCCGGTTTGGGGGACTTCCTGCTCAGTGTAACCCCAGTACCATTTCTTGCTCTACCTGTGTTCAGGTTGGAGGGCTTCCCTCCAGTGCAGATTACTGTTTCTGACAGCTACTGGTTGCCTCCGGTCTACACTGCCTCTGCAGCACTGTTCTGTGACCTTGCCTCCTCATTGCGCTATATGTATCTCTGCTTCGGTGTCAGTTCCGTTGTTTGCACCCGGTACGCTTAACCTGTCCACTTGCTATTCTGAGGTTGGGTTCTCTCTGTGCGCCTCAGTTAGTTTCCACTGCTTGGCAGTTCTGTCCAGGTCTGAGCATTCCGTTTCCTGTCACTGGTTGGTGCTATAGAGCTTCAGGGTCACAGACATTCTGGGAATCCTTCCTGAGATAGTGCCTAGCAGTATTGCGTATCCTTACTATTCAGGCAGTCCTGTCATTGTGCCTACGGTACCCTACAGCCAGTGGCCTCCGATAGGCTGATAGGGCATCTGTCCGTTGGTCTCCTCTCCTAAGCCTACATTTGGCTCTGTTGCCTATTCTCACTCTTACTATCCTGTGGGATAGTATTGGTCTCCGCTCTGTCCTTTACCTGTGGCTTACGGTTTGGGCTAACTCCCTATGTAGGGAGTCTCCGTTATCTATTCACTGCTAGGGCCTGTTGGCCTCCCGTGGCCTAGTAGTATACCTGCTTGCTCTTCCAGAATCACACAAACTGTGACCTGACCTGTGTCAGTATTGCACCTTTGGCACCTACTGGATCTGAGTGGGTTACCTTATCCTGGTGACCTGACCTATGTCAGTCTTGTACATCTGGACCTACTGGACCTGTGTGGGATACTATATGTTATTGTAGCCTAACCTGTGGCAGTTGTGTCATTTGTATGTACAGGGCCTGTGTGGGTCACATTATCCTTGTTCTATTAATAAAACTGTGTTTTTACCATAACCTTCAGTGTCTGAGTGTCCTTAAAACCATCACACTCTGCCTCTCAACACATCTTGTAGCTACGTGTCTCTTCCTCCTCTCTTGCATTCCCTGCTGGTCCAGTGCGGGGAGTGAGAGATCCCAGTAGCCTCTAACACCATCGTCCCTATCATCTCCCCCTTGTGGTCCCTCTGCGGCATGGGAGTGCTATATGAGCTGAAAAACTAACTCTGCCCATGCAGCAAGATCCACCATCCCTACAGTGAAGTATGGTGGTGGCAGCATCATGCTGTTGGATGTTTCACATCAGTAGAGACTGGGTCTTTAAAAAATGAAGCTTGAGAGGAAATTCACCTTTCAGAGGGGCATTGATTCCAAGGACAAGGTCAAAGGAACAATGGAGTGGCTCAAGGACAAAAAGGTGAATGTCCTTCAGTGGCCCATTCAAAGTTCTGATCTCAATTCCAATGAGAATCTGTGTCACTACTTGAAAATTGCAGTCCATAAGAGACGTGCAACCAACCTGAACAACCTGGAGGAAATCTGCCACTAAGAATGGGCTAAAAATCAATGGTTTGAGTGCCATAGGGGTGCACAATTAATTGTTTCACAGTGCATTGCATACCCCTCTAGCACTCAATGACTTAAAGCTGCTATTGCAGAGAACAGTGACTCTACCAAATATTAATGTGTGGGCATTGAAAATTTATGTAAGCAAATTTCAGTGTCTTATTTTTCTTAAAAGGATAGTAAAGTCCCCAAAAATGTATAGACCAAATGATAGGTACAATAAAAAAATACGTAATGCCCTAATTCCTATAAAGGCTTGAGAGATATAAGAAAATAAAGTCCTCTGCTCCCTCCCCTATCTGCCTGACGACCAGACGTGTCTCTTCAGGAGCACTGACATCAAGACATCTAACTATAAATACTTAATTGGAATGGTCTACAACGTGTGCCTGGTTTGCAAGCACACGTTGTAGACCATTCTGATGAAGTATTTATAGTTAAATTTCTCTATGTCAGCGCTCCTGAAGAGCCGCCATCTGGTCCCGGAAATAAGAACTCATGCCGTCAGCTATACAGGTGATGCATGAGAAGGGGGAGGGAGCGGAGGACTTTATTTTCTTATATCTCTCAAACCATAAATGTTTGAGAGATAGGAATTAGGGCATTATGTATTTTTTTTTTTATTGTACCTACCATTTGACCTATACGTTTTTGGGGACTTTACTATCCCTTTAAAGATATTTCACAACATAAAATCTGATAAAAGTTTCACTGTTTTAAAATAAAATAAAACATACAGAATGAAATTACAATGTGCCATTTGTAATTCAGTAACATGAAAGAATTGGTCAGGGGTTTGACTACTTACACACACATGGGGGATCGAAATGTTGGTCATTTTAATAAAATCAGCATATACTGGAAATGAAGAAGTCCTGAGAGTGCTGATGTGTATGTATGTGTATATATATATATAGTGAGGCAGGTGTGAAAAAATGTTGTAAAGTAAGATAGCTTTCAAAAATAGACATATTCATGGTTTATTTTTTATCAATTAACAAAATGCATAGTGAGTGAGCAGAAGTAAAATCTAAATCAAATCAATATTTGGTGTGACCACCCTTTGCCTTCAAAACAGCGTCAATTCTTCTAGGTACAAATGCACACAGTTTGTTGAGGAACTCGTCAGGTAGGTTGTTCCAAACATCTTGGAGAACTAATGTTACAGTTTTCTGACACTCAGACCAGGGTATGAAGTAAAAACACAGTTTTATTGAAACAGAAAGTAAAACAATGCCCCTAAGGGCCAGCACAGGAATAGCAGTAATGGCAATACTGACAAAGTGAATGCACACAATGGTAGTAATAGGTGCTATGTATAGATGGGGAATAACCCCCAAGGGGTTAACAGGTGCAATAGGAGAGATATAGTCAAGATTGGCCAACGCCCAGGATAAATAGCAGTCTCTGGAACACAGTCTCTCTGTAACTGGATAGGAGTAAAGTGTCTGCACTGAATTCACTCTCGAGTTGGTATAGGAATGCGCACCAATGCCCAGAGCTGAGCCGATACCACCACCGTGGGCTTCAGAGGAATGCTACTGCCAACGCTAAAGTAACCAGAACCAGAATCGCCCTTAACTGGAAATAGTAGTAACCCTGCGTGTGCCAATTGGATTGTGCCCTGACACCTCTTGGGTGCCTATACTGACGGTCACTGGACAAGCGGTAATAGAGCCGGCGCACTGGCAAGTGCAGTGGATATTGTACCTTCTAGCGTATGTAGGCCGGAGCCAGAACACCCCTCCGGTGTCGTTCTTAACGCTCACAGTAGGAGCGAACAGACTACCAGATTTCGAACACCGAGCTGACAGAGCTCTGAGGGAGGATACTAGGCAGTAATAGAGGTACTCAGAGTAGAGGCTCAAATCAGTAACCGTATGCTTGGCAAGTGATATAGGAGGCACGAGACCGGAGACTACAGGCACTGCAAGGGTTAAGTGGTTCTGTACTGGAGCGAGCACCTTGGCAACCAGCAGAAGGCAAAGCAACCTCAGGCTACAGCTAGCTGATAATGAGAGGAACAGTGAGTCGTATAAACAGTTCAGAATGTCGCCAAAGCGACCGGAATGGTACTGGAACACCGGAACAGCAGGCAGGACCGGAACGGCAACCGGAACAGGATCAGCACTGCAGCAGACACCACAGCCAAACAACAGATCAATCACAGAGCAGGATCACCAGCCAGAACCGGGTCGAATCACGGAGCAGGATCATCAGCCAGAACCGGGTCGAATCACGGAGCAGGATCATCAGCCAGAACCGGGTCAAATCACGGAGAAGGGTCGTCAGCCAGAACCGGGTCGAATCACGGAACAGGGTCGTCAGCCAGAACCGGGTCAAATCACGGAGCAGGGTCGTCAGCCAGAACCGGGTCAAATCACGGAGCAGGAACAGGAGAAGAGTCAGACAAGCCGGGTCGGTACACAGGAGACACTGGAATACAGCAACGAGGCGCAGCAACAGGAACACCACGAAAGGGCAACTGACAAGTGCCCAAACCCCAGCATATAAAGGCACATCCTGGGCGGGCCAATCAGCCTCCTCCAATGCACAGGCAAATCAGTCAAGATTGACAGAAAATCACGGGGACCGTGATAACTAACCACAGTTCTTCTGTGGATTTAGGCAGCCTCAGTTGTTTTTCTATCTTCATCTAATCCCAGACCGACTCAATGATGTTAAGATCAGGGCTCTGTGGGGACCATACCATCACTTCCAGGACACCTTGCTCTTCTTTATGCTGAAGATAGTTCTTAATGGCTCGTCTTTGGCTGTATGTTTGGCGTCATTGTCATGCTGCAGAATACATTTAGGGCCAGTCAGATGCTTTGGTCTCCCTAAGTATAAGGGTATCCAATCAGTTGCTTCCCTGATGGAATTGCATGATGGATAAGTATCTGCTGTACTTCTAAGCATTGAGGAAATCATTAATTCTGACCAAATCCATTTGCAGAAAAGTAGCCACAAACTTGCAAGGAACCTCCACCATGCTTCACTGTTGCCTGCAGACACTCATTCTTATACCGCTCTCCAGCCCTTTGGTGAACAAACTGCCTTCTGCTAAGCCAAATATTTCAAATTTTGACTCATCAGTCCGGAGCACCTGCTGCCATTTTTCTGCACCCCAGCTCCTGTGTTTTTCTGCATTGTTGAGTCATTTGGCTTTGTTTCCACATTGAAGGTATGGCCTTTTGGCTGCAAGTCTTCCATGAAGACCATTTCTGACCAAACTTCTCCATACAGTAGATAGGTATACCAGGGTCCTACTGATTTCTGCCAGTTCTGAGCTGTTGGCACTACTGGACAACTCATTGCGAAGGTAAATAAGCATGAAGTGTCTTTCATCTGCTTCACTAAGTTTCCTTGGCCGACCACTGCGTCTATGGTCCTCAACATTGCCTGTTTCTTTGTGCTTCTTCAAAACAGCTTGGACAGCACATCTGAAAACCCTTGTCTGCCTTGAAATTTCTACCTGGGAGAGACTGTGCTGATGCAGTATAACTACTTTGTTTCTTGCTGCTGTGCTCAGACTTTCCCTGCTGTATGACTTTTGAAATTAAACTGTCTTCAGCAACATCACCTTGTTAGCCACGTTTGGCTGTACCTCACCCAGTTTTATTCTTCCTACACAGCTGTTTCTGTTAATGATTGTGTTTCAACCTACATATTAAATTGATGATCATTAGCATAGTATAATTGTTTAATCATTCACCTGACTATATGCCTTCAAAATCCCTGACTTTGTGCAAATGTAACTAGAAGAATTGATGCTATTTTGAAGGCAAAGAGTGGTCACACCAAATATTGATTGGATTTAGATTTTTCTTCTGTTCACTCACTATCATTTTGTTAATTGATTAAAAATAAACCATTAACATATCTATTTTGAAAGCATTCTTATTTTACAGCATTTTTTTCACACCTGCCTAAGACTTTTACCCAGTACAGTATGTGACAACCATGCACACTTTAAAAAAAGAAATATATAAAATGTGTTTCTCCTTTAAGCCCTGCAAGGGTTTCTTCCCTCCCATCACTGCGATGTACAGTAATGTTAGTCTATGTAAGTAAGAATAAGTAAGCATTCTTAAATTGGCAGCAGATAGACACAGGAAGTCTTTACTGAGGTTAATTTCCTTGGAATGTCAGAATGCATTAATGTACAGTAAGCAAAGTATCAGTGGCAAACAGGAAGCAATCACTTTGTTGAAAGTCAAGCTTGACATAAATTTAACTACTGTATGGGATCTCCTTTATCTGCCTCATTCTTTTGTCTACTGTATGGGATATCCTTTATCTGCTTTAGTCATTGTATTACTAAAATGTTAGGATGTAGAAAGGACTGTAATGTGTCTGTTCATTGTGATTGATATACTATGAAGAACCTGATAATTTCTGGAACAAACCAACTGAGCCAAGGTGAGAAATAAAAGAAATTCCAAATGAGGCTTTTAACATTTTGAATACTAGAGATATCTCAGTGCAGAAGTTTGCATTTCAAACCTATAGGGCAGTGGGTTTACCCCAGATTTACTTCTAAGCCCCATTATGTGCATCTACAGTAAAGTGATAGTAACGTTTCAAAATAAAAGCAGCTCCAGTTAATCTTTATAGTATTTGAACTATGGAGAGTGTTATTTCAGTACTGTCAGAGTTGTAGTTCAAGAGTAATTGAATGATAAAGTATCTTCCTTCCGCCCTTTTACTTAGTGTAAGCCACCTCCCCTCAGATTTGGAATCTGGTCTCTTGACCAAACAGCTCACAGCAAGGGACAATCTTCTTACTCTGAGCATAATGAAAGCCTGCCCCCTTGCCATTTTTTTCTGGTTTTTCCTTATGCTCACTGAAGATTGTCCCTCTCTGCAATCCATCTGGACAGTCTTGCTGCTCTGAAGTGAGCAGTGTTTCATCAGTAAAAGGGGCGGGAGGGGGATACTTTATTATTCATTTACTCTTGAACTACAACTCGGAGAGTATTGAAACAACACTCTCCATGACCCAAATACTATGAAGATTAATTGGAGCTGTTTGTATTGTGAAATATTACTATCCCTTTAATAAACATGACATCATATTACTTAGTGGCACAGCTGCTTAGAGGCTCAGTTTCATGCAGCCGTTACTTCTACACCCTTCTGACATTGCTTTCCATAAATAGACGTTCTCCTATAAACGATTACTAGGATGGCAAAGTAAATAGGTTTTCCTCATATACCCAGTCACAATACAGAGCCCTGCACACAGATTGCTAAACTAGTGGGACTTCACTATGTCTACCCTTTCACACAGACAACAAAACTATCACAGCCCCCTCCATTAATTCTGTCACCGTGTATCCTCACTCACCTCTCCCCTGTGTTCTACCATCGACTGGAATTCAGGAGAAATGTGTCTGGTGGATGGTCCATGAGAGAACCAGGCATCATACAGGCTGACATCCTTGTTGGTCAGCCTTTTATTGGTGGCTCATGTGTATGGTCTGCTGGAGACCCCACACTCCACCATGCAGATCTCACTTGCTGCTCTTTTACTGTGTTTCTGAAGGAAAGCAGTAAGGTTGCGACATGATGGATTTCAGTACAATCCCATGAAGTGATAATTGTCCATGTGAAAGTCACCATAGTCCAGCACCTTACCTCTCACACAGGTGACAGATCCAAAACAGCATTGCACCTATAGAACAGGTGCACCCCCCCACCCCGAAAGCCACAGAGAGCATCAAGCTGTCCCCCGTTCCAGGTAACTAACTGAAAAGCCTGAACACAAGCCATCTCAATGAGGTCAACATATAATATTGATTTATTACATACTAGTTGAAGAGCCCGTTACACGGGCCACAGTGCCAATGTCAGCTGGTCGCGGGGCAGTCATGCGCAGTAGAGACTGCCTGCACCGCAGCTGATACAGAGCTGTCTCTACTGCGCATGACTTTGTCATTACACACGCTTTAGCAAATTATTACAAATTAATTAATTATTATTAATTTAGCAAATTATTACATAGGATGCCTACAGTGAGCGGAGAATAGCGTTTATAACTTCAACTCTGCATCCAAGTATATTTATTTTCCATTTATAATTTCTCATTCCACTCATGGGACTTATATGAACTTTGTTTCTAGTGGCAAAGATGGAACACAGCACTTCTCTCTCCCACCCACTGACTGGCAGTTCATGTGGCAGGAGGCACTTACACCCAATAGCACTTACTCCCTCTGTGTCCAAACTACCTTCCTCTAGACTGTAAGCTCTCACCAGCAGGGGGCCCTCTGATCCTTCTGTTCTCCACATCTGATTGTACTATTTAATACCTCTGTATGTCTATTCCCTATTGTACAGTTCTGCGGAATTAGTTGGCGCTATGTAAATAAAGATTAATAATAATAATAATAATATCAGTCATTTAATTCATTTTCCTCATTCATTAA
Source organism: Rhinophrynus dorsalis (assembly GCA_037306005.1). NCBI lineage: Eukaryota > Metazoa > Chordata > Amphibia > Anura > Rhinophrynidae > Rhinophrynus > Rhinophrynus dorsalis. The sequence goes on from CM074727.1 coordinate 143,416,233, forward strand.
ATGTCTTATTTTTACAGTGAATGTACTATCAATATTTTTTTTTTATTATTCATTTCATCCAATCTTGAATGTATTTATCTGATGAAATGTGTTTCTGATGAGCATTTTTATATGCTACTAATTGAATGCATGTTATTATCCTATTCCTGCTGTTACTGTGCTGTTGGTTTTAGACATATTATCTGAAGTCACAGTTTTATTGTGCTCTTGAGTGAGGTTGTACAATATGTTTTTATTTCATTCTTAAGGCGGAACTTTCATCCGATATCAAGTCACCCTGCAATAATTAAGCAGGTAGGGACTAGCTTTATAATATATATATATATTATCACTCAAATGCAGCCGATTATAAAGAAATCCTTTATTTTAGGAGACAGGAAGCCACGGCATCAACGCAGACATCTTGTCATTTATTCTAGTGGCTCCAAATATGTATTTTTGATTTAAATACATTTTTATTAGGTTGAAAAATACAGCAATAGAACAAATTTCATACAATCACAAATAGGATAACCACAATAGGTATGTAAAATAATTTGGGTGAATCAACCATACCCTGTGTGAAGGCCTGCAGGCCAGCCTATGATTAAGAACAGTGTATGTTCGAAACGCGTCAGACGGTTCATATGTAACCTACCTTCTAGTGACCGCTTCAATATATCCATGTCTATTTGTTTTTAAGTGCTAAATAAAGGAAGAGTTTTTTAACAGCGTTACAACTGTTTACCATTACAATATTGTTCCCAAGTGCCGGGTGTGCTCCCACTGTGTATTGGATTCTGAGGGCCAGCTAGACCAACCATGAATTATTATGTAATAGAATAGGGTAGAAAAGAGAAAAAAGGAGGATAAGGCTTGAAAACCCAATCAAGTGAGGAAATCAGAATGTAAAGAAAAGAGAGAGAAAAGGAGACGAGAGGTAGAACTCAATGAGTATAAACATTTGAAAATAGTGCCCTCTAGAGACATGGAAGACAGAGGAGGGGAGTTGAGGAGAGTGGTGGAGGACTGAGTTCCTCAGCTGGGGAAGATAGGAGATGGGCAGGAAAACTGATATAGAGATAAAATAAGCCACAGTACCGCTTCAAATAGCAACCTGGCCACATAGGTCATGCCATTTATGGAGCAAGTCAGAGAGTGTTGAAGGATCCCGACCCTTCTTCAGCCAGGCTATTCTTAAAAAGAGTATCTGTTTCTATAACTTGTGGAACCATGCACCGATAGGTGGTGGGGATGTCGACCACCAATGCAGAAGGATCAGCGACTCTGTAGTGTTAAGTGCGTGAACAAGAAAAGTTGTTTTGGAAGAGACAATTCCCGAAAAAGTAGATTCCTCCACGGATCCCGAGGGAGGGATATCTCCTATAAATCATCCAAGTATGTTAATCAAAGACACCAGAAGGTCGAAAGTAAAGGGCAGACCCACCAAATATGTACCAATGTACCCTTATGGGCCTTGCATCTCCAGCAAAGAGAACTTTTGGTTGGATCTATGGAGTGAAGTCTAGAAGGGGGTGTAATACCACCGAAAAAGAAGTTTCTAATACCACATATTTATTTTTAAGTTTCAAAGCCACATTATGTGGGAAGTTTTCTATAGACACAGTTTTTTCTTTCATATAATATATATAATGATATTATTATGTCTTTTTTTGGGAATACACTCGTGTCTTCCACATTTTTTGTTCTCCCTCCCAATGAGTTTCTTACACTTGTTTTACCCATAACCAGATTTGTGTGCTAAGCCTAAATTTTCAAACCATTTACTGCCTATAAATCTTAGTAAAAAAAAAATATATAAATAAATTGTGTTGTCAGTAAAAATATAGGTCACAAAATTGTATCAGTTAACAAATTTGGTTGTTGGTAATTTTCTTAAGCCCTTAACGACCCTTGACGGTTATAGTACGTCATGGATCGATCTGACTTAACGACCCATTACATACTATGACGTCATGGAATTCCGGGCTCCCCCCGTGGCTGCATGCTGTTCGGGGAGTCCAGAACTGGAATTTGAGAAAAAAAAAAAATGCTCCGTGGTCTTTGTGACTGCGACGCCCCGATCGGCCGGTTGTTAAGGGATTTGAAGAAAAAAAATGTTAATAGGTGTAAACTGCAGCGCAGTTGGGAATCCAGTAAATCAAGTGATTTCACTCTTTTATTTCATAATAAGATTTCTGATTAGACTAAAAGAAAAAATTGAGATTTTTTTATTTTGAGAAAAGTATTTTAATATATCAACTTGTTTGAGGACAAGTACCATAAATTAACAAAGCTGCCGGATGTCAAATAAAAAGACCAAGCAGAAAATTCTGTCACTGAACAATAAATTCAGATTTACTGAGGTTGATGTACTAAGGGGAATAAGAGCAATTCAGGGGCAAACCAACTACACCATGGGGGGACAAATTAAAATCCTCCATTGAGTTAAGTCCGGATTTTAACCCCATGAGTGCTACAGAAAACTCCAATGCAGTTTTCTCTAGCACTCAAGGGTTTAAAAGCCCCATTTAAAGGGATAGTAATGTTTCAAAACAGCCGATAGTAATGTTTCAAAACAGCCAATTCATCTTCATAATATTTGGGCCATGGAGAGTGTTATTTCAATACTGTCAGAGTTGTAGTTCAATTGTAATTCATTGATAAAGTATCCCCCCCTCCCACCCTTTTACCTAGTGTAAGCCACCTCCCCCCAGATGTGGAATCTGGTCTTAAGATCAGACAGATAACCGCAAGGGACAATCTTCTTACTGTGAGAACAATGAAAACCCTGCCCTCTTGACAGGTTTTTCCCTTATGTTAATTGAAGAGGTAGGAGTGGGATACTTTATCATTCAACTACCCTTGAACTACAACTCTGACAGTAGTGAAATAACACGCTCCATGGCCCAAATACTATGAAGATTAATTGGAGCTGTTTTCATTTTGAAACATTACTATCCCTTTAAATAAAGAAGAATTTGGAGAATTTTGGCTTGGTCCCTATGATGCAGTTGGTTTGCTCCCGAACTGCTCCTATTACATCAGCCTTTGGGATTCTACCGAATTGTGGGATTTTCTTGGTGTGACCCTCTGCACCGCTCTATGGGGTATCTAAGCCTCTGTCTGATTTCTTTGCTCACCATCAGACGAAAGGCAAAGCTTGACACGGAGGGGCTCGCGTTTCTGTAGGCCTCAGGAGGCGGCTTTTATTTAACCCTTTGAGTGCCAGAGAGGTAGCCCGTTGCAATGCGTTGGCTGCCTCTCTGGCACTCAAAGCGTTAAGAGGGATTTCGTTCTAAGTTTAACACTGTCTTAATTTTAAAAAATGTGTTAGCTTGTTACAGCATTATGAAAACAGGCTTCTTGCTATTTCCCTTTTAAAACAACCCATCCTTATCCCAGTGATTGCCAGAGGGATTTCCGGCACTCAGATAGTTAACCTAACTGCTGAAAAAGCTCGTATAAAATTGCTTCCCTTTTCAAGAATTAAAAAAGTAACCCCTTGGACTCCAATGCATTGCTTAGGAATGTGTTGTAATCCTCTTTAGCACCTAAAGAGTTAATTAGAGGGTTTTATAATCCTTTGATGCCAGAGATATATGCAACGCATTGCAAAGCAGCGCGCTGCACATCCCTCTTCTGATCAAATGGTTAACCCTTTGAGTGCCAGAGAGGTACGGAATGCATTGCAAAGCAAAGCGTTCCGTTTCCCTCTGACACTCAAAGGGTAATAAAATATTACAAATATGTATTCATACTAAAATTAATGATGTATCTTTTTAATGACACTTTAACCCATTGGATGCTAGTAACGTCATGTGTTGGAAATGCCTCCAGCACCCAAGGGGTTAAGTAAAACCTCCACTCAACACATTCTGATTTTTTGACTAATCTCCAGTTACAAGGAATTAACCCTTTAACCCTCTATGCGTCAGACAAGTATCCAAAGCATTGTTTTGCAATTGGTGGATATTTCTCTGGCACTCACATGGTTAACCCTTTGAGTGCCAGAGGGGTACCTGTACCTCTCTGGCACTCAAAGTCTTAAAAACCAGAGTTGGCCATCAACGCTTTGTGAAGCAATGCGTCACACACCTCTCTGGTCCTTAAAGGGTTAACCGAAGGCAATTGCAAAAGGGAGAAAGAAACTGAAACAAAAAAGTGTCCATTCTATAGGTGATCAGAATCCTTCCGCATTCAAGAGTTCATCCAGATATTCTATTACTTCCCCCTGAAAACAAAGGAGAATGTAGAGATTAGCGCCCGTCCATATAAAAAAAAAACACATTAATAGGGGACTATTCCCTTGGAATCTGTGGCTCTTAATTGAACAGATTAATTTACCTAGGTAGGTGTCCATTATACTGAAGTCAGGTATGTCTATTTACTTTTTGAGTTATATGCAGTTTCCTGTATATAGAGATCTCTATTCAAGAATGCCTCTAGCTCACACTCCTCACTGCAAACAACAGGCCTCAACAGGCTTGAAAAATATATATGTAGATGAAACTAACTGTGTTTGACGGATATCTATCTAGGTAAGTATTTCTGCAAAATAAATTAACAGCCACGTTTGTCTAGGGTATAATTTCCCTTTAAAGGGATAGTAATACTTAAAATGTAAAAAAAAATATATATTGTAGTGTTCATCCCCCCAAGTAAAACAAGGGTACTGCTGAAAAGAGGATTTTAGTCTTACCTGTTAAATCATTTTCTCTTAAACCATACAGGTTACTGGTAACTTTGGGTAGGCGATCTGCCCCTTTAATTGTAGGCAGGAACAATTCTAGAATTGTATAATGGGGGTGGAGCCTACCTTCCCTCCTTGGCTGCAGCTAGCCAGCCAGCTCCAGAAAGATTTGAGACACTAACTATTGACTAGATAGTGAAGGGAAAGAAGACTCCTGTGAGCATGACCCTGAAGGACCACCACGGTCTGCCACAGGACAGCCAAGCATGGTCCCTTGACAGGTTGGGAGACCAGTAACCTGTATGGATTATGAGAAAAGGATTTAACAGGTAAGACTAAAATGCTCTTTTCTCTGTCGTCCAATACAGGTTACTGGTAACTTTGGGATGTCCAACCATTGTGTTTCCCAGAGGCGGGAAGTAAGGCAAGGACCAGGTGCAAGGCCCCAAAGTCGCCAGAGCAGATATGAACCATCAGATCAGAGATAGCCCAACAAAACTAACGAAGTGTCAACGGACACTGAACAGGGGTAACAACACCCCAACTGTTACACAGCACACTGAACTAGAGCAAACAAGGCTCAAAAGTGAAGGAAGTACCAAGAACCAAGAAAATCCTAGACAGGCAAAACTGCCTCCAGGATTTTCCTCCCAAAGCTGGCATCAGCCGATGCCAGTACATCAGCACGGTAGTGCTTCCAAAAGGTGTGAGGAGAGAATACCAGGTGGCAGCCTTGCAAAACTGATCAGCAGAGGCCTGATTCTTGTAAGCTCAAGAGGCCCCAATAGATCATGTAGAATGAGCCGTGACCCTGAAAGGGACAGGCTTCTTCCTCAGCTCATAAGCCTTACAAATAGTGGACTTGATCCAAGAAGCAATAGTCACTTTAGATGCAGGTCTTCTTGCCCTAGGACCCTCAGGAATGACAAATAATGCATCAGATTGCCTGATAGACTCAGTGCGATGTACATAAAACTTGAGACAACGCATCACATCTAACAAATGGAGATCCCTCTCCTTGTCAGAGGTGGGGGTCAGGGCAGAAAGAGGGCACCACAATCTCCTGATTGATGTGGAACTCTGAAAACCACCTTCGGAAGAAGCTCCTGAGAGGTGCGAAGCACCGCCTTGTCCTTATTAAACACCAAGTAGGATGGTTTACAGGACAGAGCATGTAACTCTGCGACACGGTGGACAGACACAATCGCCAGGAGAAAGCCATTTTCCATGTCAACAGGCGTAGAGGAATAGTAACCAAAGACTCAAATGGAGGGCACTGAAGAATGCCCAAAACCAAATTAAGATCCCACGGAGGAGCGGGATTCTTGAAGGCAGGACGAGTATGAGGAAGAAAACATTGACATCAGGAAGGATGGCAATGCGCCTCTGAAGGAAAACAGAGAACAGAAGTCTGAACCTTAAGGGAACTCAAGCTGAGGCCCTTATCTACACCGTCCTGCAAAAAGGCCAGGACTGTAGGCAGATCAAATTCCTGAGACAGGTCCTTACCAGCACACCAAGATAGAAAGGTCAACCAGACACGATGGTAGGTCTTGAAAGAAACAGGTTTGCGGGCACCGAGCATAGTAGCCACCACCCCAGAAGAAAAAACGTTCTTCGTCAATATTGAGGATTCAATTTCCAAGCCGTCAAAGCTAGACGATGAACATCCTCCTTCCACATGTAACCTTGTAGAAGAAGATCCGGACAGCAAGGGAGCCGGAATGGCTCTGCCACTGACAAATCCAGAAGCTCCGGAAACCAAGCTTGGTGAGGCCAGTATGGAGCAATCAGAATGACTGGACAGTGCTCCAGTCGTAATTTCCGTAACACCCTGTGCAACATAGGGAGGGGAGCAAAGATGTAGGCCAGAGGAAATAACCAAGGAATGGACATGGCATCCACCACCAGAGCTAGAGGGTCCCTCCATCGAGAGCAGAACCTCGGAACCTTCCTATTGTGTGTTGTCGCCATCAGGTCGATGTAAGGAAGACCCTACTTCTGAACAATGAGGGTGAACACCTCTGGGTGCGTAGGATACTCATTCTGGAAATAGTACAAAATGGCTGCCATGGCGGGAGCCAATCAGAAACGAGTGCACGAAGCAAGCGCTCATGGGAAATGTAGTTTTCCCAGAAAAAGTACCCCAACAGTGCCCGAAGCCCCCTAAGCCCCCCAACACACTGGAAACATGATGATAGAGCAAAGGCAGACAAGAAGAATGAGCCATCTCTGAAGTTGCTAGGTTAAACGGTTGCAGAGATATGTCCCAAACTGTACAGTCCCATAGGAGTAGAATGGAGCAATGGCGCCTATGCAGTAAAGCACGCAACTCAAATTTTACAAAATTGAAGGTGTAATATTAAAAGACATGAAGCATCACTAGAACATGTTAGATACCCAAAAAACACTGAACCAGTAGTGTCAGAAAACCCCCCAAATGAATGCCAAACCAGCAGCTAAAGGGTTAAGTTGCCACATAAACCTGCTCCAAACACCCAACAGACATTCATATAGACGCAATGAGTGCAGGAGTGTGCAATAGGAACTCCAAGGAAAAACCCCTGGGTGGAGGGGCACTGTGGGACATGTGGACCTGCTGCACTCAAAGGGTTGGCTCACCTTTCCTGCAGATCTTCTGTCTTCAGATTACCATGTATTAAGAAGAAGCCTCGGTGGGCAACTCCTGAGGAAAGAACTTCTAGCCAAGATTTTCCCCCCAGGGCTTAAGGTCCACAAAAAGCACCTGGTCACTGAGCTAGCCACATCTAAGGGCATTGTCAGTTATGGTAATCCGCCTAATGGTGGTATTCTGTTTCTAACAGAAAGCTAAAACACTTCTAAAGCTATAGCAGAACTGTTCTCTTGCCTGTGTTATCTTCACCAAGGAACAAATCTTTCTGGAGCTGGTTGGCTAGCTGCAGCCAAGGAGAGAAGGTAGGCTCCACCCCCTGCATACAATTCTAGAATTGTTCCTGCCTACAATTAAAGGGGCGGATCGCCTACCCAAAATTACCAGTAACCTGTATTAGACGACAGAGAAAGATGTTTTATTCAGAAGTTATTTCAGTTCAAAGTCGAATTTTTTTAGGTGCAATATCTCAATGGTGCTGTTGCTACACCATCCCTATGGATAGCTCTGGTGAATTGACCATAAATCTCAATAGGATGGTGTAACAATAGCGCCACTGTACATTTTCAGGTCACTGTGATACTGCACCAATAAAAACAAAAAAATAAAAATCACTTTTGAGCTGTAATAACTTTTGAATAAAACACCTTTCAGCAGTGGGAGTTCCCTTGTTTAACTTGGGGGGGATACATCCTACAACATATTTTTTTTTTTTACATTTTTATTACTATCCCTTTTAAACTTAACAGAGAGGGACACTGGAGAGTTTCAAACAATGAGGATTTTAAAGGGAAACTATACCTCAATGAATAAGTGGCCCTTAACACTCTAAAGACAAGAGGGGTGTGCAACACATTACTTTGCATACATCTCAGTGCCTTAAAGATAAGTTAATATATTTAAAAAAACGCCACTACTTGGGTAAAATACATTACAGTAGTCAGGTATATCTTTCAATATATTTTTGCATTGTATCTGCAATAGCAGAATTGGAGAGTTTAACACTGGATAAGTCATATCCACTTTATCAACTGTTTATCACACCTTAGTGCATATCTCCCCCATTAGCACATAACTTGTTTGGTTCCAGGGAAGGTGGACAATGCTTTGGATTAAAGGGGTAGCAAGCCCTAATTATGAAAGTATATATTGTATGGCTTTTACAATAGAGTACAACAGGGACTCTTCTGTTGCCGGAAGATGACTCAAAATTTATTGCAGTGCACACTTGGCATCTTTCTCATAGCCAAATTGGAGAAGTTTTGCAGCCAGGTGGTGCTGTTGCAACATCCATCCTTGGAAAGCTTGTGTCTGTAATGCTCAGATTTTCACAGGCAGAAATAGCAACAGCGCCACCTGGCTTCAAAGGAAAAAAATGTTTGATTCACAATCTCAAAAAGATGTAAGTTTGAACTGTAAAAACATTTAACTGAACCATGTGCCTGCAGCAGATATATAGTTTTACTCAGCAGAAAAAGTCCTGCAACATAAATATTTCATAAAAAGTGTTTACTACCATTTTAAGTGTCAGTGAGTGTAGGGCTAAGACAGGAAGGGCTGCACAGCTGCTTTAACAATTTGAGTGCCAGAGGGGTAGACAACACATTGCTTTGCAATGTGTTGCATAACCCTCTGGCACTCAAACGGTTAATTAGCATAATATATACATCTAAATAACTAAAAATTGAGTTTTCTAAATTAAAAAAAAAAGGCTACATATAGTCCCGGTCTCCTCTAGGAGGCATTGCATGGTACCTAAAGGTACCAGAAGGGACTGACAACGCAAGCACACAGATACCTCTGAAGTGCTGTTGCCTGGCCATCAGTCTCAGAAGAAGCTGGATAATAGTACTATTGGTAAGTTAATCGCTAGATGGTTAATTATTGGGGGAGGGATTTTTTGGGGGAGATAGTTCCCATTTAAGATTAAATACCCCAGGAAAGGGAGCACTGTTTTAAAAACAATAAATTAACCCTTTGAGTGCCAGAGGGGTACACAACACATTGCAAAGCAATACGTTGCGTACCCTCTGACACTCAAAGGGTTAAGGCATAGTGTACCTCATAACACCTATCCCTGAGTGAAAGCTGGTGGCTATCCTTTCAGGAGATAGGGCCGAAGCCCTGAAAGTTTTTATGACCGTATGAAATGTTAAAATGTGGAAAGTACTATTTTTTATGGACCTTCATATTATTATTACTGTTAATATTGATAATATTGTTTTTTTTTAGCAATTTTAGCAGCAAACGAATCTTTACAGAATTTGCAGGGTTTGTGAGGATTGTAAACAATTCATAAATTGCCAAATTTCAGCTTAATTTCTCATTGTAATGGAATGTTATGTGCTTAAAAATTGACACTTAACCTCTTCCTGACGAATGATGTGCCAAGACCTTCACACATTTCCGTCCTTTATTTTCAAGCTATACTATCCCTTTAATGTTATTTTATATTGTAGCCCTTAAAAAAACATTAAAAAAGATATAAGTCTTATCTCCCAAACCTTTATGGTTTGGGAGATATTAGCAAGTGAAGTTAATAATAATAAAAGTTAAGTTCCCTTTTCCTGGCTGTTTTAGCCAAGTCTGCCATCTAGTGGACAGATTTGGAATTCAGTTCACAGATCAGCCAGCAGCTCTTTAGCATTGCCAAGATCATGATCTTTAAAAATAACTAATTCACTGAAACTGTCTATAAAGTGTGCCTGACTTGCAAGCACACTTTGTAGACCATTCCAATGACGAAATTATTTTTAAAGATCGTGATCTTGGCACTGCTGAAGAGCCGCAGCCGGTCTGCGGATCAGATTCCAAATCTGAAGGCTTGAGCAGTGACATCACTCCAGGGGAAACTTTACTTGGTAATAAAGGTTTGGGAGATAAGACGTATCATTTTTAATGTTTTTTAAGGGTTACAATATACAATAAAATTATTTTCAAGCAATACTATCCCTAGAGATGGGTGACGATCCTGGCACATCAAAGACTTCATGATCACAACACGCCTCTGGGCATGCTGTGATCACTGTGGGGAGAACTGAAGCAATCAATTTCAGCCTTTCCCTGTTTGCCAGTACATGCGATGGCTGTTATGGTGAGTAGAGTAGTGATGTAACTCTGAATGATAAGAACTCTCATTCTTTACTAAAGTGTTTTATGTAGTTATCTATTACCTCATCGTCATCGACAAGACGTGTCAGTGCAAAGTCGTACAACTGTCTCTGCATGGTGGTGACATTGAAGAACAGAACGGCCTCCTGCGAGAGCAGAAACAAATGATTTAAAAAAGTTTTGCTTTACGTCTGTGCTGTAAACGATCAATACGATCTGCTATTTTTATGTAGATTTAAACATTTAATTCATTAGATTTTTTTTCCCATATTCACTGTTAACATAGTAAAGCAGTGGGGGATTGAATGGGTAATTCAGGGGGTTTTGATCCTCTGCACATTGTTACTCCCTATGTATATTAAGGCACAGAGGAAACTGTCCAAGTTTTAACCCTTCGAGTGCCAGAGGGGTGTGCAATGCATTGCAGAGCATTTCCAATGACTTTAATGCAGCATTTAATCCTCTTCAATTCTAGAGAGTTCTGCAGTGCGTTTAACGGGTTAACCCTTTGAGTGCCAGAGAGGTATGGAACGCAGTACCCCTCTGACACTCAAAGGGTTAAAAGCTCAATTTAAATCAGTGAGAATTTTGGGAATTTAATATGTCCCCTATGGTGTATTCTTGCTTAACTTTACACAATCAGGAATATAGTGCACAGTATATTTTTGATTATTGCAACTATTCGCATTAAGCACACTGCTGCCATCTTATGGTTGAATTTAGGTATTACATCCACAATTCTGACATCTTTCACGCTTAACATGCACATCTAAGTGACACAGGACTAAGAGAGATAGGATTTGTTGCACATAGTTTAATTTTTTAAGCACTACAAAACTATAAAGATTTTTTCTGGGACATTACTGTCCCTTTAAATAGAAATGTGCGAAAAGGGCATTGTGTAGGGGGATGCGTTGGAACAAAATATGCAATATGTATCCCAGTTGCTTTTAATTATTTGTTTAACTCTTTTAGTGCTGGGTTGCCCTCGTTAAAGCAAGGGTAGTCAGTTGTGGAACCTTTAGCTGTTGGGACCAGCAGCTGGCTGTTTGCAGTTAGAGGCCGAACACCTGACTATCCTTCCCTTAAAACAGTGCTGGTCATTGGGAGGCCCTCCAGCTGTTGCTGGACTACAACTCCCATCATCCCCCACCAGCCAGAGGCTGTAGTCTAACAGCAGATGGAAGGCCTTGCATTATCCAGTGCTATCTTAGAAAATGGGTCTCAAACTTTATTCCTAGAACGGTGCTCCAACCTGTTTTTGGTCCCTGACAACAAAGAATATCTTCAGGATCTTCTCAGTTATGTCATTAACTCAGGCAGATCCTACAGAATGATTGGATCACTGATTGATTTACCTGTGTTCATGTGAGAAGATCCTGGAAACTTGAACCAATGGGAGGGGGGCTAAGGACATGTTTGAGCGGATCTGTCCAAGGGGTCTGAGAGGTTTTGCGGATAGCCTTGCTTTTCCACAGTTAATTAATTTTAAAATCACTGAGAAAATGATTGACTACCTGTTATACTACCTTTCTCTTACACTTCCTCTCAATGTAAACAACCTGAATTCTATCATGATGCTAATGTGGTCCTCGCTGTAGAGACAGGAACTGTATGAGTAGGAAGGAGCCGGCCAATATCTGTAACATGTGAGTAAACTTGACTTTGAGGCACTTGCCGTCCTGTCACCCATGACAGCCTGCCTCCCTCCCTTAGAGCACAGCTGTGCCACCAATTGACCTGGTGGTGCACTGCCTGGAGCCCCTTCCTCTCAGAGCCCTAGGCAGTCTATATTGTTGAGAAGGAGCTGGATCCATTCATGATCCCATTAAAGATTTGGTTGTTTGCTGCAGCCATCTTACATTCATGGTCCTGACTCCCCCTGGCTGCATGGTGACTCCTACTAAACAGCACACGTCCTGTGACGCTTATATCATGCGGAGATGAGGCTGCAGGCGGGCTGTCTGAAAACAGAGAGGAGCCAGCCCCAGCTCTTGATATTATCACAACACTCATGGAGGAGTACTATGAATATATGTAGTAGTCACCAGTACCCTTGTTGTGGGGCTGACTGAGCTTCTCTGGAAAAAATGTAAAGGGATAGTAAGGTTTGAAAATAAAAACAGCTCCAATTACCATAAAATCTCGGGTATAATACGCACATTTTTACCCCATTTCACCTTATGTGAAGTGGGGGGTGCGTATTATACACGAGTAAAAAAAATTAGAAAAAAGTAAAATAGTAAGTCCAGCAACCTCTCTGGAGGCAGCGGGCGGCATCCCTACGCTCACCGCCCGCTTCCTCTGTGCAGAAATACTGTATAAAAAAAAAATTAACTGCCCACCTTGATAACCAGGATTCCCCCTCTGTACTCATAAGCTGCCGTCAAGCAGAGACAGCGGGCGGCATTCTTGCTGAAGAAGCGGGCGGCTAGTGCAAGAATGCCGCCCGCTGTCTCTGCTTGACGGCAGCTTATGAGTACAGAGGGGGAATCCTGGTTATCAAGGTGGGCAGTTAATTTTTTTTTATACAGTATTTCTGCACACAGGAAGCTGGCGGTGAGCGCAGGGATGCCGCCCGCTGCCTCCAGATGCGGGTGCGTATTGTACATAGGAACTACACGTTAAACCAAAATCTTGGGTATAATTTGCACCTGCGTATTATACACAGGTGCGTATTATACCTGAGATTTTAAGGTAATCTTCATAGTATTTGGGCCATAGAGAGTGTTATTTCAATACTGTCAGAGTTGTAGTTCAAGAGTAATTGAATGATAAAGTATCCCCCTCCCATCCCTTTTACTGATGTAACACTGTTCACCTCAGAGCAGCAAGACTGTCTGGATGGATCGAAGAGAGGGACAATCTTCAGTAAGCATAAGGGAAAAAAACTGTCAAGGGGGGCTGGGTTTTCATTGTTCTCACAGTAAGAACCCTGTCCATTGCTGTGAGCTGTCCAGTCAAGAGACCAGATTCCACAAGGGGGCAGGGTTTTCCTTATGATCATAGTAAGAAGATTGTCCCTTGCTGTGAGCTCTCTACTCTTTAGACCAGATTCCACATCTGAGGGGAGGCTGCTTACACTAGGTAAAAGGGGCGGGAGGGGGATACTTTATCATTCAATTACTCTTGTACTACAACTCTGACAGTATTGAAATAACACTCTCCATGGCCCAAATACTATAAAGATTAATTGGAGCTGCTTTTATTGTGAAATATTACTATCACTTTAAACAATTAAGGATCAGAGAGGTGCACAATGCATTGCAAAACAAAGTGTTCTACACTGCTGTGATCCTTGAAGGGATAGCTAATAACTACAATGTATGACAATGGACCTAGAGGCCTGAATCATTTGAATACTGGGGAGGCTTGTTCACCCCATTCCTGTGCACTTGGTATTAACACTTTGAGTGCCAGAGGGGTGTACCCCAAAGGGTTAAGTATTGTAATCATTAAGTTAAAAATAAGCAATTGTGGAGCAAACCAGCTGCAACACAGGGCACAAATGAAAATGTCCATTAACCCTTTGAGTGCCAGAGGAGTATGCAACACATTTCAAAACAATGCGTTGCATACCCCTATGGCACTCAAGGGGTTAATTTAAATGGGGCTTTCTAGCATTCAAGAGGTTAAAAGCCCCATTTAAATAAATAGGAATCATGGACATTTTAACTTCTCCCCTACAATGGTGGTTTGTGCCAGATTTGCACCTCTTAATGTTACTGCATCCAGCACTAACACGTCTAGATTTGTAGCCCACTCTGTTGCACGAGGGGATAGGAGAACTTCACTCCACTTCTACAATTTCCATGTCTCTAGGGAGATTTCTTTATGTGTCACATCTCACCGGTCTGGGCTTAAAGTTCTCTTCAGAAAGTCCCCATCTCTCCTTGTGATACTGGTAGTAAACCATGTTCTGTTTCATCACTTCGTCATCTGGGTCAAAGAGAAGGTAACTGGCCGCGCATGGAGCAGAATTTTTAACATCATTCACTAGAGGGCGACAGAGACAAGGGAAAAGAACAGTTGCGTGATAAAAGGACATTATCACCTAAAATGAGTAGGATTCATACCCTTTTAAATATCATGAACTCCTAGCCAGCATTTTTAAACATTATTTCTCAGGTGCATAAAACCCCCAAAATAGATTACAAATAAACATATCAACCCATGCTTGAAGAAGGGACTTTAGGGTCCAGAAAATTTGCAGGAGCGATGTGAGCAAAACACCCATGACGTGACAGGACCGTCATCAGTCCTTAAGTCAGATTCACTGATGACAGTCCTAGCACTGTCTCGGTCATTAAAGGGTTAACTGAACTGGTTGGATTATAATCTCAAATAATTATTGCTGTTTATGGTGTTCTGAGTGTTTAGTAGGTCTCATAAAAAGTGGCCACTAATACCTTTTACTTTGAAAGATTATAGAACTTTCTTACCAAAGAAAATTAAATAAAATGTTGTCTAATGTATACCTAATGTTTTTATTAGAGGCGTAACTAGTCGTTGGAGGGCCTGGATACCTAATGTTTTTATTAGAGGCGTAACTAGTCGTTGGAGGGCCTGGATACCTAATATTTTTATTAGAGACGTAACTAGTCGTTGGAGGGCCTGGATACCTAATGTTTTTATTACAGACGTAACTAGTCGTTGGAGGGCCTGGATACCTAATGTTTTTAGACGTAACTAGTCATTGGAGGGCCTGGATACCTATTGTTTTTATTAGAGACGTAACTAGTCGTTGGAGGGCCTGGATACCTAATGCTTTTATTAGAGACATAACTAGTCGTTGGAGGGCCTGGATACCTAATGTTTTTATTACAGACGTAACTAGTCGTTGGAGGGCCTGGATACCTAATGTTTTTATTAGAGACGTAACTAGTCTTTGGAGGCCTGGATACCTAATGTTTTTATTAGAGACGTAACTAGTCGTTGGAGGGCCTGGATACCTAATGTTTTTATTATAGACGTAACTAGTCGTTGGAGGGCCTGGATACCTAATGTTTTTATTAGAGACGTAACTAGTCGTTGGAGGGCCTGGATACCTATTGTTTTTATTAGAGACGTAACTAGTCGTTGGAGGGCCTGGATACCTAATGTTTTTATTAGAGACGTAACTAGTCGTTGGAGGGCCTGGATACCTAATGTTTTTTATTAGAGACGTAACTAGTCGTTGGAGGGCCTGGATACCTAATGTTTTTATTAGAGGCGTAACTAGTCGTTGGAGGGCCTGGATACCTAATGCTTTTATTAGAGACGTAACTAGTCGTTGGAGGGCCTGGATACCTAATGTTTTTATTAGAGACGTAACTAGTCGTTGGAGGGCCTGGATACCTAATGTTTGGCACTCAAAGGGTTAAGTCTTACTTATTGAATGGACATACCTGGGAAATCTCCAGATCTAACCCAAAAACTCTGTTTGTTTGTTTTTTTTATACTTAATTACCAGGCCTCCGGCTAAGAGGCTGATTTTCAGCCTCAGTGTAACTCCAACCAATTCACTGCCAGTTCCAGTAACACTCCTGTTCTTTCCATTCCCCGCCCATTTGATAAGAATCCACACCCTTCCAGTCAAGTCACACCTACTTTATGACTCAACCTGCATTATTTGTCAACTCCCACAGCAAGGCCTTAGTGGACCTCCAGAGGCTTGGGAAACGTAGGTTGCCAGGAATGTGATTGGGGAATGAATTACCATAAATACAGCCACTCACATTTGTAATACGCAAACTGTAGATAATGGTACATGGTCGCCACAAATTTTTCCACAAAGTAGCCTCCAATGACTGGGGTTAGATTACTTTCACATTTCATTTTGCATTTAAGCACTTCAGTGTAGTGATCTGTAAATATAAAAATAAAATGAACATCAGAAAATGGTCTTTTAGCTATTAAGAAAACAAACTTTTTGGTCATGAATACACACTTGTACCTTTATTTCCCCTTTTACAACACCCTTAGTTAACCCTTTACATGACAGAGGTACACCTCAAAAATTATTACAAAGCAATACTGCATTTTACTCCGTACAATGTTTTTGTGACTCCCCCTTGGTTATTTATCAAGACTCTCCATGGACAGCACCAGCGCCACTTTAAAGGGGATCTCTCACCCCTACAAAAGTTAGGCTTATTATGTAGAGTATATATAGATAATGTTGAAAACTTTATTGATTTAAAAAAAAAAACGCTATGCACCCTACTAACTCATACACTTCCGTTGCTGCCCTTGCTCCCTTCCCACTACTCAGCCTCCTCCGATGATGGAGGTTTCTATCGGTAAGCTGGAGCAATCTCATTGGCAGAGATCGATATCTAGCCAATGAGATCGGTCCAGCTTACAGACAGACAGCCTTTGTCATTGGAGGAGGCTGGGTAGTGGGTAGAGAGCAGGGGCAGTGCAGCAACAGAAGTGTATGCGGAAGTAGGGTGCAGGGCACTCTATAAGCTATCATTTTAACCCAAATAGTGTTTGTTTTTTAAATATCAATAACGTTTTCAACATTATCTATATATACTCTACATAATAAGCCTAACTTTTGTAGGGGTGAGACATCCCCTTTAAAGGGGAACAATCAACTCTTAAATTTTTTAGCATAGGTTTAATTAATAAAATAATATTAGGCAAGGTGTTTTTTTTTTCTAAATGTACCTACTTTTAAAGATACTTCATCTTCAAGCTGTGCACTTCCTCATAATGTTCCGTTCCTAATTCTCCTCCCACCTATCTCCCTGCTGCCTCAGGGAACGTGTTCACGCTTCTCTTCGGTGTGGTGTGAATGTCTTCTATCGTTACATCAAGCTCCGGTTAGCATTATACTGAGGTTGCAACCTCAGTATAATGCCAACCGGAGTTTGATGTAACCACAGTATAATGCTAACCGGAGTTTGAGTAACAATAGAAGCCATTCACACCATGCAGAAGGGAAGCGTGAACACCCTCTCTGGGGCAGCTGGGAGGGAGGTGGGAGGAGAATTAGGAATTCAAGAAGAACTGTGCGAAGAATCAGCGTGGTACATTATGCTGACCGGCAAAGCTTGAAGATGAAATATCTTTATAAGTACATACATTTAGAAAAATAAAACACCTTGCCTAATACTACTTTATTAACTAAACCTATGCTAAAGCATTTTTAACCCTTTGAGTGCCATAGGGGCACGCAACGCATTGCCAAGCAATGCATTGCGTACCCCTCTGGCACTCAAAGGGTTAAGAGGTGATTGTTTCCCTTTAACCCTTTGCGTGCCAGAGGGGTATGGAACGCATTGCTTTGCAATGCATTCCGTACACCTCTGGCACGCAAAGGGTTAACACCTTGTGTGCCAGAGGGGTATCCAATACATTGCACACTCATACACTTGCAATCTCTGCTGGAGAGTTGTGTAATACAATGCTTTGCACACCTTTTTTTAGAGCTAAATGGACTAAGCACTGAAAATTCAACAAGCCGCTGATGAAAAATATTGCCTCCTTTCTGGATTTGGCTGGATGTCAGGGGAAAATATTCCTACACGTAAATCTACTTTTAATATTTTAACCCTTATAGTACCAGACATGTATCCAATGCACTGGGTTGCAATCTGGTGGATAACAAACATAATGGCTACTCCTGTTTAGGAAGTCTTATCTGGTGTCTGTCTTCATAACATACTTCCTATAAAACAGTCTATGTTTATTTAGTTCTACAATTCCATGGGACTTTTGTTTTGTTTTCATATTTGTTTTATTAACTGTATGGGCAAAGCCGTGTCAGTATTGCCAGTGTTTGAATACAGACACTCACAACAGTGGCGGTATTCTTATTTTACAGAGCAGACATACCAAACACACACATACACAAAAGAGGACTTTAGTGAACTTACCATTAAAAGGATAGTAATACTTAATAATTACTAACCCCTATATTAAAGTCCTATTAAAAAGAAATGTATTGCCCCCAGTGTCATCTCTCAAACCTTTATGGTTTGAGATATAAACTCTCCTAAAGTTGCCCTCTCCCTCCCCCTTCCCCGAAGTCAGCCGAGTGAGCAGCAGCCATACTCCCTTCTGGATCCTTCCATTAATACAAATGGCTGTGAATCATAGCAGTGCAAAAGGTGAGCCAGATACATATTACATTTTTCTGTATTAACTCTTGGAAGGTAGATTAATCTCTATCCTCCAAGGGGTTAATACAGCATATATACTGAAAAGAGGGCTTCACAGGACACACATTTATAATACAAAACTGGCTAAACAGGAACACACGGTCACCCTGTTCTAGAACAGTGATGGTCAACCTGAAAAACTCCAATTTTTTGGAATACAAGTTCCATCATCCCCAGCAGGACTGAGTTTATCAATAGGCTGAGTAAACAGCTCCCTAAAGGTTCAAATTTTGAGGGGTGGTGCCTCAGTTGTGCTAGCCACACCCATATTCAGAAATGTGGGTGTGGCCAGTGATGTGTCAATGTCCCTGCACCACTTTTATACCCCTTTACAGGCTATTATTTAACACCTTGGATGCTAGAGAGGTCTCCAATGCATTGCAGAGCAATGTGTTGGAGATCTCCCAAGAAATCAAAGCGTTAAAGCTCTTTTGGTTTTGCTTGTTATAGGCCAAGTGTATTTTCTATGCCAGGAAACAAAGGATGGGACTAGGGGTGGGGTCATGGCCATGGGAAGAACTAAGGGTGCCTAGAATGCCTTGTCTAGAGGCTTCTGGGATGTAAATCCAACCCTGATTCCCAGCCAACCATTGGATGGATTTGGATGATGGGAAATGTAGACCTCAACAGCTGAAGTGCTTCATGTTTCCCTTATCTGTTCTAGAAAGATATCCAATGTAATTTGCAGAGATCTATTTAACATTCAGGGGTTCAGTGCTTTTTTTGTGGTTTTATGTTATAAGGCAGACAATGCCAGACATCAATGGATGGGACTGAGAGGCAGATTCATAGGATAAGTGTAGGTGGGCCATGGGTGGTGCTAAAGGAACCTAGGGTGCCTTACCTAGGGGGACTTAACGTGTACAGTCGACCCAGACAGTAACTCACTCTACCCACCTGCTACGGAATGATAAAAGTCCTTGAACTCTCTAATCTCCCGGGATCCCTCACAGGCTGCGATGCATTCATCAAAGGTCTTGAAAAAATCTGGCAGTGCAAGCTCCATATCGGAAATAGTAGTTCTCCAGTTCTCTCCATTATAAGCCCTCACTGCCCTTATGAACAAATTCTAAAATAAAAAAAAACAAAAAAAACACGTCATAGCCAGATCTAACAATTTATTTTGTGCTTTCCTCTGGTGCAAAGCAATGTGTTTGGGATACTTCTCTAGCATTCAAGGGGTTAAAAGCCCAATTTATATAATTGCTTACTTTTATATTCTCCATATAGACTCAACAAAGAAATAAGCATATGTGGAAGTATGTTTATGTGTAGTTCTCAATGTGTACCACATGGGGGAGGCACACTTTTCTATAATATTTTGCAACATTTTTCCCTTGGACATAGTATAAGCTGACCAGATATCTCCTTTAACCTTTTGAGTGCCAGAAGGGTGTGCATTGTACACTCAAAGGGTTAACTGGTGACACTTCTGAAAAATGGATTTTGAAGGGTTCCTCTGACCTCACTGCAGCTCTGCAAAATAAAGTCCCAATATAAATAGACTTTATTTTATAGAGCTTCAATAGTTGAATGTAATGCAAAAAAATGTATCTCTCAAACCGCTATGGTTTGAGAGATATCGGCATTCAAACTTTGATGTGTCCTGCTAACAGCTGCAAAGCTGGTTTGCAAGCACACTTTTTAGACCATTCCAAGGAAGTCATTCTGTTTAAAAAATTGATTGCGGCTCTGCTGCAGAGCCTCAGTGTCAGCTGACATGGATCTCCTGCTGACCGCTTTACAGCTGACAGCAGGACACAACAAAGTTTGAATGCCGATATCTCTCAAACCATAGCGGTTTGAGAGAAACTTTTTTTGCATTATATTCAACTATTGAAGCTCTACAAAATAAAGTCTATTTATATT
Organism: Rhinophrynus dorsalis; assembly: GCA_037306005.1. Taxonomy (NCBI): domain Eukaryota; kingdom Metazoa; phylum Chordata; class Amphibia; order Anura; family Rhinophrynidae; genus Rhinophrynus; species Rhinophrynus dorsalis. The sequence continues at coordinate 143,436,667 of CM074727.1, forward strand.
GGGACATTACTAACACTTTAAAGGGGAAGTCTAACCTACATAAGCTAGTATAGATCGTCCTTATGTAAAACAGCAGTGAAGCAATTCTGGGAGACAAAGGAAAATTCTCATTTATTTAAAAAGGGACCATTAACCCCCTAAATGTTGTTGTCCAATACATTGCTTTGCATTCAAGTGGTTAAATACCCCATTTACATCAATGGTAATCTGGGGATTTTTCATTGTCCCCCACACTGCAGATGGCTTGCACCATAACTACTTCACTTTGTTTTTAAGACCTTATGGTCCATATGTATACAAAATGGAGTTATTCTGGAATAAAGCAACTGCACCATAGGAGACAAATCATAATTCCTAATTTCTCATGCACCTGAATAGAGTGTTTAACCCCATGGATGGTAATTAATCTGCAATGCAATGGGGACCCCTAGCATTCAAGGGGTTAAAAGCCCAATTTAATTTAACATACATTTTTATTTGTCCTCTATGTTGCAGTTGGTTTGCTCCAGAATAACTCCAGTTATCCAGTTTTTATAAATATGAGCTTATGTTCTTGAATTTTTCACATGTAAGTAACATCTGAGATCCAGAATTATTCCACGTTAAGTTACAATAACTATGACTGTGTGACAAGGGGATCAAGTGGATTACCCCTCAACTTTAAAGAGATACCTGAAGGGTTTTCAAAATCAAGCCAAAAGCTAATCTTGAGAGAGCGCTGTAAGTAAAAACGGGGTGTGAAACTGGCCGCTCCTGTCACAAGCGAAGGCTATAGGCCCTGCTAAGACAGTGGGGAGAGTGTGGGAGTGAAAGGGTTAACAATACCAGACCCTTGGTTACCTGTTAATATTCCTAGCAACCACCAAATTAACCCCAGAAATCCCTCCTGCACTATCACCCCAGTACTACAATTTGCTGCCACCACCAACACTTTATATCTGGGCGTCTTCGGTTACCCCAAACACAACAGAATTACAGTATAAAAATCACCATAATAATCAGAATTAAACCTTTAGTAACGTGTGCTACCTGAGCTTCCTTCAGTGTAGTTAGTTCATGTTAGAGAACAGAGACCAGAGCTGATTAATTGAACATTTAATCTGAAAAAGGCTTCACAGTGCTGGTTACAAAAATACTGAAATAAAGGACATACACAAATAAAGATTACACATAAGCAAAACAGTCCATAAAATAAAACGGGAGAAATGCAAGAAATCCTTTTACACAATTACCAATATTTTAAGAGTCCTTGGGAACCTCAGATGGTATATCCCCCTTCAGTTGTTACAAAGATGTTCCCTGTTTTATCCAAAAAAAACATATTAAATAGGAGTCCACAGTTGCTTCTAACAGGCCAGACCCCCTGGATGTTACCTGGGAGGGTCAGGGGTCTGGCCTGACCATTTACAGCTCACTCAATCAGACCTGTCAGGGATGCTACTGCAGAGTTCTACCTGAAAAATTATAAGGCTTCCCAAAACATGCAACCCACAGCACACCTCTATAATGTTATAATAATCATATTTCTCATATTTGTGTGAATATCTGGACACCAAACATGTTGGGTCTAACTGGTTGCAAAGTGGCATTCTTGTAACTTATAGCAGGAACACCTACCCCTGGCATGTTTGGTACCCACCAAAAGGGTAAAACCTGGGCATTCTGAATATATATTTGAATTGAACCTTTTTACACTATATATACATGTTCTCTCTATTTCCGGTTATTTGGGTGTCCCCTGGATGACCTCCATCACAGCAGATCTTCCAATATGTTTTATAGTAGCCCTATATCCTGCTCTGGAGAGGTTATTTACTCAGCTAATTTAGCTAACACTTTAAAAGGTACAATAAATTACACAAAATAAACAAATTATACATACCAGGGCCCTGCAAGGGCCAACTCATGCCTTGGTATGACTGCTCCAAAACAAGAGAGAGGTCTCTCTCAGATCACTGATCTGTGCCAGTACACGTCACAGGTCATGTGCGCCGGCACATCGGCATAGATCAAAGCTGTCCTTAAGGAAAGGTAACTTCCTGGGACTGCTAGTCCTCATGCAGTTAACCCCTTAAGGACCCATGACGTGTCAGGACCATCATGAGAAAACTTCCCTAAATGACCAGTAACGGTCCTGGCACATGATGGATTTCAGGGCTCTGCTGTTCTGGGAACCCTGAATCCGATCAAGTAAAAAAAAAATAAATATATATATATATATATATGCTCCGGGCCCTTAAGTGCCGGCTAGAAGCACAACTGGTCCTTAAGGGATTAAGGATGAACAAAAGCAAATATTGCTTTTTTTCCTACAGCTAATCACCATTTAGAAACATCACATTTTAGCTTTCTAGTGTCATTACATATAGGAAACCTACCTATGCATAGCAGACTAATTTTGTCCAGAATGGTGACCCAGTTCTGAAATGACAGACAAATCCCTTTGTCCAGGGAATAAAAGTTAACCACTGACATAAAGGGATAGTAATACTTAAGATGTAAAAAAATATATGTTGTAGGGTTTATCCCCCTGAGTAAAAGAAGGGTACTCCCACTGGTGGGAGATATTTTATTAAAAAGCTCAAACTTTAATTTTTTTTAGGTGCAATATCACAGTGGCCTGAAAATTTACAGTGGCGCTGCTGCTACACCACCCTATGGATATTTATGGTCTACGGATCAGAGCAGTCCATAGGATGGTGTAGCAACAGCGACACTGTAAATGTTCAGGCCACTGTGATATTGCACCTAAAAAAATTCAACTTTGAGGCTTTATAATTTTTTAATAAAATATCTCTCCGCAATGGTAGTACCCCTGTTTTACTCAGGGGGATAAACCCTACAGCATATATATTTTTACATTTTAAGTATTACTATCCCTTTAAGTTTTAGACTGAGAGCAAGGACTCCATGTCTGGATTATCCTTAAAAAATACATTCAAAAAATACCTGCTCTCTTAAATGAGGCTATCCAGTTCACATGTATACAGAGATACCAGAACAATGACAGAATATAACAAAAATAAATAAAAATAAATACTGAGTTTAATAACAATAATATACTTGGATAGAGAAATGTCGGGATGTCTGAATGATATAACTCATCACGATCTCTAGGAGTGTATGGTGTTAACGAAACACAATAATTTACACTTGTGGGTGTAAATGATATCCAGTATATGTCTCCCAAATCCACCAGACACTGTAAGAATCAATGGTGGAATTATATGAAAAAATTTAATGCACTTGACTCCCGGCAAGACAAACAATGATCAATGATCTATAAATCACAAATACATCTGTTAAGACCATTTAAAGTGTGATGCTTCTGAGTAGTAACTAGCCATAGAACAAGAAAGATCAGCTTTTTGCTCATCTTCGGTGAGCCTCTCACATATTTTTACTTTGAATAGCTGTAGCCTCAGTGTCTCCATACAATTTCAGACCATGGAGGTACTGCACCCAAAAATGTTGCACTAACGTCTACATACAACTTCTCTCAGAAGTTGAAGTACACTTGTCCTACATATGCAATATATATTTTCCATGCTAAGTTTTACTCTTCCCTTAAAGGGGCAATATATAGATATAAGCATGCATTCTTAATAAAGGGCAACTTGTAACTCTGTATTGCACTTTTAGGGCTCTTTCACTCAGGCTACAAAAATGTAGCAGCACTCAGCTGCACACATGTTCTTTCACTCACCCTTCACTGTCCTGTACCCTGCACCCCCTTCATTTTCATCCCTTGGCCTCCTCTGGCTCTCAGATCCAGACACTCTCTCACTCCTGCCCTTCCTCACTTTCCTGTACTCCATATTCTGCCCTCCCCTGTTCTCTCTATCTCAGTCCTTCTGTGATTCATTCTGGATTGATTTGGACAGGATCCTGTTCTCTCTCTCTCAGTCCTTCTGTGATTCATTCTGGATTGATTTGGGCAGGACCCTGTTCTCTCTCTCTCAGTCCTTCTGTGATTCATTCTGAATTAATTTGGGCAGGACCCTGTTGTCTCTGTCTCAGTCCTTCTGTGATTCATTCTGGATTGATTTGGGTAGAACCCTGTTCTCTCTCTCTCTCAGTCCTTCTGTGATTCGTTCTGGATTGATTTGGACAGGATCTTGTTCTCTCTCTCTCAGTCCTTCTGTGATTCATTCTGGATTGATTTGGGCAGGACCCTGTTCTCTCTCTCTCAGTCCTTCTGTGATTCATTCTGGATTAATTTGGGCAGGACCCTGTTGTCTCTGTCTCAGTCCTTCTGTGATTCATTCTGGATTGATTTGGGTAGAACCCTGTTCTGTCTATCTCAGTCCTTCTGTGATTCATTCTGGATTGATTCAGGCAGGACCCTGTTCTCTCTATCTCAGTCCTTCTGTGATTCATTCTGGATTGATTTGGGCAGGACCCTGTTCTCTCTGTCTCAGTCCTTCTGTGATTCATTCTGGATTGATTTGGGCAGGACCCTGTTCTCTGTCTCTCAGTCCTTCTGTGATTCATTCTGGATTGATTTGGGCAGGACCCTGTTCTCTCTCTGTCTCAGTCCTTCTGTGATTCATTCTGGATTGATTTGGGCAGGACCCTGTTCTCTATCTCTCAGTCCTTCTGCAATTCATTCTGGATTGATTTGGGCAGGACCCTGTTCTCTCTGTCTCAGTTCTTCTGTGATTCATTCTGGATTGATTTGGGCAGGACCCTGTTCTCTCTCTCTCAGTCCTTCTGTGATTCATTCTGAATTAATTTGGGCAGGACCCTGTTCTCTCTCTCTCAGTCCTTCTGTGATTCATTCTGGATTGATTCGGGCAGGACCCTGTTCTCTCTCTCTCTGTCCTTCTGTGATTCATTCTGGATTGATTTGGGCAGGACCCTGTTCTCTCTCTCTCTGTCCTTCTGTGATTCATTCTGGATTGATTTGGGCAGGACCCTGTTCTCTCTCTCTATCTCAGTCCTTCTGTGATTCATTCTGGATTGATTTGGGCAGGACCCTGTTCTCTCTCTCTATCTCAGTCCTTCTGTGATTCATTCTGGATTGATTTGGGCAGGACCCTGTTCTCTCTCTCTCTGTCCTTCTGTGATTCATTCTGGATTGATTCGGGCAGGACCCTGTTCTGTCTATCTCAGTCCTTCTGTGATTCATTCTGGATTGATTCGGGCAGGACCCTGTTCTGTCTATCTCATTCCTTCTGTGATTCATTCTGGATTGATTTGGGCAGGACCCTGTTCTCTCTGTCTCAGTCCTTCTGTGATTCATTCTGGATTGATTTGGGCAGGACCCTGTTCTCTCTCTGTCTCAGTCCTTCTGTGATTCATTCTGGATTGATTTGGGCAGGACCCTGTTCTCTATCTCTCAGTCCTTCTGCAATTCATTCTGGATTGATTTGGGCAGGACCCTGTTCTCTCTCTCTATCTCAGTCCTTCTGTGATTCATTCTGGATTGATTTGGGCAGGACCCTGTTCTCTCTCTCTCAGTCCTTCTGTGATTCATTCTGGATTGATTTGGGCAGGACCCTGTTCTCTATCTCTCAGTCCTTCTGCAATTCATTCTGGATTGATTTGGGCAGGACCCTGTTCTCTCTCTCTCAGTCCTTCTGTGATTCGTTCTGGATTGATTCTGGCAGGACCCTGTTCTCTCTCTCTCTGTCCTTCTGTGATTCATTCTAGATTGATTTGGGCAGGACCTTGAATTCTCTCCCGGCCCTCTGAATCTATCGGTGAAAAGAAGCGCTGATATTTTGTTCATTTGCACTGTAGTGTTTAGAACACTCTGCCATCCACTAGGTGTCAGCACAACAGGTTAGCAGCTCACTCAGATCTATTTTTATTAACCCTTTGAGTGCCCGAGGTGCGTTGCATACCCCTCTGGCCCTCAAAGGGTTAACATACACCATACATAGATTTAGTTTTATATTCACAGTGAGGTTTTTTTGTTTACAATGTGTTTTTACCTCATATGTTTTTGTCTCCAAGTCTTTGATGTGTGTGTCTGAATCAGGCATGCTCTTGTAATAAGCCATATTCCTCTTCATCATCTCATCATCCGGGTGCAAAACCAGAAAGGTGTGCGCTGCCGCAATGGCCTTGGGCAAATTATTAGACTAAAACAAACAAGCATGTTTAATGGTTAAAAAAAATTAGGTTTGGGTTTTTCGATTTCATATTTTTTGCCGGTAAAATGTATTAAATTATTTACAAGGTATGCAATTACATTTTCAACAAGATGTATAAGATCTGAATTTTTATTGTGAAAATAGCAGAGCAAATAGCTCCCACAACCCACTGACCTTTTGTGTGGGTAACAGCAACAGTGCGAGAGTGATGCTGGCCTATGTGCCTTTCATATGGGCAACAATCACCTTGCTTTAAAGGGGATCGTTTAATGAATACATGGCGACTTAGTAAGATCTGAAAGTTCCTCTTTAATAAGGATTATAAAATAATTGCAATGCTTACCGCTATAGTAAAGATTAATTTGGGGGCACTTATATAGCAGTGATAGTTCTGCAATAAAGAGGAGCTATCACCCCAACTAAAGTCCACCCCACCTAATTAGGCATCTAGTGATAAGCTTAACAATCAAACGGTTATGTAGAATAAAGACCGCGTTAGTCAGAAATCTTTCCTCAGCCAATACTGACAGTCAGGCAACAGCACTCTAGAGGCATCTGTGTGCCTGAGCCGTTAGTCCCTTCCAGTACCTTAAGGTACCATGCAGCGCCTCCTTGAGGAGACTGGGACTGATGGTGCAAGCACAGATGTCTGTAAACAAAGATGTCTGCGATGTTGACTGGCCGTCAGTATCGCTGAGGTAGGATTCCAGACTAACACTGTCTTTATTCTACATTACAGTTTAATTAAGCTTATCGCTAGATGCCTAATTAGGTGGGGTGGACTTTAGTTGGGGTGATAGCTCCCCTTTAAAGCGGAACTATCACTGCTATATAAGTGCCCCTGAATTAATTTTTACTATAGCGGTAAAGCAGAACTACCACCCAATAATAAGATAGCATCACATCATTGCCCATCTGGTGACTAGCTGTTCAGTAGCGCTAGTCGCCAGAATTCTTACCGGATTAAAGAGAAATCTCTATTTTTTATGGACTGACAGCAAGACGGAGCGCGGACATCTTGCCATAGTGATGTCCATGCGCCTACGCTGTCAGTAGGGTTGCCACCTTTTCTTCGAAAAAATACCGGCCAAGACATTCCCTCCATAGACTTAACATTGGAAGGAAGCCAATTTTTTACCGGCCTGCCGGTAAAATACCGGCTGGGTGGCAACCCTAGCTGTCAGTCCCAGACGGAGCCAAATGGCTCCTAGCAATGCCTCCTAGACCCGGATGGGACTGACAGCGCAGGCGCATGGATGACACTATGGCAAGATGTCCGCGCTCCGTCTTTCTGTCAGTCCATGAAGAATAGAGATTTCTCTCTAATCCGGTAAGAATTCTGGCGACTAGCACTACTGAGCAGCTAGTCGCCAGATGGGCAATGATGTGATGCTGTCTTATTATTGTGTGGTAGTTCTGCATAAGCATGCCAATTATTTTATAATACTTAGTAAGATCTGAAAGTTCCACTTTAATAAGTCGCCATGCATTCATTAAGTGCATGGAGACTAGCTTAAAAATAGATGTCTTACCTTTAAAAAATAGCAGAGTATAAAGTAATCCTTCCTGTTTGGGGACTGACGGGCAGGTTAGTGCGGACTGCGCCGTCAGTCCCTTCTGGTAACCATATGGTGCACTGCAGTGCTACTCAATGGAGACCGGGACTGACAGTGCAGACATCGCGATGTAGCCTGGGTTCCGGTCTCCAAATGGAAAGGATTTCTTTACATTCTGCTATTTTTTAAAGGTAAGACATCTATTTCCAAGCTAGTCGCCATGCGTTTAAAGAGGAACTACCACCCCGCAATAACTTTACCTTAAATCAGTCTTCATCTGGTGACTAGCTGCTTAGTAGCGCTAGTTGCCAGAAATATTACCCGGTTCAAAAGATTTTTGCCTTTTTCTGACGGTCACAGGAGCAGGAAGCACGGACATCTCGTCACAGTGACATCCGTGCCCCTGCACTGTCAGTCCCTTTTGAGCCAGATGAAGACTGATTTAAGGTAAAGTTATTGCGGGGTGGTAGTTCCCCTTTAATGAATGCATGGTAACTTAGTATGCACTGAAAGTTCCGCTTTAAGTGCCGGTATTATTTAGGAATCTCAAAGCCAGACAACAGCGCAGACATCTTGCAGAAGAGTGACCTCTGTCCATCCCTGTCTCCTCACTGATTGGCAAGTAACCTAAGGGGGAGTTGCATTGTACGGTATGGTAGACAGGGATGGACAGCGCAGGTAGGTGCACATATCCCTCTTTTGCAAGATGTGTGGTGGGAAGTCATCTAAGTACTTAGATTTCTAAATAATGCCAGCCCTTAATAAGTATTATAAAAGGACTGCAATATGGCAAAAATTAACTGGGGGGGGGGCCTTATATATCAGAGATAGTCCTGCTTTAATGCACCAATCTGTATTACACATCCCAATGATCCTTAAAGGGTTAAACAAAGTAACTGTATAACTCAATAAATTAATTACAGAAAACATTTCACTAACTATAATCTTGCAAAAAAAAAAAAAAAAAACACTACACATTTATCAGAAAAGTAAAATTAAACAGATATTCAAGCATTCTAGCACACAAAATTTTACAAATATGAGTTGGGAATTTATAATAATTATGCAAATGTTAACTTTTAGAGGTTAGTATGACTTTAAAAGTCCCCCACTCCAATCTCTTTCTGCTGCATGGCTACCCTTTGACCCAGAAGAAGATTGTGATTGGTTGAATATAAGCAGATGATGTCACAGACCCACTCTGAATGCCTGCCAGATGTGATGATGTGGACTCCCTCATATGCACATGCTGACAACAGGAAGCCCAGCAAGTTATGCAGAGGAGAGGAATTTTAACCCTTTGAGTACCAGAGGGGTATGCAACGCATTGCTTTACAATGCATCACAAACCCCTCTGGCACTCAAGGGGTTAAATGTTCATCTGAATCAACTGTTAGTCGTAAAGTAACCAGACTAACCCTTTAATGCATCATTCTAATAAAAATATCATTCAGCAGGGCTGTAAAACAGTCCCTACAAACCTGCAGATGTTTTCCATAAGTGTCCTATAGTAACCCTTTGTGCACCAGAGAAGTGTGCAACACATTGCGAAGGAATGGGCCTTAGAGTGTTAAATGGAAGGTCATGTCATTAGCTAAAACTCATATCTGGATCAGTGAAATGTGGAAACAAGTTAAAGAAAAATATTACAGATTAAAAAACTGTTAAATTAAAATACAGGTACAGCTTAGCAATCAATGGGCCTTCTGTATAAAGAACATGTGGAGTGATTCTGTAAAAAAATCCAGCTGCACTGCACGGGTCAAATACATATACCCAAAATTCCCATTGAGCAATGCAATGAAGACCTTTTTAGCGTTCAAGAAAACCCAGGATCAAATATGGGAGGGGGGAACATGCAAAAGGGAAGGGTTTAAGGAGGTGGTAAGGGGCGGTGTCACAAGCAATGAGTTTAAAGAGGAAGCGGAAGTAGGGGATTAGATAGTACAGGAAGCGGTGATCTCTGCCCTCCCGCCCTAATATGTAGATTTTGAGGTTATAGGTTGGGGGTAGGCGCTTTATAGATTGGCATAGGTATATCTATATATATATATATATATATATATATATATATATATATATAAAATATTTAGGACAAATACGTAATAGGGTAATTTGAAGGAGGTTGGCACCGGGCTAAGATACATTACCCATTTGAGCTGGATGGGGCTAGACAAGTGGGGAAACAGGTAAAATGCACTTTAAAAGGTTGGAAAATAAAAGGAGTGAAGTATTATCTAGCTTGGGGTATGTTTTGATGATTATGATAACTCATGTTATTTATTATTATTAATAAATGACCTAATTTTCCACTAAATGTGTAATGTGGTTTCTTGAATACCCTTGTACTTTTGCAAGGGGCTAAAAATCCCCATTTTTATTTGCCCCAATGGTATGTTATGCCAGTGGCTAGTCATTTGGCACTGAAAGGGTTACAGGGGACTTCAGAGGTCTTAAACTGGTGTAAACGATTCATGTTTTAGGGGTGTCCTTGGTTATGTGCACCCCTCTTTTGGACCATTAGAAAAGACAGTATGACTCAACAAGTGACAATCAGGGACAATACAATGTCAGTGTTACCCCTCGTCTAGAGCATGTAATATAGTAACCCTTTCAGTGTGTTGAGTACCTCTCTGGCACTCAAAGGGTTAAATACACTGCAGGTCACAAATCAATTACAATATTTCACATTCCATGATATCCCATAAACTATGAGTTTATTAACCCCTTGAATTGTAAAGACAAGGCAAATTAATGAACTTCAGATATCTCTAGCATTCAAGGGGTTAATAAAGAATAATACAGTTTGTCTGTTGTGGTTTCTCCTGCATATTGTGATCACAACCATTAGTGTTGTTTACCTCCTGGTGCTAAAAGGGTTATCCTATTACCTATCACAGCAGATTAAGGGTGCACACCTTCAAATAATATAAACCAGTTATCTTAATCTGTGCAGAAAATATGGTCAGGACCCCAGGACCTCAAACTCCTCCCATTTGTTTTTGTTCCTGCACAAATTAATGGAGAGATTTTTATGGTCCTTTAATGCTGCGACCAGAAATGTGGACATGATATCCTGAATTAATTGGAAATTAACTTTGGAGAATCAATCCACAACCTATGGGGACTATAGGAAGCATTACTATCCCTTTAAGTAAGGATTCCATACCAGTGATACCCTCTAATTCACAATTTTTTTTAACACAAACACAATGAGCAAGTGCATCTACTAGATTCAACAAAGGAAATACAGATTGTTCATACATGAGAGAGTATCGTGAAAGATTTGTAGATATACAGGTAACAAATTTGATGCCTTGGTATAACTTAAAACATTGGTAGTCTGTGGCTAGCTGGAGATATTGGGGACTGTAGTCCCAAACAGATGGATTTCAGCAACTGACTGTCCCTGATTTATAATATATGATATTACAAATAGTGTTTTTCAGCAGACTGGGGGACGCAATTCCCCTTTGCACTCCTCACTTCCGGTTCAGAAGGTGGAACATTTCTAAGTATCAGCAGGAAGTGAAGAGTGGAAAGGGAAATTGCTTCTCCTAACCTGCTAAAATCAAGCACAAATTCAGTGTTGAAGTTATGGAAATGTTAGGTGTATTTGCGAATATTATTAACCCTTTGGGTGCCAGAGAGGTATACAACTCATTGCTGTATATCTTTCTGGCACTCAAAGTATTAAAGCAATCTATGAGCCATACAGACAAAAGCAATTCTGAGATAAATCAACTGATTCAAATGGGGGTTGTAACCATTTTAACTTTAGAGAAGTATCTAGCATCCAAGGCGTTAAAAGCCTAATTTAAACCAAGTGGATCTTTTATTTGTTTTCCTTATGGTGCAGATGATTTGCCCCAGAAATGACCCACATCTTCTTTGTGCTTATTGGCCTATGACCTCTCTGGCTTCCAATGTGTTAATGTGATGAATGGAGGGAGGGGAAAAGCAATGGATATTACTGATGATGTCGCACTAGATAGATATGAGAAGTAAGAATACCTTGAAGTATGCATATTGTAGGTATTTGTAAGGCTCCCTGCTCTGGAACTCCTCCATGGTCTCCCTGCTGGGCTGGGACTGTCTGAAAGCTGGTAGTCCCTGCTTGCATCGCTTCAGGCACTGAGCTCTGGTCAGCAAGTCTCCAAACACCCTGAGTTCGGGGAAGCCAGCGAAACGCCCCTGCGGAGCCTCTTCCGTCTCTGCAGGCTCCGCGGTGCGGCTGTGCTGTAGTTGCACTGTGCTACAGTTCAGGTTGCAGAAAGACTCACTGTCCCTGAGCAGCCGGTGCAGCCTCAAGCTGATCTCCAGGTAATTGACAGACTCAGACCAGTTCTCATTGCTGTACTGGTCCAGGGCATACTTGTATGCAGACTCCAGGGGCATCAGCTCATCTCGGGGGTAACTCCTAAAGCTATAGCGTTCATATTGGGCATTAATTAGCACCCCACCTAGGCAGAGGAGAAGGGCAATACTGCAGCTGGCACACTGGGACATTATGCTGACAATCCAATGTAAATGGGGTTTTCAATGTAGACCACACGTACAGTAACCCTCTCTACGCTATCCCAAAGTAGCCAAGTTCATTAATAGGCTTTAGTACCTCCCGCAGGACAAGCAATACGTGCAATTCACAGTACACACTGTACCAAACCCATAAAGCACCATGAGAAACTATTTATACACAGCTCTGGAGCAAAATTCCCAACATGAATTACTTTATATTAAAAATTACTGAGTCCCCTCACTGCATACATGCATTTTGCCTTTCCGTGGAAAACCACACAAAATATGCATACAGTTCCCCTTTGCAGAGTTGGCCTGTGAGCTCTTGAACGATCGCTGGTCCTTTAATTCTTCTTCCTAGAAATCCCTGTTGGTTAGATGCAGAATGTCTTCCTTCGTGTCTGTGCCTTTTTTGTATTCCCGATGGTCTATTTCTTTAAGTTCTGTTCCCTTTAAAGCTCCCTCTTTCCTGCTACTGTTATGGACCCTGGAGTTGACTGCAAGTACCACGTAGCAAGGAGGTTGGAGGAGGGGAGATCTCCAAAAAAAAGTTTGTGCTTGTTGAAGCAGGCGGGGGTTTGGGAGAGGAATGTCAGATTCCAGAGCTGTAGATCGACTGTGTGTCAGGGCCTGCTATTGGGCAGGAATCTTTACATCACAATCGGTGGGGAAAATAGATATTTCTACACTCATTTTGTCACTGAATAAGGATACTTGCCAAGTGGCTCAGATTCCCAGGGAAATACCTGTTTCTCTCTGTCCCAGTATACTGTTGCCCAGATAGGACATTTTTTAACAATACTTGATGCTGATTTAACTCTTTAAGTGAAAAGGAGGTTGTAAACACATTGGGGGTTATGCACAAGGTGTGATAAATAGGTGATAATCTCCAGTGATATCACGTCTCCAATTCCTATGTTATTCTACAGAGCCTATGTATTAAGATATTTTCCACTTGAGAAAACTTAGTGCATAGGTTCCATAGAATAACATACTTCCCAAGTGTCCCTCTTTAGGAGGTACAGTCCCTCTTTTAGACCCAAATCCCTCTTTCCCAGCCTGATGTCCATCTTCTTAGGAGATCAGATGGTGTGGTGTGTATATAAATGTATCACATTGTTTCACAGAAATAAAAATCACTTTAATGTTTTTTTAAACATCAGTATATGTATGTATAAATTAGTCTGTGTAAATAAAATACTTTGGTCTTGTTATAAGTCTTTTATTAGGTTACACAATGTGGCATCAATAGGTCATGAAATAGCCTAAAAATTCTCAGTAATGCCCTGCCCAAGTACTGGAGATGTGATATCACTGGAGAAGTCATCTCCCCTTTATCACCTCTTCATCACACCTTGGGGATTATGCACTAACGTGTGATAAAATAAAGATAACTTCTACAGTGATATCACTTATTCAATTCCTATGTTATTCTATGGAGCCTATGCACTAAGATCCCTAAAGTCTGATGGATCTTAGTGCATAGATTCTATAGAATATTATAGGAACTGAAGAAGTGATATCAATGGAGAAGTTATCTCCACATTATCACCTTTTTATCACGCCTTAGTGCATCCCCCCTTTGTGTTGCAATACATTGGATAGCTTTTTGGCACTGAAAGGGTTGACAAGCTCCCTGGATCTACAATCGTTCTTAGTACATCAGCCTTAGTAAGTATTAGGTGCTATTTTTAACCCCTCATATACTAGTTAGGTCTTCAACACATTGCTTTAGCCGTCCCAGATTTCCAGGTTAATACTTCTCCCTGTCACAGGATCCTGGTGTGTAATGGTGACTCTTTTACATCTCTGGAGTTGTAATTGGTCTAAGTACTGGAACAAGTCAATAGCAAACAATACCCCGTCTGGCACTCAATGTTCAGTATCAAAATGTTGTGTATTTATTAGCTCACGTAACAATGGAGCATTAAAAATGTTGCAAAATTGTGCATTTAATATGTCAACATTAAGAATATCCCCTTGCTCTAATGTAACATATCCTCTACAAACCCTATGCCTACCCCAATTTAACTACCCTAACCTAAGTACCCTAAAAAAAAATAAGCCAAACCAAAGTCATCTCCCCCAAACCTAACAACTGTACAACTAAACTATCCTAACCCTAAGTAGCCTAACCTAAATACCCCAATCTACCCTAAACTAACTACCCTACCCCTACACTAACCTAAGTACCCTACCTCACCCTAACCCTCCCCTAAACTAACTACCCTAATCTAAATACCACAACCTACCCTCTTAACGTACCCTAACCCAACTACCCTAACCCAACTACCCTCACCTACCCTGACCCTACCCTAACCCTAAAGTAACCTAAGTACCCTACCTCACCCTAACCCTCCCCTAAACTAACTACCCTAACTTAAATACCGCAACATATCCCCGTAACCTACCATAACCCTACACTAGCCTAAGTAGCCTACCTCACCCTAATCCTCCCTTAAACTAACTATCCTAACCTACCCTGACCTAACCCTAGACTAACCTAAGTACTCTACCCAACCCACCCCTAAACCAACTACCCTAACCTAAATACCTCAGCCTATCCCCATAACCTACCCTGACCCTTCCCTAACCTAAATATCCTAACCCAACTACCCTACCCTGACCCTACCCTAATCTAACTACCCTAACTAAAATACTGCAACCTACCCTAACCCAACTACCCTAACCTACCCTGACCCTACCCTAACCCTACACTAACCTAAGTACCCTACCTCACCCCAACCCTCCCTTAAACTAACTACCCTAACCTACCTTGACCCTACCCTAACACAACTACCCTACCCTGACCCTACCCTAATCTAACTACCCTAACCAAAATACTGCAACCTACCCTAACCCAACTACCATGACCCTACCCTAACCGTACATAACCTAGTACCCTACCTCACCCCAACCCTCCCTTAAACTAACTACCCTAACTACCCTTTTTGCAAAGGTGACATGTTAAAAGCACGTTTTGATGCTCATCATTTAGTACTCACCATTCCAGAAAGGATAGGCACTTAAAGGGTTAAATCAAAATCTCTCCCCTTTGGTGCAGTTGGTTGCTTCATAAATGCACCATTTTTTTGTAATATGTAATTTTCAGTAAGTGCTAAAAACTTTCTGGTGATTTTTTTTTAACCCCTTAAGTGATAGTTCTCTGATGCATCACAAAGCATTGTGTTGGAGACCACCCTGACATTCTAGGGATTAAAATCCCAATGTAACCATTTGAGTGCCAGAGGGAAGCCCAGCACATTGCTTTACAATGCCTTGGATATCCCTCTGGCACTCAAAGGGTTAATGCAATAAGATTTATTTTATTTGTACACTATGATGCAGTTAGTTTGCTCCAGAATTATACAGTTCAGCCTCTGCAAGTGTGAGATACCTTTTTGGGTATTTTTAACTCCTTGAATGCTAGAGAGGCATGTTGCAGACCAATGTGTTGGAGGCCTCTCTGTCACTAAAGGGGTTTTGTGCTTAATATGTAGAAATATATATATAATGTAGGGTTTATCCTCCTGAGTAAAACAAGGGTACTCCCACTGCTGAGAGGTCTTTTTGCAAAAGTCATTACAGCTCAAAGTTTATTTTTTTATGTGCAGTATCACAGTGGCCTGACATTGTACAGTGGCGCTGTTGCTACACCATCCTATGGACAGCTCTGGTCAGTTGACTATAAATCTTCATAGGATGGTGTAGCAACAGCGCCACTGTACAATTTCAGGCCATTTAGATACTGCACCTAAAAAAAATTCAAGTTTGAGCACTAATAAAACTTCTTTCAGTACTGGGAGTGAGATAAACCCTATAAAATATTTTTTTTCAAATTTTAAGTATTATTATTCCTTTAAAAGCTAAATGCAACCATTTGAGTGCCAGAAGGGGCGGGGAACACATTAACCTTCCCTTAAGGGCTGCTTTGATCTCTGTCAGCTCGCCAGCACATGTGACCGATGATAAGTACCGGTGTGTTAAACTGGTGTCTGAGAGAGACTGCTCCGGTCTTGAAGCAGTCAATTTCAGACCCCATTTGTGCTTACAGCGCTCCTGTAGGAGCAGTATAAGCACAGAGTAAGTGATGTCCCACCGGTCCTTAAGGGGGAAAAAAAAACGGTGATGTTCTGGCACGTCACCAGTCATTAAGGAGTTAAGAGTATTAAGGATTTTTTTCATATGTGTTTGGTTTTGAGGTGATGAACTGATGACCCTACCATACTAGCTATGGCATAAATCATGTGTGCACTTGGACAGGGTCAGCAGAGTCCTGTGTGTATTAAAGGTATAGTAACCCTTTAAGTTGACTTCACATATTCTACAAATATGTAAAGTCAAATTGCCTGCACTTATTATCATTCTTTTCCCATCTTCATCTTTTTTTCTATGTTTTTTTCATCCCTGACAGTGAGCTTCCCAGATCTCTGTAGTTTTCTGGTCAGTCGATCACCAAAGCAGGATAGTGATAGAATGTAACACTATCCCTGCAGTACTAAGTTCCCTGTGGGCTCTTTTTTTGTGTGTGTGTCTGTTCTTTCACAGTCCCTGGAAGTCAGCGTTGTAGCTGACTGAAGGGAAATCCAGTCTTACGGTCATCAGGTGGCTCTGCAGCAGAGCCAAGATCGCATTAATAAAAAATAAATCTTTCACTGAAATGGTCTTCTACGTGTGCTTGGTTTGCAAGCAGACGTAGAAGACCGTTTTAGTGAAATATTTTTTTTTTATTAACACAATCGTGGCTCTGTTGCAGAGCCACCTGATGATCTAAGACCGGATTTCCCTTCAGTCAGCTACAACGCTGACTTTGGGGAAGGGGGAGAGAGAGTGCAACTTTAGGAGCGATTATCTCTCAAACCATAAAGGTTTAAGAGATGACATTGGGGAGCAATACATTTATTTTTAAAGCGGAACTTTCACCCAAATAAAAATAGATTTAATCCGATGGCTCTCAGTCTACTATTTTTAATGGCTATATTTATTTTAACAAAATCTGCATATTTAGAAAGTTATTTAATGTAAAAGAAATACCTGGTGACGTCCTTCCGCTGCACACTACGGTACACTTTGCACCGCTCTGCTCTCCAGCCCATCCCCTTGTCGGCAAGAGCCCATATGCGCATGTCCTACACATGCAATGCAGGCTTATTACTGGGCTCTGGCCGGCAAGGGGATGGGCTGGAGAGCAGAGCGGTGCAAAGTGTACCATAGTGTGCAGCGGAAGGACGTCACCAGGTATTTCTTTTACATTAAATAACTTTCTAAATATGCAGATTTTGTTAAAATAAATATAGCCATTAAAAATAGTAGACTGAGAGCCATCGGATTAAATCTATTTTTATTTGGGTGAAAGTTCCGCTTTAATAGGACTTTAATACAGGGATTAGTAATACTTAAGTATTACTATCCCTTTAAGGCACAAAGGCATTCAACTCATCAATCATGGCGTTCAAGTGGATGGACAGTGAAGAGACAGAGATGCCGGCTCTGCAAGATGTCTGCGCTGTTCCCCGCTGCCCGCTGAAAAGGTTCTATTTTTCTTTAATGCAGTAATTATTCTTGAAAATAAAACTACATCTATGCATATCGCTAATGTAATAATGGTTTGGGGCGCTATATTAATCAGATGAAAGTTCCGCTTTCAATGTATGTACTCACATGCTGAATAAATACTGTTGTATCGGATGGACAGAGGAAACATGGTTGGGAATGGAAAGTAACTTTTACTTCTCTTGACAGCCAAAATATATCATTCTTGGACTCTAGTCACTAAAGGACACATACAAACATAACCTAGGCTTAACCCTGCAATGTGCTGGATATCTCTCTGGCACTCAAAGGGTTAATAACATCACTAAGCCTTTAAAGGGATAGTAATGTTTCAAAATAAAAGCAGCTCCAAATAATCTTCATAGTATTTGGGCCATGGAGAGTGTTATTTCAATTCTGTCAGAGTTGTAGTTCAAGAGTAATTGAATGATAAAGTATCCCCCTCCCTCCCCTTTTACCTAGTGTAAGACACCTCCCCTCAGATGTGGAATCTGGTCCTGGGACCGGACAGGTCACCACAAGGGGCAATCTTCTTACTGTGAACATAAGAAAAACACTGCCCCCATTGACAGTTTTTTCAGGTTTTTCCTTTATGTTAATTGAAGATTGTGCCTCTCTGCAAGCTGTCTGGACACCACCTTTCTGTTCTGAAGTGAGCAGTGTTACATCAGTAATAGCGGTGGGAGGGGGATACTTTATCATTCAATTCCTCTTGAACTACAACTCTGACAGTATTGGACTAATAACTCTCCATGGTCCAACTACTGTGAAGATTAATTGGAGCTGCTTTTACTTTGAAACATTACTGTCCCTTTAAGGACCACAGGGGTGTAGAATGCATTGCAAAGCAATGCTTTACACACATTCTCATTAAAGGAGAACTCCTACCCCACATAAAGTTAAATCCCAAGAATTACCCATCTGGTGACTAGCTGATAAATAGTGCTAGTCGCCAGAATAATTACCTACTTATATAGAATTCCTACTGCTCCCGATACTGACGGCCAGGAAGCAGCATAGACATAGTGACATCTGCACGGCTGCGCTGTCAGTCCCAGTCCGCTGTAAGAGCCATTGCTTGGTACCTTAAGGTACGGAAAGGACTGACAGTGCAGGTGCACAGACGTCACTATGCTAAGATGTCTGCTCTGTTTCCTGGCTGTCAGTCCCGGAAGCAGTAGGAATTCTCTATAAGGAGGTAATTATTCTGGCCACTAGCACTATTGATCAGCTAGTCACCAGATGGGTCATTCTTGGGATTTAACTTTATGTGGGGTGGTAGTTCCCCTTTAAATGGATAATGATGATTATATGTATACATTTTTCTAGTGTTAAAATAAGTAAAATACACATACATGTATATTAACCCCTTAACTAATCGAAGCACTTACAAGTCTTGAATTAAAGCTCCTTGGGTTGAATGGTCTAACATGGTTCCACACAAAAACTGGAATCAGTTTTCTGGCTCTTTGCCTGCCTCACAGCAATTTACTAAGTTATTTATGCAGAAATTTCTCCTGTTAATGCTGCATATGCAAAGGAGAGGGCAGTGGGCAGTAAGCACTTAACCTTTTGTGTGCCAGAGGGGTATGCAAAGTATTAGTTAAACATGCATACATTGTCTGTTGTGTATACCCAGAAGTGCAGCCTCTAGCACTGAAGACTGATAGCAGTAGAAAAGCCCTGGCAGATCCATACTTCCACCACCTTGTCTTTGTTAAGGTGCTTAAATACTTAATTAATTCAAATGGATTTTAGTAAAGACGTGTATGCTCACACAGTTTTTGCGCACCCAAGTATTCTATCTCTTTCCCTCCCTCCTTCTCTCTCTCTCTCACTCTCACACACACACACTTTCTGTTTCACACGCACACACACACAGTTTCTCTATGCACGCACACACACACACACATACACATTCTCTCTCCCCCCCTCTTACACACACACATATTCTATATTTATCTCCCTCACGCTCTCTCTCACATGCACACATGTATTCTACCTCTTTCCCTCCCTCGCGCTCTCTCTCACACACACACACATTCTGTTTCACAGACACACACACACAGTTTCTCTTTCCACACACATACTAGGGTTGCCACCTTTTCTTCAAAAAAATACCGGCCGTGGCATTCCCTCCATAGAATTAACATTGGACAGAAGCCAATTTTTTACCAGCCTGCCGGTAAAATACCGGCTGGGTGGCAACCCTAACACATACACATTCACTCTCCCCCTCTCTTACACGCACACTCTGTCTCACAAACATACACACACTGATTATCTCTCTCTCTCTCTCTCTCTCTCTCTCTCACACACACACATTTTCTATCTTTCCCTCCCTCACGCTCTCTCTCACACACACACATTATGTTTCACACGCAGACACACAGTTTCTCTATGCATACACATACACATTCTCTCTCCCCCTCTCTTACATGCACACTCTGTCTCACAAACATACACACACTGATTACCTCTCTATCTCTCTCACACACACACACATATTCTATCTTTCCCTCACGCTCTCTTTCACACACACATTGTTTCAAACGCACACACACACACACGCAGTTTCTCTATGCATACACGTACACATTCTTTCTCCCCCTCTCTTACACACACACTGTCTCACAAACATACACACACTGATTCCCTCTCTCTAACTCTCTCTCTCTCTCTCACACAGGCACGTGCTCGCAGACAGTTTTTCTCTCTCTCTCATACACATATGCACACCACACTCGCACAAACAGACGCACACAACACACACATTCTTTCTTCCCCCCCACACACTCACACGCATACTGTCTCACACACATGAACAAACTGATTCTTTCTTTCTCACACACACTCACTTGTATGTATACGTAAGCAAAAGCAGCAGTGTTACTTAAAAGTTACTTTTCATAAACTGCATTGTGATTAAAAAAAAGTTGTAGTAGATTTTCAATGAAACATTCCACAGCAGTGAGAGTCATGTTATTTTACTTAGCAAAAAAAGTATTAGAATATATGTTTGTATCACATTAAAATGTTACTTTTCCATTAAGTATACTTTCAATTAGTGAAGAAAGTTAAAAATGTGTAACATGCGAAAACACGTTTGATATCCACACATCAGGTACATTTTTAAGGAGGGTGTCAATGCCATCTAGTGGCCGTATTATAAAAAGCATAAAACTGCTTCTTTTTTAATATCTCTGTTTGACATCATTAAAGCATACTTCCCAACATTTCAGACTGCTAAAGAAGAACACTTGTTTTAGGTGGTTTTCTGGGGCATAAGTGGAGGTCAGGGCATTATAGAAAGGTTTTAGTTTATTTCACAATCTACTGACACCTCTTTGTGTAACAGAATAAATTATCTAGAGCAAGACCAAAGTATTTTATTTACACAGACTAATTTATAAGAACATAGACTGAAGTTTAATCTAACATTAATGTGAATTTTATTGCTGTAGAGCAGTGCGATACACTTATATACACAACACACAGTCTGATCTCCTAAAAAGAGGGACAACAGGGCGGGAAAGAGGGACAGAGGGATCTGGATCTCAAAGAGGAACTGTCACTACTAAAGTGGGACACATGGGAGGTATGTTAAAGAGGAGCAAGCTAATAGGTGGTTGTTACTGTACTTAGCAAAGAGACTTCATACAAATTCTAATCTGACATTATATTAACTCCTACACATAGTAAGCAGATGCCAGTGAATAGAAAGAAAAGCCCATCTACAGTTCTTTAAAGGATCAGTAAACTTTTTTTATGAGAGAACATTTGTTATAGGGACCTTTCGTGCTGACTATAATCCCACTGCTGGGAGATTTTTTTTATTCAGCTGAAGCCTATTTTTTTTTAAATCACACTGTTAGAAACAGTACCAACTGTTGACCAATAAGAAAATACATTTTTTTATAGAGCTCATCAGACTACATCTCTATAGAGTAATCGTTTAATCACCTCCACCTGGTGGCCTGAATAAAAATGGCAGGTTAATGAAAAATACAAAAATACTTTAATAATGTTTGAATGAAAAATCTCCCAATGGTGAGAGTACTCTTATTTTACTCCACGGAATAAGCCCTATAACAGATTTCTGCAACAAAAAGGGTTTACTGTTCATAAAACCCTTTGTGCACCAGAGAGAGGTATCCAATGCATTGCTTTGCTCTGGCACCAAAAGGGTTAAGGACCAGAGTTGTGCTTTGACTCTTTAAGGACAAGAGAGGTGTGAAACACATTGCGTTGCAATATATTGCATAACCCTCCGGTCCTTAAATGGTTAAAGTTTTGCAGGAGAAAAATAGAAATAAAGGGACAAGTCATAGACTGAAACAGACCTGTTTATACAATAAACTGGTAGTCACAGAATCACACATACACACACTGACACATTAGCCTTGTGCCACTGGTAGTCACCGAACCCCACATACACACTGACACATTAGCCTTGTGCCACTGGTAGTCACCGAACCCCACATACACACTCTGACACATTAGCCTTGTGCCACTGGTAGTCACAGAACAACACATACACACTGACACATTTGCCACTGGTATAATAATAACAGTAATTTGTGATGATGATGGACCACAGGATATTTAAAATGTTTCTCTCTATGGCATACTTCCCAAGTGTCCCTCTTTAGGAGGGACAGTCCCTCTTTTAGACCCAAATCCCTCTGTCCCTCTTTCCCACCCTAGTGTTCCACTTTTTAGGAAATCAGATTGTGTATTGTGTATATAAGTGTATAATACTGCTCTACAGCAATACAATTCATATTATTGTTTGTTTAAACATCAGTATATGTGTTTATAAATTAGCATTTGTAATTAAAATACCTTGGTCATTTATTAGGTTACACAAGGAGGAGTCAATAGGTGAAATAGCCTAAACATTTTCGGTAATACCCCGACCGCCAGCCACACCCTCTAAAACACAAGTGTCCCTCTTTGGCAATTTGAAATGTTGGGAGGTATGCTATGGAGGGCCACATTTTGCAAGCAGGGAGCCACATGTGGCCCGCAGGCAGAATGTCTGTGTTACAGTGCACCTTTTCTCTGGCACCGAAAACTCCAAGTGGGCTCCTAAAAATGCCCATTGATTTGAAGGGATCTTTTAATTCATTGAATGCAAGAGGGGTCACCAAACCATTGTTTGCTAACATTCAATGCGTTAATCTAACAGGTATTTTGGGAAGTTTGTTTGCCCCCTGTGGGGTAGTTGGTTTCCCTTCAAAATTGCCCCACTTTACTTTTTACATAAGGCCCAGTGGGCACTGCCAGCATACAGTAACCAGAGCTTTCCTTTAAATTAGCCACCATAGGCCAAAGGTGGCTGTTGAGGATTACAACTCCCATCATCCCCAACCTGCCATTGATGTGTTGGGGATGATTGGAGCTGTATTACCCAACAGCTGGAGGACCAACAATTTACTCCCCCTGACCTAGCTGCTTGCGTACTTTGTCTATATATATATAAAAGAACACTTTGTGCCTGACAAAACACACCCAGGGGCGGCAGTAAGGAGGAGTTACTGCTCCCATTGTGTGATTCAATGGGGTGTGATTTTCACAGGCCTTGCAGTGGCCGAAGGCCACTGCTAGGCCTGGGAAAATCATGTAGTGAGTTGGCCCACCTGCCACTATTCAGCCCGCCCACCACTATCCAAGTCTGCAAAAAATAAAAATGGCTGCCACTTGCTGCTACACCACCGTAATATACACATGCCCCACAATACACACACAGCAGGGTTTCCACCCGCCCGGTATTTTACCGCACACATGATACAGCAGGCGGCGGTGTGTCAATGTGGAAGTGTTTTGCCCCGGTGCTCTGTTTCCTGCTACTGCAGGGGTATTTCGATGCTGCTGTGGAACATGTAGACTTTTTCAGCCTGGTTCTGTAATGAGCGCTTCTGGCTGCCACACAACGTCGCTTGGGCGGACCTGTCAAATACTGAGTCTGGGGAGCAGTACCCACTGCCTGGCCACATCCTCACCATCTTCCCCATAGCGCTTGGGATCTTCGCTGTCAGGCTGCTATTCCAAAGGTGTGGAGGGGCTTGGGTAGAAGGAGATTGCTGAATGCACTGTGGAAGGCAAGCGGACAACCACAGCAGTGAGGGAAGCATCGGAAGTGTGTGAGAGTCATAGTGGAGTGGATGCGGCTCTCCAGCACATCCCGCAGCATGTTACTCATATTTGTCTGTGTCACACTCACCTCCACTATGAGTGTCACACAGATAAATATGAGTAACATGCTGCGGGATGTTCTGGAGATCCTCTCTACTATGACTCACACACTTCTGACGCTTCTCTCACTGCGGTGGTCGTCCCCTTCCCTTCCACAGTGTTAGTCTGTGTAGCTGCCTTTGCCCTCTCCGGAGCACACCTCTACCTCCAGTCACTCTGAGGGTGTGTGTGGGACTGTGCCTTCACCTACAGCTGGGGGTTCAATCGGCAGCAAAAGAAACTGCTCAAAACGTATTCATAACAACTGAAACAGGAGAAACAGCAGGAGCTAAATGAGAGACAGACGCGCGGGGAGGAGAATCTTAAATGGCTTTTCATTCTCTCTGTCTTATGAACCCTAGCCGCCAATGGCTTTGCTTATCACCCTGTGCCCCGGCAGCAACTGCACCAATTAACCATTTCACTACCAGAGACTCTGCCCCAAAGGGGTTCACTTAATGGGTTTACTTTAATAGGTGAATACACTATTTGCATGATTAGGATTACATAACCACACTAAAAGTAGCCAAACAGGGATCTACCAACAGGCAATATTAGGGTAAAGCTTTGCCACTTATACTCCACCATAATACATCCATCTACAGCCGACAATAAACCTCCGCCTCCTTTCACTACAGCGACAATGAATGCTTCCTATGAAGGACCGCCCACATGTAGTTCATGTCTCTGATTGCTAGATCGCTCTGTCTGTTATGACTCTCTATTCCCTTCACTCCAGCCCTCTACATACACTAAGTTCAAGTGCTTCAATATTCTTAAAGGGTACCCACTTCATTGGCTCCGCCTTCTCATCCTCTGGACCCACCTCATCCCCATTTCCTACACTCCTGTGTGTCACCCTTACATTAACCCTTTGAGTGCCACAGGGGTATGCAATGCATTGCACTGTTTTACGTACCCCTCTGTCACTCAAACAGTTAAAGATTGCTGTAAAAAAAAAAAAAAAAAAAAAAAACGCCGTCCCACACTGACAGTATATATATATATATTTCTTTTTAATATTGTAAAAGGTTTAACTGTTTGAGTGCCAAAGAGGTATCCTACGCATTGCAACACAATGTGTTGGCTAACTCTCTGGCTCTCAAAGGGTTAATGAAGTACGTTTTGCAGAATGTTTTCAAATTGTCTAAGTTTAAGGCGATTCCACTTTACCTTATCAGAATAAACCTTTATAATTTTTTTTCATAAAATATGTTTCCGGCTCCTTTCACACTTCGAAGCTTATGGCAATATAAATATATATTATATATTCACTAGCAGAAAGTGACATCACAACTATTATAATAAATAATAAACCCACAGTATAACTACATGGTGCATGTCCCATAGAAATAACATATACAGGTGTATTCAGCCTGGGGTATCCAGGAACATGGGAGACAGCACACAGTCATCAAATGGGAGAAAAAAACACCAAAAGGTTTATTAACCATCTGAGTGCCAGAGGGGTGTCCTGCACATTACTTTGCAGTCTGTTGGATACCTCTTTAGCACTCAAATGGTTAAATAAGGAAACCGTATTTCCATGAGAAATTTGTGTCTACAATATTATCGTAGTAAATATCACTTCAGTGCATCAAAGGTTTACACTTTAACATAGAAATCACTGTGAAAATATATAATAAATTTAGGAAATGAGGCCATTGTTTCACATTTTATGGTCTTTATTTCTGTGATGTTACAACAGATTTCTGTGTAGGGGCCACTGTTGATCCTGCAGTTTAAGGAGTCTCTGTAGGGGCCGGTGTTGGGTCTCCACCTTCCAATCTCTCTGTAGAGGCTGTTGTTGGGTCTGCTGGTTCCAGAGTCTCTGTAGTGGCTGTTGGTGAGTCTATAGGTTCCAGAGTCACTGTAGAGGATAACGCTGGCTCTGCATCCTCTAGAAGCTTATCAGGGATTATGATGTTGGCCTGACAGCTTCTGTATTCTGCATAGCGCTTTGATTTACTCTTGCGTCTTCCAGCTGCTTTGTAGTGTCTCTTTTTTGAAGACGCTTTACTAGGGCTGGTGTTGGACCCTTCAGTTATAATGTATGGATGGGGGCTGCTGCTGGAGTCGCAGCTTTCAGCGGCTGTATGGGGGCTGCTGTTGGAGTCACAGCTTTTAGCGGCTGTGTGGAGGCTGCTGTTGGAGTCGCAGCTTTCAGCGGCTGTGTGGGGGCTGCTGTTGGAGTCACAGCTTTCAGCAGCTGTGTGGAGGCTGCTGTTGGAGTCGCAGTTTGAAGTAACTTTGCCAGGGCTGCTGTTGGACTTGCAGGTTCTCAGGGCTCTGCAGCAGTCTGCACGGGATCGTGCCTTCTTTTGGCGTCCCTCACGCCTTCCAGGTCTGGCAATCACTGCGACAAAAAGCAGGGTAAAGAACAGAGCAGGGAGGAAATTCATCTCTCTGTCATGTTTAGGATCAGGGCGATCCATCCCAATCATCTGGGCGTTGATCTTATGCTTCTTCATCAGACTTTGAGTCTCTCCAGTCACTGGTTTTTGCAGTAGAAGCGAAATCAAGAGCATAAACCAAAAAATTCCTGAGCACCGTGGTGAAGCCATGGCTTTCCACTAATAATTCTCAGAAGTGATTGAAATGATCTGAGAGCTGCCCACTAACTGATTCTCAGGATCCGCATCACAGTGGCCTCACAGTGAAGGTAAAGTTCCATCTGCACACATGGGTTCTGATGGCAGAGTTCTGTACACTAGAACAGGAGCAGGTAATATCTGGCTCTCCAGCCAATGGAGACTACAACTGTCATCATTCCCAAACAGCCAGTCTCTGGCAGAGAATGAAGTGACTTGTATCCAAAACAGATGGAGAGGCACATGTTGCCTGTTCCTTTACTGTCTGGTAAACTGAGCTTTATTGCTGGAGCTGCAGTGCTAATTTGGTGGAGACCAAGGTTGCTGCAGGTCATTAACTGTCACTGTATTCTGATCTGTAATGTCACTTAAAGCACACAGATATATTCGTCTTTAGTTCATACATAAAGAGACCAGGTAATTAATAGTTTTAAAGTCATGGATTTTGGGGCCTTAGAATTAACCCACTGCACACCCATTTGGCAATCAAAGGGTTAACAAGGTTTCTTTGTCAGTGTAATTTAAAGTGGAAGTTATACTATATAATAGTGCAGGTGATTTTGAAACCGCTTTCAAACTTATTCATATTTATGTTCATCATCTTTTATTTAACATAATAGTTTAGGAGATATTTAGCTTTATGTATATGTCGGTTTATGGTAATTCGGCAGTACTAGTCCACACAGCCTGTTGTGTCATATACTAACATTCCATTCTCCAGTCCAACTGCCATTTCCTACCAGGAAGTGCTGGTTAGTTTGTATAAATGGATAAATAATGCTAAATATCTTGTAAACTACAGATTTAAATAAAGAATGGCTCACTTAATAGATGATTTTGAAAGACCAATCATAAACACCCAAGTCTTTATAACGTGTTAGTTCCAATTTAATGTGAAATGTCAGTAGCAGTTACACATCTAGGCCCCATATTTCAATATGTTTAAATATATAAATGATATTGTTTATTTGTCCAAATGTTTTATGTCTCTTAATTTTTTTTAGATGTACAATTCAGTTTAAGTGCAGAAGATAACTTTATAGTGAATATGATTAAAAATTAAGAGATGGGAGGGAAAGTTCAAATGCGATATCTGCAAAAATGTCTGTTATTAACCGTTTGAGTGTCAGAAGGTGTGCAGCGCAGAGGATGGGCAATGTGTCTTCCTATTCCTCTGGTATTTAACCCTTTGAGTGCCAGAGGGGTACACAATGCATTGCGTACCCCTCTGGCACTCAAAGGGTTAATTAATTAATTAATTAAAATGTTTTCAATAAATAAAACCATCGCCATATCACTACTACAATGACTCATTTACTGTAAGATTCCTGTGTTCAGATAGAACTCTTAGGTCCCTATTCACAAGATAAAGAAGTGCAACTGTCACACAAACCAACTGCACCACAGGGAACAATTACACTTCTCCTAATTCCAACTTATCTACATGTGGGTATTTTTATCCTCTTGAACTAGAAAGGTCTGCACCACATTGCTTCACAATGCAATGTAGATCTCTTTAGCATTCAAGGGGTTAAAAAAATCCACAATTAGATCAATGTGGGTTGTAGAAATTGTATTTCTCTCCTATGGTGCAACTGGTTTGCTTCAGAGTTGCACCTACTTCCTTTTGTGTATAAGGCCCAAGATCTGTATAGTAACTCCTAGAGTGCCAAGCCATATGTATGTATGTATATCTTTATTTATATTGTAAGAAATTCTAATCCCCTCTTACCAAGGGTATAATTATTCTTTGGGCAGATGAGACTAAGAAAACACTCAAATAAGTGATGATAATAAAAATGACTATATTATGTACACAATCAAATTACTGTTACAGTCTGGATGGTATATACATGAATAAAGCAATATTATGAGTCACAGAAATGAAAAAGATAGAATAAAAATAACCTCATAGATTTTTTTGACTGGGTAACTAAAATAATAGTCCAAGGGGGAGCAGTAGATATAGCTTATCTAGATTTCAGTAAAGCATTTGACACTGTCCCTCATAGAAGACTCAATAATAAACTGCAGTGTTTGGGTCTGGATGCAAAAATAGTTAAATGGATAAGGCAATGGCTGAGTGACAGGAGACAGAGGGTGGCAGCCAATGGAGAATATTCGGAAGAAAGGAGTATTACTAGTGGGGTACCTCAGGGATCTGTACTGGGGCCCATTCTTTTTAATATTTTTTTTTGTGATATTGCAAAAGGTCTTCAAGGTAAGATATGCCTTTTTTGCAGATGATACAAAGATGTGCAATAGGGTAGACGTTCCAGGGGGAATAAGACAAATAATTAAGGTAAATTAGAAGAATGGGCAAGAGTGTGGCACCTGCAGTTTAATGTTGATAAATGTAAAATAATGCACTTGGGACATAAAAATCCAAAGGAAAAATATACTGTTAAAGGTACTGTGCAATCAGAGACAACAGAGGAAAGGGATTTGGGAGTAATTATTTCTAATGACTTAAAGGTAAGCAGGTAATGTAATAAAGCAGAGGGGAATGCAAGCAGGGTGCTGGGTTGTATAGCTAGGGGCATTAGTAGCAGAAAAAGGGAAGTGGTCATGTCACTCTCAGGGCTAGATTTACATCTCAGGAGCCTGTAGGCACAGAAATTTGAAGCGCCCCCCTCCCCCCCCCCCCGTGGACCATCTGCACTGGATACCTCCACAATGCTCCTAATCTCCACGTTGCCCCCTCATCATCTCCATATTGCCCTCACATTGCCCCCCTTCAGCTCCATATCGCCCTCACAATGCCCCCCATCAGCTCCATATTGCCCCATCAGCTCCACATTGCCCCCCATCAGCTCCATATTGCCCTCACAATGCCCCCCATCAGCTCCATATTGCCCCATCAGCTCCACATTGCCCTCACATTGCCCCCCACCCCATCAGCTCCAACTTTCCCCCACCATCTCCACATTGCCCTCCATCTGCTCCAACTTGCCCCCCACTGGCTCCAACTTGCCCTCCATTGGCTCCACATTGCCCCCATTGGCTCCACATTGCCCTCTATCGGCTCCAACTTGCCCCCATTAGCTCCACATTGCCCTCACATTGCCTCCCCCGTTGTCAGTTTCCTACCTCCGTGGTAGGAGATCTGTATGTGCCTCCTTTGGCACAGTCTTGCACCTGATGGAGCTCCCGCGCGGTCTCCTTTTCAGGAATGCAGAGCGCTGGGAGATGATGTCATCTCCCAGCACTCTGCAATTCTACAGAGCCGACGAGGGAGCTCCATCAGGTAGGTACAAGACTGGGGGGGGCGGGCAATGTGAGTGGGTGCCTCTGGCGCAGCCAGTGAGGTGGCTAGTTTTTTTTTGTTTGTTTTTTTTAAAGAATATTTAAAAAGAAAAAAAAAAATCCAAATGGCAGGTGCCCCTCGTTGGCGTGCGCCTGTAGGCAGGTGCCTACTTTGCCTAATGGCAAATCCGGCCCTGGTCACTCTACAGATCTCTAGTTAGACCTCACCTAGAGTATTGTGTACAGTACTGGAGACCCCATCTCCAGAAGGATGTAGATACACTAGAGAGAATTCAGAGAAGGTCTACTAAAATGGTGACTGGTTTACAGGAAAAGAAATATCAGGATAGACTAAAGGATCTGAACATGTATAGCTGAGAGGAGAGAAGAGAGAGAGGGGATATGATAGAAACATTCAAATACATGAAGGGATTCAACAAAGTGCAGGATGGAAGTATATTTCAAAGGAGTAAAAGTGTTAGGACAAGAGGCCATAGTCTAAAACTAGAGGGACACAGGTTTAGACGTAAAGTAAGAAAGTTTTACTTCACTGAGAGGGTAGTAGATAAGTGGAATAGCCTACCAGCAGAAGTGGTAGAAGTTAATACAGTGACAGAATTTAAGCATGCATGGGATAGGCATAAAGCTGTCCTTAACATAAGAAAAGACCAAGGCCCAAAAAAGGTTTGAGGTTTTTACAGTAGGAAAATGGGCAGACTAGATGGGCCGAATGGTTCTTATCTGCCGTCAAATTCTATGTAAATTGGATTCCAGTAAATCTTATGTTGACAATCTCACATCCTCCAGCACTGATCTCAGCTGGTTTCTGGTCTGCTCCTCTGCTGGGCTTATATCAGAACTCTCAAGGACAGGCCTTCCCTCTACGACTCATGACTGCTCACATGCTGTACTGCTCATCTCCTAGGCTGTAGTCTCCATCACATGCTGCCCTCCATCACATGCTGCTCTTCATCACATGCTGCCCACCATCACATGCTGCTCTTCGTCACATGCTGCTCTCTGGTTCCACCCAGAAATTCTCCTCTTTTATACCATTTTTCTATTGGTCATGTCTGGTGAAAACTGGTCAGCTAGATACAAGATGCATGCCAACTGGCATTTTCTCACCACACCCACCTGCAATTTCATGGTGGCATCAAAGAGATAGTAATTTGATAGGGAAGGCTCCAGGAAGAGGTTTATCCGATATGAAGCATTTGTTTTCCTATCTGAACTCTTTGTTTAGTTGCCAAAGAAAAGACAGTTTGGACATCTGTCCTCACTCATTTCATATTTCATAAGAAAGACCTTTCTTTAGGTTCTCAAATGCTTAAAGCTGAACTTTCACTGTCTATAAAGTCGCCCTCCAATAATTAGGCATATGGCGACTAATAGTGCTATCAGCTCTCATAAGTACCCGGTTCTGAAGTTATCCTTATTCTTAGGAGACTGACGACCAGGCTTCTTGCTTTAGTGCCGACTGCGCGTCTGCACCATCAGTCCCTTCTGGTGCCTTAAGGCACAGTGCACTGCCTCCTAGAGGAGACCGGGACTGACAGTGCAGGTGCACAGACATCGCTAAGACAAGATGTCTGCGCTCGTACCTGGCTAAGGAAGACTAAGGATTACTTTAGAGCCAGGTACTTATGAGAGCTAATAGCACCTCTGTGAAGCTAGTCGCCATGCCTAATTGTGGTGTTTTGTTGATCACCAGATAGAGGGCGACAGTTCAATAGAATACCCCAGCTGCCAAGTAGGCTACAGCCCCATATGCCAATTTGTTGTCCATGTGTGCTCCTTTATGCCTTTTCCCCATTGTGCCCATGCTTCTCCCCTATGCCCATCTCATAGTTGTGTATAAAGGCAAAGTGGAGTAAAACACCTCTCTAGCATTCTAAGGGTTAAAAGCCCTATTTATATCATTGTGAATGTTGAAAATATAAATTTGTCCCCCACAGTTCAGATGCTTTGCTCCAGAATTGGACAACATTGAATGTAACCCATTGTGTGCCACATACATTTTTGTGTTAGGTGAAGCTGCTGGGGATGCTGCATTACTGAGAATTTTTAAGGTATTTAATGACCTATTGAAACCTCTTTGGTCTTGATCTAAATCATTTATTCAGTTACGCAAAGTATTTTATTTACACAGATTCCTTTATAAACACATGTACTGAAGTTTAAATACACATTTATGTGAGTTTTATTACTGTGGAGCAATAGGATACAATTATATACACACCACACAGTCTTGTCTCCTAAACACAGGGACAACAGGGTGATACATTTATATACATCACACACAGTCTGATCTCCTAAACACAGGGACACCAGGGTGATACACTTATATACACACCACACAGTCTGCTCTCCTAAACACAGGGACACCAGGGTGATACACTTATATACACACACACCGCACAGTCTGATCTCCTAAACACAGGGACACCAGGGTGATAGACTTATATACACACCACACAGTGTGATCTCCTAAACACAGGGACACCAGGGTGATTCACTTATATACACACCACACAGTCTGATCTCCTAAACACAGGGACACCAGGGTGATACACTTATATACACACACACATACACCACACAGTCTGATCTCCTAAACACAGGGACACCAGGGTGATACACTTATATACACACCACACAGTCTGATCTCCTAAACACAGGGACACCAGGGTGATACACTTATATACACACACACCGCACAGTCTGATCTCCTAAACACAGGGACACCAGGGTGATACATTTATATACACACCACACAGTCTGATCCCCTAAACACAGGGACACCAGGGTGATACATTTATATACACACCACACAGTCTGACCTCCTAAACACAGGGACACCAGGGTGATACAATTATATACACGCCACAAAGTCTGGTCTCCTAAACACAGGGACACCAGGGTGGGAAAGAGGGACAGAGGGATTTGGGTCTCAGGAACACTTGGGAGGTTTGGTGCCAGCAATGCATTTTGCTCCCCTCTGGTACTCAAAGGGTTAAAGTCAAATTTGTGCAATTCTGGAGAAAACCATCTGCACAGTGAGGGGCAAATTAATATTTCCAAGATTATCATTTATTTAAATTGGGCTTTTAACCCCTAGAATGCTAGAGAAGTCTATTTTGCAGTTAGTTTTTCTTGTAATTGATCCACTTTTATACACAAGGGACATTGAGGCAAAGTGGATCCATTCTGCAGCAAACCAACTGCAATAAATAGGGATATAGCTATATATATAAAAGAAGACTTTGTGCCTGGCAAAACACACCCAGGGGTGGCAGTAAGGAGGAGTCACTGCTCCCATTGAGTGATTCAATGGGGGCGTGATTTTCACAGGCCCTGCAGTGGCCTAGCAGGCCACTGCTAGGCCTGGGAAAATCATGCTGTGAGTTGGCCCGCCCACCACTATTCAGCCCACCCACCACTATCCAAGTCTGCAAATAATAAAAATGATTGCCACTCGCTGCTACACCACCCTGATATACACCTGCCCCACAATACACACACAGCAGGGTTTCCACCCGCCCGGTATTTTACCGCACACATGATACAGTAGGCAGCGGTGTGTCAACGTGGAACCGTTTTGCCCCGTGCTCTGTTTCCTGCTACTGCAGGGGTATTTCGATGCTGCTGTGGAACATGTAGACTTTTCCAGACAGTTTCTGGAATGAGCGCTTCTGGCTGCCACACAACGTCACTTGGGCGGACCTGTCGGACACTGAGTCTGGGGAGCAGTACCCATGGCCTGGCCACATCCTCACCATCTTCCTTATAGTGCTCGGGATCTTCGCTGTCAGGCTGCTATTCCAAAGGTGTGGTGGGGCTTGGGTAGAAGGAGATTGCTGAATGGGCTGTAGAAGGTAAGCGGACAACCATAGCAGCGAAGGAAGCGTCGGAAGTGTGTGAGAGTCATAGTGGAGCAGATGCGGCTCTCCAGCACATCCCATACCTCCCAAGTGTTCAAGTGCTTCAATATTCTTAAAGGGTACCCACTTCATTGCCTCTGCCTTCCCGTCCTATGGACCACCTCATCCCCATTTCCTACACTCCTGTGTGTCACCCTTACATTAACCCTTTGAGTGCCACAGGGGTACGCAATGCATTGCACTGTTTTACGTTCCCCTCTGCCACTCAAACAGTTAAACATTGCTGTAAAAAAAAAAAAAAAGAAGATGGGCAACGCCGTCCCACACTGCTAGTTTAATGATAAAGCATGACTTGCATTCAATTTACCTCTGTGTGACTTCTTGCCCTACGGACACTAGGGGGAGCATGTACAGGGAAAAGGGTATAAAAAAAATCCACAAGGCATTCCCTTGTAACTTAGCTCACTTCACTGCCAGTTCTGGTCACTCTCTGCCCAGTTCTCCCTACTATCTGCCCATTTTTTTAAGGGGAAACCCCAACTCTCTTCCTCCCTCCCACCCTAATCATGCCTCCACCCACTTTATGACACAATTTACATTATTTGGACCCTCTCACCCCCAGACTTTTTTGAACTTCTGTAGGCTTGGGACAGATATTCTCTGTAGCGTAGCTGGAATTGTAAGGGAGGGGAAGCATATCTGGGGTGCAGGGTAGGAGCTAGGCAATAAGGTTGCTGAGGATTGGTGGGTGAAAGTTATGGGTCTGGAGCCAGGGGAAGGGGTTTAGGCTTTGGGTGGCTGGATATTTCAGTTGCGGGTAGCTGCTCATCATGCAGGAACCAGTTGGCTGTCCTGCAGTTTTTAAAACAGAACAGGAAGCAAAAAGGGAGTGAATCGGAACCCTGCACATTCTTCCTATGAACTGCTCTTACTTCCATGATGTATTCTATGAAACCTATGCACTAACATCTCTACCACTAGTGAAATCTTAGTGCATAGGTTCCATGGAATAACATAGAAATCAGAGAAGTGATATAATTTCCATTTTATCACCTCTTTATCACACCTTCACAGCTTTTCATAAGGTCATTTGAGTTCATATGTAATAAAGCTGTGGTCTTTCTTACCCATATTTTGTGTGGTTATTTGTGTATTATCCCAAATACCTAAGAAAAGTCTTCCCCGTAGTGGACAGGGGAGGGGATGCATATCTAGGGTGCAGGTGTCACCCCGTCTGTGGTTTCTCCACCCCTTTCACTCAGGATTGGCGGATTCTCCTTTAAGAACTTCCACTTTCTGGCTTCCTGCGCCCAGTGTTTGAGCTATTCTGCATTCCAGTGTTCC
The DNA here is from genome assembly GCA_037306005.1 of Rhinophrynus dorsalis. NCBI lineage: Eukaryota > Metazoa > Chordata > Amphibia > Anura > Rhinophrynidae > Rhinophrynus > Rhinophrynus dorsalis. The sequence goes on from CM074727.1 coordinate 143,471,697, forward strand.
CAGTGATTTTCTTCAGCATTATCGAGCATCTGACCTTGGCCTGTACCTGACTACCACTTCTGCCTGCTCCTCTTCTTGATCCAACCTCCTGTTATCACCCGGCTGGTTCTCTGACTCTGTTTTCTCTTCCGTCTTCCCGGCTTGACCTTGGCTTCATACTAGACTACTCTTCTGCTTCTGATGTCACTGGTTGATCTCCGACTCAGCCCGCTTATCATCCACTGGTGAGTTGGATTGATTCTAGTATTGCATACAGCAGGTTGATCTCCCTCTAGGTCCACCAGCTAGCTTAGGCCTACGGGATTGATCCCAGCCTTATCTGGCAGGTTGATCTCCAACTGGGCCAAACTGCTTCCTGACGGCCGGTTGAATTGATCCCAGCCATCTTCCTTGTAGAACCATCGACTAATCATCAACTCCCAGTTGGACTCTGGTGTTGTCTCAACTCATTGACACCGACCTTCAGTTGATCGGCAGGAAGTTATAACTCAATGACCCCGACTATTAATTGAACCCCCAGAGGTCGTAGCACATCGACCTCAACCACCAGTCATTCTTCTTAGTGTTGGTGGACATTGACGAGATCTTGTCTGATACCGAGGGAACAATCATCTGACTCTACATCCGGTTCCTGAGGAGGTATAGCTTGCTACTGACCCTCTGGACTCTTCTCCCTTCTACCTTTTCTTCAGGTTGTGTGCATCTCTGGAGGTAACTCTAGTTTCCAGTTACTTCTTGTTACCTCCTGGCTTCTTGGACAGTCCAGATTGTGGTAGACTTTCCAGTACCTCTCTGCCACCTCAGTCTCCTTCCCTTGGGGTCCTGCAATTGAGTCCCCAAAATCTTCCTAGTCCCGGTTACAGCAGGTAGGAGCTAGGCAATAAGGTTGCTGGGGATTAAGGGGTGGAGGTTAGGGAGTGGGAGCCAAGGGAAGGGGATTTAGACTTTGGGTGGCTGAATTCTTCAGTTGTGGACAGCTGTTCATCATGCAGCATCCTCCCCACCTTTTTTTTCTTGCTGGCTTGCTTTTTGCTAAGATGGTTTATGTTGTCACACCTTGGGGCAATAGAGCCTTGCCAAGTGCATAGGGTAAGCTAAGTGATGGGTATAATGGAGACAAAGGTTCAAGTCATTGGCCTTATGGGATGTTTACCCCGGGCTTCAGCCACAGTTTAAGTTGGCCGTATCCACTGGGCTTGGTTTTGCTGGCCAATGAGATACTGGGAAACTTGGTTAATGTTAAAATGTTATAGTACAGGCTTGGACAAAAGGTGTTAGTTAATTAATTACCCTACAGCTGGCAAAGAGCTTTTCATAAGGTTATGTGACTTCATATATGTAGAATAAAGATGTGGCCGTTCTTCCCCATACTTTTTGTTTGTCTTGTTATTTGTGTATTATCTTGAATACCTAATACAAGAAGGTTCCCAGGTATGGTGATAAAATGGAGATGACTTCTACAGGGTGATGCAGAAAACAGAAGGTAGAAACACAGGGGGTGCCCCTTGTGTGCAATGTAATGATGAATGAAACCACCACCATAAGCATCCTAAAACTGGATACTCACGAACAGACTTGCTGAGACTCTAAATATTTAGGTTGCAACTGGGCACACTCCTGGAAACAGATGCTGTCCCAGAAGCAGCGAACAGACTCTCCAATGTATGATGAATAAATCAGTGGGCCGCTCCCCTCCCCCTGAGTGGCAAAACATACAGAAATAAGATGATAGGGCACCCAATAGTGCAATAATGCCAAATGATAAATAACATTGACAGTAAAAGAATAGTAGTGTACTCACAAGTGATGTGGTCAAGTTAGGAATATCCCAAAGCACCTGACTGAAAAGCATATGGAGAATATAACCCATCTTCATTCAGGACTTGCAGAAATTCACAATGGAATCTAAGAAGATGGCTGCTTATCAACAATGATGTTCACAATATAATATTTATTAAAACAAATGTGTGACAAGCAGACAAAAATAAGTATAACCTTACTCATTTCATGGCTTTAAAATGCTGCTGTCTTGAAGTCTGTAACAGGTACCTAAGTCCGTGGATGGACTTAGGCCGTCGTGCCGGGTCTCTCCTTCTTGAGGTCAGCTACAAGCAGGCAGCCCCACCGGTTATTCATGCAGCATTCCTTCCTAGGATGGGGGTCAACAGGAGACCCATGATACCATCCAGTGACAGAGACATAGGACGCAGTTCAGGTTCCAAACTAACACACACTTTATTTCACTGTACTCCACTCTTTTATATATAGTGAGCCACCTCAAGATACAATACCAGACAAAGGACAGTGACATATGGTGTAAACATAATACAAAGGGCCAGACATGATTACATTACTTATACAAAGGGACTGAGGAAGGGTAAACACTGGGACAAAAGGCTGAGGGACTCAGATACACATTTCACACAATGGACCAGGGTTTGGAAGCATCTTTGAATATTCCACTTCAACCCCTGGCCAATCAGGAGTCCGGAATCAGTTGGCCAATCCTGGCTGAGATCATCATGTCCATCTCAGCCAATCAGAAGCTTTGGGTGGGCAGCTAACTGACCAATCCCTGGGCCGCCTACTTTCTCCATGTAAAGTCTATGGAGTCCCTTTCACAATCAGAAGGCGGACGATTTTTCAAGTCTGGGATGGCTCTTTCATGATACGGTGATGGCATGAACGCAGCTCTCCCAGCTAGATTTAACTCTTATTCCAAAAACAGGAAACCACGTTGTTTATGAAGATAGTCTTCCAAGTAACGGCCTAGGGTCCGTTACAAAGACAATGGGCAGTAAAACAAGCAGTGATATAGATGAGCTGCTGCCAAACAATATCGATTTAAATACACTGAAAATTAAGTGTATAGGTTGTCAGAGGTGACCCCCAATAATACTATGCCTGATGAGTGCTCCAATTGGATTGCAATGATAAAATGTATGAAATATAAGCATGTAATACACGTATAGATAAAATAAGTAATCATGTATATAATGAGCTGGTCCCCACCACAAAATTATGACAAAGACAATTACAGGGATAATAGTTACTAATAAAATATAACTTCATTATCCGTTTAAAAAGAGTATAACATGTATTGTGTTAAATACATTAGTAACAACATTACTGCCAATAGTTAACATAAAAAGATAATCAAAAGAAGTATGAATACGGACCGAGTCTCAAAAATGATTTATATTACAATGGCTTGCACAATAGGTATGCATTTTTAATTACCTTTAAAAGTAACTAAGTGTATCTTAGGGGATCAGTAAACTTTTTTTTTTTTTAATAAAAATGTATATAATATAGCGCTTTTCCTGCCAAGTAAAACAAGTACACTCCCACCACTGTCAATTGTTTTATTAAAAAATGACAACAGTTCAAATTATTAGGAAGTGAATTACAGAGTGATTACTTCCTGTTAGTTCTAACCGACAGCGTGACTCAGCGGTTTCTATTACATTTGATACAGAACTGTTTGCCAGTGACTCACCTTTCTTAGAGAATGCATCAGAATAACTGCCATATGACCACTAGAGGGCACTCTTAATGTAAAAAAAAAAAAAAAAACAAGTGCAAAGCAATGTGTTGAGTACCCCTCTGGCACTCCAAGGGTTAAACTGTAATAACTCTAAATATACATGTTTCAGCAGCGGGAATACCCTTCTTTTACTCAACAGGAAAAACACTACAATATATATATTTGCTCATAACATATGTTTGCTGCACCTTTAAGGTGACTGCTCCACTTTAAGAGGAAAGCAAGGAATGGCTTAACCCCTTAAGAACTAGAGGCCTATGCAGTGCCTTGCCTCTGTTCGTTTAAAGGGTTATAGTGTTACTATAATATTAAATTAACCCTTTGAGAGCTAGAGAGGTACGGAACGCATCGCAAAGCAATGTACCCCTCTGGCACTCAAAGGGTTAAAACACTGAATGCTAGAGGTATCTACAATGCGTTGCTTTGAAATACACAGGCAGGATTGCTAGCCTCTGTTCGATAAACCCTATTGCAGCTTAATCAGGGCCGGATTGATGTCTCAGGCACCCCTAGACAAGGGGCTCTTAGTGCCACTCTTAACCACACCCCCACACCTCACTTGACCCCACTCACTGTTTACTGGCACAGAAAATTACCTTAGCCTAGAACATACAAGCAAAAAGAAAAAGAATGATTTTAACCCCTTGGCTTCTAGAGCAACCAAAAACTCATTGCTTTGCAATATGTTGCAGACATCTCTAGCATCCAAGGGGTTAAATAATAGCCAGTAAAAGGACATTTAAACTGGTGCAGGGATATTGAGATTGCTCTGACCACTCAGAATGTGGGTGTGGCCAGCACAGTAGAGGCATCACCTCTCCAGATTTGACATTCTTAACAGTTGCCTACTCTGCCTAATGGGATAGCTGGCCCTGAACTTAATTCAAAGAAACTGGTGTATTAATTAAAACTGGAGCTGTTCATGAGCCAATGAACTGCACCATAGAGGGCAAATAAAACAAAATCTTAAAATTCCAATTCTTTTAAATGGGGATTTGAATCCACTGAATGTTATAGAGATCTCTAGTGCATTGTTTTGTAATACATTGGAGATCTCGCTACCATTCAAGATATTAAAGGCCTAGTTTAAGTTAATGAGAATACAGTAAGCGAAACGCGTTGATCATCACTGGTGCCATTCACCGTATGCTTGCATCCACTGGCTAAGTCTCTCCTGAATTAAGGTACTATATTCAGCCACATGTGAAACACTTTTTTTATTTATTTACCATTGTCTAATAAAGTGTATGATGTTTTTAAAGTCTGCAATATCTTAAAGGGATTTTTTTACGTGTTACACTTCCTATTGCATGTTATAATCTATATGACCCCAGTTTACCCTTTGAGTGCCAGAGGGGTAAGCAAAGCATTGCAAGGCAATACTTTGCATACCCAATTGGCACTCAAAGGGTTAAAGGTGCAACCTGGTCAGCTTACCCTATAGGGCGGTTGGTTTGCCGTGGAATTATTCAATTTCTTCTTAGTACGTCAGCCTCAAATACAGAGCAAGTAACCCTGTGGAATTTTCCATTAATTGGCCTCTGGGTGTCATGTTGAACTTAAACTTTAACAAAGTTCTCAGTAACTATTATCACATCAAATGAAACACCTCTTACTGCAAGTCCTGTCTCTTTGCCCTCATAAAGATGCAGAAGACGTCCAGTGATTGGTAGAACATTACAGAGAAAAGTACAGCATCATCCAGAACCAGACCTGACTTTGCCACCCAGTAACCTTGACCCTGCATAGTAGAGAATTAACCATTTGAAGGCTAGAGGTTAATTTCTCACAAGTATTTATTTCATGGAAAAAGGGCTAGTACAAGTCATATGCAGATTTAACCTCTTAGATGCTAGAGATGTCTCTAGGGCATTGCTTTGCAATATATCTCTAGAATCTAAGGCATTAATTATCCAGTTAAAGGAACAGTAAGCTTTTTATGAAAAATAGATCTCATAGTCCTTTTCAGAGAGATTTCACTCAAAGTTTTATAACTCAAGCATTTTCTTTGCAATCAAACTGTTATCAACAATTCCAACTGATGTCCAAAAGTTTTCCTTTTATAACGCTGCAATTCACTCTGCAGGGAGCCTGAGTTATAGACTGTTGTTCTCCATAGTAATAGTAAGTGATGAGAGCAGCATTTCTTGAGGAAGGCCAGCTGAGCCTGGCTGAAACGCTGAACATTTAACCTTTTGAGTGCCAGAGAGGTACACAACGTATTGCAAAGCATACCCCTCTGGCACTCAAAGGGTTAATAAATACCTGTAGTCCAAGGTGCCTGGGTGCTACGATAAGTTAGTCAGCCAGAGCCACAGGTCTGCACCAGATTGGTGTCCACTACAAGGGGCAACACGAGAGTAGCCAGACAGAGTCACAGGTCAGCACCAGGAGGGATGGTCAGACAAACCAGGTCGTACATGGAGAGGGTAGTCAGCCAGAGCCACAGGTCTGCACCAGATTGGTGTCCACTACAAGGAGTAATACAAGAGAGTAGTCAGCCAGAGTCAGAGGTCCGAACCAGGATGGATGGCCAGACAAGCCTAGGTCATACATGGAGAGGGTAGTCAGCCAGAGCCACAGGTCTGCACCAGATTGGTGTCCACTACAAGGAGTAATACAAGAGAGTAGTCAGACAGAGTCACAGATCAGAACCAGGATGGATGGCCAGACAAGCCAGGTCATACACGGAGCAGATAGTCAGCCAGAGCCACAGGTCTGCACCAGATTGGTGTCCACTACAAGGAGTAATACAAGAGAGTAGTCAGACAGAGTCACAGGTCAGAACCAGGATGGGTGGCCAGACAAGCCTAGGTCATACATGGAGAGGGTAGTTAGCCAGAGCCACAGGTCTGCACCAGATTGGTGTCTACTACAAGGAGTAATACAAGAGAGTAGTCAGACAGAGCCACAGGTCAGAACCAGGATGGATGGTCAGACAAGCCAGGTCATACACAAAGATCAGGAGCAAGAAGTAGAACTGTACTGAACACCAACGTAAGGGTAACTGGATGAAAATCCAGTCCCCTTTAAATACAAGGCGCCAGGAAGTAGATAGGAGGAGCCAGACCAGAACCCAAAGTATAAGAAGATAGCCTACGTCAAATACGCCTCCTTGCTCCCGTAATTGACACACCTCTCCTTGAGATGCATCACATGCCTGAAGCACCACTGCGTCATTTGGAGCATCCGAATCGCTTAGCTCGAGGACATGACACCAAGCACACCCAAGCCCAGTCCCAAAAGCGATGTGTGGGATGACACAGAAGCATCATTATGAGTGATACAACTCCAGCGCCAGCCGAAGCACGACGCTGGATATAGGTAAGCTGTTACAGTAAGCTTCAGGAGTGGTTTCAGTACAATGGACCACATCCAGACAGTGTAACAAGTTATAGTGCAACATAATGAAAACAACATTCCATTATGCATAGCCTTCATTGACTACAAAAGGACTTTGACTTAGAGAAAGAAAAAACATTGATACCCTGATCAACCAAGGAATAGACAGAGCTTATATCAATATCCTCCAATCAATACATGAAAATGCAGCTGCATCAATACAGGTTAACAATGATAAAATCCAGATCAAGATTTAAAAAGGCGTCTGACATGGAGACACAAACGCCTGAAAAGAAACAGTTTCTGCAAACTAAATTGGGACACTTAAAGGGATAGTAATACTTCATTTTTATTAATGCCCTTTAAGCTTGTCTTGAAAAGTTATATACAGTGTTACCTTTCAAATGCTCTGATACATTCTGTTTCGTGGTAAATTTTACATAACAATGTCCTCAAAATCCAAAAACGCCCGTCATGTCTGTTAATCCAAGGATAAGCAAGTTTTCGCCATTATCCTCTAAACGTGCATGATCCCTTGATTTTCTATTTGGGAGGGGGTGGCCCTGTCACTGAGGAGGAGGTGGTGAAGTCCCGCAAGAGTGAGGTGCCTATGTATCAGTGCGCTTGACTCTAGGATAGCTGTGGTTGTACATAGCTTGTAGTGTACAATCCACTGCCTGTCATCCTTCCACATGAAATTGGATGCAATCATACTCATTAAGTGGGCAGAGGGATTTCCTTCAATTCAGACTCTGTGCGGTCCAGAGCACTGACAGCAACAGCGAGCTTTCAAGTTGTTCTATATACAACAACTTGGAAGCCCGCTGTTGCTGTCAGCGCTTTGGAGAGCACAGAGTCAGTGAACTGAAGGAAATCCCTCTGCCCGCGTAACAAGTCTGATTGCTGATTGCATCCGATTACAGCTCTGCAGCAGTCAGTAGTAGAACTTTACCATCTAAGAATGTTGCTGTGCTGCTGGCAGAGGGTCCTATACATCATCCAGACCTGTACAGTTATCACAACCATTGCAGTCTAGTTTTGAGTGCTCTTTCAAAGGTAGCTGACATTCCAGCTATTCAGTCTTTCCTTTGAGGGTTAGCACATGTGAGGCTTCTTTATAAGGATCCAACGTTACCATGGGCATTGAAGTTGGTATTATGGAGGTATTACTTTCCAACACTTTTAAACCAATCTCTTCAATATCTCCCAGACATCTGACTTGCAAAGTAATATTCCTGATAGCAATCTCTGATGCAATCAGACTTGTTATGCGGGTAGAGGGATCTCCTCCAATTCATGGACTCTGTGCGGTCCAAAGCACTGACAGCAACAGCATGCTTTCAAGTTGTTCTATATACAACTTAGAAGCCTGCTGTTGATGTCAGAGCTTCGGAGCGCACAGAGTCCGTAGACTTGTGCGATTCGGTTTGGCCAATTTCGGAATTCGGACGAATAAGGTGTATTCGGCATCATTCGGACCTTCCGAAAGCCAAGGTCCACCCAAAAAAAAAAAGTCAGAATCTGAAACGGACCTAGTCCGAAATTTTGGTGTAAATTTTTGAAATTCGGACGGCGCTTTCCCGCCTGAAACTATTACAATGTTGCTACATGCTGCTAAAAATAGATCTGGTAAAACAGGTGCTTTACAGTTCATGCAAAGTGCAGATATTAACCACATAAGGACACAAGCAATTTTGGCATTTTTGCTATGTGTGTGTTCAACCATAATTCCTATATTTCTCATTTATTGCAAAAATATATATTATATACCATTTTTAAAGGGCAGAAAGGGCTTTAATTTGATGTGACATATACATATATAAATTCTCATTTATTATTAAAAAAATAAAAAAATTACAAAACAAAAAACAAAACACTATTTTTACAGTTTTGGCAGTAATAATGTGTTACATAATGGGTGCAACTTAAAAGTTTAATTTTAATTTTTTATTGAATATTTTAAAGTTTTTTTTAAACTATTAACTATTGCCATCGAACAGGTCCGGTCTGAAATTCGGATCTTCGTAATGGGAAAAAAAAAATTTGTCCGAAATCAAATTTTACTGAAAATTTTTTCCGTGCACAAGTTTAATTGAAGGAAATCTCTCTACCCGTGTATAGAGTTTGATTGCTGATTGCATCCGATTGCAGCTCTGGAGCAGTCAGTAGTCATGGGCCTACAATTACCCCTCCATATAAAAGGGGCTGGATGAGCTGGCCTAGGGGTCATATTATGGCTCCCCCCCCCCCCCCGGAAACATTTCTACGGACACCCCTGGCAGTAGTAGAACTTTGCTATCTAAGAATGTTGCTGTGCCTGCTGACAGAGGGTCCTATACATCATCCAAACCTGTACAGTTATCACAACCATTGTAGTCTAGTTTTGAGTATATATTGTGAACGGATAAACTGTTTTAATAAAATATATTGGTCATCTCATGTCTGTATATATTGTAGAAGAATACTAGCAAAAAAGAGCTGTAGATTGGATTAATAGGATTAATTTTTATTTTATCACATCCCCCAATCCGCTCTGTTTAGAAAAGTTCGGTGTTTAGGATGTATTATGTGAGCAAACACTCGGCCATTAAAACTTAACCTTTATTTAAAATATGTTTCATTAAAACAAACGTAAATATATCCTTACTCCCAAACTAATTTGGTGAGTTATTAATATCCTATATAATAATTCGCTAAGGATGTTTGTCAGAAGCCGTTGTGCGCAGTAGAGACTGCCCAAACGCACAGAATGCTGGGAGCACAGAATGTTGGGAGCACAGAAAGACTGTAGGGAGCACAGAATGCTGGGAGTTCTGAGCTGGGAGCACAGAATGCTGGGAGTTCTGAGCTGGGTGCATTCTGTGCTTTCTGTCAGTCTCTACAGTGCATGACTGCGTCAGCAGCAGGACGCAGAGCAGGACTGGCCTTTTAACATCACACGGACCTTGGCTTTTACACTAGTAGGTATATAAAATCCGTGATTCGCAGTCACTGGAGACAAGATCAAATAAAAGACTTCTCATCTCCTTTTATTTTATTTCAAGGTGTGTAGTGTGTTTTCAATTATTAATTTGGCTCTCTTTTAGTTAAGGACCAAATTCTAATAAAAACCAGCTGTATTGTCTCGTAGTATTTTTCTTTCTACTATACAGATTATATACTTAATATCTATTTCACTAGTCTGCAAGGAAAGGTAGCGATAATTTAGAATCAATTAACTGGGGTATGAGGCGTTATTGTTTTTGTAAGTGTTACATAGTCTTTGTTTCACAGTATCTCTGCTGTGAAACATTTGTTTGTAACCCTGCCGGTTTAAATCTCAGTTTAATAAAAGGGACACCATTAACCCTTTCTGTGCTATAACTTAAATGGATAGTAATACTTCATTTTCTCTTTATTTTATTTTGTAGGCATTAAAAAAACATGAACAATGATATAAGTCTTATCTCTCGAACCTTTATGGTTTAAGAGATATTCACAAGCAAAGTTTCCCCCTGCCTGCCTTTTACCTAGTGTAAGCCATCTCTTCTCAGATGTGGAATCTGGTTGTAAGACCAGACAGATAACAGAAGGGGACAATCTTCTTCCTATGAGAACAATGAAAACCCTGCCCCCCTTGACAAGTTTTTCAGGTTTTTCCCTTATCTTAATTGAAGATTGTCCCTCTCTGCAGTCTAACTGGGCACCTCCCTTCTGCTCTGGCTGAGCAGTGTTACATCAGTAAAAGGGGCGGGAGGGGGATACTTTGTCATTGAATTACTCTTGAACTACAACTCTGACAGAATTGAAATAACACTCTCTAAAGTCCAAATACTACAATAATTAAATAGAGCTGCTTTTATTATGAAACATTACTATCCCTTTAACACAGATTTGTTTGTCAAATCCCATTCTTTTGTATCGGGTTATTATGCGGTATCTCCTTAGAGAGGAATTAACTTCAATCCTGATAGTTAAAACGGCACATTAGTCTTTAGCATATTTGAGTTACACAAGACTCTGTTTGATAAATTATTTTCTATGCCCAATCTTCCTTTATCTTAGTTAGGCTGATATTTCTAGCGCAGTGGCCTGATCCGTGCTGGTGACCCTGCTTCCGTATAAGCCCACAGGATCGCTATTGAGGTGAGCAGGTCACTTATGGCGCGATGCAAGAAAGGTTTGCATTGGATAAAGGCATTTTTGTGCACCGATAGATTCTGCACATGTTCTAATCCAGGAAGCTAAATACCGAACGCTTTTGAATTGCGCATGAAAAATTCAATTTTATGACAACAGTACACAGACGTATAAATCCATTCGCAATAGCAGTTCTTGCATTAGGTGCATTTGCTATTCCACTCACACAGACTCGTTAATCTTAGCCACACCCACAAAAAAATAAGTATACACAGTAGTTCGCTAATCTTGAATTTTCACGTGCAATTCAACAAAATCATGCGCAAACCTATTCCCTAGTGGTTTTCACACGGGAAATAGCGATTGCGCACGTTTCCTGCATTGCGCCATTAGTGTGAGGCTCATTTGTTTCTCAGTCTATCGTTCAAGTAATTGACTAGGTTTTTTTCCTCTTTTCCTCCGGTGCTACTGTTTCTTATTTCTACGGATATATTCAGTCTCATTCAGGCAGTTCCCTACATTCAGCTAGCTTTGCGGATTACCGTTACCAGTGCTCCACATTCTCACTGTTCTAAGATTTCTGCCTTATGGACTGCATATAACTGAAGACCCTGTGATTTTTAAGTCATATGGGGGGAGAGATTGGGGTACAGGCCCAGTTGGGGGATTTGATGAAATAAATATTAATCCTATTAACCCAATCTACAGCTCTTTTTTTGCTAGTGTTCTTCTTCTTTTTCATTAGTCTAGTTTGGAGTGCATGGAAACGGAAGCTTCGATTTTGAGAAGGAAGGCATTCTTTAACTCCTTAAGGGCCGTCATGGGTTGTTATCCCTTTAAGGACCCATGATGGTCCAGGACCGTCATGGCTTAAATGATAGCAGCGTGACTCCGTGCACACTGCTGTCATTAATTCCAGGCTGAGACTGAGCTCTCCAAGACCGGGGCGTTCAGTCTCAGCTCTTCTTGCTTGTGCCGGTTCATAGCATCGATCACATGTACCGGCATTGTGAGAGACAGAGTCAGTACAGAAAGCATGCTATCTCTGCGTGTCTCTTCTGCCTCTGTCTCCCTTGCTATCAAAGTAAGGGAGACAGAAGTAGAGAGGAGACACCTAGTGGTAAATTAAAATACAGCAGCTGGGGGTATTAACCCCTTCACTGCTGGTGCTGGAGGCTGGCTAAATGCAGGTCAATTTCTGACCTGCAATGATACACTTTAAATATAAAAAAAAAAAATATTTTATTAAAAAAAGAAAAATCTCATTAAACAATTTTGTAAGTGTGATTATTGTGCAGCCATGTAATACACTGATACACGCCGCCAAATGTCAGGGATAAAAAAGTGACAAAATAGGGTGGGAAAAAGGGATATGGGGATTTTCACCTGGGGGGAACAGTGGCCAAAAATGTAATCCTTTGTGCCCAATTGATCCCAAGAGAAAAAACAAAAATTGTGGGTTTTTTTTTACATTTTTTTTAGTTTTAATAAAGTAAATGGTTGGTTATATATATATATATGAGGGGTATCAAAAGAAAGCCCTATTTGTGCTTAAAAAAACAGTATATAATTTATGGAGGTGGAATAAAAGCCTAAGAGGGAAAACACTGTTGAACAAAGACATAGTCAAAAAGGTCAGACCTCATATTGTCCCAGTCCTTAAAGGGTTAAACTTAAATATTCCTGATAGCAATTTCCACTGCTGGAAGAGTTTCAGACATGACAGAGTGGATGCAGTCAGACTCGCTATGCAGGCAGAGCGATTACCTTCAATTAAATGACTCTGTGTGCTCCAAAGTGCTGACAGCAACACATACCTCCCAAGTGTCCCTCTTTAGGAGGGACAGTCCCTCTTTTAGACCCAAATCCCTCTGTCCCTCTTTCCCACCCTGATGTCGCTCTTTTTAGGAGATCACACTGTGTGGTGTGTATATAAGTGTATAATGTTGCTCCACAGGAATAAAACTCACATTAATGTTTGTTTAAATGTCAGTATATGTGTTTCTAAATTAGTATGTGTAAATAAAATAATTTGGTCTAGTTATAAGTTATTTATTAGCATACCTGGGAACTTCCAGTTGAGGGCTACCCGGAGGGTAGTCCTCTGTTCAGCAGGGGGTGACAAAAATGACGATAATCGCGTCAAAAAGGGGCGGGGCTTGCCGCAAGGGGGGGGGGCTTAACCCTTTGAGTGCCAGAGTGGTACGGAATGCATTGCATTCCTTACCACTCTGGCACTCAGAGGGTTAAAGGTGTCACACAGAAGGCTGGGGAAGGAGGAACAGCGGGAGAAAAAGCAGATGTGGCAGAGTTTCAATAGAAACTCTCCACATCCGGAGGAATCAGCCTCTGCCACGGAGACCCGGTAAAGCTCTGTCAGAACCGGAGTCTCCGGGGCAGAACCGGAGTCTCCGGGGCAAATCCGGAGAGTTCCCAGGTATGTTTATTAGGTTACACCAAGAGGTGTCAATATAGCCTGTCATTCTCCTCCCACCTCCTTCTCAGCTGCCCCCGGAAGCGTGTCCATGCTTCACTTCGGTGTGGTGTGAATGGCTCCTAGCTTTACAGGAAGCGGCGATTAGCATTATACTGAGGTTGCAGTAGTAGTATTATGAGGTTGCAACCTCAGTATAATGCTAATCGTGCTGCAGCTACAGTATGCGGAAGTGGATAACTTTGAAGTGTAATATCTTAACCCTTTGAGTGCCAGAATGGTACGGAATGCATTGCAAAGCAATGCATTCCGTACCACTCGGGCACTCAAAGGGTTAATAATTAAGTTTAAAAAAAAAAAAAAAGAGAGCACCTTTCCTAATGTTTCGTATGTAATTAAACAAATGCTCAAAAGTTTTCTGTATGTGAATGTTCCCCTTTAAGGTCTGAAGACAAAAATCAACAAAACACAAGTCATGTTTAACAAATGACACAGCTGACACAGCATACAACCAACTTGCCATTACACTAAATACTTTGCTATTACAATAAACAATTGTAGGTGAATTATCCATGCTTGGCATGCAATTGCCAATACACACGGCCCAGGGAATACTTTCTATTGCTAAGACCAAACTGCTCGGTCAAGTCCAAACTGTAACACACTTTATTGTACAAACTTCCAGTCTTTTATACATGGTGAACCACATCAAGATACAATACTAGACAATGAACAGTGACAGATGGTGTAAACATAACACAAAGGGCCAGACATGATTACATTATTCATACAAAGGGACTGATGAGGGGTAAACACTGTGACAAAAGGCTGAGGGACTCAAATACACATCTTTACACAATGGCCAGGGGGCTGAAGCATCTTTGAATATTCCGCTTCAACCCCTGGCCAATCAGGAGCCTGGAATCTGATGGCCATCTCAGCCAATCAGAACTGGTAGGCGGGCAAACAACCGACCAATCCGAAGGGCACCTACTTTTCCCATGCAAAGTCAATGGAGTCCCTTTAACTCAGACTGGCCAATCAGGAAGCTGCCTACCCTCCCATGTTAAGTCTATGGGGCTTTTGAATAGTTTGCCCCACACAGCAGCCAGCCTGCGGACGGCTTATAGTCTGTGGATTTCAGCCTTTTGGAAAAGGTTTATTCTCCATAACTCCACCAGGTTCCATGTACCGGCCTATGGCCGTGAATTCAGTCTTTTGGAGGAGCTGTTCTTCACGTAACCCCTAACCAGACTGCCAGACACTGATCCACGGCCGCCACAATGACCCTTAGGCGGCAGGCTGCCATAGTTTTTTCAATCGTTGCAAAGTAACGGCCTAGGGTCCGTTACAATGCAGTATTACTATCCCTTTAAAGGGGACCTATCACCCCTATACAAGTTTGTCTTAATAGTTATCTTATATAGCAAATATGTTGAATACTGCATTAATTTTTTTTTATCGCTATTTTTCCAAAATTCAAGGAATAAATACTGCCCTGCACCCTACTTCCGGATAGACTGCGGTTACCAGCTCTGTACTGCAGTCTGTCACTCTGCCTCTGTTTCCCTCCCTCTATCCAGCATCCTCCAATGACAGAAGATTTCTGTCTGTAAGATGGAACATTCTGTTCCTTGAATGAATGTTAATAAGTGACAAGAACTGGTGGCATAACACATAATCTGCCATTCCCTATCTGTTGTAATATCTTGTTTTTCTAGCGATGTCTCCAGTACATTGCATCACTATGCGTAACAGATGTCTCTTTAATCTAAGGGTCTAAAAACATAGAACATGTCATAATACAAAGTTTTTACATCTCAAGTGTATTTTTCTAAATCAAACTGTTAACTACAGCATCAATTAGTGTCTAAAAGAAAATTGTTTTTAGTAATGCATTCTTTGACAGAGCTGGAATCATAGACTACTGTTATAGAAACAGAATCACCTGGTAAACACCATAGAACATTTCACTTAAATGGATAGTAATGTTTCATAATAAAAGCAGTTCTAATTAATCGTATTTGGACCTTGGAGAGTATTATTTCAATTTTGTCAGAGTTGTATTTCAAGAGTAATTCAATGACAAAGTATCCCCCTTCCACCCCTTTTACTGATGTAACACTGCTCAGCCAGATCAGAAGGGAGGTGCCCAGGTAGACTGCAGAGAGGGACAATCTTCAATTAAGATAAGGGAATAACCTGAAAAACTTGTCAAGGGGGGCAGGACTTTCATTGTTCTCATAGGAAGAAGATTATCCCCTGCTGTTATCTGTCTGGTCTATGGACTGGATTCCACATCTGAGAAGAGATGGCTTACACTAGGTAAAAGGGGCGGGAGGGGGAAACTTTTTCCTTAAATTACTCTTGAACCACAACTCTGACGGTATTGATATAACACTCTCTATGGCCCAAATACTATGAAGATTAATTGGAGCTACTGTTTTTGTGAAACATTACTATCATTTTAAATGTATACAAAAAGGTTGAGCCCTATGACATATATTTTTTCATTTAATAAGTTTACTTCTCCTTTAATATATTATTAATATATTAACTAATTTTTAAATAGGAACTAAGACCTCCTAATAATAACCCCCCCAGAAAATCCCAATGTCTCCTGTGAATTTTGCCCTTGTGCCTTTGTCAAAGTGATAACGTGGGTTATGCACTAAGGCGTAATAAACAAGTGATAAAGCGGATATGACTTCTCTAGTGATATCACTTCTCCAGTTCCTATGTTATTCTATGAAACCTATGCACTATTATTTCTCAAGCTTTGGAGATCTTAGTACATAGGCTTTATAGAATAACATAGGAATTGGACAAGTGAGAAGTTATCTCCACTTTATCACCTCTTTATCACGCCTTAGTGCATAATCCCCATTATCTTCAATCAATCCTGTGGGGAGTAGTACTAAGATAGACTAAAAATGTGACAAAGAGGAGATAACGGGGTTATGCACTAAGGCGTGATAAAGAGGTGATAAAGTGGAAATTACTTCTCCACTGATATCACTTCTCCAGTTCCTATATTATTCTATGGAGCCTATGCACAAAGATCTCCAAATTTGGAGAAATATTAGTGCATTGGCTCCATAGAATAATATAGGAACTGGATAACTGATATCACTGGAGAAGTTATCTCAGCTTTATCACCTCTTTATCATGCGTTAATGCATGTCCCACAATGTCTGTGCTAAGATCAGGAGGGAGATGCACTAAGGTGTGATAAAGCGGTAATAAAGCGCAGATGACTTCCCCAGTGATATCTCTTCTCCACTTCCTATGTTATTCTATGGAGCCAATGCACTAACATATCTCCAACTCTGGAAGTCTTACTGCATAGACTCTATTGAATAACGTAGGAACTGGAGAAGTGATATCACTGGAGAAGTCATCTCCACTTTATCACCTCTTTATCACTCTTTAGTGCATAACCCCCCAGTTCTCCAGTTACGATGTTATTCTATGGAGCCTGTGAACTAAGATTTCTCAAGTCGGAAAAATCTTAGTGCATTGACTCTTTAGAACTGGAGAAGTGATATCGCTGGAGAAGTTATTTTGTAATATTTATATATACAATAACACACTTATATATATGTAGCTTGTTAAAACAAAGGTTAGTTGAATTCTTCACAAGGTAAAAATACAAGAAAAGGAATTTTTGGTTTAAAATTAACTTCATGATCTTGTGACAGTGTTTTTGGTTAGATATTAATTGTCACATACTTTTCTTACAGAGACAAATGTGACATGACAATTATAAACTTGCACCGAATACAATTATTTATATTAATCAGTATTTGAACTCTCGGACACATTATTGATGTGCATAGTAGATGATTGTCTTTGTAATTTCAGAGAGAACATTCCACTGTGTGTCATGAAATAAATGTATCGGTTGGGAAATGTCTTCTCAAAAAACAAATAATAATAAATTGGAGGATTTGTGGAAATGTTAAATGTTGGAAAAGATTTAAAGGGGAACTACCACCCCGAAAAACTTTACATTAATTAAGTCTTCATCTGGCGACTAGCTGCTTAGTAGCGGTAGTCGCCAGAAATATTGCCTGGTTTCAAAGATTTTCGAGTTTTTCGGAGGCTGACAGTAGCAGGAAGCACAGACATCTCGTCACAGTGACGTCCATGCGCCTGCGCTGTCAGTCCCTTTTGAAACCAGGTAATATTTCTGGCGACTAGCGCTAAGTCGCCAGATGAAGACTTAATTAATATAACGTTTTTGTGGGGTGGTAGTTCCCCTTTAAACCTTTGAGTGGCAGTGGGGTATGCAACGCATTGCATGACCCTCTGGCACTCAAAGTGTTAAAAGATCACCACCACTAAGTTGCCAGGGCGGGATTTACATCTCAGGAGCCTGTAGGCTCCACATTACCCTCACTTTGCCCCCCGTATCTGTTTCCTACCTCCCTGGTGGTCCAGGGGCATGGCAGGAGAGGTCTGTGCCTCCTTCTGCACAGACCTGTAGCTGCTGTTGCTCCCGCGTGGTCTTTAGGAATGCAGAGCACTGGGACATGATGTCATTAATAAAGAACCGACGAGCGAGCTCAGCAGCTACATGCGGGAGGCTGGTTACAGTTGTCACTGTGAGCACAGCTCAGCTTTGTGAATGAAAAAAAAAAAAAAATTGATTCCAATGACAGACGCCCCTCTGTGGGGTGTGCCTGCAGGCAGATGTCTACTCTGCCTTATGGCAAATCCAGCCCTGTAAGTTGTAATATGTTATCATATGAAGTGGTATGTTGTAGAATTCATAGATATACATGTAATTACTTTCATAGGTTCTGAAGAATTAACATTTCCTAATAATAACCCTCCCCACTTAAATTACTATGGCCAGAAAAATCCTAATGTCCCTATGAACTTTTTCCCTAGCTCTTTGGTTCAAGCGATAACATCTTCAATAAATCCTAGATGTCCTGTCCATTGAGGCAGACATGACAGCTACAAGCTGAACCAAAGAACCTCAAACTCTACTCATTGCACACTACCATGTGCGCCATATTTGTTACTGACATGTTCACATCAGAAATAATCCCCCCTCCAGCTTCTCTTACTGCAAAGCACCAGTGTGGCAAATAGTTTTGGGATCTATAGAGAGGCAAACATACAGAGTAATTTTAATGTATTAGGGTATGCAAACCCCTTGAAGAAAAAGTTGATCTGTCGCTTCTCTATAAATTTCCAAGTTTCTTCCTTCAAGCACGATTGAGTGGCCAATAAACAGATGAGGCTCAAAGATGGAACTCATGGGGGGAGGAGTGATCAGCCAATAGTACAGTGACATCACCGAACAGACAGACGTAATAAGCATGCGTTCCAAGAATGGAACACAGCAATGACGTCATATCCAGTTCGCATGCACTGTATGTTTGGGGAAAATGGATGTTTGTGAATCTACAGTGGTTTGGCTCAACTTTGGATATGAATATATATGGAGTGATCCAGGTCAGTAAATATTATTATTACTCTTGAGGAAGTGGCACAGTCTGACACCACGAAACGCGTTGAGTGAGACTATTTTCCCCATTGTGGGTAATACTTTGATTTTTTGATTACTGATTATATTATTTTGTCTTTATAACTAGTGTATTGTCTATTTCTGTTTACCTTTTTATTATCTGTAGCCTGGGAATCGGATCCCTACAGTAGATAGGTGGGCTATAATAACCTGCCTGATATTGTGAGACTTTTTCAGGCTCTGAGGATATCTCTCAGTTACCTGTAACTGTCATTTTAATAAATAAATATAGGGTATTTTACTTTTCAACCCCCATATTATATGTAAGGTTTGTATACTCGCTTTTTTTCTATCATTTTATTAAATAGTTCCTAGTGAGGTCCGCCTTCTGGACCTTGGTGTGCGGAAATGGGAACAATGGGAACGACATCTAATCTTACTTCAAACAATCTCTTGGAGCCAGTGGAAGTGTCATCAGCCTGGAGTGATGCTCCAATATCCAGTGCAGGTGCATCAAACTGAGAGGCAGGTTAAACCTCTCTGAAATGTGAGTAAACCCAATTGGGGGGAAAGAAAATAACATATATACCCATATTGTTTCAATACTGCACTTAGATGTGTTGTGGTTGCGCTTCTTGTGTTTTCTAAATTCTCTAGATTACTCTTTTGTGACCAGAAGTTCTATTACAATAAGCAGCACCCAACACGGGGGTAAGTTCATTTAAATATTCTCCTTTTAGTCTAGTTTTTTTTATCTTTATATTGACTGAGCGCATAACTTTATGTTCCTTGAGAACATACAGTTTTTTCTATATATACAAGAAGAACCCAAGTAAATAAAATATGACGCATAGCAAGGAATGAGGGACCCTCCAACTTTGGTGATTTTGAAGAACTTTCATAATCACCTATTATGCTGTATTATTTCTATTTAGAAAACGAGTTTAGATTTATTTATTGATATGGATAGCCCACCATATATTTTAGTAAAATTAAAGAAAACAGTAAAAAAAAATGTAAAAAAAAAACACCATTTTTTTTTCTCTTGGGATAATTTGGGCTCAGTGGGTTAAATTTTTATGGACACTGCATGAAAGGTATGACCGGTCAGTCATACCTACAAAATGGGCAGTTTTAAGTGGGCACTGTCCCCCTGGGCGAAAAACCCCATGTCCCTTTTTCCCACCCTATTTTCCTACTTTTATTATTGATTAAATTTGGTGGTGTGTATAAATGTATTACATGGCTCCACAACAATCACACTTCCACTTTTGATAATTGACTTATTGTTTTTTTGAAATAAAAATTTTTTTGCAAAATAATTGTGTTGTGTCTTTTTAAAATAAATAAATAAATAAAAACAAAAGTTGATTTTAGCAGGTCAAAAATTGACCTGCTAACAGCCAGCCTCCAGCACAACAGTGAAGGGGTTAATACCCCCAGCTGATGATTTTTTTTACACCAGTAGGTGTCCCCTCTCTGCTTCTCTGTCCCTTATTTTGCTGGTAAGGGACAGACATGTGCCGGTACATGTGAAGCGTTTAGTCTCAGCCTGGAATAAATGATAGCAGCGTACACGGAGGCACACTGCTATCATTTATCCCATGACGATCCAGGACCTACACGGGTCCTTCAGTGGAATCTACCTGTGATGGTCCTGGACCGTCATGGGTCCTTAACGGGTTAAGTGAAATCCACCTCAGATTTTTCCGGTCCATAAGGAGTTAAAATTTATTAGTGTTATTTTAACCCGTTCAGTATCTGAGAAGTGTTCATTGCATTGTTTTGTCCCTGAAAGGGTTAAGATCATCCACAAAATATAACCTGGCGATATATCACATAAATGTGTGACACATGGACACAGCTTAGGCTCAGGACATAGTTTCTGCATAGCTGCTTTATGTATCATTGATTACATTTCTACCAGAATCTTGTTTAGCAAATCAAGTTATACCAAAAGATTTTCAAATGCATTATAGGAGGAAGACAATGAGTCAAACTCGGTCACAGATGATATTAAAAGTAAATTATCACTGATTCTGGTAATTCAAACAATCTTTCACTTAAAATCTTTATAAAAAGCCAAAATTGGCACATGCCAAGGTTAATGTTTGCTTAAAAGCACATTAAGCAAACATCATTGGCGGAGTGCAAATTATTTTAATTTTCTCTACGTATCACTGATAAGAACTAACAATGCATGTTGGTTAATAAAACATCAAGTACAAATTCAGCACTGCTGCAGTTCTGCTAGCCAGATTATATATTGTTAATATAGTCCAGTCATTCTTATGTAATTATTATATGAGTATCCTGACTGGTGATAGAACTAGGGGGAGATGCACTAAGGCATGATAAAGAGGTGATAAAGCAGAGATAACTTCTCCATTGATATCACTTTCCCAACGTTGGAGATCTTAGTGGAGAAGTCATCTCCGCTTTATCACCTCTTTATCATGCATTAGCTCACAACCCCCTATTCTTTTTAATGTTATAAGGACCAGAGAGGTATATATTGAAAAGCAATGCATTTCATACCCCTCTGGTCCTTAAATGGTTAATGGCCAGTTACCAAGTTTTACTAAGTCTTTTCCTGTTGTATCACACTTAGTAAAAAGCCCAGGGCTACTTTGTGCGGCCCCACAATGGCTCATATCACCCTCTGAGGCAGTGGCGTAACAATAGGGGTCGCACCTGTGACCGGGCACGTCACTTCATGGGGCCTGGCCACCCCCTGCGAAGCCATCGCCACTCGCCCGTAGCCCCTGCCCGCAGCTGCTCAGCTCCCATAACTGAGAGCCATGCAGGAGCGGGTGATGGAGGTAGGAGATGGACATGGGGCAATGTGAAGATGGGGGGGGGCCCGGAGGCAGTTTCTGAACCAGGGCCCGGTGGCTTCTAGTTACGCCACTGCTTTGAGGGGGTCAGAAAACTGATCCCCTTGGCTTGAACATAACCAAGAAATATGCGGATTTCAACCACAAACTTTGCATGTTCAGCACAGCCTTCATAGGCCCTCTTTGTTAGTCTTTCATCAGCACAGCCTTCATAGGCCCTCTTTGTTAGTCTTTCATCAGCACAGCCTTCATAGACCCTCTTTGTTAGTCTTTCATGCTAGATTCCAAGAGTCTATAGGGACTGTGTTTAGCAGGTCGAGAATGAGTTGTGGCACTTCAAAACATAAAATTTGACTGCAGATAAGAACCATTCATCCCATCTAAACTGCCCATTTTTCATACTGTAAAAACCTCGAACCATATTTGGTCCATGGTCTTTAATTGTATTAACCTCTACCTCTTCTGCACGAGGCTATTCCATTTCTCTTTCACCCACTCAGTGACTTAAAACTTTATTACATTACATCTAAACCACTGTCCCTAGACTATGACCTATTGTTCCTACATTGTTCTAACATTTTTACTCCTTTGAAATGTACTTCCCTCTGTACTTTGTTGAATCCCTTTATGTATTTAAATGTTTCTGTCATATCCCCCCTCTCTCTCCACTAAGTGATACATGTTCAGATCCTTTAGTCTATTCGGATAATTTTTATCCTGTAAACCATTCAAAGCAGGGGTTCTAGGTTCTAAAAAGGTCTGGAGCTAGAGCCCATGGCAAAATTAAACAGAGCGCCCCCCGCTTGCAGAAGTGATGATAACGTTCTAGTGAGAAGTGGGTTTTCCTCACGCAATGTAACTTTTAATTTTTACTAATTTCATTCTAATGCAAAGCAAAGAATTAAGAAGAAAGCCATTTTATGGTCAACTCTTGCCATTTTTTGTTCTAACCCATTGTACTTGAGGCAGTTCTGTGTTATTAATATATAGTACAAAAATGAAAGGTATCTGTGTAATTACTGTGTAAATAAGGACATACCTAGGTAGGCATCCATCATATAGCAGTCAGGTATTTCTATATAATTAGTGTGCATGTGAATGATGGCTATCCACCTACATAAATCATTACAATCAGTAATTATATAGATACACCTGACTGCTGTATGATGGACTTCTACCTAGGTAAGTGCTTCTGTTACCCCCAGGAATTATATAGATATACCTGACTGCTGTATGATGGACTCCTACCTAGGTAAGTCCTTCTGTTACACACAGTATTATATAGATACACCTGACTGCTGTATGATGGACTCCTACCTAGGTAAGTGTTTCTGTTACACACAGTAATTATATAGATACACCTGACTGCTGTATGATGGGCTCCTACCTAGGTAAGTACTTCTGTTACACACAGTAATTATACAGATGCACCTGTCTGCTGTATGATGGACTCCTACCTAGGTAAGTGCTTCTGTTACACACAATAATTATATAGATACACCTGACTGCTGTATGATGGACTCTTACCTAGGTAAGTGCTTCTGTTACACACAATAATTACTGTGTATAACAGAAGCACCACTCTCTCAGGCCTGCTGTGTCTGCAGCTTCCTAACTCAGCAGCTCACTTAGACTTAAAGCATTACACATTCTGAGAGTCTGAAAACTAGAAAGACCATAAGACTTTTATTTATTTATTCCTAATTATCACAAAAAGACTATAAACCGACCCATCCATGTATATTCCAACAACAATTACTATACCATTTCTAAAACAATCTCTGTTTATATCAGTAACTCAGCCAATTGATCACAGCCACACTATTCTAATCAGCCATTTAATTACCACCACATTGTGCCACACAGTCACTATGCCAAAGAAATGTATTTCTGTGCCAGTGTGCCATCGTTGTTTAACTTGTGATCCATCAACATAGGACTCTCATGCCTATTGAACCATCACAGATGTGAATCCTTAACTCTACTCTACTCTAAAAAAGCACACGGGTTGTACTGGTGGACTGGCACAGTGAACACTTAGTCCTCTATGTACATTTCAGCCCACTTATCTTTCTGCTTACCTGAATTAAGTAAAGAAGGGAGAAATTTACAGCTCAAATAAGTTTGTACTAGTAAAGAAAGCTCAGTCTAAGTGATGTAAAGGAGACCAGTTCTTCACCATCAAATGCCCATATAAATATAGAGTTAGTATTAAAAGTAAATCTTAATTCTATTAAAATGGTAACCAGCCAAGATAACTCTCTAAATTGCTGGAGAGTATACATGTGAGAATTAAAAATGGAACTAAGTCCACTAAACAGGAGAAAAAACAATTAACACCCAACTGAACAGCAGAAATTAGACCCTTAGGATTTCCTCAATGGTTGGGTGCAGAGCAATCAAAAAGTAAGATTTGGCACCTAAATAGCAAAGCTTACAAGACGTTTGTAAGTGATTGCTTATAAAGATGGCTTCACTTACATGTTATGGGCTTTGCTGTTTAGATGCCAAATCTTACTTTTTGATTGCTCTACACCCAACCATTGAGGAAATCCATAAGGACTCATTTCTACTATTCAGTTGGGTGTTAAAGGGATAGTAATACTTCGTTTTAACTTTATTTTATTTTGTAGGCATTAAAAAAACATGAAGAACGATATAAGCCGTATCTCTCAAACCTTTATGGTTTAAGAGATATTCACAAGCAAAGTTTCCCCTCCCGCCCCTTTTACCTAGTGTAAGCCATCTCTTCTCAGATGTGAATCTGGTTGTAAGACCAGACAGATAACAGCAGGGGACAATCTTCTTCCTATGAGAACAATGAAAGCCCTTCCCCCTTGACAAGTTTTTCAGCTTTTTCCCTTATCTTAACTGAAGATTGTCCCTCTCTGCAGTCTACCTGGGCACCTCCCTTCTGATCTGGCTGAACAGGGTGGGGATACTTTGCTTGTGAATATCTCTTAAACCATAAAGGTTTGAGAGATAAGACCTTGGTTGGTTACCATTTTAATAGAATTAATAAAGATTTACTTTTAATACTGACTCTATATTTATATGGTCATTTGATGGTGCAGAACTGGTCTCCTTTAGATCATTTAGACTGAGCTTTCTGTACTAGTACAAGCTTAGATGAGTTTAGCTGTAAATGTCTCCCTTCTTTAGTTGTTTAAGTAGATTGAAACCTGCTGCACAGATTACTACACAAACACCTTGTTTCAAATTAACTGCTTATCTAAACTGACATACAAAAGGAATATTAGTTTACTTTTATGTAAAAAAAAAAAACAAAAAAAACTGTGTCAAGGAGTAGGATAAAATGCTTCCTATTGATCCCCATCCCCAAACAGGATATAGTGAAGGTGCAGACCAAACACGCAGGTACCCTGAACTTTTGTATCAGAAGTTTCCTGTGTCCTGCGAGATCAGTGGCATGAACAGGTCAGTATTCCATCCACTTTCCTCTCATATGGTTTTTCCCCAATAGAGCATCATAGTCAATTCACTCGTTCAGTTAGCTCAGTGGAGACAGGGCTGGTTGGGCTTTTGGGAAATAAGGCCTCCAATCCTCTGGCTTGTGTGCTGCACTGCTCCTCCTTCAGCCAGGCCATGAAGCAATGTCACCACTCCGCTTCGTTATCATCAATGCCCTACAGAAATGTGTCACCGTCATACGCACTTGACAGTCAACGAGAGTGGAGAATCCTGGCAAAACTCTACTCTCTCATTGGTTGCAGTGCGTCTGCAACCTATTGGAAAGATACTGGACGGCAAGGCACATCTTAGGTAATACCGTCAGTACCTTGCTTCATTGTTTGTTTATATTATTTAGGGGTGAGCGGTAGAACCACTATTAAATACAGTTTAATTAAGGCTGAAATTAAGAGTGGCCACAACATTTGGGGCTACCCTCAGGGCCACAGCATTCGGGGCTGCCTGTGGCTACACTCGGGGCTTCAGCCCCCTTAGCCCCCCCTAGCGACACCTCTGATTCAAAGTATTTTAACAAAATTGATACATTAAGATTATCTCTCATTTTCAAGTATGGACTGAAGTATAGATGTTATTATTACCCAACTTAGTGCAGATACCTCCTCTTCATTCTTAGTTCTGCTGTTATTACTACATTTGCAGTGTATTTCTCTTTTCTGTGGTTTTTCCACTTCTGCTAAATGATATTCAGATGAAAAATATAAGTCAATGTATGTGAGGGGCTCTGAGGAGGAACAAATGCAGTTTTCCTTGTTCTGTGGCTAGTCACCGCTC
Organism: Rhinophrynus dorsalis; assembly: GCA_037306005.1. Classification (NCBI taxonomy): domain Eukaryota; kingdom Metazoa; phylum Chordata; class Amphibia; order Anura; family Rhinophrynidae; genus Rhinophrynus; species Rhinophrynus dorsalis. The sequence goes on from CM074727.1 coordinate 143,497,721, forward strand.
ACATTTTAGCTCTCTGTTACCATTATAAAGGAGAAATATCCACATGCATATTAAACAAATTCTTTCCAAAGTGTCAGGCCAGTTCCAAAATGACACGTAAGTCCCCACTGCACAGGAAAAAACAGCAAAGCCCAGACGTATGTTTCGGCCTTGTTTGTGCTTTGTCACTGCGTACCTCCCAAGTGTCCCTTTTTAGGAGGGACAGTCCCTCTTTTAGATCCAAATCCCTCTGTCCTTCTTTTCCACCCTGATGTCCCTCTTTTTAGGAGTTTAGACTAGGTAGTGTGTATATAATTGTATCGTACTGCTCTACAGCCATAAAACTCACATTAATGTTTGTTTAAACATCAATATATGTGTTTATAACATTAGTCTGTGTAAATAAAATACTTGTTATAAGTCATGTATTAGGTTGCACAAGAAGGTGTCAATAGGTCATGAAATAGCATAAAAATTCTCGGTAATTCCCGGCCCACCAGCCACACCCCTAGCCACACCCCCTAAAACACAAGTGTCCCTCTTTAGCAATTTGAAATGTTGGGAGGTATGTCTCTGAGGTGCAACTGGTTATCCTAGGCACTGATAGGAAGGGGTCCAAGTCCAGATTACCCTTCACACTAAGTTAGACACCCTAAGAGTTTTTTTTTAAAGACGCCAAAGAAAGTGAGAGGCTCTGAGGATGAACAAAAGAAGCATTACCTGTTCTGAGGCCAGTCACCTCTCAAGACCATTCCATTTTAGCTAGCTAGTGCCAGTATAGAGGTTAACCCTTTGAGTGCCAGAGAGGTATGGAACATATTGCTTTGTAATGCGCTCCGTACCTCTCTGCCACTCAAAGGGTTAAAATTCCATGCACATGTTAGACTAATCTTATCCAAAAGGGCAATCTAGTCCTAAAATACCAAGCAAGTGCCCGCTGCAGAGGAAATATTAGCTAACCCCAAACCTACGTTTTGGCCTTACTTGGGCCTCATCAGTGATGTGCAGCTTATAGGGATGAGCGAGCACCCCGATGCTCGGGTGCTCGGGTGCTCTGACCGAGCACCCCCTGATGCTCGAGTGCTCGGCCGAGCACCCGAGCCCCATTCAAATGAATGGGAGCACTCGAGCATTAAACCAGGCACCCCCTGCTCTGATGAGCGGAGGGTGCCTGGTCAATGTCCCCCTTCATCTCCGCTATGCCCCTCTTCCACAATGTCCCCCTTCATCTCCTATGCCATAGCGGAGATGAAGGGGGACATTGTGGAAGAGGGGCATAGCGGAGATGAAGGGGGACATTGTGGAAGAGGGGCATAGCGGAGATGAAGGGGGACATTGTGGAAGAGGGGCATAGAGTCTATGCCCCTCTTCCACAATGTCCCCCTTCATCTCTGCAATGCCCCCTTCATCTCCGCAATGCCCCCGTACCTCCATTCCCTGGTGGTCCAGCGGAGCGTCTTCGGATCTGTGCCTCTTCCGGCACAGATCCTCTTCACCCGAACATGTCGGGCGAGCACATGGCGGTACTCGTACGAGTACCGCCATGTGCCGAGCAGAGCGATGCTCGAGCCGATCCGAGCATCGGCCGAGCACGCTCGCTCAACACTAGCAGCTTATTTCTTTAGACAAAAAGATCTGTATTACCATTCACTCTTGGGGAGACACCCTAAGAGTTTTTTTAAAAAATAAAACACAAGCCAAAGTGTGTGAGAGACTCGGATAAAAAAACAAAAGCAGTGTTGCCCACTCTGCAAGCTGATGTTACCACATACCTATTGGATTAATAGTTTTTCATAATAAAAGCAGCTCTAATTAATCGGAGAGTGTTATTTCAGTTCTGTTAGAGTTGTAGTTCAAGAGTAATTGAATGATAAAGTATCCCCCTCCCACCCCTTTTACTAGGGTTGCCACCTTTTCCTAAAAAAAATACCGGCCATAGCTGTGGGTCGGTGAGGGTGGAGTCACAAAAGGGAGGAGCTACAAAAGGGAGGAGCCACAAAAGGGGCAGAATGTTGTATGACCACTCTCAGACTAAGCAGTCTCTCTCTCTGACTAAGCACTCACTCTCTCAGACTAAGCACATACACACACTCTCTCTCAGACTAAGCACTCTCTCTCTCTCTCAGACTAAGCACTCTCTCTCTCTCAGACTAAGCAATCTCTCTCTCAGACTAAGCACTCACACACTCTCTCTCAGACTAAGCACTCACACACTCTCTCTCTCTCTCTCTCAGACTAAGCTCTCCCAGACCAGTGTGGTGAAGGATCCCCTACACACAAAGGTGATCAGACCTCACAGTTAAGCCTTTGAGGCCTAGATGGGAATGAAACACATTTCCAAACATTAACCTCTCTGGTTCCCAAGGAGGTTAATGCAGAATCCCTTTGTAATAATGTCATAAAGGCTGGCAGCTGCCCTAGAACCAAAGAAGAACCCACAAGAGTATTTCCTACTGAGTAAATACTTCTCTCCCCCTTGTGCCTCTCTCTCCCCCATGTACTTCTCTCTCTCCCCCTTGTGCCTCTCTCTCCCCCTTGTGCCTCTCTCTCTCCCCCTTGTGCCTCTCTCTCCCCCATGTACTTCTCTCTCTCCCCCTTGTGCCTCTTTCACCCCATGTACTTCTCTCACTCCCCCTTGTGCCTCTTTCACACCATGTACTTCTCTCCCCCTTGTGCCTCTCTCTCCCCCATGTACTTCTCTCTCTCCCCATTGTGCCTCTCTCTCTCCCCCATGTACTTCTCTCTCTCCCCCTTTTGCCTCTTTCTCCCCCATGTACTTCTCTCTCTCTCCCATTTACTTCTCTCTCTCCCCCTTTTGCCTCTTTCTCCCCATGTACTTCTCTCTCTCCCCCTTTTGCCTCTTTCTCCCCCATGTACTTCTCTCTCTCCCCCTTTTGCCTCTTTCTCCCCCATGTACTTCTCTCTCTCCCCCTTTTGCCTCTTTCTCCCCCATGTACTTCTCTCTCTCCCCCTTTTGCCTCTTTCTCCCCCATGTACTTCTCCCTCTCTCTCCCCCATGTACTTCTCTCTCTCTCCCCCCTTTTGCCTCTCTCTTTCTCCCCCATGTACTTCTCTCTCTCTCCCCCTTTTGCCTCTTTCTCCCCATGTACTTCTCTCTCTCTCTCTCCCTTTTGCCTCTTTCTCCCCATGTACTTCTCTCTCTCTCTCCCCCTTTTGCCTCTTTCTCCCCATGTACTTCTCTCTCTCTCTCCCCCTTTTGCCTCTTTCTCCCCATGTACTTCTCTCTCTCTCCCCCTTTTGCCTCTTTCACCCCCATGTACTTCTCTCTCTCTCTCCCCCTTTTGCCTCTTTCTCCCCATGTACTTCTCTATCTCTCTCTCCCTTTTGCCTCTTTCTCCCCATGTACTTCTCTCTCTCTCCCCCTTTTGCCTCTTTCACCCCATGTACTTCACTCTCGCTCCCCCTTGTGCCTCTTTCACCCCCATGTACTTCTCTCTCCCCTTGTGCCTCTCTCCCCCGTGTACTTCTCTCTTTCTCTTCCCCTTGTGTCTCTCTCTCTCTCCCGTACCTCGTTTTCACTTTCCTCCACTGCCGACATCCGGAGCGCAACCACTCCAAACGCGGAGACGCCGCATGGAGTGTGCAGGGGTTTTCTTCCTCTGTCTGGGCGCCAGTTTTAAACTGGCCTCAGAACAGAGGAAGAAAATACCTGCACGCTCCACGCGGCGTCTCCGCGTTTGGAGTGGTTGCGCTCCGGATGTCGGCAGTGGAGGAACTAAGACAGCAGTATCCGGCGGCTGTGGGGCTGCACAACTAATCGGTGCTCAACGAATCGATTAGTTGTTGCAGCCCTAGTCGGCAACATCGTTAAAGGTTGCCAAAGTGGTCTGGGAAGCGGGGCAAAGCATTAATACCGGCTTTTCAATGGCCGGTATAGAGGTTATACCGGCTCAGCAGTGCTAATTACCGGCTGTGCCGGTAAAATACCGGCCGGGTGGCAACCCTACCTTTTACTGATGTAACACTGCTCAGCTCAGAGCAGAAGGGTGTGTCCATGTGGATTGCAGAGAGGGACAATCTTCAATTAAGATAAGGGAAAAACCTGAAAAAACAGTCAAGGGGGACAGGGTTTTCATTGTTCTCACAGTAGGGTTGCCACCCGGCCGGTATTTTACCGGCACAGCCGGTAATTAGCACTGCTGAGCCGGTGCCGGTATAACCTCTATACCGGCCATTGAAAAGCCGGTATTAATGCTTTGCCCCGCTTCCCAGACCACTTTGGCAACCTTTAACGATGTTGCCGACTAGGGCTGCAACAACTAATCGATTCGTTGAGCACCGATTAGTTGTGCAGCCCCACAGCCGCCGGATACTGCTGTCTTAGTTCCTCCACTGCCGACATCCGGAGCGCAACCACTCCAAACGCGGAGACGCCGCGTGGAGCGTGCAGGTATTTTCTTCCTCTGTTCTGAGGCCAGTTTAAAACTGGCGCCCAGACAGAGGAAGAAAACCCCTGCACACTCCATGCGGCGTCTCCGCGTTTGGAGTGGTTGCGCTCCGGATGTCGGCAGTGGAGGAAAGTGAAAACGAGGTACGGGAGAGAGAGAGAGACACAAGGGGAAGAGAAAGAGAGAAGTACACGGGGGAGAGAGGCACAAGGGGAGAGAGAAGTACATGGGGGTGAAAGAGGCACAAGGGGGAGCGAGAGTGAAGTACATGGGGGTGAAAGAGGCAAAAGGGGGAGAGAGAGAGAAGTACATGGGGAGAAAGAGGCAAAAGGGAGAGAGAGATAGAGAAGTACATGGGGAGAAAGAGGCAAAAGGGGGAGAGAGAGAGAGAAGTACATGGGGGTGAAAGAGGCAAAAGGGGGAGAGAGAGAGAAGTACATGGGGAGAAAGAGGCAAAAGGGGGAGAGAGAGAGAGAAGTACATGGGGAGAAAGAGGCAAAAGGGGGAGAGAGAGAGAGAAGTACATGGGGAGAAAGAGGCAAAAGGGAGAGAGAGAGAGAGAAGTACATGGGGAGAAAGAGGCAAAAGGGGGAGAGAGAGAGAAGTACATGGGGGAGAAAGAGAGAGGCAAAAGGGGGGAGAGAGAGAGAAGTACATGGGGGAGAGAGAGGGAGAAGTACATGGGGGAGAAAGAGGCAAAAGGGGGAGAGAGAGAAGTACATGGGGGAGAAAGAGGCAAAAGGGGGAGAGAGAGAAGTACATGGGGGAGAAAGAGGCAAAAGGGGGAGAGAGAGAAGTACATGGGGGAGAAAGAGGCAAAAGGGGGAGAGAGAGAAGTAAATGGGAGAGAGAGAGAAGTACATGGGGGAGAAAGAGGCAAAAGGGGGAGAGAGAGAAGTACATGGGGGAGAGAGAGAGGCACAATGGGGAGAGAGAGAAGTACATGGGGGAGAGAGAGGCACAAGGGGGAGAGAAGTACATGGTGTGAAAGAGGCACAAGGGGGAGTGAGAGAAGTACATGGGGTGAAAGAGGCACAAGGGGGAGAGAGAGAAGTACATGGGGGAGAGAGAGGCACAAGGGGGAGAGAGAGAGGCACAAGGGGGAGAGAGAGGCACAAGGGGGAGAGAGAGAAGTACATGGGGGAGAGAGAGGCACAAGGGGGAGAGAAGTATTTACTCAGTAGGAAATACTCTTGTGGGTTCTTCTTTGGTTCTAGGGCAGCTGCCAGCCTTTATGACATTATTACAAAGGGATTCTGCATTAACCTCCTTGGGAACCAGAGAGGTTAATGTTTGGAAATGTGTTTCATTCCCATCTAGGCCTCAAAGGCTTAACTGTGAGGTCTGATCACCTTTGTGTGTAGGGGATCCTTCACCACACTGGTCTGGGAGAGCTTAGTCTGAGAGAGAGAGAGAGAGAGTGTGTGAGTGCTTAGTCTGAGAGAGAGTGTGTGAGTGCTTAGTCTGAGAGAGAGATTGCTTAGTCTGAGAGAGAGAGAGTGCTTAGTCTGAGAGAGAGAGAGAGTGCTTAGTCTGAGAGAGAGTGTGTGTATGTGCTTAGTCTGAGAGAGTGAGTGCTTAGTCAGAGAGAGAGACTGCTTAGTCTGAGAGTGGTCATACAACATTCTGCCCCTTTTGTGGCTCCTCCCTTTTGTAGCTCCTCCCTTTTGTGACTCCACCCTCACCGACCCACAGCTATGGCCGGTATTTTTTTTAGGAAAAGGTGGCAACCCTATCTCACAGTAAGAAGATTGTCCCTTGCTGTGAGCTGTCCAGTCTATGGACCAGATTCCACATCTGTGGAGAGATGGCTTACACTAGGTAAAAGGGATGGGAGGGGGACATTTTGTCATTCAAATACTCTTAAACCACAACTCTGACAGTACTGAAATAACACTCTCTATGGCTCATATACTATGAAGATTAATTGGAGATGCTGTTTTTGTGAAACATTACTATCCCTTTAAACCTACCCAGAAATGCAGTCTGCTTCCAGAATTACAGGCAAGCCCCCTTCATAGAGAAAGCAGATGTTTCAGCCTTGGTTTAGACTCATCCGTGATATGCAGAAAGTTTACCTAGGTAGTGAGAGCAAGGGGTCCAGATCTGAATTACCCTTCACTCTTAAGGAGACATCCTAACACTTTTTCAAAAAACAAGCCAAAGTATGTGAGTAGGCTCTGAGGATTAACTTAAAGTAGTATTGCCTGTTCTGGGCATATATTCTAAATCAACAAAATCATCAATAAATAGCAACATCTGTTTCTTCCCATCTACCTTAATATCTTCTACATTATTTAAAGGCTAAAAAAGTTGTTGCTTTTTTTAGTTTTCTTTAGAGGGATTTTTAGAACATTGACTGACAGTTTGTTACTGTTACTGTCATTGTCTGATGCAGCAGTCAGTCTCACTGGTATAGCTTCCTCCACTATAGCAACAACACTTGAATGCAACTCCTCCTTGTCTTTAATGCTGTTAAACGGTTTAATACTACTGATGGTGTTGGTGGATCTTTTCATGTCATTTTTAGAAGAGGCTTCCTCAGGAGGAGCAGGATCATCATTTATGAGAAAAACCATGGCTGCAGTCAGTTTTTGTAGTACCACCAATACGTCCATGTACTCCTCATAATTACCCTTTACCCTTGCCTGTGTTTGGTGGACATAATGAAAGTAGTGTTGCCTGTCTCTGTCTCATATCAATCAATAGTTTTATTTCTCTTTAACTACCTTTTTCTGTCTGTGTCTACAAAGAAATCACATCCACACTCCTTGCAACCACAAGCAATACCAGCTTCCCCTCTTTTGCATGCCTGTCTGCTTCTACACACATAGAGAGTGTCAAACATTTAGCAACAGCTTTCTCTTTCTCTCCTAACTTGACCGCAGTGTTAATTTTTACAGTACAATACTAGATGCAGATAGATCTCCTCAGTATATGATTGGCCTTCTTTTGTGGATGTAGGAGTGAGTTTTTGTAAGAACACATAGTATGTTAAGATACTTGTTCTTGAATACTCACTCAGTCACAGTATCTGCGCAGCCAGCTCAGGAAGGAGCTCAAAACAGCTGCCTGAATGTCACTTATCAGTTAAAAAAGTTTTTTATTTATTTTTGTAATTTTTTATAACTTTCCTTTCTTCCTTCACACACTCAAAAAGCAATACACATAGAGACCCCTATAAAGAAACTCCAGCTCCCTCCCTCCGCCTGTCTGCCTCTCTCTTTCTCAAGCCCAGACTGATGCCATGTGGGATACTGACTCTGTTTTTATCCAAGCATGGTTGGAATACATGGGGTGAAATGTTTTACATCTTATTTATACTTCATCTGGGGATAAGTATGCACCAAGCGTTCACACTCTTTTTTTCTTTTTTAATCTGTTCCTAATAAAGTCCATATAATTGTAAGCAGCACAAGGGGTACCAAAGACAAAACTCAATATATATTATATTTAGGACTATATTCCCATGTTTTGTTTCCCCTACAAATTAGTACAGTGGAATCTGTTTTTGTTAAAGTCAAATGTAGTGGTTGATCACTATTCTAGAAATCAGGCAGAAATTCTGAATTGACATAATTAAGTGGAGCTCAGTCAACAGATTTAACAACAAAAACAAAGAACAAATTTTAAAGAGACACTAACCCCTTCTAACAAATGCATTCCAATTACCCCAAAATAGGAAGAGCCACATAGTGAAGCCATCTTGTTTTCTGGGGGTCTGTAAGCATCAGATGGAGCCCATTCTGGAACCTCACAGCCCTTGCTAAGTAAGCTACTTCCAGGAGACAATTTGATAAGTTGCAGGGAGACAGGGTACTCCTCTCACAAACACAGGTATTATCTATGTTAAATAGCGCTGTGGCAGCTATCTTGCTCACATATAAAGGGGTATTTTTTTGTATAAAGTTTTAATGGTGTATATAGGTGTGTATAATTGTGTATATTGTAGACATACAATTTTTTTTTCAAGTTGGTTTAAAATTGACTAAATTCTATGATTTTTATTGGCCATGGTACCAACTGAGAGATCAACTGATCTAATAGGAATGAGGCTACCACTGTCAGCTTCACCTCTTAGAGGAAGTAAGTTAAGTAATGAGCCTGTGTAGGATTAGATGTTCATGGTCAACCTTTCCTTAATAGGAAAATTATGAATTACTATTACAGGTGGGCCTCTTTGTATGCTGTAAGCACCTCCCCTTGCTTCCCACCCCCAAGGGGCGTGAGGGACCACACATCCTCCCGTACCCAGTTTGTTGCCAATAATGAATTCCAGACCCCTTCCCTTTGTTCCGGAGTCTGCCCTCCACAATCAAGGGAAAGAAGGCAGGAGGGCCCTATTTCTGATGTAGTTTCAGTGGACCTTGCCATCCTCTGTCATTGTTTATGTATTTAGGGCTGTTTGTTTATAAAGTTGCTACTCACACATATGGGAGCAAATGTGATTTTTCCTTAAAAGACTGAACTTTAACATTTTTTAATGTATACATATTAGTTGCCCTTTGACCACATGGACGTTTGAAACTTCTCTGTTAGAGGAATCTCTAACACCAAATGGATTTACTGATAGTAAATGTACATTTACATAATATGACAAGGAGCTTCTTCAATGCAGGTCTATCAAAATTCCTTCGGAGAAATGGAATTCAGATGATTTCACAATAAGTTGATATCCAATCTATCCATTCACCTATAAGTTCTATGTGTTTTCCCTGACCTGCATTCTCTATCTGTAATGTTTGTGTAAGATTACACATTTACCCTTTGTATGTGCATGTGATATAAAGTGTATGTTAATGTTTTATTTATTGAAGGTAAAGATTTATTTTGTAAATCCACATGAAACATAAAAATTAATTAAAAAAACACGTGTTTTTGGAATCTCCATAAATACTCTTGGGCGGCCTTTTATAAACAAAGACTAGAACAGCAGATACAAGTCACGTGACTTATTAGACATCCATTTTGTTATATTTTATGAAATGTTCCATATTGTTTGATCCCTGGCCTTCTATTCTCTGTTTAGGTTCTGTCAACCTCAAGTATTATGAATGTCCTTTACTGTTTAAACCTGTATCACAGTTGTTCTTAACCATTTGAGTAACAGAGAGGTACACAATACATTACTAAGCAATGAGCTGTGTACCCCTCTGACACTCAAAGGGTTAAATGTTTTGCTTTGGTAGAACCCTTTAGTTTTAACTGAAATATCCTCAGATCCTAAGCAATCAAACTTTTTAACCTCTTGTATGCTAGAGAGGTCTCCCCTGTCTTGCTTTTCGATACCATATAGACCTCATTAGTACCTGTATCTGACCATTATTTTTCTCCTAAGGGAGTAACGGGTACTCCTGACATTGATACCTTGTTGTCGGTGCCTAGAGAAACTAACTACACCTCACTGATAAGGCACTAGAAGGATGTAACATATGGCTGAGGTTTGCAGGTATTCTTTTGCTTTATACTGGGCTGGGCTGCCTTTGTGGCTGGAGCAGGACCGGCCCTTACATGGGTCCCGGTGGGGCCATGGACCCAGGCAGCACTCTAACAGGGTTGGCAATTTGCCACCCCAAGGCATATTAATTCATGCGCAGCATCTCCCCACTGCCCGCACTGATGACGTCTGGGACCGTGTCACATGCGGAGATGCCATGTGGAGTATGCTGCGTCTCCGTATGTGACACGGTCCTGGCTGTCATCAGTGCGGGCAGTGGGGAGACTGAGTGAAAAAGCAGGAGAAGAGCCAGACAAGCAGAGAAGAGAGGGAGCGAGCCAGAAGGAGAAGAGAAACAGGCAAGGGGGGGAGAAAGAGGCACAAGGGGTGAAAAGAGAGGCATAACGGGTGAAAAGAGGGGAAAAGAGAGGCATAGGGGGTGAAAAGAAGCACAAGGGGTGAAAAGAGGAAAAAAGAGAGGCACAAGGGGTGAAAACAGAGGAACAAGGGGTGAAAAGAGGGGAAAAGAGAGGCATAGGAGGTAAAAAGAGAGGCACAAGAGATGAAAAGAGGGGAAAAGAGAGGCACAAGGGGTGAAAGAGGCACAAGGGATGAAAAGAGGGGAAAAGAGACACAAGGGGTGAAAGAGGCACAAGGGATGAAAAGAGGGGAAAAGAGACACAAGGGGTGAAAGAGGCACAAGGGGTTAAGAAAGGGGAAAAGAGAGGCACAAGGGGTGAAAAGAGGGGAAAAAAGAGGCACAAGGGGTATAAAAGGCAAGGGGGAGAAAGAGGTACAAGGGGTATAAAAAGGGAAGGAGGGAGAAAGGTACAAGGGGTGTAAAACCCCCCACTACAGTTCTATGTGGTTTTAGGGGCAGGAGAGGGGTTAATATAATTAAGGATGTGGCGTGTTTTGGTGGATGTGGTTTTGGTGGGCAGAGTTGGGGCAGCATTTCATCCTTGGACCCAGGCATCACAATGTCTTGGGCCGGCCCTGGGCTGGAGCCAGCTTGGTATGCAAATGGGGATCTCATTTGTAATGGCAACATGGTGCAAAATATTAATAGTAATGTGAAGTAAAGAGTCTATGGGATTAAACTGTGCAAGTCAAGAGTAACACAGTAACATAGTTGATGAGGATGGAAAAAAGTCATGCGTCCATCAAGTCTAGCCCATGCCAAATCACCCCTGTTGACCCAGAGGAAGGCAAAAAAACATTGAAGCCATTTCGATTTAAGTCCCAAGTGGGGGAAAATTTCTTCCTGACCCCAAATGGCAGTCAGATATTTCCCTGGATCCTCCAGGGAGTTAAATAGTAATATTTCTGGGTGGTAATTTTCCAAGAACATGCAAATCCTGTGCTTTGGTTCTCTCTCTCTCTGAGTATTCACTTTGCAGGAGACTGGTAGAATAAAAATGATACCTTTAATGGCAATACCTTTACAGCCAATAAAGGTATCATTTTTATTCTACCAGTCTCCTGCATTTTCTATGGCTAGCACGGTACCACACTTTAGTATTGACTTTGTGATACATTTTTTTGATACCCTAAGGTGATGGGTACTCCAGATGTGGATAGTTGGATACCCGTCTCTTGCTTTCTAAACAGACCAGCTACACATCACTGATGAGCCTCAAGAAGGTGAAAACGTATGTCTGAGGGATGCTAGTATTCTCAGGTACATGGAAACTACCCAGTATTTTACTGGGCTGGGCTGTCCTTGTGAAAGGATCCCACTTGGTATGCAAATAGCTTTCTCCTTTGTAATGGTGCCATTGAGCTAATTAGTGTCTACTTGAAGAACAAGCAAATTTCATGATTTCATTTGTTGTCACTGAATAAGAACTCCAGATGTAGATACCTTGGTCCCCATGTCTAGAGAAACCACCTCCACCTCACTTATGAGGTTCAAGTAGGCAGAAACATGTGTCTGAGGTTTGTTGGTATTCTTGAGTGGAGGGGAAGTACCTAGAACATTAATGAGCTGGACCTCACTTGTGGGGGGAACCAGATTATAATGGCACAAGGAAGCTGAATGGTGATATTCCTGACTATCCGGAGAACAATCAAATACAGTGCTTTTTTTTCTTTCCATATAATTTTTGCTTTCTGTGATTATTTTTTTATACACTAGTGAGTCTCCCTAATAATAATAGGTACTCAGATGTGGATACATCTCTATTGCTGCCAAGATAGGCTAGCGATGAGAACAAAGCAGGCAGAAATGGGGGTCTGTGGTTTGGTGGTAGCCTCATGCAAAGGAGAAGCAGAAAGATAAAGGGTACTCCAGATGTGGGTACTTTGCTCTTGGTGCCTAAAGAGACCAGCTACACCTAACTGATGAGGACTAAGCAAGTAGAAATGTGCATCTGAGGTTTTCTGACATTCTCATGCAGATGGAGAAGTACCCAGTATTTTGCTGGTGTATGCTTCACTTGTTGGTGGAGTCAGACTGGTGTTCAAAAGGCTTTCTTCTTTGTAATGGCACATGGTAATGGTAATGGTGCTATTACTGAGTGTGACTAGCTGAACATCAAACAAATACAGTGTGTTTTGCCTGTTCCCAGTAAATATTTGCCTTGTGTGATTCATTTTAGGGAGTCTCCGTAAGGGTTATGGGTGCTCAGATATGGATGCCTTGCGCTTGTTGTCTAGACAGACTAGTGATGCTTCAGTGATGAGGGCAAAGTAGGCAGAAAAGTGGATCTGTGGTTTGGTGGTAGTCTTATGCAATGGAGATGCAAACAGTATTTTAATGGGCTCAGCTGCCTCTGTGAGTAGGGCCAGAATGGTATGCGAATTGATTTCTACTTGTTAATTACATTGTCAAACTAATATGTGATATTCTTCAGTGTTGCTTAGCTGAAAAACAAGCAAATATCAAGATTTTGTTCGTTGTCAGTGAATATTCACTCTCTGTTTTTTTTGATACTACAGAGAGTCTCCCTAATGGTAATAGGTACTCCACATGTGAATATCTTGCTCTCCATGCCTAGGGAGACTAATTCCACCTGGCCGATGAGGCGCCTGTAGGCAAAAACATATGTCTGAGGTTTCTTGGTATTCTCTTGTGAGAGGAAGTAACCAGTATTTTACTGGGCTGGGCTTCCCTTGTGGGTGGAGACAAATTGGTATGCAAATAGGTTTCTGCTTTGCAATGGCACCAGGAAGCTAAATGATGATGTTCCTGTGCAGTGACTAGCTAGAAAACAAGCAAATCCAGTTATCCAGATGTAAATACCTTTCCTTCAGTGCCCAGAGAAATCAACTCTATCTTACTGATGAGGAACAAGCAGGCAGAAACATAGATCTGGACTTTGCTTGTATTCTTTTGTAGCTGGGAAGTACATTGAAGTTTATTGGACTGAGCTGCCTTTGTAGGTGGATCCAGCTTGGTATGCAAATTGTTTCTCCTTTGTATTGGACCCAGGGAGCTAAATGGGGATATTTCTGAGAGGAGAATAGCTGAATAAAATATGTAGATACCTTGCTCTCAGTGCCTAGAGAAGCCAGCTCTATCTCACTGATGAGGCACAAGGAGACAGAAACATGCATCTGAGCCTTGCTGGTATTTTGCGTTCTACTGGGCTGGGTGGGTCCACCTTGGTATGCAAATTGTTTCTCCTTAGTATTGGCACCAGGGACCTAAATGGTGATATTCCTGAGAGGAGACTAGCTGAACAACATGCAGATACTGTTTTTTTTTGTTCTTAGTGAATATTCACTTTCTGTGATTTTTTTTTTTTTTTTTAATACCTTAATCGGTCTCTCTAAGGGTAATGGGTACTCCAGACATGGATATGTTGACCTTTGTACATAAAGAGACCAATTGCCCTTCAATGACAAGGTCAAAGAAGGTTGAAACATATGTTTATTGATAGCCTCTCGCAGAGTGGATGTATCCTGAATTTTACTGGGAGCAGATCCAACCTGGATATGCAAATTAGCTTCTTCTTTTAATGGCAGCAGAGAGTTAAAGGGATAGTAATACTTGCAAATTACTAATCCCCATATTGCACCTTTGTTAAAAAGTAACTTATTGCCACCAGTGTCATCTCTCAAACCCTTATGGTTTGAGAGATGATAGCGCTCAAAGTTCCCCCTCCCCCTTCCCTGACTGAACTCTTACCGCTGACTGCAGGGGAAGCTGTCGTACGACAGTCTTATGTGCATCAGGCGGCTCTGCAGCAGAGCCGAGATCGCGTTTATAAAAAAGAATTCTTTCACTGAAATGGTCTTCTACATGTGATTGGTTTGCAAGCACACGTAGAAGATCATTTTAGTGAAAGATTTATTTTTTATAAACGCGATCTCGGCAATGCTGCAGAGCCGCCTGATGCAAGTAATACCGGATATCCCTGCAGTCAGCGTTCAGTCAGGGAAGGGGGAGAGAGGGGGAATTTTGAGCGCTATCATCTCTCAAACCATAAGGGTTTGAGAGATGACACTGGGGGCAATAAGTTTCTTTTTAACAAAGCTACAATATGGGGATTAGTAATTTGCAAGTATTACTATCCCTTTAAATGTTGATATTCCTGAGCAGAGACTAGCCAGAGAACAAGCAAATACTAAGCTTTTGTTCTTTCTCAGTGAATGTTCACCCTCTGTGATGTGATTTGTAATACCCTGGTGATTTCCCCTAATGGTAATCGGTCCTCCAGACATGAGTACTTTGATCTTGGCACCTAAAGAAACTAGCTGCACCTCAATGATGAGAGCTTAGATGGTTGTAGTGTATGTGTGAGATTTGCTAGTACACTTGTGCAGAGGAGACGTGTCCTACGTTTTACTGGGCTGCTATTGTTGGTGGATCCAGCCTGGAATGCAAATGGGTTTCTCCTTTGTAAAGATGCCATGGAGGTAAATAGTGATATTAAAGTCTGAGGCAGAGAGTCTACAACAAGATGAAACTGCGCAAGTGAAGAGAGAGAGAGAATTGAGATATGTCAGTGTTACAGTTCAATCTCTCTCACAGGACCAGTGAGGGAGCCAGGAGGGATCTTAACCCTTTCGATGCCAGAGGGGGTATACAACATATTGCAAAGTAATGAGTTGGGCACCCCTCTGGCACTCAAAGGGTTAAACCCCCATTCTGCTCCACTGTTGTTCTGTCAAGACTCAAAATGCAGTCTTAGCTTCATGGACAGGTCTGATCCCTCAGTGAAAGATCTGTCAATAGGACATTATGGATATTATAGTTGCCATTTAAAGGGATAGTAATGTTTCATAATAAAAGCAGCTCTAATTAATCATCATAGTATTTGGACTTTGGAGAGTGTTATTGCAATTCTGTCAGAGTTGTAGTTCAAGAGTAATTCAATGACAAAGTATCCCCCTCCCGCCGCTTTTACTGATGTAACACTGCTCAGCCAGAGCAGAAGAGAGGTGCCCAGGTAGACTGCAGAGAGGGACAATCTTCACTTAAGATAAGGGAAAAATCTGAAAAACTTGTGAAGGGGGGCAGGGCTTTCATTGTTCTCATAGGAAGAAGATTGTCCCCTTCTGTTATCTGTCTGGTCTTACAACCAGATTCCACATCTGAGAAGAGATGGCTTACACTAGGTAAAAGGCAGGCAGGGGGAAAATTTGGTTGTGAAAATCTCTGAAACCATAAAGGTTTGAGAGATAAGACATATATTTCTTCATGTTTTTTTAATGCCTACAAAATAAAATAAAGATAAAACGAAGTATTACTATCCCTTTAAGTACATTTGTAAACAGGGTTATCTAAGACTCATTATGGATTTGATTGCTGTGGTTGTTTTATTCTATCAGAGACTAGAAGTTAAATTAATATTTGCATTGTCAGAACACCCACCTGTTATCGCTACAAACTCACAGTTACAGATAAAGTGAAGGAAACACTTAGTTGCTCAACACTTCTGGAAATACATATTGCGTACCTCCCAACACTTCAGTTTGACAAAGGGGGACACTTGTGTTTTAGGGGGTGTGGCTGGTGGGTGGGGCATTACCGTGAATTTTTATGCTATTTCATGACCTATTGATACCGCCTTGTGTAACTTAACCCCATCCAGACAATGGACGTACATGTAAGTCCCGTAGAATCTGTCACTTAGTGAGAGAGGACATACCTGTACTTCCAGGAAGTCATTGAAGGTAATGGGCAAAAAAGTTCGGCGGGTGTTAAGTGCCAGCCGCGTCCGCGCGGCCGGTCACTAAGGGGTTAATACATGACTTATTACAAGACCAAAGTATTTTATTTACACAGACTAATTTATACAAACATATACTGATGTTTAAACAAACATTAAAGGGATAGTAATGTCAGAAAAAAAAAAGTATTAACTATATGGTAGATACAATTAAAAGAGAGTACTTGCACTTATCTGTATCTCTCAAACCGTTATAGTTTGAGAGCTATAGGAAAATAAAGTTCTCTGGTCCCTCCCCTTTCTGCTTGAAGAGCTGTCAGAAGCAGATTCTGGTCACTAACCAGATGTGGCTCTTCAGCAGCGCCGATATAACGATATCTAAATATAAATACTTAATTTGGAATGGTCTACAAAGTGTGCCTGGCTTGCAAGCACATTTTGTAGACCATTCCAATGAAGTATTTGTCTCTAAATAGCATGATTTCAGCTCTGCTGAAAAGCCTCTGTCTGGTCAAATGACGAATCTGCAGCTGTCAGCTAGATGGCAGACTTGAGTAAAACAGCCAGGAAAATGTAACTTTAGCAAGTTATGTCTCTCAAACCATAAAGGTTTGAGAGAAAATACTTACATTGATGTTAATCTTTTTTAAAGTCTACAATATTAAATCAACTTAAAAATAAACATTACTATCCTTTTAACCCCTTAAAGACCCATGACGGACCAGGACCGTCATGGCTTAAATGATAGCAGCGTGCCTCCGTGAGACTGGGGCGTTCAGTCTCAGCCCTTCTTGCTTGTGCTGGTTTATGCGATATACACATGTACCGGCATAGTGAGAGACAGAGGCAGCACGCAAAGCATGCTGTCTCTGCGTGTCTCTACTACCTCTGTCTCCCTTTCTATCAAAGTAAGGGAGACAGAAGTAGAGAGGAGACACCTAGTGGCAAATGAGAATACAGCAGCTGGGGGTATTAACTCCTTCACTGCTGGTGCCAGAGGCTTGCTAAATGCAGGTCAATTTCTGACCTGCAATGATATATATATATATATATATATATATATATATATATATATATATATATATATATATATTTTTTTTTTTTTTTTTTTTTTTTTTTTTTTTTTTTTAAACACAACACTTTTTTTTTTTTTACAAAAAGATTTTTTATTTTTTTTTTTTAAATAATCTTATTAAACAATTTTAGAAGTGTGATTGTTGTGGAGCTATGTAATACACTTATACACACCGCCAAACGTCAGGGATAAAAAGTGACAAAATAGGGAGGGAAAAAGGGACATGGGGATTTTCACCCAAGGGGGGGGTACAGTGACCACTTTAAACTGCACATTTTGAAGGTATGACTGACCGGTCATACCTTTCATGCAGTCGCCATAAAAATTTAACCCTTTGTGCCCAATTGATCCCAAGAGAAAAAACACTTTTTTTTTTTTTTACATTTTTTTTTTACCTTTTTTTTAATTTTAATAAAGTAAATGGTGGGTTATCCATATAAGTAGGGTATCTAATGAAAGCCCTATTTGTGCTTAAAAAACAGTATATAATTTATAGGGGTGGAATAAAAGCCTAAGATGGAAAACACTGTTGAACAAAGACATAGTCAAAAAGGTCAGAATTGTTCCGGTCCTTAAGGGAAAACGACCTCAGATTTTCCTGGTCCTTAAGGGGTTAATGTGATTTGTATGGCTGTGGAACAATGTGATATACTTGTACACACACCACACAGTCTGATCTTCTAAAAATAGGGACATCAGGGTGGGAAAGAGGGACAGAGGAATTTGGGTCTAAAAGAGGGACTGTCCCTCCTAAAGTGGGACACTTGGGAGGTATGCACATGAATATGCCAGAGAGGTATCTGACTCACTGCGACACAATGCATTACCACTCTGACATTTAAAGGGTTAAAACAGGGTACTCCCTTATTCAAGGGAGTCCCAGGGATTTGTAAGGCCGGATAAAAGAGCTAATAATATTTTTCAGGGATTTCAGATAAGGCATAGATAATGGAATAGGTATTGTTTGAGATAAATATAACATTTTTGGAACAATCAACATTTTAATTAGGTTAATCCTGCCAACTCACAAAAGAGTTAACCTGGCCCAGCACACATACACATGCTCACAGACTGAAATGTGGGCAGTCTGATCACTCAGACATCAGATTGCCTGCTTATCAGTTTGTGTTGGGACTGTGTAGATTGAGTCAAAAGCACCCAAACTCACAGTCCCAGGTAAGATCACTGTGGTTTCCTCTGGTAAGACCCACATAAACAACAATCTAATCAGATCCGGTCAAGCTAGTCTATACACTAACCCATTCATTCTCAACCAGGTGCCATGGTATTTTGATGTGTCATGAATGCCAGCTTAGATGCCCCACTTTGCCCAAAATGTTAAAGGGATAGTAATACATTGTTTTATTTTTATTTTATTTTGTAGGCATTAAAAAAACATGAAGAACGATATAAGTCTTATCTCTCACACCTTTATGGTTTGAGAGATATTCACAAGCAAAGTTTCCCCTCCTGCCCCTTTAACCTAGTGTAAGCCATCTCTTCTCAGATGTGGAATGCAGTCCATAGACCAGACAGATAACAGCAGGGGACAATCTTCTTCCTATGAGAACAATGAAAGCCCTGCCCCCCTTGACAAGTTTTTCAGATTTTTTCCCTTATCTTAATTGAAGATTGTCCCTCTCTGCAGTTTACCTGGGCACCTCCCTTCTGATCTGGCTGAGCAGTGTTACATCAGTAAAAGGGGCGGGAGGGAGACACTTTGTCATTGAATTACTCTTGAACTACAACTCTGACAGAATTGAAATAACACTCTCCAAGGTGCAAATACTATGATAATTAATTAGAGCTGCTTTTATTATGAAACATTACTATCCCTTTAAAGCTGAGTTTCTAATGTATCTTTATCTATCACACAACTGTGCCAGGCAAATAATTTTAATAAACTAATAAAAATGCATCATATCAGATCTCAAAATTTTGTATTGCTAACTTTGTATGTGATTTGTATTAGTATATGATTTTTATCTCTATATGATTTTTCAATTGCATATCTGCCAACATTTACAAAAAATCCAGCCACAATTTCCCCCCTGTGAAGTCACACGACAGCATTACTAGTGGTCTATACTAGCATGTAGTGCATAATATTACAATAACGTTTATCTGTGGAATTGATACTTAGCTCTGAGATTCCATCTGACCCTGGAAATCTTACTTATCCCTGTAGATGTTGCTCGAGATGCCACTTGTCACTGGAAGAACAAGTTGTCCTTGGAAATAATGCTTATCTATGAAGATATAACTTATCTCTGAAGATAATCCTGAGCAATAAAGATAATATTTATCCATTGTGTTGCTTGTAATTCCTGGATATACTACCATGAACTCAAAATGCCATATATCCCTGGAGTTGCTGCCTAACCCTGATGATATCAAGATTCTAAGGAGATAATACTTCTTTTGGTGATACAGGGAGAGATGTACAAATCCACCAGTGCAGTTTATTTTCCACGCTTCTGAACTTTTGGTATGTATTAGAGAAAATATGGGCAAAATATGGCCTATTGGCCAATTTCCCCATAGACTACTACTAGTACTAGTACTACTAGACAGAAAAATATACCTTCTGGCTTTATACGTAGTAAAGGAAGCCTGATACAGTTTATCACAAAACACATAATGTTTCATTCTTTCAGTGCCCAGAATGGATACTTTGAATGTAGAAAAGAAGAGCTGGCGATATAGTGGTCATGCTGTATAGGAAAAGTATCCTAACCAGGGTGCAATCTCTTTTAACTCACTAGTGCTTTTTCACAGAGTAGAAATATCCTAAAGCACTTCCTACTGATCCCACCAAGAAGGCAGTCCAGCCACAAAGTGCCAGACAATAGCCCTCTGAACAAGAAATGCAGCCAAGCCCAAGCCTTATTTCACTCCATCAGATAGGGGCACCTGATCGCTTGCACCAAAAGAGCGTGCAACCACTTGATACATTAACTATGTTGCCTGGATAAAAATGCAGTGTAAGATTCTCATGTCGCCTACGGAATGGTCGCATAGAATAATTATAGAGCCAGAAGTGGATCTTCCGTGATTCTCTTTGCCTCCCAGCCACTCACTAGGTTGCAAGAAGAGTCTGTGGAGAAGAGGCTGTGGACATTTTTAATTTAACCAGCAGAATGATAATGTCTATTCCATTTGACTATATGTGCATGTTGCCACCATCCCCTAATATTATATCTGCATCTGTCAATGTTATATGTATTGGTTCTCAAGCACCTACTGAAATAAACCACTCCGGCCTCTCACTCCCCTTCTCTGCGTGCAGAATGATAGGGAGTCTATGTCTGGATTGGCTTCTTATTCAGAGTGGAATTGCCTGGCACTTCGCGGCAGGATGGCCATTTTGGCAGGACCAGTGTGATGTGCTTTTAGGCACTAGTAGGCTAAAAGAGACTGCACCCTGGGTAGGACACCACTCCTATATAGTCTGCTCAATACTAGGGCAGGTTCATTCCTAGTTGAGTGTTGCTGCTCATTTTGTTTTCATACCTGTTCTTTCTTGCCTACCCCTGCTCCATGCATCTCTTCCTCCACCGCCAATGCCTTTCCCTGCAGTGGCATATCTCGGAGGGCAATGCCCAACCCTTCATAATGATTGCCCCCCTGCAGATGGCAGTGCCACAACTGTCCCTGTTTTCCACAACAAAAAAGAGATGGCTAAAAGTAGAAAATATGATTGAGTGCAGAAAGGATACTCCAGGGAATTGGACAATCCACGGGCACAGAAAGGGTTAATAGAACTTAAGCGAAATGACAGCCTGCTATTAATACTCTGGGTGCCAGAGGGGTGGGAAAATCATTGCACATCCCGTTGGCACTAAAAGGGTTAATAGGGGTACAGGAATAGATTATGGCCTAATTGCAGTACTTGCTTTTTAGCACTTTGAGCTCCCAGTGGAACAAGGCTTTGGTGTCACAGTGCAAGTGTAGGTCTGTGGCTACCAGTGAACAGTAGAACAAGGCTGGATGTAAGACAGTGTCCACATGGGTCTGTGACAACCAGTCACCAGAGGTAAAAGACTGGGTCATTGTGTCAGATAGGGTTTGTGATTCTGTGACTACTAGTGGACAGTGGAACAAGGCTGGGGTGTCAGACAGTGTATGTGTGATTCTGTGACTACTGGTGGACAGTGGAACAGGGCTGATGTATCAAACAGGCTGGGGATTCAGACAGTGTACGTGTGAGTCTGTGACTACCAGTGGGTAGTGGAAAAAAGGCTGAGGTGTCAGACAGTTTATATTTCATTGTATGACTACCAGTGGATAGTGGAATAAGGCTGGAGTGACAGACACAGTATTGTGATTTTGTGACTACCAGTGGACAGGGGAACAAGGCTGAGGTATCAGATGGTATGTGTGATTCTGTGTGCAGTGGGACAAGGCTGGATTACAGTGTATGTTTGATTCTGTGCTACTAGTGGATAATGGAACCAGACTGGGGTGTCAGTATATGTGTGATCCTGTTACTACTAGTGGACAGTGGAACAAGACTGAGGCATCAGAATGTATGCCTCACTGTGTGACTACCAGTGGGCAGGAAAACAAGGCTGGAGTGTCAGATTGTGTTTATGTGCGTCAGTGGCTGCCAGTGGACACAGGAACAAGGCTGATGTATCAGACAGTGTATCTGATTCTGTTGCTAACAGTGGGACAAGGAAAATGTATGAGATAGTGTATGTTTCATTTTTTTTTAATATCAGTGATTTTTTTTCATTCTCTCCCATCTCTCCCTGCCCACTACCTCTCTTTGCATGTCTTCATAAAGGTCCAATGTGGTGCCAAAACACTGACCAATAAATTCCGCATTTTTTGCACAATTAATAGAACTCACTGGTGCTGCCTTATTGTCCCATTTACAGTTACTTTAAGAATGTGCACCTGGGTATTCATCCACTGATATCTTAGAGTGCTTCCATTATCCTCTACCTACATGGAGGGAATGAAATAAAAAGCACTGGGGTGAAAGAATGACACACAATACCACACATAGACATACTGTGCAGTGGGATGACCACACTCCTAGGTACTTGGTAGATGGCTGCAAATATGCACTTTTTTTCAATCAACATTTCGGCCATAGTTTAAACCTTTAGAACACTGATGGAATAAATTGCACATTTGCACTCTTCCATCAAGTTCTTGTTGAGTATGGTCATACTAATGGAATCTATCTGCATGAATACATTTTTTTGGCTAACATCCAAGCTTCAAATAATTTTGCCATAAGGCCTTTCCACTCATAGACACAGACTATCATAAAGCTCTAATGCATTTATATGCTCTCATATGTACCCCTAAGTAGAGGTGCTCATGAACAGGAAGCCAACATCCTAAGGAAGAAATTTTGCTGCACCAATAGATGCATCCATTTCCCTCTAATTACTGGAAATCACCATTAGATGTGCTGCAGCATTAACTATAGGATCTTAGTGGACAGAAGCAGATTCTGTGGGTACTACTTGACAGCTCTACCCTATTAAGGGGTGTATGTTTGCTGCATGAAACCCTCACTCGGTGTAGAGAGGGCCACAGCGAGCATGCGCAGGCAGCAATATAATTTGGAAGAAGGAGAAATAGGATTTCTACAGACACCAGGAGGATACCCAGATGCAGGACTGGAGAAACCCAGGCAGTTACCCACAAAACTCATATATATATATACACTTACGGAAGACCATGCATATACATAAAAGAGAGCAACGTACTGAGTACCTGAGGCCCGCAGGGTGAGAGACTGACCAGAAGCTGGAGACTGGAGCAGGGACAAGCTACGGCTTGGAACTGGAGCAGGAGACTGATGCAGGCTTGGAACTGGAGCAGGAGACTGATGCAGGCTTGGAACTGGAGCAGGAGACTGATGCAGGCTTGTAACTGGAGCAGGAGACTGATGCAGGCTTGGAACTGGAGCAGGAGACTGGTGCAGGCTTGGAACTGGAGCAGGAGACTGATGCAAGCTTGGAACTGGAGCAGGAGACTGATGCAGGCTTGGAACTGGAGCAGGAGACTGGTGCAGGCTTGGAACTGGAGCAGGAGACTGGCAGGAGGAACTGGAGCAGGAGACTGGCAGGAGGAACTGGAGCTGGAGACTGGCAATAGGTACTGAGCAGGAGACTGGTGCAGGCTTGGAACTGGAGCAGGAGACTGGCCAGAGGAACTGGAGCAGGAGACTGGCCAGAGGAACTGAAGCAGGAGACTGGCAGGAGGAACTAGACAGGAGACTGGCTGTACAAGGAGGGAATACAGCCTAACCGCTTGAGAGGGAACTCAGACTGAGCACCGGGTTAAC
This sequence comes from Rhinophrynus dorsalis, assembly GCA_037306005.1. Classification (NCBI taxonomy): domain Eukaryota; kingdom Metazoa; phylum Chordata; class Amphibia; order Anura; family Rhinophrynidae; genus Rhinophrynus; species Rhinophrynus dorsalis. The sequence continues at coordinate 143,521,050 of CM074727.1, forward strand.
GTCGCGCCGCGTATATATACGGTCTATGGCCGACGTCATTGCAGCCCGACGGCATGGCCGACGCTGCGACACCGTTGCCTAGCGACGTTACCCGGAAGAGAACGCGCCGCACGCCGCCCACGGTAAGCACCGCGCCGACACTACTTATTGTCTTTTCCATCCAGTTCCCTCCCTGTTCCACCCACTTACTGCCTATATAAAGTCAAATTCCACAATTTTTCCTCTCAGTAATGCTCACATGATTAAGCCTCTCCCACTGCATGATGCAATTCACAACATCTAGAAATGCCCATTCTCAGCCCATGGGTCCTCTCCTGAGGCTTCAAAGAAGAAATGTCCCAGTTATGGGAGTGGCTGATGTCCTAAGAACAACTGGAGAAATTCTGGAACACTCCAACTGCACCGTAGGAGACAAATAAATATTCCCCATATTCCCATTGATTTAACCCCTTAACGACCGACGGTCCTGGGACATTTCCGTCCCATAAGGCCCGCATAGGACCACTTGGACGCGCCGGTACACGTGACCTGTCGCGTGTATCGGCGCGTCATTATGGGGCCTGATAGAGATCGCTCCGATCTTGGAGCGGTCAATTTCAGGCCCTATTTTTACTTACAGCGCTCCCAGTAGAGCGCTGTAAGTAAAAAGTACGTGACGTACTATGACCGTCATCGGTCCTTGAGTATTTCAAGGACCGTGACGGTCATAGTACGTCACATGTCGTTAAGGGGTTAAAATAGAATACAGACACCGTGCTTAATAACCAGATTAACACTGTGTGGGATAGAGAGAGGAAATTCACCAAACCTATATGTCATGAACTACAGATCAAATATGATATTCTATAGGCACATATATCACTCTGTCTATATTCTGACCAAATGAGTGATGTCTATGTAAATAATAAATAAAATCTGTCCCTGAAAAATAGTCACAAATAGGGCGGTTATCCTCTCAATATTGCTGCTTGTCTTTAGGCAAGTTCGTGTCACGAAAAGATATTTCTCAGCGATGATCATAAAACATGCAAAATAGAGAAAAAAAAGGGGGGGGGGTAGACAGAGCAAAAAGTTCCTCTAAGTGTAGTAGATTAATAAAGGATGGTGGATATCAGGAAAATTCTTTATATAAAAAACAATTTTAATCACAACTGAATAATATACATAGAAAATACAAAAAATGGTCAATCTAAAAAGATTGATAAATACCAAAGGGATATATATAGAGAAAGAATTGAGACGAGAGGTATTGTTCATAAACACTTCTCATATACAATCCTAGATGACTTCATATACTATATATACATGGATAAATAACGTATATGGAGCTGAGGGATTAGTTGAATGGAGTATAGAGGAGAGGGTGGGGGGTGAAATTAGATGGGCTGCTTACAGGAAGAAAGTATGGCAGATGACATGTATAAGTCTTGATAAATGAGGATACAACTAGTAAAATGATCTGCTTACTAGAAATCTTCTTTATCTGTAGCACATCAAGGTATCTGCCACACGTGTCCTCAGAATCTTCCTTTCCCAATCTTTGTCGTTTTCACTTCCCTCTATTAGAATGTTCAATCGCACTACTTAGTCTCTCAAACGATCCTCTCACTGTTCTCCAATTCAAATCAGCGTCCTCTTGCACTGCTTGGTCTCTCGAACGTCCCTCTCACTGTCCTCCAATTCAGATCAGCTTCCTCTCGTACTACTTGGTCTCTCGAACGTCCCTCTCACTGTCCTCCGATTCAGATCAGCGTCCTCTCGTACTGCTTGGTCTCTCGATTCTGAGGACACGTGTGGCAGATACCTTGATGTGCTACAGATAAAGAAGATTTCTTGTAAGCAGATCATTTTACTAGTTGTATCCTCATTTATCAAGACTTATACATGTCATCTGCCATACTTTCTTCCTGTAAGCAGCCCATCTAATTTCACCCCCCACCCTCTCCTCTATACTCCATTCAACTAATCCCTCAGCTCCATATACGTTATTTATCCATGTATATATAGTATATGAAGTCTTCTAGGATTGTATATGACAAGTGTTTATGAATAATACCTCTCGTCTCAATTCTTTCTCTATATATATCCCTTCGGTATTTATCAATCTTTTTAGATTGACCATTTTGTGTATTTTTTATGTATATTATTCAGTTGTGATTAAAATTGTTTTTTATATAAAGAATTTTCCTGATATCCACCATCCTTTATTAATCTACTACACTTAGAGGATCTTTTTGCGCTGTCTACCCCCCCCCCCCTTTTTTTCCCATTGATTTAGATTGGACTTTTAAAGGCTACATTCAAATCAGAATTATAAACCAAATTATCAGGCGCTTCCAATGGTAATAATGGGAAATAAAAAGTCACATATGCTATATCTCCACTATCAAAGTACACAAGATTTATTGCATATTAACCACATCATGCGTCCATGATCTGAACAGAATGAAAAATCTAGTATCAAATATTTAAAATATATTTCAAATTCCAGTATTGTTAAGCCTATATTATATGTTGGGAGCTACAATGATCGCATCTCACCACACAGCTGACTATTTTTGGTGGTGTGATCAGAAGCCCAATATTGTTCTTAATTAATGCCACCTACAGCAATTGCTGTGATGTAACACAATTACCTTGATTTTTTTTTCTTTTACAATGAACCCTTTACAAATCTCGCACATTGCCTTTAATCATATTCAGTTGCTGAAGGACAAATGCACTCACTGGTCCGAAGAAATAGTCCCATACAACATGTGTCATAAGGCACATTTGTATTAGTTGTGCACTAAACTTTAAACAAGTATGGTGCATGTAAAGGCAACAGCTGAAAATTCTAATACTACCTGTGTCCACAAAAGACCCTTATCCTAAAATTATATATAAAAGAAAACACAACAAGAATAAACAAATATAAATAAAACGATTGATCGAAAAAAAAGGAAAATTAAAACATTTTTCCAAATAATCCCCACTTTTATATGCGCTGCATATATTCGCTTGAATATCAACTTTATATCCAACACCCCAGTATCATAAAATGATCCTTCTTAGCAATAGATTTTCGAAGAATACAGTCTTTAATAGCAAATATAATATATATATGTTAAATGTCATATATATGGAAGAGACCGAGGACCAACAAAAACAAATATCAAATTTTGACTTTAAAACTCATAATTCTTTAAAAGTAAGAATTTTGACTTAAAAGTCAAACTTTGAAAGTCAGAATTTTGTGTTTTAAAGTCAAAATTGTAACTTTTACAGTCAAAATTCTGACTTTAAAAGTGAAAATTTGATTTTTTGTTTTTTTTTGTCCCCGGGCTCTTCCGTACATATATCATGCATCCATTTTAACAGGTGTTTTTTTTTGGACCACGTGTTTCCAGTGTCTTAATTGGACATCTACTGTAACAATCTTAACCAGATCTCCGCATAGTATTTGTAACAGAAACACAGTACAATCTAACTGCACAATAACCTCTGTACTTAAGAAATTTGGCACTTTTTATATATCCTCTCTCTTCATACAAGAGGTTTATTATACATCAAGTATTTCGGCATTAAGTCTATAACTCGTAATCTAGATGTCCTCTTTGTATTTCTTTGCTGTAGTCAAAGGAAGATGTTAATACTACTTCATATCTGGCATCTTTCTTTCAAATTTTCCCACGCAGCGGAGTCTGCTTGCTTCTCTCTGTTCAATTCAGTCCATGGACTACAAACATTATAAACAGTCAATCTATATTGTTTTTATCAAAATTCAAAATGATACTGGGATGAAACAAGTATCCAACGCTTTTCAGGATCATCCATACCCCTTCTTCAGGGATTTCTTGTCTCTAAATTCTGTATTTACCGGTTTAACGTTTAGTGCGCGACTAATACAGGTGTGCCTTATGACACATGTTGCATTGGATTATTTCTTCGGACCAGTGAGTGCGTTTGCGCTGGAGTGACTATGATTAAAGGCAACGTGAGAGATTTGTAAAGGGTTCATTGTAAAAAAAAATTATTAAAGGGATAGTAATACTTAATATGTAAAAAAATATATATTGTAGTGTTTATCCCCCTGAGTAGAAAAAGGGTACTCTCACTGCCGAAAGGTGTTTTATTCAAAAGTTATTACAGCTCAAAGTTGAATTTTTTAGATGCAATATCACAGTGACCTGAAATTGTACATTGGCGCTGTTGTTACACCATCCTATAGACAGCTCTGGTCCATAGACAATAAATCTCCATAGGATGGTGTAGCAACAGCGCCACTGTACAATTTCAGGCCACTGTGATATTGCACCTAAAAAATTAAAATTTAAGCGCTAATAACTTTTAAATAAAACACCTTTCAGCAGTAGGAGTACTCTTGTTTTACTAAGGGTGATAAACACTACAAAATATATTTTTTTATATTTTAAGTATTACTTTACATTTTAAGTACTACTGTCCCTTTAAGCTAATTGTGTTACATTGCAGCAATTGCTGTGAGCGTCTATAATTAAGAACATAGACTGGGCTTCTGATCACACCCCCGATAATAGTCAGTTGTGGTAATTATGCGATCATTGTAGCTCCCAGCATATAAGCTTAACAATACTGGAATCTGAAATATCTTTTAACACCTTAAGGACCCATGATGGTCCTGGACCGTCATGGGTTGTTATACCCTTAAGGACCCATGACGGTCCCCGCGCCACTTCACTCTGTTCGGGGAGTCTGGAATCGGATGTATCGAAAAAAAAATGCTCCGTGGTCCTTATGATAGAAGAGGTTCTTTCCAGGCAGCAACCATTAGGTATTTTGGACACTTCTTGCCACAATTTATATATTTTTTATCTACTTTCATATCAGCTGGAAGTTTTATTTCTCCACTAAGGTACAGTTGGTTAGACCCATAACTGGTACAGTTCTTTTAAAGTAACAGTAATCTCAAATAAAAAATTGTTCTTGTTTTGTAGAGTTTCAAAAAATAAATGATGTGGCACAAATCCTATCTCTCAAGCCTTTATGGTTTGAGAGATATTCGCATCTAATATTCCCTCTCTCCTGATGTCAGCTGTAAAGCTGACAGCAGGAGATTCGAATCGGTCGAAATCGTGTTGTTTAAAAAGAACTACTTCATTGGAACTGTCTGTGCTCACAAACCAAGCACACTTTGTAGACCTTTCCAATGAAGTAATTATTTTCCAATATTGTTATTTCGGCTCTGCTGTAGAGCTGCCGGCCAGTCCCAGGACCAGGACCTCCTGCTGTCAGCACAGCGCTGTGGTCAGGAGAAGGGAAGGGAGGGGGGAACTTTAGATGCGAGTAGTTTTGAGATATGGGGTTTGTGCCACAAATTTTTTTTTAAAACTCTACAAAACAAGAACAATTTTTATTGGATATTAGTGTCCCTTTATTACATCAATTTGAATACTTATAAAATAATACTTACATGTAGAAATAATACTTAGAGATTAGGGTTACCACCTGTTACTCTTGCCTAAACCGAACAGAAGCACGATGCCTTGTGCTAAACATAGCACAATACATTTTTGGTGGTCAGTTTCTAACATTTTAATTCTTTACAATGGGAAGCTTAATTTATGCCCTACAGGCCTGGTTAAAGCAAGTAATGAGCTAAGGACCTCTCTAGCAATTCAAGAGTTAAAAGCATGTTCAAATCAGTGGGCAACTGCATGACCAGCCAATTAGAATTAGTGCTCCAGGGATAGATGTGTGCTCTAACCATTTATTTTAATACGGAATCATATTTGTTCATTTTCTTCCCTGGGAACCTTCTTGTCCCCAATCCCTGGAGTAAGAAGATGGACTGGGGATAGGACTGTGCAAATAACACAATGCTCTCCAAATTGTTGCCAGGGTTTAATCAGGGAAGGCGGAATCGGAAGGCAGAAATGCAGAATTTTGCCTAAAAAAGGGCAGAAAATGGGCAGAATGGGTGGGACAGTGGGCGGAATTACCCTGGAAATGCACAAAACTTGAAAATCAGTCTCTAAGTTTACAGGAGTAGTACATTTTTGTTTGTCAATATATGCAACTTAGGCAGTACAGGCTGGCATGACAGCAACATAATAACATTTCACACTGCTCTCCCTCCCACTCCCTGTGGCCTCTACTAGCTCATTTTCGTAAACTGATACATATTCAAATACTGTTGTTAGATGCTCCCACTGAGATAAGGATGTTGACAGGTAGTAGTTCCATTATAGATACTATTAGCGAAATGCAAGAAACGTTTGCAAATTCTAAATGTGAAATAATGATTTTAACGTGCGCAAGTAATTATTGAGCAAGTTGTAATCCAGGAAGCTGTTTACCAAAAGAATCTTGAACTGTGCATCAGTTTCCTAGATTTGCACACAAAACATAGCATTTGCGACACCACCAAACAGACGTATAAAATCATTCTCAAAATCACTTCCTGCATTAGACGCATTCTCTGCTCCACTCAGACAGATTACTGTAAAATCTCAGGTATAATACGCACAGTTTTACCTCACTTCACCTTATGTGAAGTGTGGGGGGGTGTATTATACACAAGATATTTTTTGGAAAATCTTTTTTTAATGCTGGCGACCCCTTCCCTCCCTTCCCTGGCGCTATCCGCTTTCATAATAAAGCTATAAAGCTTACTGAGGTCTGTAGGCAAACTTCATGTGCATCTGGGTAAATCTCTGCAGGCAGCATGCTTGCATTTGCCGGCCGCCCGCCCGCTTACTTCCATGACTTTCAGGACCTTTCGCCTCCAGACAATAGTAATGTCCTGTGTACCATTGGCTGGAGGCAGAAGGTCCTGAAAGCCATGGAAGGAAGCGGGCAGGCAGCCGGCAAATGCAAGCATGCCGCCCGCAGAGATTTACCCAGATGCAGATGAAGTTTGCCTACAGACCTCAGTAAGCTTTATAGCTGTATTATGAAAGCGGATAACACTGGGGGAGGGAGAGAAGGGATCGCCAGCATTACATTTTTTTTGTAGCAATGGGGAAAACAAGGGTGCGTATTATACATAGGCACTCTTGTTTTCCCCTAAATCTTGGGTATAATATACACCTGCGTATTATACACAGGTGCGTATTATACCTGAGATTTTACTGTAGCTAATGGTAACCACGCCCACAAACACAAAATGTGCACACTAATTTGGTATTTTAGATTTTTCATATGCAAGTCAGTAAAATCATGTTTAAATGCATTCCGTATCAATTTTCTCTCACAACTTAGCGCTTGCGCACGTTTCTTTCATCCCACCATATATGGACTAATGTAACCAAATGAGGTGCAAAGGAATGAGTCATACCCCCTTCTAGCAATCCCTGCCATATTAGCCTGATTTCTGCTTCTAAAGTGGCAAAAGTATACAGGCAATTATTTAGCAAACTAACTTCAACACAGGGATCCAATAAGATTTCCCAGTGATTTAAAGGAATAGTAAACCTTTTTTATGAAAAAAATATGTCATACATTTTTGTACTAAGTAAACTTAGAGTACTCTCACTCCTGGGAGATTTCTCATTCAAAGTTTACTACAGTTCAAATATATTAATTTTTTGGTGTCCAATAGTTAACTTTTTTTTATAAAGCACTATAGGAGAGACCTTCAGTCACTGACTAAAGGTCTCCATAGTAAGTGATGGGAACAGCACCACCTAGTATACAGAACAGAAAATTGCAGTTTAATAATAAAACAGAGCTGAGCTGTAAAAACATTTGAGCTGTAATAATCTTTGAAAGAATCATCTCCCAGCAGTAGGTGTACCCTTGTTTTACTCTTGAGAAAAAATCCGATTTTCTATCTATCTATCTGTCTACATTTATAGTAGGGCTTTTCTGTTGATAGAACAAGGGTTTAAACTCCTTTTCACATTACCAGTGCCCTCTAGTGGTCAGATTCCAATTATTTCGTCTGTTGCATTCCCTGGGAGAGGTGAGTCACCGACAAAAGGTTCTCCATAGAATGTGATAGAAACAGCTGAGTTATGCTATCAATCTGAAAGGGATAGCAATACCTAAAATGTAAAAATATATGTTGTAGGGTATATCCCCCCTAAGCAAAGAACAAGGGTATCCCCCTGCTGAAAGGTGTTTTATTCAAAAGTTATTACAGCTTAAACTTGCATTTTGTAGGTGCATTATCACAGAGACATGAAATATTACAGTGGCGTTGTTGCTACACCATCCAATGGACAGCTCTGGTCAGTTGACAATAAATCTCCATAGGATGATGTAACAACAGCGCCACTGTACACTTTTAGGCCACTGTGATACTGCACCTAAAAAATTCAAGTTTGAGCTGTAATAACTTTTGAATAAAACACCTTTCAGCATTGGGATTATCCTTGTTTTACTAAGGGGAATAAATATTTTTTTTCACATTTTAAGTATAAAGACACTGTAAATCACTTCCTGATCATTTGAACTATTATAACTTTTGAATAAAACAACTGACAGTGGTGGAAATGCCCTTGAGGAAAAGTTCTATAACATATGGGTTTTCATAAAAATCACTTACTGTTCCTTTAAAGGGATAGTAATGTTTCATAATAAAAGCAGTTCTAATTAATCATCATAGTATTTGGACTTTGGAGAGTGTTATTTCAATTCTGTCAGAGTTATAGTTCAAGAGTAATTCAATGACAAAGTATCCCCCTCCCACCCCTTTTACTGATGTAACACTGCTCAGCCAGATCAGAAGGAAGGTGCCCAGGTAGACTGCAGAGAAGGACAATCTTCAATTAAGATAAGAGAAAACTTGAAAGACTTGTCAAGGGGGGCAGGGCTTTCATTGTTCTCACAGGAAGAAGATTGTCCCCTGCTGTTATCTGTCTGGTCTATGGACTGGATTCCACATCTGAGAAGAGATGGCTTATACTACGTAAAAGGGGCAGAAGGGGGAAACTTTGCTTGTGAATATCTCTCAAACCATAAAGGTTTGAGAGATAAGAATTATATCGTTCTTCATGTTTTTTTAATGCCTACAAAATAAAATAAAGATAAAGCAAAGTATTACTATCCCTTTAAGATGCAGGGTCTCTAAAGCAAATCCAGAGAGTTCCCAGGTATGTACATTCACCCCTGTATCCTTGATCCTTGAGAGAGCTATAGTCTACTTCCCCCATTAAGTATTATCAAATTACTCTAGTCCCGTCTAACAACAAAGGGGTTAAAAATGTCACCTCTATTTTGTATATTTCATTCAGCCTCTGTTTGGTACATGTGGGGTGCCCAGGTTCTGCCACTTTAAGAACACTGCACTCTTTCTCATCCTGCCTCACAGTCTTGGTCTGTTCCATCTATTCCAGCAGTTGAATCAACCTACTGTTTCTAAATACTGACTAAACAATATCTTTTTATTATGAAGAGTTTAACCCTTTAACCTGTTTGTGTGCTGCAGAGGTGTGAAACACATTGCTCTTCATTGCACTGCATACCTCTCTGGCAAACACTGGGTTAAAAGGGAAATTCCAGCCAATGACCCTCACTGCACTATGCAAGTCAGTAGTATTTTTCTTAGTAGTTTGGCTCTAAAATACCTTCTGTACAAGAATATGCAGCATACGGACAAGTCACAATCATATGTCAGATTGAAAATGATGGCTGGTCCTTTAGGTCATGTGCATGTTCAAACAAAAAGGACACGTTCATGAGAGTATGTTTTAAAAAAATATATATAAAATATTTAACCCCTTGAGGATAAGACTAATGTGGAACAAATTAATTGATTGTCCTCAAGGGGTGAACATTTCTCTGAATAACTATTGGATTAACCATCAAGTCTTTGAGTGCCAGAGGGCAACGCAACACATTGCAACGCATTGTGTTGTGTACACCTCTGGCACTGAGTTTCTCACTATATTCTTAAAACTTTCAGTGACACCCACAATCATGCAAACGTACAAACTCACATACACACACAAATATCCTATATAATAATTTGCTAGGATGTTTGTCAGAAGCCGTCATGTGCAGTAGAGACTGCCCGAACGCACGGAATGCTGGGAGTTCTGTGCTGGGAGCATTCTGTGCTTTCAGGCAGCCTCTACAGTGTATGACTGTGTCGGCGGCAGGACGCTGAGCAGGACCGGCCTCTTAACATCACCCGGACCTTGGCCCATGTACACGGGCTTTTACACTAGTATATTTTCTCTCTCTCTCTCTCTCTCTCTCTCTCTCTCTCTCTCTCTATATATATATATATATACACACACACACTGTCACTGATGCACTCACATGCACTCACACATACATACAAACACAAACACCCACACTGTCAATGATGCACACACACAAACATACATACACACACCATCACTGATGCACACACACAGACATACATGCACACACAGTCACTGATGAACACACACAAAAAAACACAAACACACACACTGTCAATGATGCACACATATACACACACACTGTCACTGAAGCACAGACGGACACGGACGCTGCAGAACGGATGAGAGAGATCTACAGAGAGGACTATCCTGAAACTATCTCCACTTTGGGCAACTTTACAAAGACAATCTGGTGAGTGCACTAGATATCAGCGGGGAAACTATTGATCTAAGTAGAAATGGATTACTCTTAGTCTTTGCGCTCTTTTTCTTCTTTTTTCGGCATAGCTGGTGGGCGGGGCATTACCAAGAATCTTCAGGTTATATCATAACCTAGTGACACCTCTTTGTGTAACTGAATAAATGATTTAGAGCAAGACCAAAGTATTTTATTTACACAGAATAATTTATAAACCCATATAATGACATTAATGTGAGTTTTTCTGCTGTAGAGCAATGTGATACACTTATAAACACACCACACAATCTGATCTCCTAAACACAGGGACACCAGGGTGATACACTTATATACACACCGCACAATCTGATCTCCTAAACACAGGGACATCAGGGTGATACACTTATATACACACCGCACAATCTGATCTCCTAAACACAGGGACACCAGGGTGATACACATATATACACACCACACAGTCTTATCTCCTAAACACAGGGACACCAGGGTGATACACTTATGTAAACACACACAGTCTGATCTCCTAAACACAGGGACACCAGGGTGATACACATATATACACACCACACAGTCTGATCTCCTAAACACAGGGACACCAGGGTGATACACTTATATACACTTCACACAGTCTGATCTCCTAAACACAGGGACACCAGGGTGATACACTTATATACACATCACACAGTCTGATCTCCTAAACACAGGGACACCAGGGTGATACACTTATATATACACCACACAGTCTGATCTCCTAAACACAGGGACACCAGGGTGATACACTTATATACACACCACACAGTCTGATCTCCTAAACACAGGGACACCAGGGTGATACACTTATATACACACCACGCAGTGTGATCTCCTAAACACAGGGACATCAGGGTGATACACTTATATACACACCACACAGTCTGATCTCCTACACACAGGGACACCAGGGTGATACACTTATATACACATCACACAGTCTGATCTCCTAAACACAGGGACACCAGGGTGATACACTTATATACACATCACACAGTCTGATCTCCTAAACACAGGGACACCAGGGTGATACACTTATATATACACCACACAGTCTGATCTCCTAAACACAGGGACACCAGGGTGATACACTTATATACACACCACACAGTCTGATCTCCTAAACACAGGGACACCAGGGTGATACACTTATATACACACCACGCAGTGTGATCTCCTAAACACAGGGACATCAGGGTGATACACTTATATACACACCACACAGTCTGATCTCCTACACACAGGGACACCAGGGTGATACACTTATATACACACCACACAGTGTGATCTCCTAAACACAGGACATCAGGATGGGAAAGAGGGGCAGAGGGATTTGGGTCTTAAAGAGGGACTGTCACTCCTAAAGAGGGACACTTGGGAGGTATGCTGTAAAGGGACACTGATGTCCCATAAAAATTGTTTCTAGTTTTGTAGTGCTTAAAATAATAAACTAAGTGCTACAAACCCTATCTCTCAAACTGATATACTTTGAGAGACATAAGCATTGAAAGTTCCCCCTCCCTCCCCTTCTCCTGACGTCAGCGTCTAGCTGACAGCAGGAGATCCTGGTCCGGGGACCAGCAAGCGGCTCTGCAGCAGAGCCGAAATCATGTTATTTCAAAAGAATTGCTTATTTGAAAAGGTCTACAGAGTGTGCTTTCAAACCAGGCACACTTTGTAGACCTTTCTAGTGAAGTGATTCTTTTTAAATAATGCGATTTCGGCTCTGCTGCAGAGCCTCCTCGAGTTGTACAACTCTAATCTCCTGCTGTCAGATTTACAGCTGACATCAGGAGAAGAGGAGGGAGGGAGGAACTTTCATTGCCTATATCTCTCAAACCATAGCAGTTTGAGATATAAGGTTTGTAGCACTTTATTATTTTAAGCTCTAGAAAGCTAGAAACAATTTTTATGGGACATTTCTGTCCCTTTAATTCAGGGAAAGCAATTGAAGTCACATAAAGCTTGAGGTCCACAAATTCAGTCTCTGAGCTGTAATTCTTCAATGCCTTGAAGGCGCCTGCAGCAATGGAAGGGGTTTACTCATTGCACATAATGCAGTTAAAAGTCCAATATTCATGAAAGCAAACTGAACTTATTATGGAGTAATCTAACTTCAAAATAGGAGACAAATAAAAATTCATAGTCAATTAAATTTGGCTTTTAACCCCTTGAATGAGATTAAAAAACTATATTCAAGTACATAGGGATTTAGGAATTTGGCCCATATTTACACCTCCCAAGTGTCCCTCTTTAGGAGGGATAGTTTCTCTTTGAGACCCAAATCCCTCTGTCCCTCTTTCCCACCCTATTGTCCCTCTTTTTAGAAGATCAGACTGTGTGGTGTGTATATAAGTGTATCACATTGCTCCACAGCAATAAAACTCACATTAATGTTTGTATAAATTTCAGTATATGTGTTTATAAATTAGTCTGTGTGTAAATAAAATACTGTGATCTTGCTGTAGATCATTTGTTACACAAGGGGTATATGTCATGAAATAACCTATACATTCTTGATAATGCCTCGCCCACCAGCCACTCCCCCAGTAACACCCCCTAAAACAAAAGTGTCCCTCTTTGGTCATTTGAAATGTTGGTAGGTATGCATATTTATAAAAGCAAACTGGAATAAACCAACTGTACCAGAGGGGAACATAAAAACTCTACTACCCATGCACTTGAATAGAGCTTTTAAATCCCTTGAGTGCTAGAGAGCACTCAAGGGGTTAAAATCCCAATTTAATTTTTAAAAAAATATATTTTTTACCTTATGGTGCACTTGGTTTACTCCACAATAACTACAATGCAATGTATTGTTATAAATATTGGCCTTTATTCCTAGAAATTAATTTTTGAGAAAAGAAAAAAAAAAAATCTTTCTTGCTCAGGTTGCATGTAAATGAACCAGTGGGCGGGTCATGGTTGGATTTGTGAACTGAAACGTGATTGGTTAGTCATTTGCTCTGTTCTGTCCACACTAATATAACAACCAGCAAGCCAGAGTTACATTGCCTTCACTTTTCCTTACAGTATGTCTGCAATTACAGCTTTGGTTAAGAAACTCTGGTGTATTAAGAGGTATATTGTCTTGATTGCATCTCCGCTGATCCTTTCACCTATACTGGTCTCACTACCACCCCAGGTAAGACTAGGTATGGGTTAACTGGAGGGTGTTTAATTAAAAATGCCAAAACTAAAATCCAATACAGAATGACTACTTTTATATTTGCGTTACCCTTTTAACTCGCAAAGCAATGCGTTGTATGCCTTTCTGGCACTCAAAGGGTAAAGAACAGGAGAGTTGTGCAGAACATTGCAAAATAATGCCTTGCCCTTTCCTCTTCTCATTAACCCTTTGAGTGCCAGAGGGGTACGCAACGCATTGTTTTGCAATGTGTTGCGTACCCCTCTGGCACTCAAAGGGTTAAAGGGTTAAGAATCCATTTAATATACTTTTTCCCTCATCTAGATATTTATTCCACGTTTAAAGTCAGCTAAGCAATAGGCATAAGTAACTTATAAGGCAGCTGAGCGCTGGATGGGTTATCCGAAGTATTGGAAAGCAATGCGTTGGATGCCCTTGGACACTCAAAGAGTTAACTAAGTAGGAGACCTTTAAACAGCAGTCAGGTAGAGCTATATACTATTTTATATACATTTGAGCTGTATTGTAGTCTACTACTAAAGTTTAAAATAGGACAAAAAATTGTGACCCTTATGAGCCATTTAGGCTTAATAAAGCCCATTTTAGGAGGAGGAGAGGGGGATTCAGTACAGATATTTACATGACAAATACAGGTAAATGCAAAAAAATACATAGACTTACCTGACTGATGCATGAAAACACCTATCTGGGTAAATTAACCTTTTAGACATATTAAGAACTACTTATTCATTGGAAAAAGTTCCATTTTAACAAACTTCTCCTTAAAAAAAAAAAAATCTTTGTTTTAAGTAGAAATGATGGGAGCATTTTACCAACATCAACTTCTTTTCTTCAAGTGTTGAAAATAGGTCTGAATCAGAGGCGTAACTAGAAGCCTCCGGCCCTGGTACAAGAAGTGCCACGGGTCCCCCAGGAAAGTGCACAGACATTTTTGGGGGCAGGGCTCAAATGAAAAAAAGGGCACTTCTCATAATTATAATTTTTTTGTTGTTAAAAGGCACTTTGGACAAAAAGGGCAGGTGCTCAAGCCCCCGTTGGTGTCTATGTGTGCACGTGCCTGCCCCCCACCACATTGGCCCCCCTCGACCACATTGACCCCCTCCACAATGCCCCCATCTCCTACCTGGAGCTCCCGCGCGGTCCTCTTAGTAATGCAAAGTGCTGGGAGATGATGTCATCTCCCACCGCTCTGCATTACTAGATTGCGGGCGCCAGGTGGAGGGGTCGCAGGGGGAGGCCGGGCCCCTGGAGTGCACGGGCCCGGTCAGAGGTGCGACCCCTATAGTTAAGCCACTGGTCTGGATTCCATTTAGGGTGATCATGTGTCCCGGATTGCCTGGGACAGTCACGGATTTTAAATGTTTCTCCCTTGTCCAGGGTAGCCCCCTTGTGGGACAGTACAATGTCCCGGAATGACGATTCATGTGGTTTAAACAGTTGAGGAATGGCCGATAGTCGGCTGTCACAAACTTATGTCTCTGCTGGGCTACAGAAAAATGGCTTCCGGACAGAGCTCTATACACTAGAGAGAGAACTGAGTCTGGATACTGACATCAGTCAGGACCTGCAGTGCAATTTTGTTTCAGTGTGATGCTAATCCAAATCTTTGCGCTTGATGTACATTTTCTTGTAGCCCACCACAGGCACTGATTCTTGTAACAGCAGTCAATGGGCAGTTCTCCCTCTAGTGTTTAGAACTCTGTGGTGCGTTCTTCTCTCCTCAGTGTCCCTGAATAGCAGAACTGAGATATGGTCACCCTAATTCTATTGCACTTTTAACCCCTTGCATGCTAGGGAGAGCCCAAATGCATTGCTTTGCAATATGCTAGAGAACTCTTTAGTATTCAAGGGGTTAAAAATCTCCATTTAAATCAGTGGGGATTTGGGTATAGTATGTTTATGTTGATTTGCTCCAGAATTTAGCTTCCTAAAAATGGGTCCCAAATAGTAAAGTTTTAAAGACGTGTGCAATATAGAAAATAATAAATATGGACTACTAGTAACTCTTCATCTTACCTGTCACCAGAAGATTCTAATGGCCACTATGAACTTTGCCCTTGTGCCTTGATTCAACAGATATCTTCTTCAATCAGTCCTGGATGTCATGTCCAGTTTTTGCCATTTTTTTAACCCCTTAGTGACCAGCCGCGCTCGCACGCGGCCAGCACTTAACGCCCGCCAAACTTTTTTTTTGCCATTACTTAAAGTGACATCCAGGACGTACTTATACGTCCTCTGTCCACCTGGGGCATCTGCTCGGGACGAACATGTACGTCCTAGGGCGGTAAGGGGTTAAAGGGACACCCACACTTCTATGCAACATGTGCTAGTATAAAGCACTCACTATCTGACAGGCACTTGTGCTATCTTTTTGTCTCCACTGTGTTATCTGTTTCCCAGCATCTCGGACATGGGGATACTTCATTTCTCCACCTGTGAGTCACGCTTTGATACCAGTGAGGATACGGCCCCTGTGGCTTCACTGGTGCGTGTTTTGAAGGTGACCCTGCTTTCCGCGTGTCATAACACACTTTGCTCATACCAAGTGATGGAGCAGAAGAAATCAGGAGTGCCAATGTCTTTTGGAAGTAATGTGAGGCTGGACATCTTACCCCAGCCTCATACTACTGTCAAAATACATTATAATGTCTGATTTCTTCTGCACTGTTGCTCACTACGAGATAGATGTGTGATGTTATGCAGGGGACCGGGACACAGAGCTTATTGGTGTCTTTTTCCCCACCTCCCAAGCCCTCCCACAAAACTGAAAGCTCCAACTAATGGCTGCTGGCACATCCAAACCTTCCAATGAAAATGAATCTTAAATGGATGGTAATGTCCCAGAAAAATACCATTTTTTAGTGCTTAAAAAGTTAAACTGAATGCAAAAAAAACCCTCATCAAGTCGACACAGATCTCCTGAGGAAATGTCAAACTTTCAGTGTGAATATCTCTCAAACCACAACCGTTTGAGAGATAGGTTTCTTTGCATTAAGTTCAACTTTTTAAGTGCTACAAAATGAGTAATTGTTCTGAGGGGGTCTGGGGAGGTGAGTGTCCATTTAAACTGAATCAGGCAAAGTGCATGAGACTTCTTAATCCTTTAACCCTTTGAGTGCCAGAGGGGTAGGCAACGCATTGCAAAGCAATGCGTTGCCTACCCCTCTGGCACTTAAAGGGTTAAGGACCAGAGGGCGGGTAACGCATAGCTAAGCAATGTGTTTCACACCCTGCTGGTCCTTAAAGGGTTAAGATTACCATGTTCAGCAGACAGTGTTTGAGGTCTTCGGTCCTGCTAGCAACTGTCATGTCCGCCTCCATGGACAGGAATCCATGACAGACTGAAGATGTTATTGCTTAAATGAAAGTAAGTGGATGTTAAAGCGGAACTAGCACCGCTAACAAACATTGTCTGTAATAATTCCCTATCTGGCGACTAGCTGCTTAGTAGCGCTAGTCGCCAGAATTATTACCTCTTCATGGAGAACTTTGAAGTGATCCTCGGCTGACAGGCAGGACGGAGCGCGGACATCTTGCCCTAGTGACATCCGCTCGCCTGAGCTGTCAGTCCCTTCCGGAGCCGAATGGCTCCTAGCAACGCTTACTACAGCCTTTTGGGACTGACAGCGCAGGCGCGCGGACATCACTAGGGCAAGATGTCCGCGCTCCGTCCTGCCTGTCAGCCGAGGATCACTTCAAAGTTCTCCATGAAGAGGTAATAATTCTGAAACTAGCGCTACTAAGCAGCTAGTCGCCAGATAGGAAGTTATTACAGACAATGTTTGTTAGCGGTGTTAATTCCGCTTTAAATATTAGGAGTTGTTAGTTGTTTTTTTAAAGGGATAATATTGTCAGAAATTATTAATATCAAATCTTGTAGCTATTAAAAAATGAATCTAAATGCCCCCAGTTCTATCTCTCAAACCTTTATGGTTTGAGAGATAATCGCAGCAAAAGATTCCCCCTCCCTCCCCTTTCCCTGACATCAGCGTCTAGCTGACAGCAGAGGAATCCGGTCCCGGGACCGTCTAAGGCTCTACAGCAGAGCCGAGAGTGAGAGACCTAAAAAGAGATACTTCACTGAAATGATCTACAAAGTGTGCTTTCACTGTGATTAGCTCTCAAACTGTAAAGGTTTGAGAGATAGGACTGGGGGCATTTAGAATTGTTTTTTTAATAGCTACAAGATTTGGTGTTATTAATTTCTGACAATACTATCCCTTTAACCTATGAAAGCATTGGGATTTTCTGGCTAGTAAGATAACTGGGGGAAGATGTACTAAGGAGTGATAAAGAGGTGATAAAGCGGAGATTACTTCTCCAGTGATATCACTTCTCCAATTCCTATGTTATTCTATGGAGTAAATGCACTAGGATTTCCCCAGCTTTGGAGATCTTCGTGAATAGTCTCTATAGAATAATACTGGAACTGGAGAAGTGATATCACTGGAGAAGTCGTCTCCACTTTATCACCTCTTTATCACGCCTTAGTGCATCTCCCCCCCGGTAATATAACTAGGAGGTGTTAGTTCCCCTTTAAAACATGTGATTGAAACTGATATCTTAAACCCTTTGAGTGTCAGAGGGGTATCCTACGCATTGCAAAGCAATGCGTTGGATACCCCTCTGGCACTCAGAGGGTTAATACATTGCTTTGCAATGCATTAGAGTGCTCCCCAGCATCCCGATTATTTAAAGGTGTAGTAATACTTAATATGTAAAAAAAAATATGTATTGTAGTGTTTATCCCCTTGAGTAAAACAAGGGTACTCCCATTGCTGAAACATGTTTTATTCAAAAGTTATTACAGCTCAAACTTGATTTTTTTACGTGCAATATCACAGTGATCTGAAGTTGTACAGTGGCGCTGTTGCTACACCATCCTATGGAAGTTTATGGTCAATTGTCCATAGGATGTTGTAGCAACAGTGCCACTGTACAACTTCAGGCCACTGTGATACTGCACCTAAAAAAATGCAAGTTTGAGCTGTAATAACGTTTGAATAAAACACCTTTCACCGGTGGGAGTACCTTTGTTTTACTGAGGGAACTGAACCCTACAATATATATATATATATATATATATATATATATATATATATATATATATATATATTTATATTTACATTTTAAGTGTTACTAGCCCTTAAAAGTTATTAATAATGACAAAATTAAGCAATTACAAAAACATGCTTTCCAAGATGGTAGTGCCTTGAAGCAGCCCCCGTTTCTCTTAAATCAGTATATTGTATTATTATATTTTCAAAACGCAAATTTCAGAAATGTTATATACTGTTGTTTCTCTTTTTCAACTTGCCCTGATGTGTTTTAAAGGTTTTAGTACCAGTGGGCTATGCAACGCATTGCTTTGCACTGTGGATTCAGTCTGTCAGTGGGGATCATCCTCTTGTGTTCACTGTGAATTCAGTATCCTTGTGGGGATCATGCTCTTGTGTTCACTGTGGAAGTCAAGGAGGCTGATATACAAAGAGGAACTGGAGCAATTCTGGGGTAAATCAGCTGCCCCACAGAGGGCAAATAAAATACCCATTGATTTAAATGTGGCTTTTAACCCTTTGAACGCAACAGTGGTCTGCAATGCATTGGAGACCTCTCTAAAGGTTTAAAATGCCCATTTAATACTTTTTAAATTTAGGGATTTTTTTAAGTTCCCCTGTGGTGCAGTTGCTTTGCTACAGAATCATGTGTTGCGCAATCCTCTGGTCCTTAACCCCTTAAGGACCAGCCGCGGGCGCACGTAGCCTGCACTTAAGGACCATGGAGCTTTTTTTTTCTTATCCGAACCAGGGCTCCTCAAACGGCATGCAGCCCCCCGGGTGCCCTGAAATCCATAACGGTCCTGGCACGTCATGGGTCCTTATTGCATGCTGGACCCATGATGTGCTAGGACCGTCATGGGTCCTTAAGGGATTAAGGGTGGAAATTTCCATGTGCTTTGTGCAGAGTTTGAGATCCTGTGGTCCTGATAGCAACTGTCATGTCCGCCCCCAGCTGTATCCCCATAGTTATGCCACTGGAGGCGGACATGACAGTTGCTATCAGCTGCTGCTATCAGCAGCTGTTGGCTCCAGGGCCCAGTGGGTTCTATTTGAGCCCCATGGAGAGTATTTTTGTATTAGGGGGCCCCAAAAGAATTTCTGCACTGTGGCGATCCTGTGGCTAGTTAAGCCAGTGTCCTCCCGTATGGGTATGACATCCAGGTCTGATTGAAAATGTTATTTCTTGATCCAAGGTGCAAAGGCAAACTCCTTAGAGGCAAATTACACAAAGAATTCAGTGGCTCTAAAAAGGAAGCAAACTCCCAAATTGTATCCCCTTTGAGCAAATAGCTGCCTGTTGAAAAATTGCGATGTGCAATAAATAAATAAGTGAATAAATAAGGTAAATACAAAAAACAAGGGATAAATAATCCAACCTCCAAACCCCTCTGGCACTCAAAGGGTTAAGGACCCATGATGTGTCAGGACCGTCATGGAATTCAGGGCTCCCCAGTTGCACTCCATTCGGGGAGCCCTGAGTCGGATTTGCAAAAAAAAAAATAATAAAATGGTCTGTGGTCCTTAAGTGACGGTCCCGTGAGAGCGAGGCCAGCCCTTAAGGAGTTAAAGGAGACCTAGCACCTCCTAATAATAAACCCCACCACTTTCCCTACTATTGCCAGAAAATCCTAATGGCCTCTATGAATTTTACTTTTGTGCCCTTATGCAAGATGTATTATTTTCACTCAGTCCTGGATGTCATGTGCATGGAGGCGACCATGACAGTTGCTAGCAGGATCACAGGACCTCAAATTTCACTCACTGCACATGGTAATCTTAACCCCTTAACCCTTTTGAGTGCCAAAGTAATATCCAACGCATTGCTTTGCAATACGTTGAATACCCCTCTGACACTCAAAGGGTTAATGACTAGTGGGGTGTGAGTACATTGCTTCACAATGTATTGCACGCCCCCTCTGGTCCTTAAAGGTGTAAGAAGGTTCAGCACTGTGCCTGCTTCAGTTTTAATAAACTGTCAACAACTGTCATGTCTGCCTCCATGGACTGACATCCAGGACTGGTTAAAGATACTCACACATACACACACACAGAGCAGATAGGCAAGGGCAAATTTCTGGCCATAGTAGGGTATGTGCCTGTGGGAGGGTTATTATTAAGAGGTTTTAGTTCTCTTTTTAATTGTGAGTCTCACTTGAGAGATATATAAATTATTTTATTTTGTAAAAGAGCATGTTTGGCTTTTATGTTTGTGTCAGTGTTTGTGTCTGCTTATATGTGAGTGTACATGTGTATGTGTGTGATTGTGTGTGTGTATGTGTGAGTTTACATGTGTATATGTGTATGATTATGTGTGCGTGATTGTGTGTGTGATTGTGTGTGTGTGTGTGTGAGAGTGTATGTGTGTCTGTGTATGTGTGAGTGTATGTATGTGTGTGATTGAGTGAGTGTGTGTGCATGTGTGAGTGTACAAGTGTATGTGTGTGTGTGTTTATGTGTGTGTGATTGTGTGCATGTGTTTGTGTATGTGTGTGTATACGTGTGATTGTGTGTGTGTTTGTGTGTGTATGTGTGTGTGTGTATGTGTGAGTGTGTGTGTGTGTCTGTATATGTTTGAGTGTGTGTATGTGTGTGTGATTGAGCGTGTGTATATGTGTGATTATGTGTGTGATTGTGTGTGTGTCTGTATGTATGAGTGACTGAGTTTGTTTATGTTTGTATGTGTGTGTATGAGTGTGTTATTGAATCAGGTTGCAGTGTAATTGATAAACTGTTTTTGATGATGTTCTTTGGTGGTAATGAAATGGTTCAGATAGAAAAGAAGTATCAGTTTTTGTACCTGCCTTTAATCCGCCATTTAATTTTGATTTGTTCCATTTTCAGTGATGTGAGCACCTATAACCTGCATTCTGTAAAAACAGTCTACAACTCAGTTGCTTCTACAAAGGATCATAAAAATGCAATCTATATATCTCACTATTTATAAATAATAGAGAGTCCCCAAAACACGTCACAGATAAGGCATTGTCGTTTGTGAAACAAAAGAAACTGGCAGTGCAAACAGTTCCTCTATAGGGCATATTTACTGGAGATGGATGGTGGATAGTGGTATCATAAAGAGCCCCCATTTCACCTGCCATCCTGAAGAGAAACCACTCTATCCTACTCATATGCCTGAGAAGCTTTTTTTGACATGGAAGTACTGAGAGTACTAATGTCCAATGATCGGATGAATCATCATCATCCAACATTAATAACTAAGGCTTAGGTATAGATATTGGCTTCAGTGAGGGGACATTAAAATGCCCAGTTTCACTCCCTCCCGACCCTAGAAGGACAAGAGCAGTAATTCTTAGGTGTAGTCCTTGGAACACACCAACAGGTCAGTTTTTAAGGATATCCCTAATTATACACAGGTAAATCAATCAAAATAACTTTGCCATAGATTAGTCACCTGTAAACAAGCAGAGATGTATTCAAAGACTAATGTTGGGGAGTACTGGACTAGAGGATTGTCACTGAAAAAAGAGTTGTCCTTCTTTAAATCTAGGGTACACAGGACTGCTTGTCTGCATGATCACTTCGGGTCTCTTAAATGCATGAGTGAAGAAAAAATATGTATAAGAAATTCCACACAAATATATGAATATGTCACCTTCTGCAGAGTAAACCAATGCTTAAGGATACATTTTTATCAGGAAGCCAGTAGCTCTGGAATATGGTAGGACATTCCAAGATTTTCATATATTTCAATATAGCAGAAAGAGTGGAAAAGTTAAGAAAAAAATTCCAGAGTGGATAGGTTATAAATATTTAACAAAAAAATGTACCTTTGCATATAAATCACTTTTTCATGCCCAGACTTTTATAGTACTATCTCATTCATTTCAACTGAATTACATTTCTGGCCAAGAACAGTATAAAAAAATATGTGAAAGCAGCTCAGACTAATCTCAAAATCCTATTAAAATACAATAGAATTACAAAACCTGAAATAGTTTAATAAATATAGAGTTATGAACATAAGGGGCAATTTAACCCTTTGTCAATTCTCACCCAAGTGCAAGATTTACTAAAGAGAAAATTTGTACTTTATGTGTGAAATAGGGAAGAGCAAAATGTTTTATCTTAGTCCCTATTTTACTCTATTTGGTAAAAATTTTACCTGCCTAACGTGACTCATTTTTATGGATTTCCACATATCTTGGCTAGATGCGTAAACCCAATATTAAAAAAGACAAATAAGTAAGACTTTTCCAAGTATTGCCTCCTTTCATGCTGGGTCAGTCATTAGTATTTCTACTTGGAGATATGTGTATAGTAACGTTTATTCACTTTTTAGTAAAGAGTTTCAGTGGTCCATTTCAGCACACAGAACCTTAATATTAGATGTACAACTGATTTAGCAACTTAGAAAATACTTCCTACATGTCTGAGAATTGTCCAGTTCCACATACTGCTTTATATTCAGTGAACCCTAACTCATAAGGACCTCTCTGCTTAAGAAATGTTTAGTTTCCCTTACAGAGAATTAAAATCTTGTTTTCTTACATTGCACTCTGACCTTTATAAAAAACTGAAGATTCATCCTGAGACAACAGCTAGAATTGACTTCTTTCCAATAGGCTTATTTATAGTTTACTTTTTAATATAAGATCAACTTGTTTTCAAGTATTACTGACCTTTTCAGTAAATACGTGCACAGATCTTTCAGGACCAAAGGGGAATAAACATGTGCCAACAAGGGTCAAACTACCACCTAAATTGCCTGAGGCAATGAACATTTTAGTAGTACTCCTTCAAATAGACAGGAGTTGTAAATATTGAACAATGGATATGGCTGCTGAATGATTGCCTTCACCAAATCCTTCTGTCCACTGAAATAAACACCCTATCAGTATGATGTGGCAAGTAATGTTTAGTCTCCCAGTAGTGACAGATCTTTATGCAAACTGACTTTCTTTTCACCAGACCAACCAAACCAAAAAATAGAGATTGTTCATCTTGTCAGCTGGAAAACAACACAATGACAGAACAAGTCTGTAATCCCTGTAGACAAGTTCCCATTCTGCAACAAACTCAATCTCCTCTAGGCCCAACTCCTGCCTCTGACCTTGGACTGGAGAACTTTGGTCGTTAACTTGATCCAGATTACTCTTCCCAGCTACAGACCTTGAAAAGAGGGGTCTTCAAGAGAAGACCTGAAGAGCTGAGCCTCAAAGCAGGTCCAGAAATTTGCCTACTACCATCACTGTGATCCCCGTTGGGGCCAGACTTCTCTTCTCTCTTTACCAGGTCTGATGCCTGCTCCTCAGTCCTCTTCAGCAGTCCTAGAGGTTGCATAGACTGAATGGCTATCACAGGTCCTGTTTCCCTTACCTGTCAGAGACCCTTCATGATCCAAGGGTTGGTTCATGATGCAAAGCTTCCGAAGTGAACAAGGAGACACCTACTTCCCACTCTTTACAGAGGCATTGCTGATCTCAAGAGGGCCAGTATTCTGTCTATGTGTGTGTGCCCTGCCCACACCTCTGGTGTTGCATTTTTTTACTGGAGAAATTTTCTTAACCATCAGGCAACCTGGGAGAGGACCTTCCTCCTGACTTGCACCAGCAGGAGTTCAATATCTTCCCCCACCATTCCAGGAATGGAAGCATCAGAGGGAGCAGTGGTGGGCTGGGACAGAGGACAGAAAAAGCGGGGATGGGCTGGAGAGTTAAGAGAGCTGAATGAAGATGAATTCTGGCAGGGAAGGGGGAGAAAACGGGCAGAGCACCCAATTAATTTGTCAGGAAAGAGAAGGAAAGCTAAGCTAAGCCTAAAACAGACAGCCAAGATAACATCTGGACCAGTGACCACGTACTACACCTCATCCCACACTTCCTGCTTATGATTTCCTGTCCCAGCCCTTGTCATGCCCCTTTCCCTACTAGGTTCCCTCTCATACCGGGGTCCCTTTCTCTAAAAAGTGAACAATGTAACAGAAAATAACACTACACTGTTTAATACTGTAGTTAATGAGACCCAATCACCAAAAAATAACTTTTAATGACTTTGAAAGAGCAGCACTAATGTCTTATTAGAATATGAAAATCTTCATTAATGATTGTTTTTCATACTCATGATGTATGATAACGATATTAACCATTGAAGGAGCAGAGAGGGGGGTGCAAAGTGTTTAGAAGCAATGTTTTTCACACACATGCACACCTCTGGGTTAAGGAAAACATATCCTGATATGAACTAAGGTCCAAAAGGTGGAGATAGTGTCAGTTGACAGAAACAATCTCGGCTCTCAGTGGCTGACAGAATCTCAATTTCCTTGACGGGGTAAGCGAGCTTAGACATACTTTGGCCAAAATATGCAACAAAATCTTCATATTTACTGACATAGTGATATGATACATTCTCAATACAGGGTGCATTTTAGAAAATTTATATAGAGGAGCACAGGTTTACTTTTTTCTGTCTGGCTTTTTGCTTTAGGCCTCGGCCTATTTTCTGGGGGCTTGGGAAAGCCTCTCATTCCTTGCAGCTATTTATATTTTCTTCACTTAGGTTTTCATTGTATACTTGAAATCATAAGGTGAACTAACTCTGTGAGTCTTTTCTCAAAATATCAGTTTCATTGAGCGACTGCATTCAGGGCTGTGCACTATAGCGTATGGCCACTGTGATGCATCCTGGCAGACACAATTTGGTAGTGTTACCAGCAAGCCTGTCATGTCAGCTCCGTAGAACATACAGGGAAATGCCGTACATATCCCCCATTTCCGCTATGTTTTCCTTAGTACATTGGCCTGAACAGGACATAGAGGAAAAGACCTCCCCAAAACATCTACAGACAGATCCTTTATCCTCCCCTTGGAGCAAGCACTGTTAAAGGAGCAGTAAACTTTTTTTTATGAAAACACATATATTACAGAGCATTTCCTACCGAATAAAACAAGGTCACTCCCATCGCAGTCAGATGTTTTATTCACAAACTAGTTGAAGAGCCCATTACACGGGCCACAGTGCCACTGTCAGCCGGTCGCGGGGCAGTTATGCGCAGTAGAGACTGTCCGCACTGCGGCTGATACAGAGCTGGATACTCCGAAGGAGTGTCTAGCTCTGTATCAGCCGCTGCGCGGGCAGTCTCTACTGCGCATGACTGCAGCAAGCGCAGCAGTCTCTACACACGTTTTAGCGAATTATTATATAGGATTATAGCAGTTTAAATAACCAGGAAGTGAATTTACATGTTTACTTCCTGAAAGTTCTAACTGACAGGAAGTGACAGGCAGTTTCTGTCACATTCTATGGAGAACTGTGTCTCTGACTTTCCTCTCCATTAGAATTTAACAGAAAAACTACTTAGAATTCGACCACTAGAGGGCACTGATATTGTAAAAAAACATGGGTTTAAACTGTAATAACTCTGGAAATATAAATCTCTCGGCAGTGTTAGTACCCTTATTTTACTCAATAGGAAAATCCCTACAATATATATTTTTTCATAAAAAAAGTTTACTGCTCCTTTAAGGTCAGGAAATCTGGCATAGGTAGTTTAGTAAATAGTGATGCGTGGGGACTCAAAATCAGTTCCTGTGCTTGGTTTAACATGAAATTGAATTAGTATATTCACCCCACTCTGCCTTTAACCCCTTGGGTGCTAGAGAGTTTTCCAACACATTGCTTTTCAATCTCAACATTCAAGGAGACAACAGTCAGATAAGTAAGCACTGCATGGCTTAGGTGGGAGAGAATTACAATGAATTAGAAAGATACTTGAATATATACCATCATTTTTTGTACTCTATGAACAAAATTTATGCCAACCCAATTTTCTCTGCAGTATCTTTCATATAAGTGGTATCTCTGCACGGACTTTCTAAACAATCATATTCCCTCATGGGCCTTTCTACTTTCCTCATTAGCAGCTGCTACCCCCAACATGTTTGCTCTGATTGCTCCCATTTATTCCAGCGTGGAATTCAGAACTGAACAATGGACGGTTTGTACACACAGTGCTTTCATTGGAGAAGAAAGAAATGGCTAGTTTCCCCCCCCCAGAATGGCACTGCAAAGCTATTTTGTTTTCTCTTGAAACGGATTCGGCAGCTTGTCAAGAAATATAAAACTGAAGTATTTTATATTATTGACAGCTTGCTTTGTCTTAAATGAGAACACCTTCTAATTGTAATCTAGACTTACCTTACTATGGCCAGAAATCCTAATGGCCTCTAATACAGGCAAATACCTATATAATACTTTATGGCCAAAGTGGTGCATTGGATCGTACTGAACACGCCTTGTGTTTGAAGTCCTCTGAGTCCTGCTAGCAACTGTCATGTCTTCCTCCATGCATATGATAACTAGCTGCTCTCTCTTGAGAAATAGAGACTATTAGAATTTTCTTTCCACAATAAAATAAGGGTGGGTTATTAAGAGGTGTTGGTACCCCTTCATTCAAGGGTTCTTAAACCTTTGCGTGCCAGGGGGTATGCAACGCATAGCTTTGCAATGCGTTACATACCCCTCTGGCATTCAAAGGGTTAAAGTGGATTTAAAAACTGCCTATGGGTCATGTTAGCCAAAAGACCAACAGGTACATAGTTTAGGAGAAACTGACATTAAAACTGACATTTCTGAGTGCACCTCTGTATGTCCTCAGTGCAGCACAGACCTTAATTAGCATACGGTGATGAACTGAAAGGGATCACTCTCCAGACATAAATGGACTGATAGAGATCACTCTCCAGACATAAATGGACTGATAGAGATCACTCTCCAGACATAAATGGACTGAAAGAGATTGCTCTCCAGAAATGAATGGACTGATAGAGATCACTCTCCAGACATAAATGGACTGAAAACGATTGCTCTCCAGAAATAAATGGACTGATAGAGATCGCTCTCCAGAAATGAATGGACTGATAGAGATCACTCTCCAGAAATAAATGGACTGATAGAGATCACTCTCCAGAAATAAATGGACCGAAAGAGATCACTCTCCAGAAATAAATGGACTGATAGAGATCGCTCTCCAGAAATAAATGGACTGATAGATATCACTCTGCAGAAATGAATGGACTGATAGAGATCACTCTCCAGACATAAATGGACTGAAAGAGATCGCTCTCCAGAAATAAATGGACTGATAGATATCACTCTGCAGAAATGAATGGACTGATAGAGATCACTCTCCAGACATAAATGGACTGATAGATATCACTCTCCAGAAATGAATGGACTGATAGAGATCACTTTCCAGACATAAATGGACTGGTAGATATCATTCTCCAGAAATAAATGGACTGATAGAGATCAATCTCCAGAAATAAATGGACCAAAAGAGATCACTCTCCAGAAATGAATGGACTGAAAGAGATCACTCTCCAGAAATGAATGGACTGATAGAGATCACTCTCCAGAAATGAATGGACTGATAGAGATCACTCTCCAGACATAAATGGACTGATAGATATCACTCTCCAGTAATAAATGGACTGATAGAGATCACTCTCCAGTAATAAATGGTCTGATAGAGATCACTCTCCAGAAATAAATGGACTGATAGAGATCACTCTTCAGAAATGAATGGACTGAAAGAGATCACTCTCCAAAAATGAATGGACTGAAAGGGATCACTCTGCAGAAATGAATGGACTGATAGAGATCACTCTCCAGACATAAATGGACTGAAAGAGATATCTCTCCAGAAATAAATGGACTGAAAGAGATCACTCTCCAGAAATAAATGGACTGATAGAGATCATTCTTCAGAAATGAATGGACTGAAATAGATCACTCTCCAGAAATGAATGGACTGATAGAGATCACTCTCCAGACATAAATGGACTGAAAGAGATCTCTCTCCAGAAATAAATGGACTGATAGAGATCACTCTCCAGACATAAATGGACTGAAAGGGATATCTCTCCAGAAATAAATGGACTGATAGAGATCACTCTCCAGAAATGAATGGACTGAAAGAGATCTCTCTCCAGAAATAAATGGACTGAAAGAGATCTCTCTCCAGAAATAAATGGACTGATAGAGATCACTCTCCAGAAATGAATGGACTGAAAGAGATCTCTCTCTCCAGAAATAAATGGACTGATAGAGATCACTCTCCAGACATAAATGGACTGAAAGAGATCTCTCTCCAGAAATAAATGGACTGAAAGAGATCTCTCTCCAGAAATAAATGGACTGAAAGAGATCACTCTCCAGACATAAATGGATTGAAAAAGATCTCTCTCCAGAAATAAATGGACTGAAAGAGATCACTCTCCAGAAATGAATGGACTGATAGAGATCACTCTCCAGAAATGAATGGACTGATAGAGATCACTCTCCAGACATAAATGGACTGATAGATATCACTCTCCAGTAATAAATGGACTGATAGAGATCACTCTCCAGTAATAAATGGTCTGATAGAGATCACTCTCCAGAAATAAATGGACTGATAGAGATCACTCTTCAGAAATGAATGGACTGAAAGAGATCACTCTCCAAAAATGAATGGACTGAAAGGGATCACTCTGCAGAAATGAATGGACTGATAGAGATCACTCTCCAGACATAAATGGACTGACAGAGATATCTCTCCAGAAATAAATGGACTGAAAGAGATCACTCTCCAGAAATAAATGGACTGATAGAGATCATTCTTCAGAAATGAATGGACTGAAATAGATCACTCTCCAGAAATGAATGGACTGATAGAGATCACTCTCCAGACATAAATGGACTGAAAGAGATCTCTCTCCAGAAATAAATGGACTGATAGAGATCACTCTCCAGACATAAATGGACTGAAAGGGATATCTCTCCAGAAATAAATGGACTGATAGAGATCACTCTCCAGAAATGAATGGACTGAAAGAGATCTCTCTCCAGAAATAAATGGACTGAAAGAGATCTCTCTCCAGAAATAAATGGACTGATAGAGATCACTCTCCAGAAATGAATGGACTGAAAGAGATCTCTCTCCAGAAATAAATGGACTGATAGAGATCACTCTCCAGACATAAATGGACTGAAAGAGATCTCTCTCTCCAGAAATAAATGGACTGATAGAGATCACTCTCCAGACATAAATGGACTGAAAGAGATCTCTCTCCAGAAATAAATGGACTGAAAGAGATCTCTCTCCAGAAATAAATGGACTGAAAGAGATCACTCTCCAGACATAAATGGATTGAAAAAGATCTCTCTCCAGAAATAAATGGACTGAAAGAGATCACTCTCCAGAAATGAATGGACTGATAGAGATCACTCTCCAGAAATGAATGGACTGATAGAGATCACTCTCCAGACATAAATGGACTGATAGATATCACTCTCCAGTAATAAATGGACTGATAGAGATCACTCTCCAGTAATAAATGGTCTGATAGAGATCACTCTCCAGAAATAAATGGACTGATAGAGATCACTCTTCAGAAATGAATGGACTGAAAGAGATCACTCTCCAAAAATGAATGGACTGAAAGGGATCACTCTGCAGAAATGAATGGACTGATAGAGATCACTCTCCAGACATAAATGGACTGACAGAGATATCTCTCCAGAAATAAATGGACTGAAATAGATCACTCTCCAGAAATGAATGGACTGATAGAGATCACTCTCCAGACATAAATGGACTGAAAGAGATCTCTCTCCAGAAATAAATGGACTGATAGAGATCACTCTCCAGACATAAATGGACTGAAAGGGATATCTCTCCAGAAATAAATGGACTGATAGAGATCACTCTCCAGAAATGAATGGACTGAAAGAGATCTCTCTCCAGAAATAAATGGACTGAAAGAGATCTCTCTCCAGAAATAAATGGACTGATAGAGATCACTCTCCAGAAATGAATGGACTGAAAGAGATCTCTCTCCAGAAATAAATGGACTGATAGAGATCACTCTCCAGACATAAATGGACTGAAAGAGATCTCTCTCCAGAAATAAATGGACTGAAAGAGATCTCTCTCCAGAAATAAATGGACTGAAAGAGATCACTCTCCAGACATAAATGGATTGAAAAAGATCTCTCTCCAGAAATAAATGGACTGAAAGAGATCACTCTCCAGAAATGAATGGACTGATAGAGATCACTCTCCAGAAATGAATGGACTGATAGAGATCACTCTCCAGACATAAATGGACTGATAGATATCACTCTCCAGTAATAAATGGACTGATAGAGATCACTCTCCAGTAATAAATGGTCTGATAGAGATCACTCTCCAGAAATAAATGGACTGATAGAGATCACTCTTCAGAAATGAATGGACTGAAAGAGATCACTCTCCAAAAATGAATGGACTGAAAGGGATCACTCTGCAGAAATGAATGGACTGATAGAGATCACTCTCCAGACATAAATGGACTGAAAGAGATATCTCTCCAGAAATAAATGGACTGAAAGAGATCACTCTCCAGAAATAAATGGACTGATAGAGATCATTCTTCAGAAATGAATGGACTGAAATAGATCACTCTCCAGAAATGAATGGACTGATAGAGATCACTCTCCAGACATAAATGGACTGAAAGAGATCTCTCTCCAGAAATAAATGGACTGATAGAGATCACTCTCCAGACATAAATGGACTGAAAGGGATATCTCTCCAGAAATAAATGGACTGATAGAGATCACTCTCCAGAAATGAATGGACTGAAAGAGATCTCTCTCCAGAAATAAATGGACTGAAAGAGATCTCTCTCCAGAAATAAATGGACTGATAGAGATCACTCTCCAGACATAAATGGACTGAAAGAGATCTCTCTCCAGAAATAAATGGACTGAAAGAGATCTCTCTCCAGAAATAAATGGACTGATAGAGATCACTCTCCAGAAATGAATGGACTGATAGAGATCACTCTCCAGAAATAAATGGATTGATAGTGATCACTCTTCAGAAATTAATGGACTGAAAGAGATCACTCTCCAGAAATGAATGGACTGAAAGAGATCACTCTCCAGTAATGAATGGACTGACAGAGATCACTGTCCAGACATAAATGGATTGAAAAAGATCTCTCTCCAGAAATAAATGGACTGAAAGAGATCACTCTCCAGAAATGAATGGACTGATAGAGATCACTCTCCAGACATAAATGGACTGAAAGAGATCACTCTCCAGAAATAAATGGACTGAAAGAGATCACTCTCCAGAAATAAATGGACTGATAGAGATCACTCTCCAGACATAAATGGACTGAAAGAGATCACTCTCCAGAAATGAAGGGACTGATAGAGATCACTCTCCAGAAATGAATGGACTTATAGATATCACTCTCCAGACATAAATGGACTGAAAGAGATCACTCTCCAGACATAAATGGACTGAAAGAGATCACTCCCCAGACATAAATGGACTGAAAGAGATCACTGTCCAGAAATGAATGGACTGAAAGATATCACTCTCCAGACATAAATGGACTGAAAGAGATCACACTCTAGAAATAAATGGACTGACAGAGATCGCTCTCCAGAAATAAAAGTATCAACTCCTCCCAATCTTTCGACCAACACATCACATAGGACCGTATTCATCAAACTAATGAGGTATAGTTCTGGACCAAACCAGATGCATCTCCTGAGCCCAGCTTGGCCTTCTTCACCAAGTCTCCTTCCAAGTATTCCCCATCTACCTCGCCGTCAGTGGTGGCAGAGGTTGTAGCAACCACGCCTACTTCACCACAGGCTTGATCCTTCCTCCACAACTGACATGGACTGTGAAGGTTGACTCACCTGCGGCAAACACCTTGGCACTATGATGGACAGAACAGCCTCTGGTCCTGGCACCACCATACCTAGCACCATGCCAGAATCTTATCAGCTCCCAACCAGCCTCCAGCTCAATAGCAGCTTTAACCTGGAGCAGGGAGGCTGGTGGGAGAGAGAGAGAGACGCTATACCTGGGGTGGTAGTGGAAGTGAGGAAACAAATTGAGGATTTCATTGCGTTGGGAGTGAGAAGGTGCAGTCCTATGACAGTCTGAGTAATTGGCAGCTGCAAGCAAATGAGGACTGGAATGAGGAGCTGCAAGTCATGCATCAGGCAGATGAGGATGGACTAGTAGTGCTACAATGGTCAGATGCAGGTATTAATCTCAGTGCTGACAGCTGAGCTTTGTTACTTCTGACCTTATAAAAGCAGTGGAAGCCCTGGACTGCTGCACAGACACCAGCAAGTGCCTGGACTGTGTGCAGAAACCATCATCACAGTTCTCCTGGGAACATCTGAAGGAAGTGGTGCTACTTGGCCAGCACCAGTAAGGATGGGCCAGCACCATCTGCACCCCTGCCACCTGGTGCCCCTCCCATCGACCTATTCCATGCTGCTGGTGCTGCATCTCCCCTCTTCAGCACTGTGGCTAACCTGGGGTTGCAGCAGTTCCTGATTCCTCCCTTCAGGTGCAGCACATCTCCTGGACTGGGAAGTAAAAGCTCCCTGGGGTCACTGCTGTGGTGGTTCTTCCTTTCATGTCCAGGATAATGGGCAATATTTTCCTTTTTATCAATTTTTTTAAACCAGCATGGGTGCCAGATGTATTTATTAATTTAATTATTTTAATTGGATGCATAGTATGTAC
This sequence comes from Rhinophrynus dorsalis, assembly GCA_037306005.1. Lineage (NCBI taxonomy): Eukaryota > Metazoa > Chordata > Amphibia > Anura > Rhinophrynidae > Rhinophrynus > Rhinophrynus dorsalis. The sequence continues at coordinate 143,554,384 of CM074727.1, forward strand.
TTGGGGCCATATTCAGTATGTGTTAGCTAACAGGACAGGAGGTGGACCTGAAAGGCAGAGGGGGTTACTAGGCATAACAGATGCAGAAGCAACAACCAGTAATAGTCACTGAGAGCTTGTCAAATGCAAGGAGCTCACACAGGTGAATTACAGGACTAGGAGCTCCCAAACAATCAAGGAAGCAGAATCCATTCAGCAAACAGACTCTGGTATGGAATGAAGCAGAGGTCAGGACTGGGGCAAACAAGAGTGGTCAGAATTCAAAGCCAAGGTCATATGCAGAAAATAGGAATCCCTGCACTGGAACTCTTGGTCAGTAAGACTCTATACATGTGCACTGAAGTGTTTGTTAGACTGGTTGATATAGGCCTCAGAAGGTAAGTCCTGGAAGACAGGCAATAGCAGAACGGTGGTGAGTGGAGTGGGTATGTCCAGTTTACCAGGCAGAGCTGCAGATAACAGCAGAGCAGGACCAGATTCTTACATCCTGCTAAAGAGAAGCTATTCTGTAAACTCCAGTCTAGGGGGCAAATAGTGTATTGCAAAATGTCCATAGCCTAAAGCCTAAACCCTAGAATGACACCAAGGTCTCACATGTCTTTTACTGCAGGCAATTGATAACCCTGTAGCATTCAGTGGGTTAATAGCAACATTTTATGCTTTGTGCATTCTCTTTTCTCCCCTGTGCTGCAGTTGGTTGTTTGTGATTTGTTCTTATCTATATTATCAAATCTGGTCCCTGATCCTCTCACAAAGTATTTTTTACACATGTGGCCTAGATCAGTGGTTCTCACCCCGTGCCCTCAGTGGCTACTAACAGGCCAGGATTTTAGAATTTCCTTTTAAGAGCACAGGTGAGTTAATCAATATGACTGAGCCTCTGATCAACACACTTGTGTTCTAGCAGGGAAATTCTTAAGTCCTGGCCTGTTAGTGGCCACTGAGGGCACGGTTTGAGAACCTCTGGCCTAGAATACATCTCAAGTTGATAGGTGTTATCACTGGTAACATTTTACAGATTCCCACTGTAGTCCATGGAGGACCGAGATGCTGCATTTTTAATAATTCTAAAATGGCCATTGCAACAGTCCACTAAGACGTTTTGTTTATCCAAAGCAGAACTGCCTCTTGCCACCGTTTACTGTTAAAAAAATTGTAGAACTGGAAGATAAAGTTACATTTAAAGGGATAGTAATACTTCTTTTTAACTTTATCTTATTTTGTAGGCATTAAAAAAACATGAAGAATGATATAAGTCTCATGTCTCAAAGCTTTATGGTTTAAAAGATATTCACAAGCAAAGTTTCCTGCTCCTGTCCCTTTTTCCTAGTGTAAGCCATCTCTTCTCAGATGTGGAATCTAGTTGTATGACCAGACAGATAACAGCAGGGGACAATCTTCTTTATATGAAAAGAATGAAAGCCCTTCCCCCCTTGACAAGTTTTTCAGCTTTTTCCCTTATCTTAATTGAAGATTGTCCCTCTCTGCAGTCTACCTGGGCACCTCCCTTCTGCTTTGGCTGAACAAGGTTTATCTCTTAAACCATAAAGGTTTGAGAGATAAGACTTATTTCGTTCTTCATGTTTTTTTAATGCCTACAAAATAAAATAAAGATAAAATGAAGTATTACTATCCCTTTAAGGGTATATCATTGTCTGTCTTTTTATAAAAAGTTAAGTTAAGAGCATGTGTATGCCCTTGTCATTGCTGTGAATGTCTTTTAAAACCTTGAATGTTAGAGTGATCCACAATGCATTGTTTTTTTATTGAGTTGGAGACCTCTCTGTGTAAAGGTCCATTTACAGCAATAGTTATGACTACATGGAAATAAGTCATATGGTCTAAGGGCCCAAAACAGGGTGTAGTCAGCCCTGTGCTCTCCAGCTGTGGTGGCCCATTCCCATCTAACCAGAGGCTAACTGGGGATGCTGTGAATAATGGGCCCCAAGAGCTATAAAGCCCATGTTTGAATACACCCTGTATTAGGCCCTTAGTGAATATGGCCTATTCTTAATTCATAATGGAATCAGTCTTGGTCTCCGCAGCTGTTGGGGTCTACAACTTCCAGTATCCCCGTTAGGAATTGGCTAGCTGTGTGTTGCATGCCCAATAGTTGGAGAACCCACGGTTGAATACACCCTGACATGGGCTCTTGGTACATACGGCCTGTTCCTGATCCATGGTGGAATGGGAGCCTCATGATTGACTGAAGTCGCTGCCTTGGGTCCACATAAGAAGAGCAGAAATTAAGCTACACGGAAGGACTCACAAAGTACTTTGTTGGAGAGATATTCTGAGGACATTGGATCATGTTAGAAGACTGTGACCCCTGTGGAGACATATCCAGCAGGAACAAGTTACACACAAATTACTCTCCTTTATACCCGTTTTCCATGGAACTCGTAGGAGGCTACATGTCTGAGTTCCCCCTGTCCATCCCCTGGAGGTTGGAGCAATCAATCCGGTGGCAATCTAATGCCTGAGAAAGCCAAAGCGGCCAATATGTAAAGGCCGTCAGGTCACTGGATTTGAAAGTTAATTATTCTCCCACTCCCTGCATCCCTCAGATATTATCATCAGCCTGATTGCCCCCTGGACAGGGCCATTGCTCTGCTGAGTTCTGCAATTACTCAGAGATAATGCTCACTCTACGTATATGCAGGCTACTCTTCGCATTATCTATGCTTTCCTACTGGTCATTCAAATCTAGACTCAGCACTGTCCAAGGTGCTGAACCTGTAGTTTTTGAGGAAACAGACCCTGGGCTATGTACTGGAGAACCCACTGACCCGGGTAAGGGATGGTCAGAGGGTCGGTAGAGGGCAGGGTGCCAGGCTTAACCTTTATTGTGACTGGCTCCTTGGCTCTCCCCTTAAATATTAATACACTAAAAACATACACTGGGGAAATAGCATTTGATGATACAAGTCCCATGAAATTATCTCACTGTTAGGGGTCAAATGTCTGTATGTAGGGAATAACTTCAGTGGTTTGTCTGAAAACATATGTCTGTATCAAGGTAATTCTCTGCAGAGAGGCCAGATATGTGGTCCTGTCACTTAGTGTTTACATGGCCTATTCTTAATTTTGGGTGGGTATCTGCTTTTGGCTCACAGGCTGTTGAGGCCTACGACTCCCAACCTTCTCTGCTAGGCATTAGTTAGGTGGGAGTTGTAGTTACCAACATATAGGGAGTCCACAGTTTAATTCACCTTTAATGCATGTGGCTATCTCCTGAGTCAATGTTTATTCACCCATGGTCTCTCCTGCTGTTGGGGCTTCCGTGCACCCAGTGCTAGATATTATCTGTTAGAGGATGTGTGAAGGATTAGGTTCTAACAGCTGGAGAACCCATGTTGAATTCACCCTGATTAATACTTAAAATGTATAAAAATATATGTTGTACTGGTTTATCCCCCTGAGTAAAACAAGGGTATACTCCCACTCCTTAAATGTTTTTTTATTCAAAAGTTATAACAGCTCAAACTTGAATTTTTTGGTGCAATATCACAGTGGCCTGAAATTGTACAGTGGCGCTGTTGTTGACCATAAATTTCCATAGAATGGGGTAGCAACAGCGCCACTGTACAATTTCAGGTCACTTTGATACTGCACCTAAAAAATTCATATTCGAGCTATAATATAATTTGAGTAAAACACCTTTCAGCATGGGAGTACCCTTGTTTTACTTACAGATATAAACACTACAATACATATTTTTTTACATATTAAGTATTACTGTGCCTTTAAGGAATTGGCCATATGAACTAAGAGCCCAGTACATTGTGTAGACAGCCATGGGATTTACAGTTGACTGTAGATGATGAGAATTGTAATTGTCAGCAGCTGGATGGCCACATGTTGTCCACCCCTGCTCAGACTCTACTAAAATTGTTTACAGATTAAAATGCTTTTAATCTGCTCTAATCCAATTTCTTAATACGTATTTAAATCAGATTAAACGTAGCCAGTGTAAATGAATAGCCTTTTTATTCTTAATTCTTTTTAACTAGTGCAGTGAATATTGCATTGTCATGCTTCTGGTACTGACCCTGTAATAATCATTTCACTTTTACACTTGATAAAAACTAACATATAAATTGGAGGGGCAACATGTGGCTCTCCAGCTGTTGGTGGATACAACTCCTATCATGCCCAAACCAGCCAATGACTGGCTTGCTAATTGATCTCCTTTTTTGTGCATAAGGCCCATGTGACCTTATTCATCAAGCTAAAGATGTAACATTCTGGAGCAAAGAAACTGTACCATAATGAGGAAATTAAAACTGATATTGATTTAAATGGGGATTTTTAAACACATTGCTTTGCAATGCATTAGATACCACTATAGCGTTCAAGGGGATAAAAGCCCAATTTAAATCAATATGAATGTGAAGAATTTTCATTCCCTCTATGATGCAGTTGGTTTGCTCCAGAATTGCACTTTGACTTGGTGAATAAAACCCATAGTGTGAATATTAACCCTTTGATTGCCAGAGGGGTATGCAATGCACCACAGCATACTCACTGGGTTAAAACATGCTTTTTTTTAAAAAAAAAATAAGAACAAATGTTATTTTTTTAACAAATGACCAACATGATTTTGTTCTTTGTATGTTCCATAATATGTTACCATTTTTTAACCGCTTTGAATACTAGAGACACCAGCTTCACCACACGCTGGAGATGTCTTTTGCATTGGGGTTGTCCTCTCCCTCAACTTGACACAGTGGGTGTGGATAACATATAGAAACATAGAATTTGACCTTGGATAAAAACCATTCAGCCCATCTAGTCTGCTCATTATTCCTACTGTAAAAACCTCAAACCATATTTGGTCCTTGGTCTTGTCTTGTGTTGAGGACAGCCCTATGCCTATCTCATGCATGATTACAGTCACTCACTGTATTAACCTCTACCACTTCTGCTTCTAGGATATCACTAGTGAAAATGTTAAAAAGCCTGGGCCCAGTACAGATCCTTGAGGTACACCACTAGTAACACGACCTTCCTCTGAATATTATTTTAGTTACTCAGTCAAAAAAATCTATGGGGTTAGTTATAGAAGATCTCCCTGCTGTAAACCCATGCTGTTTGGGATCTTGCAAGCCATTTAAATTAAGATTTTTAACACAGCTGATGAGTCACTTACAGCTGAGCATCCTAGGTCAGGAGCTCTCAACCCTGTCATCAGACCTCCCAACTGTGCGGTCTGTGTGTCTCCCCTCCCTTTTTCTAAGTAATGTGATTGGCTAATGGGTAGCCAGTCATAAAGCAGAAACCCCAGACATTTCATAGTCCCACTTTGTTTTAGTCAGGACACAGGGACAGACTCGCATAAACCAGCAATGTCCCGTGAAAACTGGGGCTTATGGGAGCCTTTCATATGAAGGATGCCTTCATCTATTTAGCAAAGTATAAAGCCCCTATTCCCCCTTAGAAAAAAGTTATTTCTAAGCATTTTATATGTTTTCTATTTACTTGACTGACTGTTGAGAAGGTCACAGTCCTATTTGTTCAGCTGCTAAGTTCATAGAAGCCATAGGGAAATATTGAAATCACATGAATCGTGGATGTCCCAGCTGTGATTAACCCTTTTCGTGACAGAGGGGTGTTCTATACATTGCAGAGAAATAGGCTGGACACCCCTCTAAAACTCGGAGGGTTAAATAGATTTCAGTCTTGTATGATCATCAGGTGATAGAGTGGCAGGATAATCCATATATGATAACAGGATTTTAATTGGTCCTTATTAAAAGAGAGCTAACTCTTACCTTACTGTGGTCAGAAAATCCTAATGGCCCTTTTGGCATTTGACTATGTACCTTGTTCAAGGAATAACACCTTCAGTCACTCCCGGATGTCTTGTCAGTGGAAGCCGCAATGACAGTGCTAGTTGGACCCAGGACTTCGCAGTGCGTTGCCTTAAAGCAGTGGTTCTCAATCTTTTTTTGCTCGGGGCACCCCTAGCACATAATCTAGAACATTCGGGGCACCCCTAACATATTTATTGTACTTTATCAAGGGCATAATAAAGGGTACAATACATAAATACAGTTATTATTAGGTCTTACAGTCATAATAACAAAACTAAATCTATTGTGCAGAACAATTTCTATGAATCTTTATTTAAAAGTCCATTTTTGTTAGTCTTCATAGAAAATGTGGGGCACCCTAAGATGATGTCTGTGGCACACCAAAGTGCCACGGCGCCCTGGTTGAGAATCACTGCCTTAAAGGGTTAAGTAGGCTCATGCAATTTGCCTGCTTCAGTTTGAAACAAACTGCCAACAACTGTCATGTCGGCCTCCATGGACGTGACTTCCAGGACTGATTGAACATGTTAGCTGTTGCACAAAGACTCAAGGACAAAATTCATAGGGGCCATTAGAATTTTCTGGCCATACTAAGGTAAGGTACGGTTATTATTTGGAGTCATTCTCCTTTAAACGTAATCCATTAGTGTGGGTCGTGTAAAAGAAATAAAAAAATAGAGAAATTTTGGGGTAAACCAACGGAGCCACTGGCGTTAAATCAAAATTCCAAAATTTCCATTGATTTCAAATGTACAACGAAAAGTGGAGCAATTCTGTACTATAGGTGACACATAAAAAGTTTGGTTTCCTTAAAGGGACACTAACCTCTAAAATTAAATTGGGTTATAGAATTTTAAATATGGACTTTTGGCAGGTATCTGTAAAACGTAGTTGTTTTATGTTAGAACTCTAAAATCTAGTCATAAACTTGCATTTTTAATGCATGTGTAGCCTTTCCTATACAGACACCACATGGGTATTTGCGAGGTGCTAATGTTGTTCATGTACAGAGAGTAATACCAGCTGGTAATCTATTCAGAAAGACTCTTACATTATTTCAGCCTACTTACAGACAATAACACATTATTACTTCAGCTTCACATATCAAGATAGCTGTGGTAATAAGAACAATAGAGCCCAGTGGATGGCAGGAATGGGAGCCCCCAGACATCATATGTAAGTCTAGATGTTAGGCCTCAGAGAATATTAATATACTAGTGTAAAAGCCCGTGTACACGGACCAAGGTCTGGGAGATGTTATCCCTTTGAGTGCCGGAGGGGTATGCAATGCATTGCGTACCCCTCCGGCACTCAAAGGGTTAAAAAGCCGGTCCTGCTCTGCTTACTGCCATCACTCATGTGATGAGCTGTAGAGACTGCCCGAACGCACAGAACTCCCACCATTCCACACAGAATGCTCCCAGCACAGAACTCCCAGCATTCCGCACAGAATGCTCCCAGCACAGAACTCCCAGCATTCCGCACAGAATGCTCCCAGCACAGAACTCCCAGCATTCTGAGCTTTTGAACAGTCTCTACTGCGCATGACGGCTTCTGACAAACCTAGTGAATTATTATATAAGATTTTAGCATGTTGATCAAGGTATCTGTATAACCCTATGGAACTATTTGTTCCCGATGAGGCAGTTGTAGTTTTCCTTTGTATTAGTAGAATTTTGAAAAATCCAAGTATATCATCTACTTTACATTCAGTAGAGAGGGGAAACATGCAGTACTTCACTCTTATTAGATAGAGGGAACACCCTGTACCTTACACTCAGCCACTAGGCAAGGCACTCCAGGGGTGAGAGTCACTAAGATGTGATAAATAAGTGATTAAGTGGAGATGAGTTCTCCATTGAGATCACTTCTCCAGTTCCTATGTTATTCTATGGAGCCTATGCACTAACATCTACAAAGTGGAAGAAATGTTAGTGCATGGGCTCCATAGAATAGCATATGAACTGGAGAATTGATACACTGGAGAACTCATCTCACTTTAACTTCTCTTTATCACCGCTTAGTGAATCTCTGTACTTGTGTCCTTATCTCCACCCATGGTCATACCCCCACTCCTCACATGACCCCACCCACACTTTCATCCACTTCACCCAACACAGAAAATTCTCTTCGCCTATAACATACAAGCACAAATAACAATTGGATGGGTTTACGTGAACTTGGTTTTCATTTACTCCCCATTGATCTTTGTTTTCAGTCCCAGGCACATGAATGGATCAGCAGGTGGCAAAACTGATTGCAAGCTCTTGTAACATTCATGCTGTACATCAGAATATCTTGCTAGACTGATTTGTTGGTCCATTAAACATTCCCACATTAATGTGGTGAGATGGCTCAGTTGGTTAAGGCACCAGCTGTAGAATCTCTTCAGACCACAAGGTCACAGGTTCTAGTCCCAGCAGGGTCAACTCAGCCTTTCATCCTTCCAAGATAGATAAAATGAGTACTCTTAAATTGGGTAATAATATCTATACCCCCAGGACCTACTTGAAAATACTTTGATATTATTATAAACAGGGGTCTTCAAAACATTCAGTGAGTAATGAACTAATAAGATTCCATGCTAACACAGGAGGTGGAACCAATTTTTTTGTGTACTTTGAATGCCAGAGGGATTCACAACACATTGCTAAGCAATGGTTTGTGCACCGTGCTGGTTAGGGCCGGCCCAAGACATAATGCTGCCTGGGTCCAAGGATGAAATGCTGCCGAACCACACACACACCAAAACACACCCATATCCATTATGTTTGGGTCAAGCTAAATATCAGTTATGCTCTTACACTAGGTTGGTGTCTACAGACATATTATAAATCAGAGTGTATATTTACAGCCCTGGTGACATAAGCTCTGTTTATGGACACAAGACCCCACCATCTAATAAATTGGCTGAAATAATTTCAGCCTGTAAATATGATGGTGGGGTCTTGTGTCATAGACAGAGCTGAAGTCCCCAGGGCTGTAAACATGCAGTCTGCTCTCATTTACAATCTGTCTGTAGGCACCAACCAGATGTAAGAGCATAACTGATATTTAGTCTAAATATCTGTTTCGCTCTTATACTTGGTTGGTGACATATTGTAAATCAGAAAAGTGTACATATTTACAGCCCTGGGGACTTAAGAAATGGAAGAAAATAGGAAATTGAGGGAAAAATAAACTTCAGTCTCATACACTTAGAGCGTCCAGACTCCAGAGAGTTTACCTACCCCTGGATGGGTCCACTCACAGTCTCAACCACATTTGCACAGTGCATCATGCGTGCAGGGTCAGCACCATATCCCCTCTGTCTAACAACACACACAACCAGTACCCCAACCAGCTAATAAGGACGGACCACATTGAGCAAATATGCTCCTATAGGCTGGTGGAGGTGCATGTAGTTCGGCTGAGCCACGCTGTACATACTACACCACAGAGCAGGAGCAGATGAAAGTCGGGACTCATTATTGTCCTGGTGCAGCTGGGGGTTGACGCGGAACACAGACTTAACACACAGGCATAGAAATAACATGCTTTGGGGCTGCATATTGCCGCCCCTGTCAAAGTGCCGCCTGGGTCCCATGGACCCACCGGGACCCATGTAAGGGCTGGCCCTGCAACTGGTACTCAATGAGTTAATGCATATTTCGAGTGAGTCTATGCTGAAGGTGATCCTCCTTGCCCTGTCTGAGCCACTGGGAGAGGAGTGGAGGAGTGTATGGGCATTTTAGGGGTTCTGTTCCTCTGTAAGCTGTCAGCAACCTTGATGGCAATGCGATTCGTCATGTATCTCAGGCACTTATAATTTATGTTTAGCCCTAACCTGGCTGGAATTCCAGAGTTTTATTAAACATACAAACATAGAATTTGACAGCAGATAAGAACTATTCGACTCTTCTAGTCTGCCCATTTTCCTACTGTGAAAAGCTGAAACCTTTTTTGGTCCTTGGTTTTGTCCTATGTTCAGGACAGCCTTATGCCTATCCCATGCATGCTTACATTCCCTCGCTGTATTAACCTCTACCACTTCTGCTGGTAGGCTATTCCACTTATCTACTACCTTCTCAATGAAGTAAACCTTTCTCACATTACATCTAAGCCTGTGTCCTTCTAGTTTTAGACTATGGCATCTTGTCTTATAATTTTTACTCCTTTGAAATGTACTTCCTTCCTGTACTTTGCTGAATCCCTTCATGTATTTTAATGTTTCTCTCATATCCCCTCTCTCTTCTCTACTCTTCTATAGAAATGTTCAGATCCATTAGTCTTTCCCTGTAGTGTTTATCTTGTAAACCATTCACTATTTTGTAGCCCTTCCCTGAACTCTCTCCAGAATATGTATATCCTTCTGGAGATGGGGTCTCCACGCAATACTCTATGTGAGTTCTAACCAGAGATTTGTACAGTGGCAGGGTATTCTTTTGAAATGTCGCACACTTAAGAGCGTGTGACATTTCAACTATTTCACCTCGTCGCCATGATCAAAATGGCGGCATGACAATCTCACGCTGCATGGCAGCGTGAGATTGTCATGTCACATACTTAATGGTTGCATACATCTGCAGCACACGGATACGCTCCAGCTAAGACTATTTATAACTTAAACACCTCCATGGTGTTGCATACGTAATACTCCATGTGCCCTGCATACAACCTTATCTGGATGTTCCTGTAGGTGCTTTGCTATCAGTTTGAATTGTATAGCTATAACATATATAACATAGTTATACAAATCAAACTGATAGCAGGGCACCTACAGGAACATCCTGATAAGGTTGTACGCAGGGCACACGGAGTATTATGGATGCAGAACATGGATGCACTCCAGCTGCTACAACATTTTAAGATACTCCTAGCTGGAGCGTCTCCATGTGCTGCAGATGTATGCAACCATTAAGTAGGTAACATGTCAATCTCGCTCTGTCATGCAGCGAGAGATTGTCATGCTGCCATTTTGATCATGGCAATGTGGTGATTTACTTAAATGGTCGCACGCTCCTTTGTGTGCGACCTTTCTAAAATAAACTCAGTGGCATGACCCCTTCCCTTTTTTTCTGCTACTAATGTCGTATTCCTTATGCCACCCTCCCTCACTTTCATTGTAAGCTGTAGAGCAGGGAACCCACTTCTGTTGTTTCACTCTATAAAGGACTTGTGTATGTGACACTACTGTATTGTCTACATTTTTAAATTGTAGGGCACCACGTACAGTTGTGGTAATATATAACGAAACATCCTTCTTTCATTCTACACTGTGTTTAAAGGGGAACGCCCACCTCTAGTAAACTTGTATTCATCTTAAAGTTCCTTTGTAGTGAAGCTGTTATCTGTTTGTTTTTTTCAATATAATTCTTTATTGCCCTTGATATTGCCTTTTAAAGTTATGCTGGTGATGTAAGTTCTGTATAGTCTGTGCGACAGCTCTGTCTCACAGCCTGTCAGTCTTCCTCTGTTCCCTTCCCAACTTCCCCTCCCCAGACAGTGCCTCCTTCCCACCTCCGATGATGGAGGATTCCGGCATATGACCTGACGCGTTCTATTGTATATGGGCATCCAGGTCATTGTACAGGAACAGTCTGAGCGCGTTCATGTGCTCAGTCCTTAATAAAAAAGTGGCAGGCTGAAGTAAAAATAGCCACAGAGGCAAGCGTTCTGCCACTTTTTATAAAGAACTGAGAGTATGAATCTCCAAAAGCAATTTTGAATTTTAATTTTATGATATTTTAAATAATTATATTATAATTTATAATAAAAACCTTTTTTGGAACATCGGATGTGTGGACATGATTGGAGGAGTAGTGTGAGTGGAACAGCTGACCGGAGTACACCATGTAGGGTCGGTGAGATTACCCTACATGTGAGATTGTCAGTTATTGGAAATTCCATTGCTGACCAAAGATAAATGTGAGTACAAACTTCTTTGAGTTACCTGTCACATTGAGAAGCTTTAACAATATTTCACTGTTGGTGCCATCTCTCTTTTTTTGTGTTGCTTTTGGAGTTTCTTGGCCATCCGGAGGGGATGTGAAGAAGGAAGGCGGCCTGTGAAGTGATTTGTGGATTTGGGTTAAGATATATACCCACTAATGCGTGTTTGCTGTTTTTCATATAAGTGTAAAACAGCCAATTACTTGTGTGAGTACCCACGTGTGGGGTGATACTGGTGGAGAATATATATATATTTTTGGACTTATTACACTAGGGCACTCCTTTTTGTTTTTCCCTCCCTTTTTTGTGTTTTACTGAGTGTATGAATGCTCTCTTTCTGTGCCTGTACAATGACAGCGCGCTAGGACATATGCCGGAATCCTCTGAGGAGGGAAGGTGACAATACTTAGGGAGGAGAACAGAGGAAAATTGAGAGGCTGTGGGACAGAGCTGGACCTGCAGCCTGTACAGAACTGACGTCATCAGCATAACTTTAAAAAGCAATATCTCGGGCAATAAAGAATTATATTGAAAAAAAAAAAACAGATAACAGCTTCACAACAAGGGAACTTTAAGACAAAGACAAGTTTACTAGAGGTGAGAGTTCCCCTTTAAGGCAATGTACTAACAAGGAACAGATGAAAATTTACTAAAGTGATTCATTTTTCTTGTGCCTACTATAGAGGGGAGGTGTACAGGGCTTGGTCTTTAAAGAAAGAGTAACATAACATAATAATAATCCCTACTTACTTTACTATGGCCAGAAAGTCTTAATGGTCCCTATGAATTTTGTTCCTTCGTTCAAGTGAAAACATGATCAGTGTGTCCCGGATGTCACGTCTATGGAGGCATCCATGACATTTGTTGGCAATTATTTTAAACTGAAGCTGGCAGAGTACATGAACCTGTATACCCCTTTAAGGACCAGAGGGGCATGCATCACATTGTAAACCAATGCATTATGCACCCCTCTGGCCCTTAAATGGTTAAAATTACCATTTCAAGGCCACCTCTATGGATATGACATCCAGGACTGATTAAAGATAATATGTTTTGAACAAAGTCAAAAGGGCAAAATTCATAGAGGCCAGTAGGATTTTTTGTCCGTAGTAAGGTCATTCTTCTCACTGACGGGATGTGTTCACCACTATGGATTACGACTTTCATGCATTCCCCTAAGTGCAAGGGCGTGATTTTTTTTAATTTAAAAGCTTTATTGAATGTTGGAAAACAAATACAGTAAGAGTAAGACAATAATACAAGTAGAATATCATCAGGAAGCTGATACATAGTTTACAGAACAGTAAACATATTACAGAACAATGTAAGCATAAGAGACAACTTTCCCAATATATTAGTTAGTGGAAATACAACCATGAATTCACCATGACTTGTAAATATATTGAATTGTAAGCAATTAGGTGTGTGGAGAAAGAAAAAATACAAAAAAAAGCAAACTTTTCCCACCGCCTCCTATCCCCCAGCCTGACCCATGTTCTAGAAGATCCAATGCCACGATGTGAAAACAGGTGAATTCCGCTTATAACACAAATCTCCACAGACCTAGATGGCGCTATACCACCTATAGCAGAATACACTCAATGAGAAGACCCCAAATCACCCACTTTACGTCTATACATATACCACTGCTCCCAAGAAGTCCGAAAGATTGAGACATGTCAAGAGCTATAGCATGACATCTCTCCATATAATAATAATAATCCTTTATTTATATAGCGCACACAGATTCTGCAGCGCTTTACACTCATATTGGATCCTGTCCTCTTTGGGGCTCACAATCTAAATTCACCTATCAGTATGTTTTTTGGAGTGTGGGAGGAAACCGGAGTACCCGTAGGAAACCCATGCAAACACAGTGAGAACATACAAACTCATTGCAGATGTTGTCTTTGGTGGGATTTGAACCCAGGACCCCAGCGCTGCAAGGCAACAGTGCTAACCACTGAGCCTATCTATATGTAATCAACTCTATTACACCAGGATGAGAGAGAGGGAGTATCTTGTGACCCCCAAGGGCATGATTTCAATTGCTATGTCTAAGCGCAGCAAAGTCAAGTAGCTGCATGTAAATAATTTTACAAGCAAACAATCTTCAAAGGAAATACTCTGCCAACAGTAGGTATTTATGCTTTAATTTATATACAACTCAGTCATAATAGTTTATAAGACGTCACTGTGTGATAGACTTTAATTTATTATTTTAATTCTTCTGCTGCTTTAAACCCTAGTTTGGATTGATACTAACAAATTTTGTAAATTTACCCTACATCAACAATTTATTTTTATCATGCGAGTCACTGTTAATTCTGAGACTCCAGTTTCTGCAGCAGCAGAGGGCGCTTCAACTTTGAATACACACTAACATGCGAGCTCCCTGTCATTTTGACACTAGGTACAGGTCTCCCAGTGGTCTCATACACATTAATACAACATTAGCTCTATGTATTGAAATTTTCAAGTGAAGATATTGATACTCAATACTAAACTATATTTTTGCACTTTTTAGATATACATTGTAACACTCTTTTGGGAGCATCCTTAGGATAATATATGTTTACGTTACACCTTGGAAAAATTGGGGGAGATTCAATAAGGAGTGATAAAAAGGTGATTTAAGTGGGAATGACTTCTCTAATGATATCACTTTTCCAGGATCCTATGCATTAAAGGGATAGTAATACTTTATTATTACTATCCCTCATATTGTAGATTTTTGCAAAGTAATTTAATAGACCCCAGGTTCATCTCTCAAACCTATATGTTTTGAGAGATAATCGAAGGCAAAGTTCCCCCTCCCTCCTCCTTCTCTAAAGTCAGCTTTGTACTGACTGCAGGGATATCCGGTCTGTCTTTCATCATGCGGCTCTGCAGCAGAGCCACGATCGCGTTAGTGACAAAGAATTATTTCATCGAAACGGTCTTCTACATGTACTTGCAAACCAATCACAAACCAAGCACATGTAGAAGACTGTTTCAGTTAAATAATTATTTGTCACTAATGCGATCTTGGCTCAGCTGCAGAGCCGCAAGCCTGTCGTATGACAGACTTCCCCTGCTGTCAGTACAACGCTGACTTTAAGGAAGGGGGAGGCGGGGGGGACTTTGTCTTCAGTTATCTCTCAAACCATAAAGGTTTGAGAGATGAACCAGGGGGCTATTAACTTATTTTGCAAATACCTACAATATGAGGGATAGTAATAATAAACTATTACTATCCGTTTAAGGTGTCTCCAATTTTGGAGATTTTACTCCGTAGGCTCCATAGAATAACATAGGAACTGGAGAAGTGATATTACTGGAGAAGTCATCACCCCTTTATCAGGCTTAAGTGAATAACCCCCCTGAGTTGGAACAGCTGTATTTTATTTACTTCACTTATGAGGCGGACATGCACTACAGTGTGATAAAGAGGTGTAAAGTGGAGATAACTTTTCCAGGGATATCTCTTCTCTAGTTCCTATGTTTTTCTATGGAGCCTCCAGCTTTGGAGATCTTAGTGCATAGACTCTATAGAATAACACTGGAACTGGAGAAGTGATATCACTGGAGAAGTTATCTCCACTTTATCACCTCTTTATCATACCTTAGTGCATAACCACCATAATTTCTTTGCTCCATTCTTTTTTATTAATGATTTTAATGTAATGAGTGTTTAGATTTGTAGCTTTGTGTCTTAAGAAGTATCAGTGTTATTAAAGGGATAGTAATACTTCGTTTTATCTTTATTTTATTTTGTAGGCATTAAAAAAACATGAAGAACGATATAAGTCTTATCTCTCAATCCTTTATGGTTTGAGAGATATTCACAAGCAAAGTTTCCCCCTCCCGCCCCTTTTACCTAGTGTAACCCATCTTTTCTCAGATGTGGAATCCAGTCCATAGACCAGACAGATAACAGCAAGGGACAATCTTCTTCCTATGAGAACAATGAAAGCCCTGCCCCCCTTGATAACTTTTTCAGATTTTTCCCTTATCTTAATTGAAGATTGTCCCTCTCTGCAGTCTACCTGGGCACCTCCCTTCTGATCTGGCTGAGCAGTGTTACATCAGTAAAAGGGATGGGAGGGGGACACTTTGTCATTGAATTACTCTTGAACTACAACTCTGACAGAATTGAAATAAAACGCTCCAAAGTCCAAATACTATAATGATTAATTAGAGCTGCTTTTATTATGAAACATTACTATCCCTTTAAGGCAGTTTTTGCTTCTGTTATCACAGTGTCTAAACACAGAATAGGAGCTGCACCAGCAGATTCATGTATTCCCTCCTCTGTGAAACGAATTAGGTACCTTGCTGATGCCGTACTCATTTAATTATTAAAGTGTTCTTTTCTATATCATGTTCGTATACTCTAATGATATATTTATATACTAACAGTGATTTTCCGTTACAGGAAGGAAAATGCCTCTTTGTGGTCCTGCTCATGGCTTTCTATTGGTGTACCGAAGCCTTACCTCTGGCAGTTACTGCTATGCTTCCCATAGTCCTTTTTCCCTTCCTGGGAATCCTGCCTTCCAGCAAAGTCTGCCCACAGTACTTCTTAGATACAAATTTTCTTTTTCTTAGTGGCCTTCTTATGGCAGCTGCTATTGAACAGTGGAATCTGCACAGAAGGATTGCACTGAAAGTCCTCATGTTAGTAGGAGTCCAGCCAGCAAGGTAATTTAGACATGTAACATGCGTTATATTAAAGGAGCAGTAAACTTTTTTTTTTCATTAAAAAAAAACTATTGTAGGACATTTCCTGTTGAGTAAATTAAGGGTTTTCTCAGTGCTGCCAGATGCATATTTCCAGAGTCATTACAATTTAAACTAGTGTTTTTTACATTAGCAGTGCCCTCTAGTGGTGAAATTCCAATTAGTTATTCTGTTACATTCTAATGGAGAGGAAAGTCAGTGACATACAGTTCTCCATAGAATGTGATAGAAACTGCCTGTCACTTCCTGTCAGTTAAAACTATCAGGAAGTAAACACAGTAAATTCACTTCCTGATTATTTGAACTGTTATAACTTTGAATAAATCAACTGACAGCAGAAGGAATACCCTTGTTTTAATCATCAGAAACAGCAGTTTCTCTGTCGTCTAATACAGGTTACTGGTAACTTTGGGTAGGCGATTTGCTCCTTTAAGTAGGCAGGAACAGTTCTAGAAGTGAATGAAGGGGATGGAGCCTACCTTCCCTCCTTTGCTGCAGCTAGCCAATCAGCTCCAGTAAGATTTGTTCTTTGGTGAAGATACAGGCAAGAGAACAGTTCTGCTATGGTTTTAGCTAATTTTTTATTTTTCTGTTAGAAATGGAATACCACCATTCGGCGGATTACCATAACTGACAATACCCTTAGATATGGCTGGCTCAGTATTCAGGTGCTTTTTGTGGACCTTAAGCCCTGGGGGGGAAATCTTGTGTTCAAATTCTTTCCCCAGGAGTTGCCTACTGAGGCTTCTTCTTCCTACATGGTGATCTGAAGACAGAAGATCTGCAGGAAAGGTGAGCAACCCTTTGAGTGCTGCAGGTCCACATGTCCCACAGTGCCCCTCTGCACAGGGGTTTTCCTTTGGAGTTCCTATTGCACACTCCTGCACTCACTGGGTTTATCTGTATGTCTCTTGGGTGGTTTGGTGCAAGTTTCTGTGGTAAATTAACCCTTTAGCTGCTGGTTTAGAATCTTTTGAGGGATTATTGGCACTTTCCCTACTGAGTTCAGTGTTTTTTTGGGTCTAGTGACATATTTTAGTAATATCCAGTGCATATTCACTTATCAGTTACAACTTTAAGGTGCACTTTTACAGCATAGACGACCTTGCTCCATTCACTTCTATGGGACTGTACAGTTTGGGACATATCTCTGCAACAGCTCATCGTAGCGACTTCAAAGATGGCTCATTTTGTTTGCCCTTGCTCTGTTATCCGGTGAACGTTTTATGTGTGTTGGGGGGCTCAGGGGGCTTCAGGCATTGTTGGGGTACTTTTTCTGGGAAAACTACATTGCCCATGAGCGCTTGCTTTGCTCGCTCGTTTATGATTGGCTCCTGACGCGGCAGTCATTTTGTGCTTTTCCTGAACGAGTATCCTATGCAGGGCTTGGACTCTCCTTCGCTCCTCTGCAAATTAACCCTTCGCCTGCCAGATAAGTGCATTTCAGCGATTTCTGGGGTGAAATTTGAATCTTACACACTGTATTTGGGTGATTCCTTATACTTTAAACGTTTTGACACTGTGAGAATGTCTAATCCGTTAGAGCTTGGGGCCAGGCCTAAGACTAAGGACGCTGGCACCTCTGTGTCCCCTATTGTGCATTGCTCCTCATGTCATTCAGGGTTAGAATTCTCAGGTCATTTATGCCCAGCATGTGGGTGCAAGAATTCAGAGCTGCTACTATAGACCACTGGTCTACATTGCAGCTCTTTCCATCCCAGTTACAGGGGGTCTTACACTCCTGGCAGACCCCTACCCTATGCAGGGAGTACCTGACATATCAGATTCCTCTGAGGAAGAACTGTTGGTGGATTCGGACGTTGAGGAATGTTCTGCTTTGGGCTCCTCTAGGTTTTTTGGGGACCCCTTTGAGGCTGATCCTGATCCCTCGAATGAGGGCTTGATCAGAGACATCTTAACTCCCCTAAACATTCCCTTAGTTCAGGAGGTTTCTTCGGATCCATCTGATGTATTTCAGGAGCCTAAGAGGCCATATACTTGTTTTCCACCTAACTCCACTCTTGACTGCATTGTGTCTGATGAGTGGAAGTCTCCAGACAGGAAACCTTCTGTTTCCAAGAAATTTGCCAAGCTTTACCCCTTCTCTGAGGCGGCGCTTGCTCAGTGGGTTCATCCCCCCAGAGTGGATGCTCCTGTTTCCAGGCTATCTAAGTCCACTGCTTTGCCAGTTGCTGATACGTCCGCTCTGAAAGACTGGACTGACAAGAAACTTGAGGTCTCCCTCATGTCCTTTTTTGCCACTACTGGTACTGCCATGCGTCCAGCGTTCGCTGTGGCATGGGTGAACGGGGCCATTGCGGTCTGGACTGAGCAGCTCATCCTGGCTGTCCGTCTTACTTCGGATATGTTTGCGGCTTCTTGCCATCATTTCTGAGGCCCTGTGATCAAGACTCATTATAACCAGGAGTCCCTAAGGACAGTGATTGCTTCTATGTCCCCGTGGGAATTTCTTGCCTCTCTGGATCTTTAGGACGCTTATCTACACATCGCCATTCATCCAGAGAGTCGGCAGTATCTCAGATTTGCCTGTGACCAAGGGCACTTTCAGTTTTCAGCTCTTCCCTTTGGTCTGACTACAGCTCCTCAAGTTTTCAACCGTGTCCCGGGAGCTTTACTATCCGTACTTCATCGGGATGGCATCAGAGTTACTCCATACATGGGTGAGCTGCTTCTGAAAACCCCTTCTGTGGAACTTCTTTAACAGCAGATTCAGAACTGCATTCTTGCTCTCACCCATCATTGGTGGATCACCAACATGGACAAGTCAGATCTTGTCCCATCCCAGAATCTGGTCTTCCTGGACCTTCTCTTCGACAATCAGCAGAGCATGGTGTTTCTCATGGACGAGGTGGCTCACCCGATCACCCACAGAGTTTCTGCTGTTCTTGCCTCTTCCAGTTCCAGCCAGGAAGCTGTCCTCTCTAGTGGGGAAGTTCATTTCCACCATAGAAGCGGTCCCGTTTGCCATGGCTCACACCAGGGAACTCCAGCGGTTTGTGATCCAGGTAGGCAGGGGTCAGCCGGACCTTCTGAAGATTTCAGTGTCCCTCCCTCTTCATGTGGAACTGAGTTTGTCGTGGTGGCTCAACCTCTCCAATCTGCTGAAGGGCAAGTCCTTCCTGGTGTCCTTCTGGACCACGGTGACGATGGATGCCAGCCTTTCTGGCTGGGCAGTGGTCCTGGATCACCTGAGTGCTCAAGGTTGTGGTCTCCGGAGGAATCTCTCCTTCCCATCAACGCGTTGGAGCTTCGGGCAATATTTCATGCCCTTCGCCATTGGACACCCCAGCTGGAAGAATGCCCAGTCCGGGTCCAATCCGACAACGCCATGGCCGTGGCTTTCATCAACAAGCAGGGCGGAACAAGAAGTCTCGTCGCTTGGTTAGAGGTCAAGGATATTTTGCCCTGGCAAAAGGACATGTTCCTGCCATATCCGCAGTGCACTTTCCTGGCATAGACAACCTCATGGCAGACTTCCTCAGTTGACACATGGTGGACAGCGGAGAGTGGAAACTACGCCCAGAGGTGTTCACCCTCATGGTTCAGAAGTGGGGTCTTCCTTGCATCGACCTGATGGCGACAAGACACAAGTGGAAGGCTGTGAGGTTCTGCTGCTGCTGGAGGGAACTTCTAGCTCTAGCAGTGGATGCCATGTCCATTCCTTGGTTATTTCCTCTGGCTTACATCTTTCCTCCCCTCCCCATGTTGCACAGGGTGTTATGGAAATTGAGACTGGAGCACTGTCCAGTCATTCTGATTGCTTTGTACTGGCCTCGACAGGCTTGGTTTTCGGAGCCTCTGGATCTGTCAGTGGCAGAGCCATTCTGGCTACCTTGCCATCCGGATCTTCTTCTACAGGGTTACCTGTAGAAGGAGGATGTTCATCGGCTAGCTTTGACGGCTTTGAAATTGAATCCTCAATATTGAGGAAGAAAGGTTTTTCTTCTGGTGTGGTGGCTACCATGCTTAGTGCCCGCAAACCCGTTTCTTCCAAGATCTACCATTGTGTGTGGTCGACTTTCCTATCTTGGTGAGCTGACAAGGGCCTGTCTCAGGAATTTGATCTGCTTACGGTCCTGGCCTTTTTGCAGGTCGGTGTGGATAAGGGCCTCAGTTTGAGTTCCCTTAAAGTTCAGACGTCTGCTCTCTCTGTTTTCTTTCAGAGGCGCATTGCCATCCTTTCTGATGTCAAGGTTTTCTTCCAGGGCGTTGCTCATACTCATCCTGCCTTCAAGATTCCTGCTTCTCCATGGGATCTTAACTTGGTTTGGGCATTCTTCAGCGCCCTCCATTTGAGTCTTTGGCTGCTATTCCTCTATGCCTGTTGATGTGGAAAATGGCCTTTCTCCTGGCAATTGTGTCTGTCCGTCGTGTTGCAGAGTTACATGCTCTGTCCTGTAAACCACCCTATTTGGTATTTCACAAGGATAAGGTGGTGCTTCGCACCTCTCAGGAGGATCTCCCGAAGGTGGTTTTGGAGTTTCACATCAATCAGGAGATTGTGGTGCCCTCTTTCTGCCCTGACCCCGCCTCTGACAAGGAGAGGGATCTCCGCTTGTTAGACGTGGTGTGTTGTCTCAAGTTTTACGTACATCGCACTGAGTCTATCAGACAATCAGATGCGTTGTTTTTCATTCCTGAGGGTCCTAGGGCAGGAAGACCTACATCCAAGGTGACTATTACTTCTTGGATCAAGTCCACTATTTGTAAGGCTTACGAGCTGAGGAAGAAGTCTGTCCCTTTCAGGGTCACAACTCATTCTACTCGATCTATTGGGGCCTCTTGGGCTTACAAGAATCAGGCCTCTGCTGAACAGTTGTGCAAGGCTGCCACTTGGTCATCTGTGCTCACCTTTTCGAAGCATTACCATGTTGATGTGCTGGCATCGGCTGACGCCAGCTTTAGGAGTAAAATCCTGGAGGCAGTTTTGCCTGTCTAAGATTTTCTTCAGTTCTTTGGTGCTTCCTTCACTTTTGAGCCTAGCTGGCTCTAGTTCAGTGTGCTGTGTAACAGTTGGGGTGTTTTTACCCCTGTTCAGTGTCCGTTGACACTTCATTGTTTGTTGGGCTATCTCTGATCTGATGGTTCATATCTGCTCTGGTGACTTTGGGGGCCTTGCGCCTGGTCCTTGCCTTACTTCCCGCCTCTGGGAAACTCAATGGTTGGACATCCCAGAGTTACCAGTAACCTGTATTAGGCGACAGAGAAAAGAGGATTTTAGTCTTACCTGTTAAATCCTTTTCTCTTAGTCCATATAGGTTACTGGTCTCCCACCCTGTCAAGGGACCATGCTTGGCTCTCCTGTGGTAGACTGTGTGGGTCCTTCGGGGGGTCATGCTCACAGGACTCTTCTTTCCCTTCTACTATCTAGTCAATAGTTAGTGTCTCAAATCTTTCTGGAGCTGCTTGGCTAGCTGCAGCCAAGGAGGGAAGGTAGGCTGCACCCCTGCATACAATTCTAGAATTGTTCCGGCCTTCTTAAAGGGGCCGATCGCCTACCCAGAGTTACCAGTAACCTGTATGGACTAAGAGAAAAGGATTTAACAGGTAAGAATAAAATCCTCTTGTTTTGTTTATGCGGTTAGAAATGAGCAACAAGAGCTAAGACATTAGATTTATTTAGATTAGTTTTTTCTTTTGTACGTCTTTCAGTCCATTTACAGACAATCCAGCACTATCCCTTCAAAGACACCTAGCATAATTGCTATGGTGATGGGGTATCAGGGAGCCCTAGAAAAGGCAGGAATGGCTTTTTTCCCCATGCAAAACTAAATTTTAGGAACCTGGGGACAGAATGTATTCAAATGCTTGTATGGGGTACAGTGTTTTTAAAGGAATAGTAATGTTCCAAGTCTTCTTTTTGTTTTTTATAACACATAGCACTATATTTACTTACTTACATGTTTGTAGTTTAATCACTATTCAAGTCAAAAGAATCCCCCTCCGCCCCTTTCCCTGCATCACTGATCCTCTCAGTCTGGTCCGGATGGAGAGCTGCGATTGACAATCTTCAATAAGCAAAAGGAAAATCCTGCCCTCTTTCCTCAAAGGGGCAGGGTCTTCCTTATATTTACTGAATGAAGATAATCCCTCGCTGTATCCGTCTGGTACCACAACCGGATTACAGATCTAATGGGAGGTGGACAGAAGGGGCGAGAGGGGTATCCTTTTGCAATTCGTTATGTACCACTGTGGCACTCAAAGGATTAATGAAACTATAGACAATTTATTGATAATTCGTCCCAATGGCTGCCTTATATTCAGCAATAACAAACTTACTACATCACAGGCCAGGGCATTGCCTTAGCATTGTATATCTTAATTTAAAATGAGTTACTTTTTCTTTCTCAGCTTAGCATGCCACATTCAACACTCAGCATGCTGTTGTAGTACCAATAATTCTGGAAAACAGTTGTCCCCTCTCCTTGCCCTCCCTCTCCCTGCCCCCTTCCGATCCCCATCCCCCCTTTTGTTTTACTCCCGGTTGTCACCCCTTCCTCCCTTTTTGTTTCCTCTTTAATTGACTTAATTTTGCTTCTAACTATGTCCTGCTATGGATGTCCCCCTTAGACACTCCTGCCAGGCAGGTATTAAGTCATTCTTTAACACTGTACTGTCTGTTATGGTACATTGATATGGTTGTTATGATTGTAATGTTGATTTT
Source organism: Rhinophrynus dorsalis (assembly GCA_037306005.1). Taxonomy (NCBI): domain Eukaryota; kingdom Metazoa; phylum Chordata; class Amphibia; order Anura; family Rhinophrynidae; genus Rhinophrynus; species Rhinophrynus dorsalis. The sequence goes on from CM074727.1 coordinate 143,577,538, forward strand.
AACCTTACCTTAAATGTATCCATGTCATGCCTTCATTGTCTAAAAAAATAGCTTTTGAACCCCACCAAAAAAGTCGTCAAGCATCAATTGAACGAATGCATAAGGAAGTCCTTTGATTTCCTTCTACATTCAGCAATTCATCAATGGTCGAATCATATCTGACAGATGCTTATTCATCAGTGAGTGAGTATCACATAGATTTGCCAGTTCCATTTGCCAGGTTCAGAAATGCATGCATGTACATACTTCAGAGACTTAAGGATCATTTAATTCAGTTGTAATTTTTATTTGTCCTCTATGCCGCAGTTGGTTTGACCCAGAATTACTCCATTTTTACATCATCGTTGGTATGTTTGTTTGTGTGTGTGTGTGGTGTATCAGGAATGGCCATAATTACACAACATTTTTTCACATTTCCCTGTCTTGTATATGCAAGGCAGGGAAGATATGATTGATCATTGATAAGTACCTAAAGGAGTTTGTTCTGCCAATCTGATATGTGAATCTTGATGCAGTTTGGCCTAATAGGCAATTATGTACCCATAGGATGAGATTTGTCTAAATGAATCTATCAAATCATAGCTTACCTTAACTCTTTAAGTGCCAGAGGGATGAGCAGTGCATTGCGATGCACTCAACAGGTTAAAGCACACTTTCATTTTCAGTTTGGTGACCTTATATTAAAGTGATAGTAATGTTTCAAAATAAAAGCAGCTGCAATTAATCTTCATAGCATTTGGGCCATGGAGAGTGTTATTTCAATACTGTCAGAGTTGTAGTTCAAGAGTAATTGAATGATAAAGTATCCGCCATCCCGTCCCTTTTACCTAGTGTAAGCCACCTCCCCTCAGATGTGGAGCCTGGTCCTGTGGCCAGACAGCTCACAGCAAGGGACAATCTTCTTACTGTGAGAAAAATTAAAACCCTGCCCCCTTGACAGGTTTTTCCCTTATGCTGATTGAAGATTGTCCCTCTCTGTGATCCATCCGGACAGTCTTGCTGCTCTGATGTGAGCAGTGTTACCTTAGTAAATAGGGCGGGGGGATACTTTATCTTCAGTTACTTTTGAACTACACCTCTGACATTACTGAAATAACACTCTCCATGGCCCAAATACTATGAAGATTAATCAGAGCTATTTTTATTGTGAAACATTACTATCCCTTTAATAGATCAAACAATCTATTTTTTTTGCTTCCTCCTAACCAAAAGCAATAATTGGTTATGACTTATACCAGAAAAATACCTAATATGAGCTCCAATATAACATATGCTCCATAGCTCCATATAACAGATATGAGATTTTGATAGAGTTTTCACTTATTTTTATGTTAACATTTTTTTTTTAGTTTGATATTTTGATTTATTTATTTGTCAGTTTATGCATGTTAACCCTTTGAGTGTCAGAGGGGTACCGAACGCATTGGAAAAGCAATGCGTTCCGTGCCCCTCTGGCACTCAAAGAGTTAATAATGTTAGTGTGTTGCAGGCATGCTGCCCAGTACTGTCTAGTTTGCATAAATTAATATATGTCTAATAAACTATTGTTTTAAAAAATGACTAACAAATATAGGTGTTTTGAAACTTCTTTCAAAATCACCAATTTGTAACAAAGTGAGTTTCGCTTTAAGAAGACTTCACTGGAGATGTTTTTAGTATCCAAAGGGTTAAAGGTACAATGAATTGTTACATCCAGTATGTATCCATATATGTCTTTATTGAACCTTTAAGAAATGTCTAAAAATAAGGAGAACTTGGCAATTTTAATAAAATACTGCCCACTGTCATGTTATATGTTTACAAAACAGTCTAAATTGGATTGCCAGCCAGATACAGTCCACATTAACACTGCTCACACTCCTACCTGCGCTCCTAGCTACCCAGATACTAACATTCCACACTCTTCTCCCTCCTACATTCCACATTAAACACTGCTGTCACTCCTACCTACGCTCCTAGCCACCCAGATATTAACATTCCACACTCTTCTCCCTCCTACATTCCACATTAAACACTGTACACGCTCCTACCTGCGCTCCTAGCCACACAGATACTAACATTCCACACTCCTCTCCCTCCTACATTCCACATTAAACACTGCTCTCACTCCTACCTACGCTCTTAGCCACCCAGATATTAACATTCCACACTCTTCTCCCTCCTACATTCCACATTAAACACTGTACACACTCCTACCTGCGCTCCTAGCCACCCAGATACTAACATTCCACACTCATCTCCCTCCTACATTCCACATTAAACACTGCTCTCACTCCTACCTACGCTCCTAGCCACCCAGATATTAACATTCCACACTCTTCTCCCTCCTACATTCCACATTAAACACTGTACACACTCCTACCTGCGCTCCTAGCCACCCAGATACTAACATTCCACACTCATTTCTGTCCTACATTCCACATTAAACACTGCACACGCTCCTACCTGTGCTCCTAGCCACCCACATACTAACATTCCACACTCATCTCCGTCCTACATTCCACATTAAACACTGCACACGCTCCTACCTGTGCTCCTAGCCACCCAGATACTAACATTCCACACTCCTCTCTCTCCTACATTCCACATTGAACACTGCTCTCACTCCTACCTGCGCTTCTAGACACTCAGATACTAACATTCCACACTCCTCTCCCTCCTACATTCCACGTTAAACACTGCTCACACTCCTACCTGCTCCTCCTAGCCACCCAGATAATAACATTCCACACTCCTCTCTCTCCTACATTCCACCTTAAACACTGCTCAGACTCCTACCTGCTGCTCCTAGCCACCCAGATACTAATATTCCACACTCTTTGTCCTCCACCTTTCTCTCCCTGACGGCCAGATGCTAACATTCCCCAGTGCTCTCTCTCCCATCTGCAACTCCCTGCCAACATGGTTGCTCCCACTAAGATGAGAATGTGGACAGGTGACAGCTCTGTGTTAAAAAGATTCAAAGGTGAACTAGGTGGAACTCAATAATGTTGTATTCCTTCCAGGCTCATTCTAGGGATGATGATGACCACTGCTTTCCTCTCCATGTGGTTGAGCAACACTGCTTCCACTGCCATGATGCTTCCTATTGCAAATGCCATACTAAAAAGCTTGTTTGGAGAAAAATTCTGTGAGGAGAAAGGATTGAAGGAGAAGGCTGACGGTGTAGGTAAGATCATGTACACCAGAAAAGGGACTGAAGTTGTGGTGGAATTACTTTGTCATGATATATATCCCTCTTGTGAGTGGACATCATGAAACTTATTGAATAAGTCTTGGTGAGTGAGACAGGTGGCTGGATAGCTGCAGGTGCAATAACATCAACAAGGTTTTGATGAGCAAAAATGACAAAACCCTTCCATCGTACAAAGTACAGGACATATACAATACATTGTATGTGTATTTACATATGGAAAACAAATCAAAATGAGTTGTCTCCAGCAAGGAATCAGTGGCTGCAGAGGGTCCTATGGGACCCCATCTGCTTCAAGGTCCAATAGGTTTTAATTATGCATCCGTGAAAACATTTTTGTGTTTTGGGCCAAAAAGATTTGCACTGGAGTCTGCAATGACTAGTTACTCCACTGAATGAATCTCTCACATCTTTTCCCAGAATTCTTTGCATCACCATGCAAATGAGAGCACAGGTGCAGCCATCTTTTGACTCCAAACCTAATTAAATATGGGTCCCTTAGCTTATTGTTGCTCCTCCTTCAGCTTATTCCACAAAGCATGGGTTGGAAATACAGGAGTCACTCACACTACTCACAAACAGTTCTTACAGCCTTTTAATGTGTGCTTACTAGTGATGATCGAGCACCCCGATGCTCGGGTGTTCGGGTGCTCTGGCCGAGCGCCCCCGGAGGCTCGAGTGCTCGGCCGAGCACCCGAGCCCCATTGAAGTCAATGGGAGGACTCGAGCATTACACCAGGCACCCCCTGCTCTGATGAGGTGAGGGTGCCTGGTTCATAGGAAAAGGTCAGAAAATGATGGAAACACCACAGAAATGGTTCAGGGACAGCATAGGGAGGATGTCTGGATGCATCTTGGACTCCAACGTCGCTGCTGGGAACGATGTTTCGCCCGTAGTACGCCATTTTTACAGACTGACCGTAAAACACACAAAAAGGAAGATAAAAACGATTTTAGGCGAAAAATTGTTACCAAACAGTATTTGCTGTATATTTACTTGAACTATCAGGATCACGTCCACTTCCCCGTCCCTTTTTACCCGCCTTCTTCATATTAAACGGAATATATGCCGGTAATCTGCGGCTAGGCACACGAAACAGAATGTGACGCTAATCTGCGGCTAGGCACACTAAACAATATGTGACGCTAATCTGCGGCTAGGCACACTAAACAATATGTGACGTTAATCTGCGGCTAGGCACACTAAACAATATGTGACGCTAATCTGCGGCTAGGCACACGAAACAGAATGTGACGCTAATCTGCAGCTAGGCACAGTGAACGGAATATGTGACGTTAATTTGTGAATTTGCACACTAAACAGAATGTGACAATAATCTATGGCTAGGCACACGTTTAAAATGGCCCTTTTTGTCGCTGCGTTGTAAAATCATTGGCCCTGTGCACCTAACAGAATATGTCAGCTTGTCACTGCACTGTGAAATATTTGTCCCTGTGCACCTAGTACAATGTCACCTTAGAACATGTCCCCCCCCACAAAAAAATGAAATTCTGCCACCCCCAAAAAAAATTAAATGCTGCCCCCACACACAACAGTCCTAAAAAGGACTTTTGGGTCTTGAAAGAGTTTCAACAATTTTATTCTCCCTACACTGACTTCCTGTGCATCTAGTATTATATGTCACCTTAAAAATATCCCCCCCACAAAAAAAAGGAAATTGTGCCCCCCCAAACAAAATATAAATGCTGCCCCCACACACAACAGTCCTAAAAAGGACTTTTGGGTCTTGAAAGAGTTTCAACAATTTTATTCTCCCTACACTGACTTTCCCTGCCTAAGCGCATCTCTCCCTGGCTAAGAATGAGCCGAACTCGCGCGTCGGGTGCTATACAGCACCCGATCACGGGTTCTGGCCAGCCAATCAGTGTAATGCCAGCAGCCAACATGGCTGCTGGCATTACACTGATGTCAGAGCCTCCCCACACGTTTATTGGCTGCGCAGCAGGCGCGAAACGTGCGGGGAGGAGACCCGAACATGGCGGGCGAGCACATGCGGTACTCGTACGAGTACCGCCATGTGCCGAGCAGAGCGATGCTCGAGCCGAACCGAGCTTCGGCCGAGCATGCTCGCTCATCACTAGTGCTTACCTCTCCGAATCATGTTAGTGAATCTGGTGAAAGGCAATAAGCCAGACCTAATAGGTAAGCAAAAAAAAAATGGCTGCACTGTGGCTGGTATTTGCATGTTGCTATAAGGAATTGTGGAAATGCAGTAGAAATGCTATAAAACTAGAGATTCCTTGCTCAGGATCCACCTGGTCACTACAGTGAAGTGTACAGAATCTCATCTGGCTGGCTAGAAGTAATTTACTACCATAGTAGAGTCATTGGGACTAAAGTGCACCAATTTTGGAGCAAACCAACTGCACCACAGGAGACAAATAAAAACTTGAAAATGCTAACAGATATATGAAGGACTTTTAACCCCTTGAATTGCTGCACAATGCTTTAGAGACCTGTCTGACATTCAGGGGGTTAAACCCATTTAAAGCAATGAGAATGTTTGTTTGCCTCCTGTGGGTCAGTTGCCACGCCCTGGGGCAGTATGAGGGTAGTGATTGGCCATAAGCAGCGAATCGGGGGGGGGGGTGATTTTCACATGAATGGGCGTTGGGCGAAGCAGCTTCACCCACTCCTATGAAAATCTCTGCAATGAGACTCGCCTCTGCAGTGGTCCACTGGGTGCCCGACATGCACAGTGTGCCCAATCGTACGGACAACACCATGCACCATTCTCTAGTTGTACATAATACTGCTTTCCGTGAGTGCAGAACACCAAGATGCTTAATGTGTTTCTTTAGCCCTTTGACTGCACTTAAAGGGTTTATATATACATATAACATAGTAACATAGTAATTTAGGTTGAAAAAAGACTTGCGTCCATCTAGTTCAACCCTTTTCCTTCTCCTGTTTACCACTGTTGATCAACAAGAAGGCAATTAATTTGCATTGTGTAATAACTGTCTATTCTGTTGGAGCAAATGTTTTATTACATCTATGCAGCTGATGTTTTGCTCTGTGTTTTTCTATTGCTTTTTATTAAACAGTCCCTTTTACGTTAGGAAGAACAGGATAAATGACAGCTTTAAATAAGTAAGCAGAAAGTAATAAGAAAGACGGAAGGTTAATACATTAACGTGTCTTTCTAAACGAGTAATACATTAAAGTAAAGCATCCCAATTTCTTTAACCCAATGAGTGCCAGTTTTATATGTTGCATACTTCTCTGGCACTCAGAGTTAAAAACAAAACCTGTTCATTGAGATGGAATAGTGCAGTTCTGGAGGGGGAGGTTAAAATTCACATTGCTTTTAATGTGGCTTCTAACCCTACTGCAAAACAATATTTTGGAGACATCTGTAACATTCAGTAGGATGACCACATTTCAGTTCTGCCATTCAGGGACACTGCAGAGAGACGAACGCACCACAGAGTTCTAACCACTAGAGGGAGAACTGCCCATTGACTGCTGTGACAAGAATTGGTGCCTGCGGTGGGCTACAAGAAAATGTACATCAAGCCCAAAGCTTTAGATTACCATCACACTAAAACAAAATTGCACTGCAGGTCCTGATTGATGTCTGTATCAAGGCTCAGTTCTCTCTCTAGTGTATAGAGCTCTGTCTGGAAGCCATTTTTCTGTAGCCCAGCAGAGACATCACTTTGTGACAGGAGTCTATGGGCCATTCTTCTTCATTCGGGACATTGTACTGTCCCAGAAGGGGGCTGCCCGGGACAAGGGACAAACATTTAAAATCCGGGACTAATCCAGGCAATCCGGGACATGTGGTCACCCTAGCATTCAAGGGGTTAAGAATCCTGTTTAAATCAATGGAAATTTGCAGACTTTCCATTTCAAACCTATGGTACAGAAGGTTTGCTAAAGAATTGCACCTTTTTGACTGAATAGTGCTAAATTACTAACATTGAATTAAAATAAAACATTGCTATTTATTAAAATAAAAAAATAAAGCAGAATAAAAAAGGCTATTTTCTAGATCATAATTTAACCCTCAGAGTGCCAGAGGTGTAACCAATGCATTGCTTCGCAATGCATTGGACACCCCTCTGGCACCCAAAGTGTTAATCAGGTTGCCCACCTTTGGCATAAAGTGTTCTTGTTGCTTGGGGATTGGTTAATAAAGTTTAATGAGACCTGAAAAGGTACAAGATGGTTCAAAGTCTTCTGACTGGTTTACCTATTAAGAAATAAAGAAATGTGTAGGAGCCTTAAAAAGAGCATTATGTACAATCTTGACCAGTGTCCCTTCTTGTCGCTTTTCTCCCTGTTAATAATCAATGAAGTTGTTAAAGCCTATGAACTGCAAATGTACATATTGTTATAAGGTAGTAATATTTTTATCTCATGTCCTGCACATTAATGTAGACCTGCCACCCTGAAACCCAGCCATGCAGATCTCTTTGATCTGCAGGGCAAACAGTCTTTTATTTACCTCTCACTGCTCCTTTAAAATGCCAAAAAAGTCCCAATGATCTCTGAATTTTTCTATTAATCCTTGGTTTAATCATTTCTGGATGTCATGTTCTAGCAATAATGCAGGAGCTCCAGCCTCTCCCATTGATGTAGGTACACACCCTTCTGTCCCTGCGTTAAAGGGATAGTAACATCATATAACAAGTATTAGCTATATCGTAGATACAATAAAAAGAGGTTATTCATATCTCTCAAACCTTTATGGTTTGAGAAATATACGAAAATAAAGTTCTCCGCTCCCTCCCCTTTTTGTTTGACGAGCTGTAAAGCTGTCAGGAGCAGACTCTGGTCGCATGACCAGATGACGGCTCTTCAGCAGAGCCGACATAGCAATATCTAAAAATAAATAGTTCATTGGAATGGTTTATAAAATGTGCTTGCAAACCAGGCACACATTGTAGACCATTCCATTGAAGTATTTATCTTTAGATATTGCTACGTGAGCTCTGCTGTAGAGCTGCCGTCTGGTCCCAGGACCAGGATCTCATGCCGTCAGCTATAAAGCTGACGTATGAGAAAGGGGAGGGAGCGGAGAACTTTATTTTCGTATATCTCTCAAACCATAAAGGTTTGAGCGACATGAATAACCGCATGTAATCTCTTTTTATTGTATCTACGATATAGTTAATACTTGTTACATGATGTTACTATCCCTTTAAGTAGGTTCATGCACTCTGCCTGTTTCAGTTTGGAAAAACTAGCAGCAGCTGTCATGTCCACCACCATAAACATGACCCACAGGACTGAATGAGGATGTTTTCTCCTGAACTAAGGCAAAGGAGCAAAATTCATAGGGGGCATTAGGATTTTATGGCAATAGTAAGGTAAGTGGGGGTCTTATTAGGAGGTGTTAATTCCCCTTTAACCCTTTGAGTGCCAGAGGGGTACACAACACATTGTCCCTGGCCCTCAAAGGGTTAAGCACAAGTAGACTAATCCACAAGTAAAAATGGTTGACACACACACACACACACACACACACACACACACACAACACACACACACACACACACACAATATTGACGATTCATACATTGCAGATGAGGGTTTTGTGTAGACAACTGGGGCAGGAGGTTATTCAGAACACTAACTTCTTATTTGTTAGAAGATGTTTCTGTAGAGTTATTTGTAAGGGTGCAATAAAGATGTACAAGTATGAATTCAAGTGCTGTAAAGCTTTATTGGCACTTTAAAAGAGCAATAAACATTTTTAGTGATAAAACATGTATTATATGGATTTTCCTGCTGTAAAGAAATAATTTTAAATGAAGCATTTTAACCCTTGATTGCTAAAGAGGTCTCCAATGCATAATGAAGTTAATGCGTTGGAGAACTGTCTAGCAGTCAGGGGCTTAAAAGCCCTATTTAAATTAGTGGAACACTTGAAAATTGTTATTCCATTCTCAAGGTGCAGCTGGTTTGCTCCACTCTGTATTTCTCACCATGAAAACCCCTTACAGAAGATGATTTTCACAATAAAACTTTATTGATCATTTAAGAAAATTTTACTTCACCCTTTACATTTCTTCTGGCACTCAACAGGAACTTTTTCTAACCAGTTTTACTGATGTGTAATAGGACAACATTTAGGCTCCTATATGACCTTTATCAAGTCTTCTCCTATGTGAACCACATCAGTGAAAAAGTCTCTGTTGAGCTCCAGCCCCTTAATTGAAGTAAACTTAGTAAAGGGCACCCAGGTCAGTTCAACATATATTGCAAGTGCTGGATTGAATGAATATATATATATATATATATATATATATATATATATATATATATAGATATGAAGTACGGCCACACTCACTGTTAGTAGTACTTCAACACATCTGGGTACTAATCCAAAAAATGTTGATATACAAGTTAGGTATTAGGAAAGAACTCGCAGGAAAGTTGATAACCTTGATAAAGGCCACGGAGGTTGGCTGAAACGTTGGTTTAATAAACATCTATGTGAATTCTGCCTCAGGGGTTTCCTGTGAGTGCTTTCCTACTACCTAACTTATATATATATATATATATATATATATATATATATATATATATATATACTCAGCTAAAGCAGCAGGACAGCACTCGCAGACATGTGATGGTTTGAAGGTTTATTCAACCATTACTCCCAACATGCCAAATGTTTTAGGTCCAGACTTGCATCTTCCTCAGAGCTCTAAAAATCATGTGGCGCATTAGAGTAATGCTTGAATAAAACATTTTTCCTTCAATCAATCATGTGTCTACTAGTGTTGTCCCAGTGCTTTGGCTGAGTATATCTTATAATTCCTCTTATGGGCACCAATCATTGTATTTTTTTATAAGTTTTGCTTTAGTGTGCCATTGTCAATTGTTTCTATCTATTTATATGTCTATCTATCTATCTATCTATCTATCTATCTATCTATCTATCTGTCTGTCTGTCTGTCTGTCTGTCTGTCTGTCTGTCTATCGATAATAGGGACTATACTTTTTCTAAACACAATGGCTTGAACTCTAATTAGATGTTTATTTGATTTGTATTTACCTTGCCAGAAAAAGGTCTTCATCCTGTTCCTACGGAAATGCAGTTGTTAACTTCAAATGAAGAGTAAGTTACACATATTTTGTACCATAACTTACCAATACACTTATCACTTTGTACACGTGTGGATGCAATATGTAGCAGGCTAGCTACAGGAGAAATATCCATTTGGAATAAGTGTCTCTTGTTTAATAGAGGGCTTGCTTGGGAATTTGTTAATACAGCACATTTCTTTTTTCTTTTGTATAGCGAGTAGTGTTTTGCATATTGTGTTTTTTTATGTATAGCGTTTTGTGTACAATGTTTTACAAACTGCGTATAACATTTTGCTTATTGTGGTTTGTGTATAGCATACTGCATTTTAAAGCGGAACTAACACCGCTAAGAAACTTTGTTTGTAATAATTCCCTATCTGGCGACTAGCTGCTTAGTAGCGCTAGTCGCCAGAATTATTACCTCTTTATGGAGAAATATGTAGTCATCCTCGGCTGACAGGCAGGACAGAGCGCGGACATCTTGCCCTAGTGACGTCCGCGCGCCTGAGCTGTCAGTCCCTTCCGGAGCCGAATGGCTCCTACCAACGCCTCCTACAGCCGTCTGGGACTGACAGCGCAGGCGCGCATCTCATCCGCCAGTGAATTAACCCTTTGAGGGCCAGAGGGGTATGCAATGCATTGCAAAAGCAATGCATTGTATTGCAAAAGCAATGCATTGTGTACCCCTATGACACTCAAAAGTGTTAATGTTCATCAGATGCTCATGTGGGACAGCTGTCAGCTGGATTTGGTTTGGGATCACTGTGGAAAGGAGAATGTAGAACACAGCCAATAGAAATGTAGAAGGAAACTGTTACATTTCTGTTGCTCGTATGAAAGAGTTCGTAGAAGTGGAACTACTAATTACTAATGTGAGATATCTGTCTTTGAAATGGGATCTCCAATGAAAAAAATAATGCAGCTGTACAGTTGGGATGGGCCTTGTATGCACTCTGTAGATATGAAACACACAGCATGGTAGGACTATAAAGAAATGTTTGTGTAGTGTAACCAGAAAAGGAACTCCCTATTAAAGAGATTAGCAAAGAATGTGGTACAAAGGCTATTAGCTACTTAAATATGGAGGTCTTTAGGTCACCTAGTCCAGCAACGTACAGATGATTAGAAGCAAAGTCTCTGAATCCAGATTAATGCAGCAGCTTGTTCTTTATAACACTATTTATAAGTGGCATAAGCTATTCCTAGCTAAATATATAGCAATTATAAGTACACTAGAGCTTTATTGTAAAAGACACAATAACACATTTTATGAAATATGGTTGAAATAATGGGAATGAATGTACCAGTCATGATGAAAAAAAATTGTTTGGGCCCCGAATTCACTGCAAAATTGTAAAAATCCTAAACATTTTCTAGTGTCAGCATTTAACCCTTTGCGTGCCAGAGGGGTATGCAACGCATTCCTCTGCAATATGTTGCACCACCCCCTCTGGCACTCAAAGGGCTATAATCAATTTTCTAGACCTACACATGACGTGTCTAATGCCAGTGTATTAAAGCAGAGCTTTCACCCCCATTAGAGTTGACTTGAGTAGGTCTATCTACTTAAATGAACCGTAATGCGTGTAATCTTTTTTTCTGTCGTCCAATACAGGTTACTGGTAACTTCGGGTAGGCTATCCACCCCTTTAAGTAGGCAGGAACAATTCTAGAAGTGAATTAAGGGGGTGGAGCGTACCTTCCCTCCTTGGCTGCAGCTAGCCAATCAGCTCCAGTAAGATTTGTTCCTTGGTGAAGACACAGGCAAGAGAACAGTTCTGGTATAGTTTTAGCTAAATTTTTATTTTTATGTTGGATATGGAATACCACCATTAGGCGGATTACCATAACTGACAATGCCCTTAGATGTGGCTAGCTCAGTATCCAGGTGCTTTTTGTGGACCTTAAGCCCTGGGGGGGGGGAATCTTGGGTTCAAGTTCTTTCCCCAGGAGTTGCCCACTGAGGCTTCTTCTTAATACATGGTAATCTGAAGACAGAAGATCTGCAGGAAAGGTGAGCAACCCTTTGATTGCAGCAGGTCCAGATGTCCCACAGTGCCCCTCCACACAGGGGTTTTCCTTTGGAGTTCCTATTGCACACTCTTGCACTCATTGGGTTTATCTGTATGTCTGTTGGGTGTTTTGGAGCAAGTTTCTGTGGTAACTTAACCCTTTAGCTGCTGATTTAGCATCTTTTGGGGTTATTGGCACTTTCCCTACTGGGTTCAGTGTTTTTTGGGTCTGCTAACATGTTGTAGTGATGTTTCATGTAATTTTAATTCACAGTTTCAAATTTGCAAAATTTGTGTTCGGCGCACTTTACCGCATAGATGTCATTGCTCCATTCACTTCTATGGGACTCTTCCATTTGGGACATATCTCTGCAACCGCTCAACGTAGCAACTTCAGAGATGGCTCATTTTAATTGTCTGCCCTTGCTTTGTCATCCGGTTAACTTTTATTTGTGTTGGGGAGCTCAGGGGGCTTCGGGCACTGTTGGGGTACTTTTTCTGGGAAAAATACAGTTCCCATGAGTGCTTGCTTTGCCCACTCGTTTCTGATTGGCGGCCATTTTGTGCCTTTTCCTGAACGAGTATCCTACGCAGGCTTGGACTCTCCTCTCCGCTGCAGATTAACCCTTGGCCTGCCAGATAAGTGCATTTTAACGATTTCTGGGGTGATATTTTAATCTTACACACTGTATTTGGGTGATTCCTTATACTTTAAACGTTTTGACACTGTGAGAATGTCTAATCTGTTAGAGCTTGGGGCCAGGCCTAAGACTAAGGATGCTGGGGTCTCTGTGTCCCCTATTGTGCATTGCTCCTCATGTCATTCAGGGTTACCCAGAGAATTCTCAGGTCATTTATGCCCAGCATGCTCTGATGCCCCTGAGTCTCTCCCAGGGACCCCCAGGCATGCTTTAGAGCCAGTTTGGGTGCAAGAGTTCAAGGCTTCTACTAGAGACCTCCGGTCTACATTGCAGCTCTTTCCATCCCAGTTACAGGGGGTCTTCCACTCCTCGCAGACCCCTTTCTCCATCAGATCTTCCCTGCTGAAACTGCAGGGAGTACCTGACGTATCAGATTCCTCTGAGGAGGAACTGTTGGTGGATTTGGATGTTGAGGAATGTTCTGCTGTGGGCTCCTCTCAGTTTTTTGGGGACCCCTTTGAACCTGATCCTGATCCCTCGGATGAGGGCTTGATCAGAGCCGTCTTAACTACCCTAAACATTCCCTTAGTTCAGGAGGTTTCTTCGGATACCTCAGATGTATTTCAGGAGCCTAAAAGGCCCTATACTTGTTTTCCACCTAACCCCACTCTTGATCGCCTTGTGTCTGATGAGCGGAAGTCTCCGGACAGGAAACCTTCTGTTTCCAAGAAATTTGCCAAACTTTACCCCTTCTCTGAGGAGGCACTTGCTCAGTGGGTTCATCCCCCCAAAGTGGATGCTCCTGTCTAGGCTATCGAAGTCCACTGCCTTGCCAGTTGCTGATGCGTCTGCTCTGAAAGACTGGACTGACAAGAAACTTGAGGTCTCCCTCAAGTCCATTTTGCCACTGCTGGTACTGCCATGTGTCCAGCTTTCGCTGCAGCATGGGTGAACAGGGCCATTGCGGTCTGGACTGAACAGCTCACCCTAGCTGTCCGTCAGGGTGCTCCTACTTCGGATATGTTGTGGCTTCTTGCCAACATTTCTGAGGCCCAGCACTATGCTTCTGCTACCTTATTTGATGCCATTCGTTTGGTGGCAAGGGTTTCTACCATGTCTGTGTTTGCCAGATGAGCTCTTCAGCTCAAGGTCTGGTCTGCTGACACTGCGTCCAAGAAAGCTTTGCTCTCATTTCCTTTTCAAGACACCTCTTTGTTTGGGGCAGATCTTAAGGATCTGATTAGTGAGGCCACAGGGGGCAAGTGTACCTTTCTGCCTACGGTCCCCATGAAGAAGACGCCTCTCAAGCTCAATCGGCTTTTTCGTTCCTTCCAGTCTGGACACGTCGGTGAACCAGGCGATTCCCTCAGCTCTGTGTTCCTCCTCCAAGCCCAAACAGCAGTGGAAGCCCAAGGTCTCCTCCAAGCCTAAGGATTCCAAGCCTTCTTCGGCATGACTTGCTGAACCCAGGTCCCCACTCGGCTGTGGGACACTACCACAGCGTCTGGGAGGATTCAGTGGCGGACCTGTGTGTTTTGCAGGTGGTGGCGGAAGGGTACAGGATCCCTTTCATCTCTCTTCTTCCCTTTCGGTTTTTCTCCTCTCATACGCCCCAGGGCTTAGAGAAACGCTGTCTGTTCAATGGTGCTATTCAGGTCCTTCTGGACAAGGATGTTCTGATACCTGCTCCAATTCGGGACAGAGGTATGGGTTTTTAGTCAAACCTCTTTGTGGTCTCCAAGAAGGATGGTGGCTGTCATCCCATTTTGGATTTGAAGGATCTCAGTTCCTTTGCGATTAAGACTCATTATCACCGGGAGTTCCTAAGGACGGTGATTGCTGCTATGCCCCCGGGGGAATTCCTTGCCTCTCTGGATCTTCAGGGTGTGTATGTACACATCATCATTCATCCAGAGAGTCGGCAGTATCACAGATTTGTCTGCGACCAAGGGCACTTTCAGTTTTCAGCTCTTCCCTTTGGTCTGACTACAGCTCCTCAAGTCTTCATCCGTGTCCTGAGAGCTTTAGTATCCATCCTCCATCAGGATGGCATCAGAGTTACTCCATACATGGATGACCTGCTTCTGAAAGCCCCTTCTGGGGAACTTCTTCATCAGCAGGTTCAGGACAGCATTCATGCTCTCACCCATCAAGGGTGGATCATCAACATGAACAAGTCAGATCTTGTCCCATCCCAGGGTCTGGTCTTCCTGGGCCTTCTCTTCGACACTCAGAAGAGCATGGTGTTTCTTACAGACGAGGTGGCTCACCAGATCACCCACAGAGTTTCTGCTGTTCTGGATCACGATCCAT
Organism: Rhinophrynus dorsalis; assembly: GCA_037306005.1. Taxonomy (NCBI): domain Eukaryota; kingdom Metazoa; phylum Chordata; class Amphibia; order Anura; family Rhinophrynidae; genus Rhinophrynus; species Rhinophrynus dorsalis. The sequence goes on from CM074727.1 coordinate 143,592,763, forward strand.
TTCCAGCCAAGAAGCTGTCCTCTCTAGTGGGGAAATTTATCTCCACCATACAAGCAGTCCCATTTGCCATGGCTCACACCAGGGAACTCCAGAGGTTTGTGATCCAGGTGTGAAGGTGTCAGCCGAACCTTCTGAAAATGTCAGTATTCCTCCCTCTTCATGTGGAACTGAGTTTGTTTTGGTGGCTCAACTTCTCCAATCTGCTGAAGGGCAAGTCCTTTCTGGTATCCTTCTGGACCATGGTGACGACGGATGCCAGCCTCTCTAGCTGTGGAGCTTTCCTGGGTCACCTGAGTGCTCATGGTCGGTGGTCTCCAGAGTAAGCTCTCCTTCCCATCAATGTTTTGGGAGCTTCGGGTGATATTTCATGCCCTTCGCCATTGGACACCCCAGCTGGAAGAATGCCCAGTCCGGCAACACCATGGCTGTGGCTTACATCAAGAAGCAGGGCAGAACAAGAATTCTCGCCTCTTAGTTAGAGATCAAGGCTATTTGGTCCTGGGCAGAAGAACATGTTCCTGCCATATCAGCAGTGCACATTCGTGGCGTAGACAACGTCCTGGCAGACTTCCTCAGTCGACACACGGTGGACAGCGGAGAATGGAATCTGCACCCAGAGGTGTTCACCCTCGTTGTTCAGAAGTGGGGTCTTCCTTGCATCAACCTGATGGCGACAAGACACAACAGGAAGGTTCTGATGTTCTGCTCTCGATGGAGGGATCCTCTAGCTCTAGCGGTGGATGCCAAGTCCATTCCTTGGTTATTTCCTCTGGCTTACATGTTACATGGTAGGGGGTAGGGTGGAGTGGTATTATTATGTTAAGTAGTCTGGGGTAACAGTTGTTAGGTGAGGTTAGGGTGTGGGGGTGATTGGAATAGGTGAGGGTAGTTTGAAGGTACAGTTTTTAGACTAGGGTTTGGGAGAGATTGGATTCGATTAGGGTAGTTTGTAGGTACTGTTGGTACGGTTTGGGGGTTGGTTTTGGATTAGGTTAGGGTATTTTGGAGTAAATTGTTAGGGTATGGTTTGGTTTTTATAACGGCACATTTTAAATGTGCCATTTTGACACCAGTGACATTTTAAAAGCACCATTTTGAAGCAAGCAAAATTTTAAAAGTGCTACTGTGACACTCGCTCACAAATCAGCAACATTTTCATAGTGACCTTGGTGCAGATGGTTTGCTACAGAATTACTCTAGTTCCTCTTATTACTGGTCCATTGGTCTTGGTATAACACCATTTTTCTTGAACACAGAACATTTGGTCAGACTTAGAACCTTCTCTGTGGCCATACAATTTGGTTCCTCTTAATGCACTGCGTTAAGTCTATCTTAAAGGGGAATTAGACTCTGAAATTAATGTTTTTTAAATACGGCCTATCACTTAAAAATGTCCCTATTTAATAAAAAATAAATTACTTTAAATAATAGTTTGATTTTTTTCTAAGATGCAGGTTTTTTTTTTTTTTTACTTTCTTTGTAACTGTAGAAATTGAATAAAGTTGCCCTTTTCCATTGTAGTCTGACGTTCTGAACAGGAGCATGCTCAGAAAAACGTCTATGTGTTTAACCTTTTGAGTGCCAGGGTAGTACTATATCTGCAATGCTTTGACTACCTCTCTGGAGCTCAAAAAGGTTAAATTAAGGTAAAAAAAAGCGTGTGGGTTTTTTTTTTTTTTTTTTTTATTCTTAAGACTTCTTCATAACCCTATTATGAAGCAATGCATTGTACCCCCCGGGTCCTTAAGGGGATAATAGACAACATATGTTATAGGTGACTAGTTGAAGAGCCCGTTACATGGCCACAGTGCCACTGCCAGCCGGTCGCGGTGCAGTCATGATCAGTAGAGACTGCCCACACTGCGGCTGATACAGAGTGGGACGCTCCTTCGGAGGGCCCCACTCTGTATCAGCTTCGTCACGAGCAGTCACATGACTGTGTCGTTACAAACTTTCTAGAGAATTATTATATAGGATAGGTCCACTTTAATGTATTTTCCAGACTAATTTACATAGATAGATGTCATCCATACAACATTTTTATATTTCATTTCACTGAATAAGCAATTTACTGAATATATTGATCACAACTGAAATTGCCTTTAGTTTACGTATCCTCATAATCAATACACTCCAATAGATTTGTTTGGGTCACTGGTCTTTATCAGACTCCAAACTGAAATATCTAACTGTTGACTACAAGAGAGATCAAATGCAAATAAAAAGTATATTGATGTAACCGCTATTTGAAGGAACCCTAGCTTGGTAGGTGAGTCCTTCTGATAACCCTTTACATCTTTTAGGGACAGGAAGGTATCCAACTTATTGCAGTGTAATGCTTTGGATACCTTTAAAGGGATAGTAATACTTCGTTTTAACTTTATTTTATTTTGTAGGCATTAAAAAAACATGAAGAACTATGTAAGTCTTATCTCTCAAACCTTTATGGTTTAAGAGATATTCACAAGCAAAGTGTCCCCCTCCTGCCCCTTTTACTGATGTAACACTTTTCAGCCAGATTAGAAGGGAGGTGCCCAGGTAGACTGCAGAGAGGGACAATCTTCAATTAAGATAAGGGAAAAAGCTGAAAAGCTTGTCAAGGGGGGCAGGGATTTCATTGTTTTCACAGGAATAAGATTGTCCCCTTCTGTTATCTGTCCAGTCTATGGACTGCATTCCACATCTGAGAAGAGATTGTTTACAGTAGGAAAAAGGGGCGGGAGAGGGAAACTTTGCTTGTGAATATCTCATAAACCATAAAGGTTTGAGAGATAAGACTTATATCATTCTTCATGTTTTTTTAATGCCTACAAAATAAAATAAAGTTCAAACGAAGTATTACTATCCCTTTAAGTACTCGGAGGGTTACAGCAGGGGGAGGTGCAATGCATTATGCATGAACAGGGGTGTGTATTATGCAATGCACACCCCTGTTCCTTAAACTTTTGCAATGCTTTGGATACTCCTGTGGCACTCAGAGGGGAGGGGGGAAAGTGCAAAACATTACTCTGCAATGCTTGCACATCCTTCTGTTCCTTTATCCTTAGCACTGGATACCCTTGTGGCATTCAAGGGGTTAAAAGGATAACCATAATAAGAGACACTTAATCCTTGTGTATAGTTTCCATGTAACGTTGAGCTCCAGAAATTTGTCTTGTATAGCAATGAACTTGGTGTCCCCTAAAATTAATATTTCAGTTATCGTATCTTATACATGCTAATATCATACTATAAGCAATAAAGGTCAACTTTCACCTGCATAGAACCATATTGGCATCACAGTGGGAGTCTGGGAAGAGACGCCTCTGTTGTTGTAGTCTCGCAAATACAGATTCTTGTTCTATCCAGTGATACCCCACAGACCCTCTATGTTCGGCTTGGCAGACTGACTCAGACGTTCTATGGGTGATGTACAACAGTGGAATATGTGGTAAAATTCTTCTGGGCTGCGTTCCATCTAGGTTTGCCACCCAGCCGGTATTTTATCGGCAGGCCGGTAAAAAATTGGCTTCTTTCCAATGTTAAGTCTTTGGAGGGAATGCCTTGGCCGGTATTTTTTTGACAAAAAGGTGGCAACCCTAGTTCCATCTGAGGGGATAATTTTTATGATTATCCTAACGGATGAGAGAAGCCATTTTGGGAATTCATAGTGCAGCCCTGGGCTTATTACCCCATAGGAGCAGAATTAGAAGAATGTGATAATTAGTAATCTAGTGATTTTCAGTTATTTCTGTGTAATTACCTGCTGCTGATCATTTCTGATATTGGCTCATTTTAAAGCAAAGGCCTTTCAGAAAAGGTGGAAAATCCTATTGAGCTCAGCTCCGATATGAAGGAAGAGCGAGAATACCAGAATAGGATCTGGAAGGCTTTCCTTATCTCCATCCCATACTCTGCCAGCATCGGAGGGACGGCTACTTTAACCGGAACAGCCCCTAACCTCATCCTTCTAGGCCAGCTGAAAAGGTAATTATAACAGTGTTTGTGGGAAACCCAGAGGGAGTTTCTGTTGGCCAGAAACCCCTCCGATCAGTCAATCTGATCTGAACAGCGATGTAGTCCTAAATAAAGTGCCAGAGCTCAAAACCTTGCAAGCCCTGCACCAACCTGTTCCTTGCCCCGTTCAGTCCTATTGTTCACAAAAAAATGTTTACAAGTTATTGGAATCCTTTCACCTGAAGGGATAGTAATGCTTCACAATAAAAGCAGCTCCAATTAATCTTCATAGTACTTGGACATTGGAGAGTGTTATTTCAGTACTGGCAATGTATATTTATTTTTAATTTTCTTAGAACATTTTTTATGAAGTTACAAGGATCCATTCTTCTGTTGGAGAGAATAACTGTAACGGGGCAGTTTATATTTCCATGTTTGCCTTAGCTGGTTTGATCTACTTCCAGCTATTTTATTTTGATATTGTGAGTATTTGTATACTATTGGTTTGATTCTGATAACAGATAGTCCTAGGATACACCTGTTGGTGGTTTGTGCTCTTCCTGTTCGTGTGTTTCTTTTGTTTCAAGGTCCCCAGCGAGTATTGTGGGAGCCTTTTTGAAGACGCATTATCCATCTTTTGGAGGGACTGAGTGGGGGCAGTCTGATTCCCTCATCTGTATATGCTGATCACTATTAGTGGTCGAATGGAATGTGAGTACAGTGGTGTATTGGTGGAGGTCCTTTGTTGGCAATACATATTGCACTAGGGAGCGCCCTTTTTTCTTCTCGTTCTATTTCAATACTGTCTGAGTTGTAGTTCAGGAGTAAATGAATGATAAAGTATCCGACTCCCACCCCTTTTACTGATGTAACACTGCTCATCTCAGAGCAGCAATACTGTCTGGATGGATCGCAGAGAGAGACAGTCTTCAGTGAGCATAAGGAAAAACCTGAAAAACTAGTCAAGGGGGCCTGGGTTTTCCTTATGATCACAGTAAGAAGATTGTCCCTTGCTGTGATCTGTCCGGTCTCAAGACCAGATTCCACATCTGAGGGGAGGTGGCTTACACTAGGTAAAAGGGGCGGGAGGAGGGTACTTTATCATTCATTTACTCTTGAACTACAACACTGGCAGTATTGAAATAACACTCTCCATGGCCCAAATTCTATGAAGATTAATTGGAGCTGCTGTTTTTGTGAAACATTACTATCCCTTTAAAACAACCCTGGTAATATTGAAAGAGCGTTCATATGGGGGAAGGGTTATGCACGAAGGAATGATAAAGAAGTGATATAGTGGAGATAACTTCTCCATTGATATCTCTTCTTCAGTTCCTATGTTGTTCTATGGAGCCTATGCACTAAGGTTTATCCCTTGATCTCCCTGAGTTCTGATATGGTGGAAATTGTAGTTCAACTAAAGCTGTAGGGCTATTATTTGCCTACTCTTGGCCTATGTAAAGGTCTAGGTATTGTTATTGTGTATGTATTACATCTTGGACCCCTCATCAGGCTGAATGGTGCAATTCGGAAACAAACCAACTGCACAGTTATGGGGGTGGTGGGATAATTAACATTAAGTTAAATGGGGCTAGAGAGGACTCCAATGCTTTGCTTTGCAATGTGTGGGATAATCATGTTGGATTTTAGGGATTAAGGGGTTAAAATCCCCTTATAGTGGAAATGTGAGACATTTTTTCATGTGTCCCTTATGTTGGTTGGCTCCAGAATTGCACCTCTTGATGAATAAGTCAAAGAAAGCAATTTTGGAGCAGTTCAACTAGACATTAGCCTAATTTAAATCAATGGTAAAACATATTTGTCCCCTATGGTTCAACTAGTTTGCACCAAAATCGCTCTACATTGCTGTATATTGCATTCGACAAGGTGAAGAGGTGCAATTCTTGAACAAACCACTTGCACCGTGGGCGGGGTAAGGGTGGGGAATGAAAATTGCCATTGCTCTAAATGGGGCTTTGTTTGCTAGGGAATTCGCCAACACATTGCTTCCCAATGCACTGGAGACCCCTCTTGCATAAAAGGGGTTAACCCATTTAAAACAATGGAAATGTGCAGGATTTTCATCTCCCACCCCCATGGCGCAGGTGGTTTTCTCCAGAATAAGGTCCTGGGGGCAGCATACAAGAAAGTGTCACAATCACTATATGTAATATTCTTTCACTGTAAGGCTTATTAGTGCCGAAATGTTACTGAATTGTGCATGTTATTTGTGAATTAGTGAACATTTGAGCCTTTTTGCAAATAACTTTCAAAACATGGGTGTGGCTAAAATTACCGCTTTTTTTTTTTTTTTTTTTTTAGATGATTAGAGATTGTGCCTAACTCAATTAGCAGTCAGCACTTTCATACATCTGGAAAACTGTGCCTTTAATTAACCCTTTGAGTCTGATGAGTATCCAGCGCATTGCAATGAAATCAGGGCTGGATTTATGTCTATTGCAGGAGTCCCTAGGCAAGGCAATCTAGGCACACTTAGCTCCACCCATGGCCATACCTGGGAACTCTCCAGATCTGCCCACTTCCTGCCCACTTTATGACATAAATATGATTAAGCTGCGGACATCCAATTAAGTTCCGCCCTTTATGACTCTAATCGCAACATTAATATCCCCCTGGTCAGCAGCACATGAGCAGGGGCTCAATGTGAGGAAGTTCCCAGATATGCCCATGACCACACCCCCAGTCTTCATGACCCCACTCCCAGTCCCATCCACTATTTCCTGGCACAGAAAATACCCTTGGTTTATAACAAGCAAGTTAAAAAAAAATGCTTTAGCCCCTTGGTTTCTATAGAGTTCTCCAACACATCCTGTAAAGGTGTATAAAACAGGTGCAGTGACATTGAAGTTGTTCTAGCCACACCCACAATTTGGAATTTTGGTGTGACCAGCATAGCTAGTTCCCCCCCTAAAATTTATCGTTCTAGTAAGTTGCCGACTCTGCCTAATCTGGCCCTGCAATACATTAGATACTTCTCCAGCACTCAGAGGGTTTTAAGAGCATGGGGGGAGATTCACTAAGTGGTGATAAAGTTAATGACTTCTCCAGTTTATCACTACTCCAGTCCCTATGTTATTCTATGGAGCCTATGCACTAAGATCTCCAGAGTTGAAGAAATTTTAGTGCATTGGCTCCATAGAATAACAGGAATTGGAGAAGTGATACACAGGAGAAGTCATCTCCACTTTATCACCTCTTTATCGCCACTTAATGAATCTACCCCCCTTGTGTTATTCAACATCAAGACATTAGTATGTCTGTAAAATTTATGTTTATTCCATCAAAACATGCACAAGTGTAAACAGCGAATATGTTTATGGCTTTCCAAAAAATAGCTAATGCTCAGCTTTCTTGCGTGCCACCCTCAGTGTTTTACTAGGATTCTGCATGTGGATCTAAAAAATGCATTCCATGGCAAGATCTCAAATGTGCAAGGGTCACATTTTGTTATTGCTAACAATGATAAATGACAGCCTGTTCAAAAATATGTATTTATAGCAGAAACACAGTAGCAGAGAAAAAATAATAATAGTAATCAGCTTTGTACAAAATTGTACAATTATTAGCTTAGCGCTAGTCAATTTCAGTGACAATACTGGTATTTAACAGACTGAATTATTCTCCAGAACTATACTGTAATCAATGGTAGCAACAAGCAGGTGGTTAGGCCCTGATGGCCTTCTGTTCTGAAGCCCCTAACAGTGCATGATTTCAGGATCTTTCCGTTAAACACAATTGAATGTCTCACGCTGAATGATTGAACCAGTGATCTGTGTTCATATGCAGAGATATTGAAACCCTTTACTGACTAATTATATAGTAACATAGTAAATTATGTTGATAAAAGACACAGGTTCATCACGTTCAACCTTTGCCTCATAACCCAGGAAAATGAGAATTACATAATCCTTCCTGCCACCAAAATGAGTAATAATCTATTTACTGAAACTTCATGTTATACCTAATAATACAAGGTATAACCCTGTATATTCTCTTCTGCTAGAAATGCATCCTCATGCAACCTTTTAAATGTATCCATTGTATCTACCATTACCACATCCTCGGGCAAAGAATTACACAGTTTAACAGACCTTACTGTCAAACAAACCTTCCTTTGCTGAATCTGAATCTTCCTTTCTTCTTATCTTAAAGGGATAGTAAAGTTTCACAAAAAAAGCAGCTCCAATTAATCGATTAATCTTCATAGTATTTGGGCTGTGTAGAAAGTTATTTCAATACTGTCAGAATTGTAGTCCAAGAGTAATTGAACGATAAAGTATCACCCTCCTGCCCCTTTTACTGATGTAACACTGCTCACCTCAGAGCAGCAAGACTGTCCGGATGCACTGCAGAGAGGGACACTCTTCAGTGAGCATAAGGGAAAAACCTGTCAAGGGGGGCAGGGTTTTCCTTATGCTTACATTAAGAAGATTGTCCATTGCTGTGAGCTGTCTGGCCTGTGGACCAGATTCCACATCTGAGGGGAAGCAGCTTATACTAGGTAAAAGGGTCAGGAGGGGGATACTTTATCATTCATTTACTCTTTAACTACAACTCTGCCAGTATTGAAATAACACTCTCCATGGCCCAAATAATATGAAGATTAATCAGAGCTGCTTTTTTGTGAAATATTAACACCCATATACAAGAAAAGTGAAATTTTGGTCAGCAGCACCACAGGAACAAATAATAATTCCCCCCAATCTCCCAGTTACTTAACTCTTTGAGTGCCGGTGGGGTGTGCAGTGCATTACACACCCCTGGGACACTCAAAGGGTAGAGAGTTCTTCAGTGTATTGCTTTTCAATGTGCTGGTGACCTCTGTAGCATTAACCCTTTCAGTGTCAGAGGGGTACGTAACGCATTGCATACCCCTCTGGCACTGAAGAGTTTAAAGTTGTTGGTAAAAGCGATATTTATATCAATGGGCATTTTTTATTTATTACCTATTTTGCCAGTGGTTTGGTCCCGAATTGCACCTCCTTTACATAGTACATCAGCCTTGGTGAATAAGCCTATTGATCATCGTGATAGCCTTTACTGTCCTGCTTTACCTTTGTACACAGGAATATTTCACCCGTACTGATCTATTTATTCTCTCTGCAGTTTTTACCCAGGGTGTGACGTAGTCAATTTTGGTTCTTGGTTTGCCTTTGCGTTTCCGTTAATGATTATATTCCTCATTCTTGGATGGCTGTGGATCTCGATCATGCACGGAGCAATAAGCCTCAGGTAACGTATTTCACTATAATATTATTTTATTCCTATATAGCGCTAGCAATTTGTATGTAACACTTATCAGGCACATTCAGGCTGCTAAAGCAACGCTCTCCTGGAGCAAACCAGCTGCACCATAGGGAACACGATTCCCCGAAATGCCCACTGATTTAAAGTGGAACTTTCATCATATTAATATAGCGCATCAAATCATCGTAGTTTTATTTTCAAGAATAATTGCTGTATTAAAGATAAATAGAACTTTTTCGGCAGATAGGCATCGGCTGGGATATTGCTGTAGGCATTCTCTGTGCCTGCGCTGTTAGTCCCTTCCAATGCCTCAAGGCACAAAGCCACTCGACTCACCAATCGTGGAGCTGAAGGGGACGGACAGTGCAGAGACAGAGATGCCGGTTCTGCAAGATGTCTGCGCTGTTCCCCGCTGCCTGTCCGACGAAAACGTTCTATTTTTCTTTAATGCAGCATTTATTCTTGAAAATAAAACTACATCTATGCATATCGCTAATGTAATTATGGTTTGGGGCGCTATATTAGTATGATGAAAGTTTCGCTTTAAAGGGATAGTAATACTTAATAATTACTAATCCCTATATTAAAGTCATATTAAAAATAAATGTATTGCCCCCAGTGTCATCTCTCAAACCTTTTGGTTTGAGAGATAATGGCTCCTAAAGTTGCCCTCCCCATTCCCCAAAGTCAGCGTTGTAGCTGACTGAAAGGAAATCCGGTCTTACGTTCATCAGGCGGCTCTGCAGCAGAGCCGCGATCGCGTTAATTAAGAAAAAAATCTTTCTTTATTATTAACGCGATCTTGGCTCAGCTGCAGAGCCGCCTGACGGTCGGACGACAGCTTTCCCTGCAGTCAGCTACAGCTGACTTCGGGGTAGGAAGAGGGAGAGGGAACTTTAGGAACGATTATGTCTCAAACCATAAAGGTTTGAGAGATGACACTGGGGGCAATACATTTCGTTTTAATATGACTTTAATATAAGGTTTATTAATTATTAAGTATTACTATCCCTTTAAATTGGGCTTTTATCCCCTTGAATTCTAGAGAGGATAGATGGTGCTATGGGCCTTTTTATCAAGTTAAAGAGGTGCATTTCTGGAGCAAGCCAATTAAACTATAAGGTTGAAATGAAAATTCCATAAACCTCCACTGATTTAAATGGGGATTTTAACCCATTCAATGCTAGAGAGGTTTCCAGCACATTGCAAAACAATGAATTGGAGAATTCTCTAGCATTCCGGAGTTAAAAGTCCCATTTAAGTCAATTGAATTAAGTGCAATTGTGCCCTATAGGAAGAATATTGGTGCAAAAGAAGCCACCACAGAGGAATGGTGGGCTGAAACAATAGAAACAGATCTATCTAATCGACTAGACCAAACATGATATCAAAATATAATATTTTATTGACATAGTAAATGTGGTTGAAAAAATACATAAGTCCATCAAGATCAACCTTTGCCTCATGACCCAGTGACGTGAGAATTATATAATCTTTCCTGCTACCAAATAAGTTAGTCTTTATCATAGCTTCCTGATTTGCCTGCTAATACACAGGATAACCCTGTATGTTCCCTTTTGAAATAAATGTATCTAATCTTCTTTTAAATGTATCCATTGGATCTGCCATAAATTCCGCTATAAGGTTATAAACAAAATTTCTCTGTCGTCCAATACAGGTTACTGGTAACTTTGGGTAGGCGGTCAGCCCCTTTAAGTAGGCAGCAACAATTCTGAGAAGTGAGTGCAGGGGTGGAGCCTACCCTCTAACCTTAGCTGCAGGTTCCTGTTAGCTTCAGTAAGTTTTGTTCCTCGTTGCAAGCAACAAGGCAAGAGAACAGTTCTGTTTAGTTTTAGAATTGTATTATTTTCTGTTAGATATGGAATACCACCATTAGGCGGATTACCATCACTGACAATTCCCATCACCCAAATGTGGATAGCTCAGTTTACCAGGTGCTTATTTGTGGACCTAAGCCTTGGGGGGGAAATCTTGGCTGCAAGTTCTTTCCCCAGGAGTTGCCCACTGAGGCTTCTTCTTGATATATGGTAATCTGAAGAAAGAAGTTCTGCAAAAAAGGGTGCAGAGCCTCTCGTGGTGGCTCAACCTGAACAATCTCCTGAACGACAGACCATTCCTTGTGCCCTTCTGGACCACAGTGCCAATGGATGCCAGCCTTTCCGGATGGGGAGTGGTGCTGGGACACTTGAGTGTTCATGGCCGGTGGTCTCAGGAGGAATCTCTCCTTCCCATCAATGTCTTGGGGCTTCGAGCGATATTTCATGCCCTACATCTCTGGACACAGCAACTGGAGGATTGCCCAGTCAGGGTATAGTCGGACAATGCCACAACAGTGGCTTACATCAAAAAGCAAGGCAGCACAAGAAGTCTTGCAGCTTGGCTAGAGGTCAAGGCTATTTTATCATGGGCAGAGGAGCATGTCCCTGCCATTTCCGCAGTTCATATTACTGGCGTAGACAACGTTCTGGCAGATTTCCTCAGTCATCACACAGTGGACAGTGAAGAGTGGGAGCTACATCCAGAGGTGTTCATCCTCATCATCCAGCAGTGGGGTCTTCCTTGCATCGACCTGATGACAACCAGGCACAACAGGAAGGTTCCTATGTTCTGCTCTCGCTGGGCAGGTCCCCTGGCTCTGGCAGTGGATGCCTTGTCGATCATGTGGACATTTCCTCTGGCATACATCTTTCATCTTGTTCCCCTGTTGAACAGGTTACTTCGGAAGATGAGACTGGAGCGCTGCCCAGTCATTCTGATTGCTCTGTACTGGCCCTGACAGGCTTAGTTTCCGGAGCTTCTGGACCTCTCAGTGACAGAACCTCTTTGACTTCCCCCCCGTCTGGACCTTCTTCTACAGGGTTACCAGACGTTCATCGTCTTGCTTTGACGGCATGGAGACTGAATCCTCAGTTTTGAAGAAGAAAGGATTTTCTTCGGGTGTGGTGGCTACTATGCTTAGTGCCCATAAGCCTGTTTCCTTTAAGGCCTACCATCGAGTTTGGTCTACTTTTCTGTCTTGGTGTGCTGACAAGACCTGTCTCAGGATTTTGACCTTCCTACAGTTCTTTCCTTCCTCCATGATGGTGTGGATAAGGGTCTCAGTCTGAGTTCTCTTAAGGTTCAGACTTCTGCTCTCTCTGTCTTCTTTCAGAGGTGTCTTGCTATCATTTCTGATGTCAAGGTTCTCTTCCAGGGTGTTGCTCATACCCGTCCAGTGTTTAAGTCCCCTGCTTCTTAGTGGGATCTTAACCTGGTCTTGGGAATACTTCAGCATCCTCCTTTTGAGTCTTTGGCTACCATTCATCTACGTGTGCTGATGGGGAAGATGGCCTTTCTCCTGGTGATTGTTTCTATTCACAGAGTTGCAGAGCTGCATGCCCTGTCTTGCAGACCACCCTTTTTGGTCTTTCACAAGGACATGGCGGTGCTTCGCACCTCACAAGAGTTTCTCCCAAAGGTGGTGTCTGAGTCCCACATTAATCAGAAGATTGTGGTTCCTTCCTTCTGTCCTAACACTACTTCTGAGAGAGGGCTCTTCAGTCCTTGAGGCAGTCTAACACTTTTTTTGTCATTCCTGTCAGTCCTAGGGCAGGGAAGCCTGCTTCCAAAGTTACCATCGCTTCTTGGATCAGGTCCACGATTTGTAAGGCTTACGAACTTCGGAAGAAGCCTGTCCCCTTCAGGGTCATGGCTCATTCTGTGAGGTCTATTGGGGCTTCTTGGGCCTACAAGAACCAGGCCTCAGCTGATCAGTTGTGCAAGGCGGCCACTTGGTCATCTGTGCACACTTTTTCTAAACACTGTTGTGTGGATGTGCTGGCATCGGCTGATGCCAGTTTTGGGAGGAAGATCCTGGAGGCAGCCTTGCCTGTCTAGGATCTCTTTAGTCTCTCAGCACTCTTTCACTTTTGAGCCCTGTTGGCTCTAGTTCAGTGTGCTGTGTAACAGTTCCTGGGGTTTGTTTTTCCCCTGTTCAGTGTCCGTTGACACTTTGTAGTTAGTGTTGAGCTATTCATGATCTGTAGGTTCATTGGTGCTCTGGTGACTTTGGGGGCCTGCGCCTGGTCCTTGCCTTTCTTCCTGCCCTGGGGAACTTAATGGTTGGACATCCCAAAGTTACGAGTATCCTGTATTGGACGACAGAGAAAATAGGATTTTAGTCTTACCTGTTAAATCCTTTTCTCTTAGTCCATACAGGTTACTAGTGTCCCACCCTGTCAAGGGACCTTGCATGGCTCTCCTGCGACAGAACGTGGGGGACCACTTTTGGGTTCATGCTCACGGGAGTCTTCTGTTTCCTCTTGGACTGCTTGTTGTAGTTTGTTCCAAAACTTCCTGAAGCTAACAGGAAGCTGCAGCTAAGGTTAGAGGTAGGCTCCACCCCTGCACTTACTTCTCAGAATTGTTCCTGCTTATTTAAAGGGGTGGAGCGCCTACCCAAAGTTACCAGTAACCTGTATGGACTAAGAGAAAAGGATTTAACAGGTAAGACTAAAATCCTATTATACCATACTCCATACATGATAAAAACAATTACATTATTTGGAGAGACCAGTTGCTGTAAGTGATCATCCTAAGGGAGAAGTAAAAAGAAACCTTTTCAGGCTTTAAAAAATCTGCAATAATATTAAAGTACTGGGGGAAGGAAGAGAATTTGGTATAATCCTCTGCTGCTGCTGACCTAATTATTGATGATGTGGATTTAGAACAAGGTTGTCCAAGTTCAATCCTCAAGCGCCACCAACAGGCCAGGATGTAAGGATTTCCCTGATTAAGCACAGGTGAGTTAATCAGTGGATCATTCATTGTGACTGACTCACCTGTGCTTAATCAGGGAAAGCCCTAAATCCTGCACTGTTGGTGGCCCTAGAGTACTGAACTTGGACATCCCTGATTTAGTATAAATCCTTCCACTCTTTTCCTCATCTTCTGGTACAGATCAAGTAGATATGGCTAAACTACAGAGGTGAAAGGAAATATTTCCCCACTGAAATGGAGCAATATGCATGTTTATAAACTCTTTGAGAGATCAACTGCAAAGTCTGGATAAGTAAACATGCCTAAAAATACACAATCATCTCAGTCACCATTACCACTTTCAAGTTGAACCCTCACCCAGTCACACTCACTATTACTGGCAAAGCAGCAACACAGGTCAACATCTACAATAGCTATGAGCTTTCTCCTGCTGTTTGAGGTGCAGTACCACTGCCAGTGTCCCTATGAGTACTGCTGCAACATCTAGCCCTGATGTAGTGATAATGTTATCATTTGTAGTTCCTCAGTCTATGCAATCTACAGCATGGAGCTACTTCACTCATGATACAAAAACTAAATATGTTCCTATCTGTTGACTCTGTAAATATATGAAAGCAGGAGGGCAGTGTACGAACAGCTCTGGTTAGTTGTCCATAAACCTTCATAGGATGGAGTAGCAACAGCACCACTGTAAAATTTCATGCCCAAATGGTGCATTGTGCTTTGAAAATCGCACATTATAAATGTTGCATGGTTCAAAATGTTGCATTATTCAAAAGGGTGCATCGAAAATGGCGCATTACGAATGTTGCATTGTTCAAAATGTCACATGGTTGAAATGAGTGCTGTTCCCATCACTACCACTTATGCCGCTATGAATAAGTTACTATTGAGTTACTACAGCATCCAAGATGTGTGGGATAGACTGACAGTACCTTAAACTTCCAATTCAGATGCTTGTACATCTGGTTTCATGGTGTTAACAATATAAGATGATGCCATTTAATCTCTGTATTCATACATGCTGTGTATATAGCATTGATTTAAAATTTGCCTTTTAACTCCATGTAGGTCACTGGGAACTTAAAGTGACCCTTTGAGAAAGCCGCATTGGTGAAATATACGTCAGGGCAATAGGACGCATACCAATGCGCTCGGATTTAATTGTATCAAAACCATTATGATCACTTGCAGAGCAGTGTCCCTTAAAAAATGATTTTTGCGGACAATACGCAGTTAACTCTGCAAGCACTGGAGGAGAGTGGCTTTTACTATCCGGCTATATTTAGAAATAAATAAGAGCAGCTTGAATTCATGAAGCAACAGAGGAGGCTTTCATGTTTGAGTCAGTGTACTTGATCGTCATTAACTCTGTTAGTACCAGAGGAAAGTAACGCTCACTGTCCGGATACATCAAAAAATAATTCTCGATACAATAATCATTCATTGATCGTTGAGTGTGCTATTAAATCTCAAGTGTATTTACCATACCCTAGTAATTACATGTGCATGCTCAGTCCAATGCCATGAGGTTAATGGAGTCACTAACACACATTAACCATTCATAGAGCAGACCGGTATCCATAGTCCTAATTGTCAGCCTCTGTGTATAAGTTAGGTCCTATACATTCAGTGACCTTAAAGAAGCCACCACATACTAACAACTAATTCATTGACGTGGACAATTACGCTACTGAGCATAATCTCCAATACTGATACTCATGTCAGAATATCTGAGCCTTAAGTGAAACACGCTTAGGTTATAGCAGGGATCTGCTGATATTGGAGATCTGCAATGGGCACACTGTGTCATAAGAATACTGTGTCTCAAAATGGCTTGCTATATACATTTATAACACCGAAGGCCAATTTATGTTCATACACATAATGACCTCTTTATCGCTATAAGAAAAGCATTATTGCATGTTTATTTTACACGTTAAGAGTGAATAGCAGGGATCTGCAATATATTCAGTACACATATGTTGCTTTTTTGTTTTTAATCAATTTGCCATGGTTTCTTTGTTTTAAACTACTTCATAAAGCTTATGTTTTAAATTATTTTATTAATTATAACTAGGACCCATGTCCTATCTCTGTCTGTCAGCCACTGAAGTATATTTACTCCCCGAAATCAAGGTGGGTCTGGGGCTGTTTTCTTTTCTCTTTTTTTGATTTATAACTTACAGTACTGTCTGATCTAGAAGACCCCTAATGTCTATGGGCTGAGACCAGGGCAAAGCCGTGGCTATACCATCTGTACCGGATGACAAAATTCTGACGAAATACAAATTCGATTTTATGATGCATAAGTATATTCATCTGCTACACTGTGAGACAGTATGGTGCAGTTTTACCCTATAATGTGTCACATGGCGCCTGATCATTTTGCTTCACAATGCATTGATTGCTTTGTTGTGTATATGTATATGTACTGCATTTTATTAGAGTACGCAATTCTTCCTCTGTTCACAAATTCCTTAAAGGAGCAGTAAACTTTATTTTATGAAAAAATATATATTGTAGGGATTTTCCTATTGAGTAAAATAAGGGTACTCCCACTGCCGAGAGATTTATATTTTCAGAATTATTACAGTTTAAACCCATGTTTTTTTACATTAGCAGTGCCCTCTAGTTGTCAAATTCTAGTTAGATTTCCTGTTTGATTCTAATGGAGAGGAAAGTCAGAAAAGTCAGAGACATACAGTTCTCCATAGAATGTGATAGAAACTGTCTGTCACTTCCTGTCAGTTAGAACTATCAGGAAGTAAACACCGTAAATTCACTTCCTGATTATTTAAACTGCTATAAATTTTGAATAAAATATCTGACAGCAGTGGGAGTGACCTCTGTAAAGTATGTGTTTTCAAAAAGTTTACTGCTCCTTTAATATTACTTTCCCCTTTATTCTTCATGAATTTCTCCATGTAGCATAATAAGCTTTTCTGTCAGCATTGTCAATTCATTTCTCTATTTCTCCTTTATTCTGCATGTATTCATTTGTGTGACCTGAAATACCTTCACACCTTATTGTCCATAAAATCATGAATCTACATGAATCCCATTATATTTTATTGGAATATCTTTTTTTCATTTTTGTCTGTGATCTCTTCAATCTTTTTCCTTTTGTCTAAAGGAGCTAATATTTTACCTTTTATTCTCTATTTGCTTTATACATCATAAACTGCTTTATAGGTCTGTTTAATTCTATACGAGTTCCTATATATAGTCTTCTACATTTACATTGTACATTTCTTTGAATATTCTTCCTAATTAATACATAACGCTTACATTGCATAGATTACCTCTGTATCTTGGTACATCTTATATTGTTAACACCATGAAACCAGATGTACAAGCATCTGAATTGGAAGTTTAAGGTACTGTCAGTGTATACATAGTAACTCATTAGTAACTCATTCACAGCGGCATAAGTGGTAGCGATGGGAATGGCACTCATTTCAACCATGCAACATTTTGAACCATGCAGCATCAAAATGATGCCCTCGTTTCAACCATGCATCATTTTGAACCAGGCAACATTCACAATGCGCCATTTTTAATGCGCTATTTTGTTTGACACCAGTTTAAGGTACTGTCAGTCTATAACACACATCTTGGATGCATTAGTAACTCATTCATAGTGGCACTTTCACTGTGTCCTTTTGAACAATGCACCATTTTAATGTGCCCATTTGTTTGACGCCAATTTTAAGTACTGTCGGTCTGTCTCACATGTGGTAGCACACTGCAGTCATTTCAACCATGCTCCATTTTGAACCATGCAACATTCATAATGCTTCATTTTCAATGCGTCCTTTTGAACAATGCAACAGTTTTAATGCACCATTTTGTTTGACACCCAAAAGGATACCATGATAATGAGGTTGCAGAGAGATAGATTTGTGTATCATCTGCATAGAGATGGTAGTTAAAGCCAAGGACTTTATCAGTTACCCCAGAGAAAGGGTATACAGAGAGAAGAGAATGGGGCCCAGAACAGTACCTTGGGGTATTCCTACTGAGAGGGGGATAGGCGGTGTTGGCATATGACACAGTGAAAGATCATTGAGAGAGATAGGATAGAAACCAGGGCCTAGATCCACTAAAGGTTGACTACGAATGTCGATGTTCTGTCGGACTAGTGTCATAGGCACATCCGCAGTATTCACAAAGTGCCTACGACATCACTTCACCAGAACTCCGACAAAAAAATACCCACATCTACATCAATCCGACATGCCTTCACCATGTCTACGAATTTGTATTCTTCGAATCGACAATTGCTTGTTTCCATATGTAAATGAAGCATAATCCGATACATTCATATGCAAAGGGGTTTGTTCATATTATAATGTGACACTTCAACTCCGATAGCAGCCTCTGCTGTCAGAGTTTACTGTTTCAACTTCACCTAATTCAGTCTGTCATAGCTGGGATATCCCTTGTACTTTCCTATGGAGCAACAGCAGGGAGAGCTACGACAGTCTGAACAGCATTCTCTGTGCTTCCCTACCCAGCCAGTAGGGGAATACAGAGAAGGCTTTCAGCACCATGGACAGCATTGAATGCAATAGGGATGTGCATTGTTCACCCCTCTGGCACCCAAAGGGCCAACAAACAGTGGAAATCAACAGACAAATGGAAGTTGTGATTTTGCTAGTACCAAAGACTGGCTTGGGCTGGGCCAAATCAACTGCATCACTGAGGACAAATAAAACATACCATTGAGTTAAAGGAATCCTGTCATAAAAATCCAATTCTTATTTTATACCTTATATGTAATAAGTAAAATAATTTACATAATCTTATTTCAAGCATGCAATTATGAAGAAATGCTTTGGAAATCATCCATTTTGTGTGTTTTTTCTCTGCACATGCAAACAAACTGCATCATGGAACATACTGCTCATCTAGCAGTACAAACTGCAGGCAGAACTTCTGCTTCATCTTCCAATACTTACATTACCATAATTATTATAATACATCATCTCCTCACCTATACACTTTGTCCATGATGAAAAGAAGGTAATGATGGAGAAATGTAATTAACATGCAGTATAACTTAGCTATGCTAAGGTCCTAGCAAAATCACAACTTCCATTTGTCTGTTGATTTCCACTGTTTGTTGGCCCTTTGGGTGCCAGAGGGATGAGCAATGCACATCCCTATGGCATTCAGTTCTGTCCTTGGTGCTGAAAGCCTTCTCTTTATTCCCCTACTGCCTGGGTAGGTAAGCACAGAGAATGCTGTTCAGAATTGTCGTAGTGTTGGTGATGTGTGAGGGGAGGAGATCCCTTCCACACCGACAGCACTTAGAAAATCCTGAATGCTAATAAGGACCTTCTCCAACCCTCCCCTTCCATCCGACAATTTTTGTGAATATGTCGATGTGTGTGCAGATTGAATTGTCGGAGTGATTCAAAGACAAAGATGATATCATTCCGACACCACATTGACATTTAGTGCATCTAGGCCCAGGAATGTGCCAGGCCACAGAGGCCAAGAAATTGGAGAACTTGGGAGAGGAGGGTATGGTCGACTGTGCTGATTGCAGATAGATATATTAAGGAGGATAAGAAGAGAGAAATACACATTGTTTTTTGCAATATGGAGATCATTTGTTATTTTCATTAGAGCAGTTTCTGTAGGGAAAAAGGTTATGAGGTGGTCATCTGAGAGTGGAGAAGGGGATACAGAGAAAGAGAAATCTAGTAGGGAGCAATTATCGTGAATACCAAGTCAAGGGAGTGACCATCTTTATGTGTGCTAGATTCAGTCCATTGTTGAAGGTTAAGGTGGAGGTTAGATGAAGCAGATGTGAGGCCAAAGTAAGGGAAGGATCATATATAAATTAGTATAAAAATGCAGTATGAAAAAAAGAAAGCAGAAAAACAGATGTATTTTATAATTCCTTAATGTTGTATGTTTGTAAAATATTAGGTGCAAAAAGAAAATAAAATCAGAAGTAAGATCTGATGCAGAAGCCAAAGCAAAGGAAGTTATAAGAGAAGATTACCGCCAGCTGGGTCCCACAAAGTAAGTACTAAATAGGTTTAGTTTTCTTAATTGCTTCTTCAAGTGGAACTAACTTATACAACTTATAGCAAGAGTTTTCAACAACACCTACATTTTTGTGAGCATTATTTTAATTGAAAACAGTAGCTTTTGGGAAACTTGTTTTCTCTAATGTCCAATGTGGAACCCAGGAACCATAAAGTTCCCTCCCAGAGGACAGGGCACTTCAAGAAAAGGCAGCATTACCCCTCACCAATCCTCATTTCCAAGTGACCTTGGAAAAGGGCAAACTGGTCTCTTAGTTTTTAGACATCTTTTTTATTTTTATGCTTAGATATGGGGTTGTATAATCAAAGCATATATGTCATTTTTCAATAACTTTTATAGTTTAAGAGTAATCTCGATGTAAAGTTTAATCCTCCTGTCCCTTTTAGGTATGTCACTGCTCTAGCTGTCAGACTTGGATTCTGGTCTGTGGACCGGGCAGCTCGTCGGGAGAGCTGAAATAGCAGCGGATGCACAGAAAATATTAATGACAATGGCTTACAAAGTGGGTACGGTTTGAGGCAGTAGACCATTGTCATGAAGATTTTCTGTGTATGCAATACTATTTTGTCTCTCCAGATGAGCTGTTCGGTCTGCAGACCAGAATCCAAGTCTGACATCTAGAGGGCTGAACTTTACATTGAGATTACTCTTAAACTATAAAAGTTATTGAAAAATGACATATATGCTTTGGTGGTGTGTGGTGCTATTGTTCAGGAGGGGGGGCAGGATCTGGATCAGGGGATTGTGGATCTGTGGGCTTGACTTCCATGGTGGGTGTGCATGCAACGTTATGCATTTGGGCTGTAGGAACAAACATGCTACAGATAGTCGAAATGGGAAACAACTTGGGGAATTCTCATTAGAGAAAGATTTAGGGCACATCTAGAATATGGAGTACAGTTTTGGGCAACAGTTCTTAAAAATGACATTATTGAACTGGAAAAAGTGCAGAGACTTGCAACAAAACTGATAAAGGGATTGGGTGATCTGAGTTATAAGGAGAGTCTAACCAAACTGGGTTTATTTACATTAGAGAAGAGATGTCTAAGGCATGATATGATTACCATTTACACATATATTTAAGGTCAATACAAAGCATTCCATAATAAATTATTTACTCATAGAGCTGAGCTAAGAACAAGAGGTCATCCATTAAGACTTGAGGAAAGGCGCTCTTGACTAAAACAAAGGCAAGATTTTTTTACAGTAAGGACGGTAAAGATATGGAATTATTTACTTCAGGATGCTGTGCTTGCACATACTTTAGCCACTTTCAAAAAAGCAATGGATACCTATCTAGCACAGAACAATATTGAAAATTATGACAGTTGGCTGCAATGCAGATAGGTTGTTGATCCAGGGAACTATCTGGCTGTCAGTTGGGGTCAGGAAGGTTTTTTTCCACCTATTTTGGGCTTAATTGGAAATTACTTACATTTTTTTTTGTCCTTCCTTTGGATCAACAGGGATGATTTGGCATGGGCTAGATGTGATGCACTTGTGTTTTTTTACAGCCTCATCAACTATATTTAATATCTACACTATTAAAGTCTACATAACTGGAGTATTAATACCCCTTTAAAAGTGGAAGTCTAAAGAGAGAAGACTGGAAAGTTAACTATTTGAGTGCTATGGTCCTTCTTATTCTGTCCTTGCTATTACATGGCACCCACTGAAATGTGATTTTCATGTCTGTTTAGCACTAAATCCTTCTAGTTTCTCCTATGTTTCCTCCCCATCATTCTCTGGACCAGACTGTCCTCTTGAATGGGTGGTGTCATGGTTATCTGGTATGAACAACTATCAGATGCCATTTGTGGGGATGTTTCCAAAGGGGAACTGCTGGTTATGTTGGTCAATATTACAGAGGCCAATGCATGCCTCTCTAAGGCAGCCTTCGATGCCACTAAGTTTTCTGGAAAGGACTCAGCTCTTCAGTAGCCTTGTATCACACCTTGTGGCTCAAGATTTGGTCAGCTGACCAATGTTCCAAAAGATTTGGTGTATTTTCCCTGTTTAGGAAGACAACTTTTTGGGTCTGGCCTGGGCAGTTCAGTGGGGACACTAGGCAAAAGCATGTTCATGCACCAAAATGTCCTTTTTTCCCTAAAAAGATTCATGGATTTCATTACCTGCACCAGTTTATGGAGTGTAGGATTCAACCCCCTCAGGCCTTTCAGGCTTGCTCTGCCTTACCCCAAAGCCCAATCAGGCTTGGCAGAACAAGAAGTCTGCTTAGAAGCCTATAGCTGAAAAGCCTAACTCAACATGACTCAGAGTCTTGGCCCATCTATACCCGTAGGGGGTCGACTCTGTCCTTTTCAAGATACATGATATTCTTCTATAATGGACGATTGGGTTTTGTTGGTTATTTCGAAAGGGTACCTCATACATCTCAAATCCCTTCCACCTCAACATTCAATTTTTTCCAGGGTTCCTTGAGATCCAGTTCGGGTTTATCTATTCATAGGCACAGTATCCTCACTGCTGGAAAAGCAGATGCTGGGTTCCCATCCCAGCCCAGGAAAGATTCTGATTTTTTTTTGTGGTTCCAAGCAAAGGACAGCAGGTGCTGTCCTTTCTTGGACTTGGTCTCAATCAGTATGTATTAGCGCCGCTCTTCAAGATGGAATCTCACTTCCGTGTGTCTATAAGAGTTTCTTGCCTCCCTGGATCTCCAAAATGCCTAGCTTTATGTCTCGATTCATCCAGGCCATCTGCATTTTCTAGGGAAGCTCACATCCAGTCTCAAGAAATACTAAACCCACCAAAATCTCAGCGCTAAATACAACACGTACAGTACAGTAAGGTAGAAATAAACATAAAATAAAAAAGAAAATTCACACAATAAAACCTGATAGGGGTAGTAAAGTCCTAATAACTGTTGTCCTTTCTTGGTGCTGCTATGTTCTTATAGATCCCTGGTAGCTGGATCCTCTCGCCACATACACAAAATAAGTGCAGACTGCATAATCCTTCTTATCTGAAACCTTCACCGTGCAAGATATTCTTTATTCCACCTCCTTCACCGTGGGAATCCCCATAAATGGTGAGCTTAATACATTTACTCTCACCTTTACCAGAGGCAAACCAGCCTCTTGGTATAAGAGCCTTCACTGGATAACCCCCAGTGTCGGTACCAGATCTCCGTCTCTTTCTCTCCGTCTGACGTAACCTCCTTC
Organism: Rhinophrynus dorsalis; assembly: GCA_037306005.1. Taxonomy (NCBI): domain Eukaryota; kingdom Metazoa; phylum Chordata; class Amphibia; order Anura; family Rhinophrynidae; genus Rhinophrynus; species Rhinophrynus dorsalis. The sequence continues at coordinate 143,615,994 of CM074727.1, forward strand.
AACGTCCCTTCACCGTCCAGATCTTCCTTTACTTGATGTCTCCAATACGCTCCTACCCTCTATCTAGGGCTCTCTAGGACCGTGAGAAGTAAGGACTAAAGGGACTCAGGTCTCATTAAATAAATATATAATAGGAAATCTTGTCCTTAATGGTTATAAACTGTTTATTGTACATAAAAAATAATAATAAAAAATCTGCACAGATTTAGACAATAAAAAATGAGAGACCTTCATATATCGTCTTTAACAATCTAAAAACAAAATATCTGCAGTGATAAATCGCCCTATGCGTTTCACAGCCTCCAGCTGCTTCTTTGGAGGCCTACTATTCTATCATTCTTTTCCTCTACTCCTGCTGATGTGGAAAATGGCCTTCTCCTGGCGATCTTGTCTGTTCACCGTGTCACAGAGTTACATGCTCTGTCTTGTAGACCACCCTTTTTTGGTGTTTCACAAAGACGAGGCAGTGCTTCGCACTTTGCAGCAGTTTCTCCCGAAGGTGGTCTCTGAGTTCCACATTAATCAGGAGATTGTGTTGCCTTCTTTCTGCCTTGACCCTACCTCTGACAAGGAGAGGGATCTCCACTGTAGTTGTGGTGCGTTGTCTCAAGTTTTATGTACATCGCACTGAGTCCATTAGACAGTCTGAAGCACTGTTCGTCATTCCTGAGGGTCCCAGGGCAGGCAGACATGCATCCAAGTGACTATTGCTTCTTGGATCAAGTCCACTATTCGTATGTCTTACGTGCTGTGAAAGAAGCCTTTTCCCTTTTGGGCCTTTTTGGGCTTACAAGTATCAGGCCTCCACTGATCATTTCTGCAAGGCTGCCACTTGGTCGTCTGTGCACACCTTTTCAAAGCACTACAATGTTGATGTGCTGGTATCGGCTGACACCAGTTTTGGGAGGAAGATCCTGGAGGCAGTCTTGCCTGACTAGGATCTTCTTCGGTTCTTTGGTGCTTCCTCCACTTTTTAGTCCTGTTGGCTCTAGTTGTCCTGTGTAACAGTTCCTGGGGTGATGTTACCCCTGTTCAGTGTCTGTTGATACTTCATTTGTTTTGTTGGGCTACCTCTGATCTGATAGTTCATTTCTGCTCTGGTGACTTTGGGGGCCTTGCGCCTGGTCCTTGCCTTATTTCCCGCCTCTGGAAAACTCAGTGTTTGGACATCCCAAAGTTACCAGTAACCTGTATTGGACGACAGAGAAAAGAGGGTTTTAGTCTTATCTGTTAAATCCTTTACTCTTAGTCCATTCAGGTTACTGATCTCCCACCCTGTGAAGGGACCATGCTTGGCTGTCCTGTGGCAGACCGTGGGGGTCCTTCTGGGTCATGCTCACAGGAGCCTTCTTTCCCTTCTACTATCTAGCCAATAGTTAGTGTCTCAAATCTTACTGGAGCTGATGGCTAGCTGCAGACAAGGAGGGAAGGTAGGCTCCACCCCCTGCATTCACTTTTAGAATTGGTCCGGCCTACTTAAAGGGGCTGATCGCCTACCCAAAGTTACCAGTAATCTGTATGGACTAAGAGAAAAGGATTTAACAGGAAAGACTAAAATCTTCTTTTCTACTCACAATTAAGCCCTGCCCCTTGTCATTTATTTCCCCCCAGCGGCACCACAGGACTCCCCTCTGGGGAGTCCGCAGGACAAAGTTCCCAGGTATGTTACTTTAGTTTAAGCTAACATCTACTAATAATAACCCTCCACTTACCTTATTATGCGCAGAAAAACCCAAGGGCCCTTAAAGATTTTGTCTTTGTGTCATGACAGAACATCTTCCATATGTCCTTAACATGATATCCATGGAGGCAGACATATTTGCTAGTAGAACCACAGGAGACAAACTCCACCCATTGCTCTTAACCTGTCCGCTGCACATGGTGAATTTAACTCTAACAAGTGCTCATGGTAATGAAACTCCGCTCACAGCAATGCATTACTTCACAATGTTTTGACTTCTCCTCTTGTCCTCAAAGGGGCACATAAGCTCAGGTACTCTGCTACAGTTTAAGAAATCTGCCAGAAGCTGTCATGTCCACCTCCACTATGACATCCATATTATCTCCTGAACAATGGCATATGGGCAAAATTCATGGGGGGCCATTAGGATTTTCAGTCTGTAGTAAATGGCCTGTAGGATTATTATTTGGAGGTGTTAGCTCTTTTTATAAATATAAAAAAAAGGGATAGGGAAAGGGTGAAAAGGGGCGCCTCTAGAGTAGTATTATTTTTATCAATAGAACCCACATCCAGTCACTCAATCAGGGTACTCACATAAATTAAATGCCTTACACGCACATATGTGCGGGATAGGCAGAATTGCAGGTGAAAGATATTTGTAGCCCACTTTCACTTGGCTCAACTGCTCCGAAATCACACAGCTGCTCACATGTGCCACCAGGTGCCCCTCAGAACGATCACCTCGATGGACCCCAAAAGATGAAGAAGAAAAGACAGTGCAAGTGGACAAATTCGATACTTGGAGCACTATTTCATCAATTCGGAATATTATAGTATCAATACTCAAAGAGTTGTTTTCCCCGGTGTTATTGATGCACCGGTAATGCGTGCAGGGAGAATTCACTTGCCCCGCTCAAGCAACCAGTTTTTCAGATCTCGGTCGACCGGTGTTGATATCCACACATTAGATTAAAAGGAAGGACCTCAGGAGATAAGTATTGACACTTACAGGGTTAACCCTGATACTTAAATTCTCAGTCTCCAAAAAGGCAAAATCTTAGGCGTGCTGAATGTACCAAAAATATTTATTAAAAAATATACATTAAAAAAAAATATATATATATTGTGTTAAAGGGATAGTAATGTTTCATAATAAAAGCAGCTCTAATTAATCATAATAGTATTTGGACTTTGGAGAGTGTTATTTCAATTCTGTCAGAGTTATGGTTCAAGAGTAATTCAATGACAAAGTATCCCCCTCCCAGCCCTTTTACTGATGTAACACTATTCAGCCAGAGCAGAAGGGAGGTGCCCAGGTAGATTGCAGAGAGGGACAATCTTCAATTAAGATAAGGGAAAAACCTGAAAAACTCGTCAAGGGGGGCAGGGCTTTCATTGTTCTCATAGGAAGAAGATTGTCCCCTGCTGTTATCTGTCTGGTCTATGGACTGCATTCCACATCTGAGAAGAGATGGCTGACACTAGGTAAAAGGGGCGGGAGGGGAAACTTTGCTTGTGAATATCTCTCAAACCATAAAGGTTTGAGAGCTAAGACTTATATCGTTCTTCATGTTTTTTTAATGCTTACAAAATAAAATAAAGATAAAACGAAGTATTACTATACCTTTAATACACTTGTAAAATATATTTCATCTATAGCTGTATCTAAGCTCACTAAATTTAATGCGTTCATGGCGTACAACTGCCACTTTCCCAGACTCCTTTGAGCTTAATAGATGAATAAATGATAGAAGGCAAACAGCACGCTTCAATTTAAAAACTTTTCATACCTCCCTCTTTGAATTCAATGTCGCCATTCCTAGAGCTTCTCTCAAACACCAATCAACAACACTGTAACAAAAGATTTAGTAAAATCGCAACATTGTTTGTTAATCCCTTCACGTCCGTGGTACTGGGAAGTAACCTTCCCTTATGGACCGCTTAGAATATTCCGACGTGCCAGTACACATGACCTGTGACGCGTACCGGCACACAGCGCTGGGGACTGAGAGAGACCACTCCATTCTTGGAGTGGTCAATTTCAATCCCCGTTTTTACTTACAGCGCTCCCGGAGGAGTGCTGTAAGTAAAATGTACGTGACGTGCTATGACCATCACCGGTTCTTAACGCAAAAACCGCGTGACAGTCATAGCACGGCATGCGGTCATTAAGGGGTTAACCCTATTTGGCTACAACCATCCCATATCAAAAAGAATTCCCATAGACAACATACATCCAAATTAGGTTACATACATCCACATTTCTCTTTTTATAAAACTCAGTTCAAATCTTGTTATCGTATATTGTTTATCATGCCTCTCTAATCTATGATCATACAAAATTGTAGGCTGAGCGCTAGGTGTTCATGGCTGATTTCATTTGTGTACTGACTTTAGTGAGTTTAAATACTGACTCAACTGTATCTATAAGTTATCAGAAGAACCGTGTGTGTGCTTGTCTCTCTAATTATGTGTGCTGGACAGAGAACAGACAGTTAATCAGTTGAGTTGCAATGCCTTGCGTACCCCTCTGGCGCTCAAAGGGTTAGTAGCATGTGAAGACCCACACAGAAAACCAAAGCTGTTATGATGCTTTGCTGTTTGTCTGCCTGTCTGTCTGTTTTTTTTCTGTGTCATAAACAAATTATGGTAATAGTCTTTGCTTCTGAATGTGTTGCATAAACACTGTACATTAAAGGGATAGTAATGCTTCACAAAAACAGCAGCTCCAATTAATCATCATAGTATTTGGACCATGGAGAGTGTTATTTCAATACTGACAGAGTAGTAGTTCAAGAGTAATTGAATGATAACATTTCCCCCTCCCATCCCTTTTACCTAGTGTAAGCCACCTCCCCTCAGATGTGGAATCTGGTCTACAGACCAGACAGCTCACAGCAAGGGACAATCTTCTTACTGTGAGAACAATGAAAGCCCTGCCCCCCTTGACAGGTTTTTCCCTTATCTTAATTGAAGATTGTTTCTCTCTGCAATCCACTTGGACACACCCTGCTGCTCTGAGCTGTGCAGTGTTACATCAGTAAAAGGGAAGCGAGGGGGATACTTTATCATTCAATTACTCTTGAAATACAACAGTACTGAAATAACACTCTCCAAGGTGCAAATACTATGATGATTAATTAGAGCTGCTTTTATTATGAAACATTACTATCCCTTTAAATAGTTAAAAAAATGAAGAGCCATTACATTTCTATAAGTGTTGCTCCCCTGTTAAGCTGTCCACTGTTTGTTTGATGACTTTTTTGTCCTTGGAACTAGTCACTGACTTCTAGAAAACATGTCCGTTAGCATTAAGTACTTGGTAGTTAGGCAGATGATGGTGAAATCTCTCAGCACACGCTGTGCATGCCCAGTTTTCTTCTTAACCTTTCAAGTCATGGCATGTTCTGTACTTGAATATTCAGGATGGACAATTCATGTGGATTTATCCATTGTTTCTTTTCCTCTTTAGTTTTGCAGAAAAATCCGTCTTCTTCTTTTTCTGCCTCTTTGCAATACTACTGTTCACACGTGATCCAAAATTCATACCTGGCTGGGCATCTGCATTCACACCTGGGTAAGAGACATATTAATTATAGAACATGTTGATCAGGCTGGATGCCATCCTATATTATAATTCATTAAGGATGTTTGTCAGAAGCTGTCATGCGCAGTAGATACGGCTGCCCGCTCTGCAGTCATACACAGTACAGACTGCCTGCGTCGGCAGCTGATACGGAGTGCAGCGCTCCGAATTCAGACCAGAGTCCTCTCTGCGCACCTTCCTGGGACCGCTTGGTCTCTGGGAGGTGCGCAGAGAGGTCTCTGGTTAGAATTCGGAGCACCCCGCTCTGTATCAGCCAAGACGCATTCGGGTCGTCAGTTCTGTGCATGGGCTTTAAAACTAGTATATATATATATATATATATATATATATATATATAATATATAATATAATATATACAGTATAACTGAAAAACGTAAGGGACCCCATCACCTAAAAACAAATTTGATGATTTTGAAAGTGTCCCAAATTACTATATGTTTACTGTATTTTTTTTTTTTTTAGTAGTTTTTGAGTTATTCTGATGGATACATTATGCTAATTAAGGCATGCTGTGCATGCACTTCCTGTCATAGCCCTGCATTACCTCCCCCACTCACTGCCACATCACCCTTGTAGTGCTAGGGGAGGTGGTCGATGTATTGCTGAGCAATGTCAGTGAGTAGGGGAGATAATGTAGGAGCTGGCATATGGCATGCCTTAATTAGCAAGATTTATACATCTAAATGACTCAAAACTAGTTTTCTAAATAAAAATTGGTTAGTACAACATACAGGTGATTTTGAAACTTCTTTCAAAATCATTAAGTTGTTATTAGGTGACATAGTCACAATTGGGTCATCAGCTGCCCGCACTAAAAAGTTAACCCAATGACATGCGTGATTGCAGTGGGAATTGCACAGGGAGAAACTGGTGCTATTAAGAGTGTGCACCCATGAATTCAAGTGCACACACCTACACTAGTGGTCAAAACTTGGAGAACACCTCAATTTTTGCTACTTTTAGTTATTGCCTTATAACTTGACAAAAACATTAGAAAACCATATAAACATTGGGAATTTCTAACATCAAGACAAATATTATAATCTATTTAGCAGGGTTTTTTTTTAGCGTTTGTAGATGTGTAAAAGATTTTTAGTGCCAAAGTTAAAAAGCGAAGTGCATTTATTACATTTGTTTAATCATATTTTATAAATGTTTTTACAGGAAATTTGATTAATATAATGGTATCTTTAGAAAGCCCATATTATGGCAAGAAAAACAGTATATAATATATGTGGGTACATTAACCCCTTAACGACCAGTGGTCGCTGGGTGTGTGGTCCTTTAAGGACCCGATAGAGAATTTCGGCACGCCGCCCCACGTGACTGAACACGTGGGGCGGCACACCGAACTGAAGGACTGAAAGAGATCGCTCCGGTCTTGGAGCGATCAAATTCAGTCCCCGGTATTACTCACCTCGCTCCTGCAGGAGTGCAGTGAGTAATAGTACGTGATGTACCAGGATCGTCACTGGTCCTTAAGTGCCAGACCAGCGTGATGGTCCGGGTACGTCACCGGACGCTAAGGGGTTAAATGAGTAAGAGGAAAATTACAGCTAAACACAAACACAGAAGTGTTAAAACAGCCATTTTCCTTCTGGACCACTTCTATACCATGGCTGTTTTAACACTTCTACTGTGTTTTGTTTAGCTGTAAATTTCCTCTTACTCATTTAACCCCTTAAGGACCGGGAAAATCTGAGGTCGATTTCACTTAAGGACAGATCGATTCTGACCTTTTTGTCTATGTCTTTGTTCAACAGTGTTTTACTTCTATTTACTTTATTTTACCCATGAAAATTATATACCGTAGGGCTTTCTTTTGATACCACACTTATATGGATAGCCCACCATTTATTTTAGTAAAATTAAAGAAAACTGTAAAAAAAACGCCATATTTTTTCTTCTGGGATCATTTGGGCACAATGGGTTACATTTTTATGGAGACTGCATGAAAGGTATGACCGGTAAGTCATACCTACAAAATGGGCAGTTTTAAGTGGGCACTGTCCCCCACTGGGTGAAAAACCCCATGTCCCTTTTCCCCACCCTATTTTCCCACTTTTTTATTGATGTCATTTGGCGGTGTGTGTGAATGTATTACATGGCTCCACAACAATCACACTCCCAATTTTTGTTGTTGAGATGTTTTTTTTTTTTTTTTAAATAAAATTTTTGTTAAAAAAAAAAGTGTTGTGTCTTTTAAAAAAAAAAAACCCCAAAAAACAAAAAACAAAAGTTTATTTTAGCAGGCCAAAAATGGACCTGCATTTAGCCAGCCTCCAGCACAGCAGTGAAGGGGTCAATACCCCCAGCTGCTGCATTTTACTTATCCACTATGTGTCTCCTCTCTGGTTCTCTGTCCCTTACTTTGATGTAAAGTACAGACAGGCGGAGGATAGACACAAGATGCAGTATGTAACGCTGCTTCATTCATTCTTTCACAATGCCGGTACATGGAATCGCTGCTGCAGTGATCCCATGACCCGGCAATTGTGAAAGTGACTGAGACTGAATGCTCTGGTCCTGGAGCATTCAGTCTCAGTCGGGAATTAATGATAGCAGCGTGCACAGAGGCACGATGCTATCATTTAACCCATGACATACCAGGACCGTCATGGGTCCTAAAGGCAAAACAACCCATGATGGTCCAGGACCATCATGGGTCGTTAAGGGGTTAATGTACCCACATATATTATATACTGTTTTTCTTGCCATAAGATGGGCTTTCTAAAGATACCATTATTTTCATCAAATTTCCTGTAAAACAACTTATAAAATACTGCTGTAAAAGCCCGTGTGCACAGGCTAAGGTCTGGGTGATGTTAACCTGTTGAGTGCCAGGGGGTACGCAACACATTGCTTTGCAATGCGTTGTGTACCCCTCTGGCACTCAAAGGGTTAAGAGGCCGGTCCTGCTCTGCGTCCTGCCGCCGACTCAGTCATGCACTGTAGAGACTGGCCGAAACCACAGAATGCTTCCAGCACAGAACTCCCAGGATTCCTACACCTCCCAGCATTCTGTGCTCCCAGCATTCCTACACCTCCCAGCATTCTGTGCTCCCAACATTCCATGTATTCTGGCAGTCTCTACTGTGCTTGACAGCTTCTGACAAACATCCTAGCGAATTATTATATAGGATGACGAAACAAATGTAACAAATGCACCTTTTTTTAACTTTGGCACTAAAAATCTTTTACACATCTACACTGGTAACTTTTTTGATGTGACACCCTTTTTGAATTTTTATCAAATCTCAATGCCGCCACTGTCTTTTAAATTTATACAAAGGTAAACCTTTGCACGGGTTTATGTTACTGTTTCTATTTTTATTTTTTTGTAACATAATTTGAATAAATACATTTGTTATAAATCCTTTTCTTGTCCTCTGACATTTCTACAAAACAGCATACATAGGCTTTAATTTAAACATATATGGATCACAAGGACAAATATGGCTGTTGGTACTTGTTCTTTGAATCATCCTTTACAAAACTTTTGTCCATGACGAAGTGTTGACAAAAGGGATAGGTGGTTATGCACTTCGTTGTTATAAAGAAGTGATAAAGCAGAGATTGCTTCTCCAGTGATATCACTTCTCCAATTGTTTTGTAATTCTGTGGAGCCTAAGCACTAAGGGCTCGATCCAAATGTTGGAGTTAAAACCAACGTGAAGAAAAAAACTGCCTTCGCGAGTTAACCAAGACCAGGTAACGTGAGATTCAAATCTTCCTTACCCAGAAAGGCTAATGAGCAATGACCAACAAAATACACGTTCTCCTGAAACTGCGTTGCATAGAAAATCTTACCTAAAAACACACAGTAAAAATGGTACCTAGCTCCACAACCAATCACAGCACTCCAAAGAATCAAGTTCAGTCAGAAAACCCAAAATCTCAGATGACAGTCTGAACAGCATTCTCTGTGCTTCCCTACCCAGCCAGTAGGGGAATACAGAGATGGCTTTCAGCACCAGGGACAGCACTGAATGCCATAGGGATGAGCACTGCTCACCCCTGTGGCATTCAAAGGTTTAAACAGAAATAGTACACCAAGCACTACGCAATGCCCCCCCCCCCCTTCGACACCCCCCCCTTAGTATGTCGACATATATTGCATATATTCGACATACTAACTCCATCTGACATTCACCTTGACTCACATATAGTAGTCGAACCTGTCTTTTATTCGACAATTAACCCTTGGAGTACCAGAGAGGTAGGAAAGCATTGCTTAGCATGTTTCCTACCAATCTGGTACCCAAAGGGTTAATAGGCAAGTTATGGACTACATACCTTGCCTGTATATGTGTGTGTGTTTTAAACATTTTTTTATTAAAAGACTATTATTAAACATATCTTTACTTAGATTAATTCATTTCTAATTCCCTACCTCCTGTGTCCCATTGCTGTTAGTACTTTTGCTCCACTCTCCTTCAGACGGAAAGTGGAGCAAAAGTAGTAATAGCTATGGGACACAGTAAGTAGCACATTATAAATGAATGTGATCTAAGTAAAGATATGTTTTATAATAGTCTTTTAATAAAAAAATGTTTAAAACACACACACACATATACAGGCGAGGTATGTAGTCCATAACTTGCCTATTAACCCTCTGGGTACCAGAGGGGTAGGAAACATGCTAAGCAATGCTTTCCTACCTCTCTGGTACACAAAGAGTTAAGTGTTATATATCAGACAGATTTGTTCACTACATGGAAGTCCCTGAGGTGAATGTGGATGGAGTTAGCATGTCCCATATATGCAATATATGTGACATACTAAGGGGGAGGGAATGTTGAAGGGGGGCATTGTGTAGTGCTTGGTGTACTAGTTTTCTTTATTGTAACCCTTTGAATGCCACAGGGGTGAGCAGTGCACATCCCTATGGCATTCAATGCTGTCCATGGTGCTGAAAGCCATCTGTGTGTTCCCCTACTGGCTGGGTAGGGAAGCGCAGACTCATGTTATCCCTAACTCTCTGTTTTATTTTACCCGACGGTGGTTTTCTACTCTGAGTTGTGTGATGTTCGACAAAAAAAATAGGTGTTAGATTTATGGAGGAAAATGTTGCAGTTTAACTCGCGTTCGCCCTAACTCCAACATTTGAATGACTCTTGGCTTCGCTTCTATATTACCCTATATGGGTGAGATTTTGATGTTTTGGAGATGAGCGACGTGTTTCAGAACTGCCGTTATTTCTTACTAGTGGAACAATTGCGTTGCATACTGGCGGTACAAAACCACCGTCTCCAGCTTTTTCTGCGGACGCCAACATTTGGATCGAGCCCTAAGATCACCTAAATTGGAGAAATCTTTGGGCATAGGCTCCAAAGAAAAACATAAGGATTGGAGAAGTGATATTGTTGATATCCCCTCTTTATCACACCTTAGTGCATCTTCCTCCAGGTGAACTATAGGTTACATTTCTTGCCACTAGAGGGCACTGTTTATGTAAAGCAGTAGTTCACCTGTGATAGCTCCCAGCAGCAGGAGTACCATTCTTATACACAGCAGGAAAAACTGTACCATACATGGTTTTTCATTTTCAAAATGTTTACTCGTCCTTTAAGTGAATTGAAACAATAGCTCTTGCCACACAGTGTGAAAACTAAGGATGGGCAGATTTTATTTTCTTTCCCACAGGAATTTCAGTGCAATAGGGATGATGTTTTTCCTTTCAGCAGAAGTTCCCATAGGAAAAAAAAACAGGAGAAATCTATGGGCAGAAGATTAAGCCCATTGATTTAAATGGCCTTAACCCTTTGAGTGCCAGTAAGGTATCATTGCAATGCATTGGATACCTTTCTGGTACTCCAAGGGTTAATATTTTTGTTGCTCTTTAGAATTCCGTGTCCTTGTCATTTCCACATGCACATATCATTATGCAGTCACACATCATCATGTGTCATCATTGGTATGCACACATCATCCTGCATGCGTCCATGCATACACAAACACTTGGCTCACTTTACCGGGTGGAAGACGTCAGTGGAAACAGCTTTCTCAGTGTGATTCCCACTAGAGGCATAAGGTCCTAGTTTCTGTTGATTTCTTCAGTGTGACACCTATTCAAACATGAATTACAGAGATACAGGACCTCAAGGCAGAACTACAAGTAATCTCATGGTTAAGGTGCATGCACATCCCAGGTACTTCATTGATGATATCTTCAGTTACCAAGAATCACACATTGGGCATTATGCAGAAGTAAAGAAGAGCAGTTCTGGAGCAAACCATCCACGTCATAATGTAGAAATAAAAACTTCCATATTTTTAACCCGTTGAATACTGAAGAGATTGCTAGCAAATTGCAAAGTAATGATTTTGCGATCTCTCTAGCATTCAAGGGGTTAAATTAATATGGAGGTTTATTTGTATTCTATGGTTCTGTTGGTTTGTTCCAGAAATGCTCCAGGTTTTCTAAGTACCTCGGCCTCAGTGTCTGATGTTACAGTATAACATAGGTCAGGGCTGTCTAAGTTCAGTCCTCAAAGGCCACCCACAGGCCAGGATATAAGGATTTCACTAATTAATCACAGGTAAGATAATCAGTGGATCATTCATTGTGACTGACTCACATGTGCTAAACCCCTTAACGACTCATGACGTGCCAGGACCGTCATGGGTAAACTTCCCATAAGAACCCATGATGGTCCTGGAACGTCATGGGTTAAATGATAGCAGCACGCCTCTGACTGGAGCCTGCAGTCTCAGTGATTGTCACGTCTGCCGGTTCACTTGATGGCTTCAGAAGCGATCACCGGCATTTTGATTGAATAAGGCAGTGAGTCAAGCACACTGCCTTTGTGTCTGCTCTGTGCCTCTCTCTTCCCTACTATTGAAGTAAGGGAGAGAGAAGCAGAGAGCAGACACATAGGCTGGAGGCTGGCTGGATGCAGGTCCATTTCTGACCCTAAGATACACTTTTTTTTTTTTTTTTTTTTTTTTAAACAGAACACATTTTTTTTATACAAAAAAACAGCTTTTATTTAAAAAAAAATATATATATCAATAAACAATATTGGGAGTTTGATTGTTGTGGAGCCGTGTAGTACACTTCTACACACCTCCAACCCTCATCAATAAAAAAGTGGCAAAATACTGAGGTAAAGAGGGACATGGGGATTTTCACTTAGGGGGGACAGTGCCCACTTAATACTGCCTCTTTTGTAGGTATGACTGACCGGTCATCCCTTTCATGCAGTCTCCATAAAAATGTAACCCATTGTGTCCAAATGATCCCAAGAGAAAAAAAATGGTGTTTTTTTACATTTTTTTTTTTACAGTTTTCTTTAATTTTAAAAAAATAAACAGTGGGTTATCCATATAAGTATGGTATCAAAAGAAAGCCCTAATTGTGTGCTAAAAAAAATGTTATATGTAATTTGCATGGGTAAAATAAAGTACATAGAGGGAAAACGCTGTTGAACAAACACATAGTCAAAAAGGTCAGAATTGCTCCGGTCCTTAAGTGCAAATCACCCCAGTTGGAGAAGTGATATAACTGGAGAAGTTATCTCTGCTGTATCACCTGCCGGTTACCTAACCCTTAAATGAGGGGCAGTTATAAAAAACACAAACTGCAGGGTTGCACTGATATGTAGGCAGACCTGCAGAATGACTTGTTTCTAAGCATCCCTGATTTAAATTAAGATACTCCACAATTAACTCCTGGACTGACATAGGGGTATGTAATACATCACAAAGCAATGTGTTGAGCATGTCTCTGGAACAAAAAGAGTTAAGCTGGCCACATAGCCACTTAACCCCATGCCGACAATGGACGTACATGTACGTCCCACAGAAACTGTCACTTAGTGACAGAGGACGTACATGTAAGTCCAGGAAGTAATTTGGCAGAATGCTGAAAAAAAAACCCTGTCAATAAGTGCCGGCTGCGGGCGTTCGCGGCCGGTCACTAAGGGGTCAGAGCAGGCCAGGATGTAAGGATTTCCCTGATTAAGCACAGGTGAGTTAATCAGTGGATCATTCATTGTGACTGACTTACCTGTGATTAATCAGGGAAATCCTTACAGCCTGGCCTGTTGGTGGCCCTTGAGGACTGAACATGGACAGACTTGATAAAGGTTTACTACTCATATGAATATGTTAGAGAGTAGTGCAACACACACACTCATTATGGACAAGAACACACACTCACACTTTCACTATGCACAAGCATGCACACACTCACTATGCACAAGCACACATACTCACACTTTCACTATGCACAAGCATGCATACATTCACTATGCACACACACACTCACTGTGCATAAGCATGCACACACACACTCACTATGCACAAGAACACACAATCACACTTTCACTATGCACAAGAACACACAATCACACTTTCACTATGCACAAGCATGCATACATTCACTATGCACACACACACTCACTGTGCATAAGCATGCACACACACACTCACTATGCACAAGAACACACAATCACACTTTCACTATGCACAGGCATGCACACATTCACTATGCACAAGCACACATACTCACACATTCACTATGCACACACGCGCACACATTCAAACACTCACTATGCACAAGCTCACACACACACCAGGGCTGCTTTAAGTCATCTCCCAGTGGTCTGCATTATGAGAATGCTGGTCTGCCAGAGGGAATATTCATCTCTCTCCGGCAGACCGGCACTCTCATAATGCAGAGCCCCAGTGCTCTGCATTACTTAATTGCAGACGTCAGGAGAAGGGGGCGGCCGGGCCCCTGGAGTGACGGGCACGGTCGCAAGTGTGACCCCTATAGTTACGCCACTGGCCCCCTCCCTTACTCCTACACATTAAAAAATGTACAAAATAGACAAAATGCAATATAACCATTTAAACAGGTATTCAAAGCAACACTACTATTGAGTAAAAGATTAGCCACACTCATGTTCATTTTAGGAGCTACACTCAAATTTTTAATTTCAGAAAATCTTATTAAATGCCCCTACCTATACCACAGTATAGTCTGTGTCTCACTGCCTGTGGGTGGAATTATATCCCTTGCACTGGCTCTGACTGATGGCGCTTGCAGTGGATGAGACTTTGGCAGGTCCTGTGGTAGCTGGATAACAGGAAGTGCTTCCTTTCATTCAGTCAGCCCTGAGCAGGACCGGGAGAAAACCCCTTTGTTGTGCTCTTCTCTCTGCCAGACTGACACTGAAAATCCCAGAGTGACTTTCAGTGGCAGTGAGAGCACAGAGACTGAAAAACACTATGGGACTATGATACCGCTCAGCCACATATGGGCTCAGAGGCACTGCCAACCTATTCCAGCCCGCCCTTGCCTGTATGCTCTGTCCCCCTGGTTAGTAATGGCGCCTATGTTGGTATGCCCCCATCTGAAATTGGGCCCAGAGCAAATGCCCACTTTGGCCATTGGTTAAAGCAGCCCTGACACACACCACACACACAAACAATTATAACATAAAAATGTTTATCAGCTTTGCCTAATGCTAAACAATGCAGTAGTTATTCCTTCACAATTCTTATCACTCCACAGGTTTACCTCTGACGCAGTTACGGGAATTACCATAGCAATCATCCTGTTCTTTTTCCCATCTGAAAAACCTTCTCTGAAATGGTGGTTTGACCTCAAAGGTAGGGTGATTGGTAGTAGAATGTTATCTTGATTATAGAATGCTGATTAAAATGACAATTCCATAGATCTCTCTTTTTTCAGTAGACTCCTTAGGGGAAATATAGGAATCCACCACTCATTTTATGTGCTTCCACATTAGCTTAAAAATGCTACGACTGCAATGTAATCATACCCAGAATGCCTCCCAATAGCATGTGCAGGAAAAAGGAGGAATGTTACTTTGATTTCTCCTGTTCCATGTTTTTATATGGAGTTAAATAGGGAGCAGAGGGATAATATTTCTAACATGCCCATAAACGTTTCCACCGTCCTCCCACTTGGAGCAAGGGCATAAAGTGGACATATTTAAATAACTCAGTACATAGGTGTTAGGCAGGCACCATACCATGATTGGTTCCAGAGCCTATTTTTTGTGTCATTTTTAAGTAGTTTATTAGTATCCTATTGAGGATAAGAAGGATTTTGCACACCATTCCACCCCCTTGGTGCTAGTATTTAACCCGTTGAGTGCCAGAGAAGTATCCAACACATTGCAATGCGTGGGATACCTCTCTGGCACTCAAAGAGTTAACATTTCTATGTGTCTAGTTTAAGCGGCTCCAGGGCAAAACAGGTACACATGTAACTATTATCCTTTCTCTGCCACAATGAACGGATATATCTCGGCATGTGCTAAATGGACTACAGACTGACCCAAGTCCAGTAACTACTGCACAACATGCAGCACGAGGTTCTCATGTTGCTATTTTAAACAATGCGACTTGGTTAATGTGGCTTCTATCAGCACAAAATTTACAATGTGACGTTTCAAAAGTGAACCCAGAATAGGCAGCTGCTTAGAGCTCCACATATTCAGGGGAGCTGCCTCAGCTGTTCTGGCCACACCCACATTCTGACTTGTGGGTGTGCCCAGATAAATCTCAGTCTCTGCACCAGTGTTTTACCCCTTCACAAGTTGTTATTTAATCCCTTGATGCTAGAGAGATCTCCAATGCATTGATCAGCAATGAGTTGGAGATACCTCTAGCAACCAAGGAATTAAAGCTTTTTTGTTCTTGCTTTTTATAAGACAAAAATATTTTCTGTGTCAGGAAACAATGGATGAGACTGGGGGCGGTGTTATGTGAGGAGGGTATGTGGCCATGGGTGGAGCTAAGGACACCTAGAGTGCCTTTCCTAGGGGAGCCTTGGACATAAATCTGCCACTGAAATTACTCCAGTTCTCTTACCACATAATTCTTCCTGTATTATGTTGTTTTTTAGCACCGAATTTTGAGAATAAGCCACTGTTGTCATGGAAGAAAGCACAGGACACTGTTCCCTGGAATATCATTTTACTGCTTGGGGGAGGATTTGCAATGGCAAAAGGCTGCGAGGTAACAAATAATGTTTTGCAATTTGCAGTTGCATTGTTGTAAATGAATTTAATATGAATGATGATGTTGCATGTTTGTTATCACTGACACAAATATTGATTTGTCTGTAGAGTAGACTGATGTCCAATATCCCACACTAGCATTATTTGTGATGAACAATGACTGAAACACAATTTAAGTCTTTGTGCCAAAAAAGGTGTGTTTCACAATGCGTTTCACAGTCCTCTGGTCCTTAACCCTTTGAGTGCCAGAGGGGTACGCAACACATTGCTTTGCAATGCATTGCCTACCCCTCTGGCACTCAAAGGGTTAAATGGTTAAACATCCTACATCAATGATTCTCAACCACTTTGGTAAGTTGTGGACATCCGCTAATGGTGCCTCTCCTTTTCTGTAAAGGCCTTGGCAAAAATTTGACTGTTGAGTTTCAAACCTATATTAATGGAAATTATTATGTAAAATATGTTTATTTTGGTAAAACTGGGGAAACTTAAGAATAACCCTATATTATGTATTTGTCCTCTTTATTTCACCATTGACATGTGACCAATAAGGTGTTAGGAGTGGCCTGAAAATAGTAACCTGAGTGTCTTAGAATAAAAGCTTGAGAACAACTTCACTACAATCTATAGCAGTGGTTCTCAGCAAGTGCGCCGTATTGTTTAATGTGCCACTATGTTTCTATAGGTAAAGTGTAGTATTGTGTTAGCCATAGAAAAACCAGGAGATTGGTGGAGTAAAAGTTATACCTTTATTGGCTAACTGAGTGACTCTTGATGCAAGCTTTTAAGACACGTGCACCATTGCTATTTAGAGTGCGCTTTTGATGCCAAGATGATTAACCCCTTAAAAGGATAGTAATGCCTCTTTAAAAAAAAAACTTTAGCTGAGTCTTCTGTATATTAATAGTGACATATTGTGCTATGTCTAATGCCTTAATTATTTGTAGTTCAAAAGTTATTCCACTCTAAAGATCCTTCTCCAGCCCCTTTCTGGCCACCTCCCTCTGATTCTCAGATTTGGTCATGTGACCCGATGGCTGCAGCCAGGGACAAACTTCAGTAAGTAAGTATAAGGGAAATCCCGCCCCCTTTGATGAAGTAGGGCAGGATTTCCCTTTGCTTATTGACGTTTGTCCTTCACTGCAGCCATCCTGACCACACTGCAGCTTCTTCGTGATGTGGGAAGAAGAGGCGGCGGGGAATCTTTAATGCTGAATAACTTTTGAACTATAAAGAAGTAAGATCTTTGACATAGCGCTTTGTGTTACTGTTAATATACAGGAGACCCGGTGAAAGTATTATAAAGTGGAATTACTAACACGTTAAGGACACATGTATGCTAGGACTACATGGCTGTCCTGCATTTACGGTCCAGTGATGATCCTGGCACGTCATTGAATTGAGGGCTCCCCTGCAGCTGCAAACCGTTCGAGGATCCCTTAATCCGATTGTGAAAATAAAAAGATGCCCTGTGGTCCTTAAGTGATGTGGTTATGCAGCCGCGCCACTGGTCCTTTAGGGGTTAACATCAAAATGTTACTGATTTGCTCATGTTTTTTCTGAATTAGCAAATGTTTGCACATTGCGAATGCTTTTTAAAGTGTCTGCCATTTTGTGAGTGGATTAGCGATTGTTCCTAATTCAGCAAAGGAACAAGCATACATTTCCACATAGCAGGCTATCTTTGCTCAGAGCAGCAGGGTGGTGTCCAAGTGGATTTCAATTAACATAAGGGAAAAACCTGTCAAAGGGGCAGGGGTTTCATTGTTCTCACAGTAAGAAGATTGTCCCTTGCTGTGAGCTGTCTGGTCTGTGGACCAGATTCCACATCTGAGGGGAGGTGTCTTACACTAGGCAAGAGGGGCAGGAGGGGGATACTTTATCATTCAATTACTCTTGAACTACAACTCTGACAGAATTGAAATAACACTCTCGTTGGCTCAAATGTTATGAAGATTAATTGGAGCTGCTGTTTTTGTGAAACATTACTATCCTTTTAAGAGTAATGGTGATCTAAAGTTTACCCCTCCCGCACCTTTTAGCTGCATCGCCCCTCTAGCTATCAGACTTGGATTCTGGTCTGTGGACCGCACAGAGCATCTGGAGAGACCAAATAGGAGTAGATACAAAGGAAATCTTCCTGACGACAGTCTACAAAGTGGCCGTGGTTTGAGACTGTAGACTGTCGTCACGAAGATTTCCTTTGTATCCACTCCTATTTCGTCTCTCCAGATGCTCTGTCTGACAGCTAGAGCGGTGACGTGCATAAAAGGAATGGGAGGGGTAAACTTTAGATCACAATTACTCTTAAACTATGTAAGTTATGTATGTATGCACAGTATGTATGTATATTTATATAGTGCAATACATGTACACAGCGCTTAACAGAAGTTGAAATAATACACTACAAAAATACAGAACTGGGTTAAGAGCATTAAGCTTAAAGGGACAGTAATGCCCCATAAAAAATGCTTATAGTTTTGTAGAGGTTAAAAAATTAAACTATATGCCACAAATCCTCTCTCTCCAACCTCTATGGTTTGAGAGATATTCGTATTCAAAGGTTCCTCTCTCCCCTTCTCCTGACGTCAGCGCTGTGCTAACAGCAGGACATTCCGGTCCGGGTACCAGCCAGCGGCTCTGCAGCAGAGCCGAAATCGCGTAATTGGAAAAGAATTGCTTCATTGGAAAGATCTACGTGTACCTGGTTTGCAAGCACACTTTGTAGACTGTTCCAGTTAAGTAGTTCGTTTTAAATGACACAATTTCTGCTCTGCTGAAGAGCCTCCTCGTGTAGGCCAACACGGATCTCCTGCTGTCAACTTTACATTTTTGCATCCAATTCCGCCAACGGGAAAAAGATTCCTTAAAAGTGGGCATGATTTAATCTACCGTCATACTGTAAGGTATTCTCTGAAAAAAATATTCCTTTAACCATAACTTTGTTGTCTGATTAACGTAATTTTTTCCTGACAAAATAAAAATGGTCTAAACTTGTTGAAGACAATTTAAAACACCATTATCAGAAGAGAGAAGCAGTACTATCGAGTTAACTAGAAAAAAAAGGATTTGTTTTAAAAATGTGTCATTTTAAAGACAAAGAAATCTCTTTTTCTTTGGAAATATTCTTGTCAAAGACAAAAACAAAGACATTTTTAACATCAGAATTTTTAAGGGCAACATTCATCAAGATCTTCTTGCTGTCATTCTTAATTCTTTATGACACATTTTTCAAACGTGACTGATTTACATCTGAAGATATTGACCGTATTTTAGCACCAAGTCATGATCCAACAATTTTTTCATTTTGACGACTTTCTGAACATCTCGCCCTTAGTATATCAGCCACAGTATTGTTAGCTATAAAAACAAATGACTCCTGATTTATTGTTGCCTCCTCACAGCACATAAACTGGAACATGCTTTCTGTGCATTAAAATTCGTATTCCACTGAAACTGAATCAATCAAACTGTATATAAACAGTATGTCAAAACAGGGATAAAATCAATGGAAGAGACCAATTAAATTTTCAGCTTGGTTTTATACTTTTTTTTTATTGCAGCAGACATTTAAACTCATATTTAAATTCAACTCTCTATCGATTTTACAGTGACATGTTAAACCCATGGCGATTCATAAATAATGGTTTATATCAAGATACTGATATTCATATTCCAAGAAACTGAGTCTGTATGGAACATCTCTGAATCGTAAATACAGTGCATAAGGAAACCTGTCAGTTGTCTTCTCTTACTCTGTGTCAAACATAGTGAATTTGTGCTCAGGGAACTAAGTTACCTTTTCTGTATAAACATACATCATGTAGAGTGAATCTTATAATTTCTGCATATCATAATTATTGTGTTATGGCATATATATCCCATTCTGTCTCAAACGAGAACTGACATAATAACAGATGATTTTGAAAGAGCTTTTAAAATCACTTCTATATCATGTTTGCAATTTTTTATGGTTTATGAGATATATACCTCTTTATCAGATTATGCAAATTAACTAGTACTAGGGAGTGGCGGCGTCAGTGAGAGCAGTGTGGAATTTTAGTGTCTGAGTAGCAAGTAGTGGAAGTTGGGAGGGAGATCAGTGTGAAATACTAGTATCTGGCAAGCAGGAAGTCACAGATGGGAGGGAAAGCAGTATGGAATGCTAGTATCAGGGTGGTAGGAAGTGGCAGGTGGGAGGGAAAGCAGTATGGAATGTTAGTATCTGGGAGGCAGGAAGTCACAGGTGGAAGGGAAAGCAGTATGGAATGTTATTATCTGGCTGGTAGGAAGTGGCAGGTCAAAAGGAGAACAGTGTGATATGTTAGTATCTAACTAGTAAGAAGTTTCAGGTGGAATCTTAGTGTCCAGCAGCAGACAGTGGCAGGAGAGAGATAGAGCAGTATGGAATGTTAGTATCTTGCTGGTAGGGAGTGGCAGGTCAGATGGAGAGCAGTGTGGAATGTTAGTATCTGGCTGGTAGGGAGTGGCAGGTCAGATGGAAAGCAGTGTGGAATGCTAGTATCTGGCTGGTAGGGAGCAGAAGGTCAGATGGAGAGCAGCGTGGAATGTTAGTATCTGGCTGGTAGGGAGTGGCAGGTCAGATGGAGAGCAGCGTGGAATGTTAGTATCTGGCTGGTAGGTAGTGGCAAGTCAGATGGGGAGCAGCGTGGAATGTTAGTATCTGGCTGGTAGGGAGTGTCAAGTCAGATGGACAGCAGCGTGGAATGTTAGTATCTGGCTGGTCGGAAGTGGCAAGTCAGATGGAGAGCAGTGTGGAATGTTAGTATCTGGCTGGTAGGGAGTGTCAGGTCAGATGGAGAGCAGCGTGGAATGTTAGTATCTGGCTGGTAGGGAGTGGAAGGTCAGATGGAGAGAAGCGTGGAATGTTAGTATCTGGCTGGTAGGAAGTGGCAGGTCAGATGGAGAGCAGTGTGGAATGTTAGTATCTGGCTGGTAGGGAGTGGAAGGTCAGATGGAGAGCAGTGTGGAATGTTAGTATCTGGCTGGTAGGGAGTGTCAGGTCAGATGGAATGTTAGTATCTGGCTGGTAGGAAGTGGCAGGTTAGATGGAGAGCAGTGTGGAATGTTAGTATCTGGCTGGTAGGAAGTGGCAGGTCAGATGGAGAGCAGTGTGGAATGTTAGTATCTGGCTGGTAGGGAGTGGAAGGTCAGATGGAGAGCAGCATGGAATGTTAGTATCTGGCTGGTAGGAAGTGGCAGGTTAGATGGAGAGCAGTGTGGAATGTTAGTATCTGGCTGGTAGGGAGTGGCAGGTCAGATGGAGAGCAGTGTGGAATGTTAGCTTCTATCTAGCAAGAAGTGGAAGGTGGGAAGGAGAGCAGTGTGTTACTATCTGGCTGGCATACCAAACAGTACTACCAAATTTTCAGAAACTGACAAACAATAAAAGTTAAATATCTCAAAAGATATTGTTTTGTATAAAAAGGTCTAATGTGGCATATAGGTGATTTTGAAAGCTCGTTTAGAATCACCTAAGCTGTTATAAGGTGTTAGTTCCAGTATTAAAGAGTTGGATACCATTCTGCTCTGTGATGAAGTGTATGATTCATCCTTCAATCCAGATGTTTGTATCATCTTTTTATAATATCCCTTCTTACACTGCTTTTTCAACAAGATCGTGTTTTTCATTTCAGGCGTCTGGTTTACCCACATGGATTGGTGGTCGCCTGCATCCCCTTGAAGGTCTTTCACCAGCACTTGCTGTCCTTCTTATCACTATACTGATTGCCTCCTTTACTGAATTTGCTAGCAATACCGCCACCATAATAGTCTTCCTCCCTGTTCTTTCAGAGCTGGTAAGTCAAAAGGTGCTACTGCTGTTATCATGAAATTCCTAGAATGGTTGTCATCTTTTTGCATTTCCATTTCAGTAATCTTAGGCAAAAGCATCTTAGACACCTTTAGTACTGCACATGGTCACATCCACATCTTGCTTGACTTCTCCCACAGCCTAATCCTTTGTTCTCTGGCACAGAAAATAGAATCTTAACTCCTTGAAGAATACCTAGTATTGTATAGCGCGAGCAAAGCACAGCAAAACCAAGACAAATAAACATGCTTGGGAACTCTCAGCGTTTGACCTTGAGACTCAGGGTTTCAACCCAGATCTCAGGGTGAAGGGACAAAATCTCAGGGTGAGGAGAGTAAATTGTTATCCACTATCTGATCAGCACCAATTAATTGCTTCTTATGTCTTTAAATTGGAACCATTTTGACCAGAAAGCAGAGGGAGAAGTCCTGCTTGTCTTGTGCGTTCCAACGCAGTGAGATGTAACATGTTAGAGGTTTCTTGTTGGTTGATTGGGTTGGGTTAGTGCAAATAGGGACATACTGGGCAAAATTTACATTGTGGGGAACTTAAAGGGTGAATAGTTCAAAGATGTCAGGGTCAGCCCATTTTGAAATTTCCCATGTATGCAAATAAAATAGTAAGTATAGTATGTATATTATAACAAAATAATACAAGAAACCATCAGTAGTTGCCCTCACATAACGTTCATCTTGGGCTGGTAGCATACAAGACAGTGAACCAGACCTGGTACCTCCACTCTAGTCCATGTGGTGATATTCCATTGGGAAATGATGTGAGGTCCAGTCCAAGTCACAGCGTCAACAGTCTATCCTCAGATGACTTTCCACGAGTGATAAAGTCCACCAGGATAGAGAAATAGCAGGGAAAGATATCTTAATTGCTGGTTGACTGGAGTCAATGCTGAGGGCCAACACTGTTGGCAACTGTTGGTGGAGCCGAAGGCACAAACTCACGGGGTGTGGGAGGGGCCGATACAGTGAGTGGGCTAATGATGAGAAAACCAGACACGTGTCGTGGAGATCGAACTCCACTTCCTCACAGGTGTGTATTGCATTTCCTTTCAATGCGCTGCACACATTTGTTACTCAAGGGGTTATACAAATAAAAAAGAAGGTATTTACCATGTGGATGCCATGGAGGTCAACTGTGCATTGCTTTACTGTGTGTTGGTGACCTCAGCCTTAGCCTTAGAATGTGGTACTCTAGGTGGTTATCTACTCTGCCTAATGGGAAATCTGGCCACCTCTCTAGCATTTGAGGGGTTAAAAAACACCATTTAAATCCCCAGGAATGTTTATATGCCCTCTATATTGTAGGTGATTTTTCCAAGATTGCTATTGACCCTACTGTGGAGAATGGGTGTGTTATGCACTAAGATGTGATTAAGAGGTGATAAAGCAGAGATGACTTCTCCAGTGATATACAGTTCCTATGTTATTCTGTGGAGTTTCTGTTGGAGAAATCTTAGTGCATAGGCTCCATAGAATAACATAGGAATTGGAGAAGATATGTCCCTGGAGAAGTCATCTCCACTTTATCACCTCTTTATCACACATTAGTGAATCTCCCCCCATGGAGTTTGTGTAATGTTTATTGACAGATATCAGCTTCAAAAATTATTTCACAACACTTTTGTCCTTAACCTCTTAATGTCTGCGCTGTCTGATGGTGGACGGCCGTAGAAGACCATGGTACGATTCTGGGATCAAAGAGAGGTGTGCAGCAGAGCTACGATCCCAGAATTCCATGAAGTTAAAGGACCGTCAGTGGTCCTTAACTTCCGGACCGGCATGATGGTCCTGGCACATCATGCTTCAATTAGGGGTTAAAGTCATGAAAGCATTGCACAATACCTTGGAGACCAAACTTCACTAACATTCAAGGAGTTAAACATTTAATAATGCAGAAAGTTCAAAATGATTTATATTAAGAAGTTCTGATGTAAGATTAAAGGGATAGTCATGTTTCAATGTAAAAGCAGCTGCAGTTAAAGGAATAGTAATACTTAAATGTAATATATATATATATATATATATATATATATATATATATATTTATTTATATATATATATGTTGTAGGGTTATCCCCCTGACTAAAACAAGGGTACTCCCACTGCTGAGAGATATTTTATTAAAAAATTAAATAGCTCAAACTTGAATTTTTTTAAGTGCAATATCACAGTGGCCTAAAAAAATGTGGTGTGGCGTTGTTGCTACACCATCCTATGGAGATTTATGGTCTACAGACCAGAGAAGTCCATATGATGGTGTAACAACAGCGCCACTGTAAATTTTTTAGGCCACTGTGATATTGCACTTAAAAAATTCACGTTTGAGCTGTTATAATTTTTTAATAAAATATCTCTCAGCAGTGGGAGTACCCTTGTTTTACTCAGTGGGATAAACCCTACAACATATATTTTTTTACATTGTAATTATTACTATCCCTTTAATCTTCATAGCAATTGGGCCGTGGAGAGTGTTATTTCAATACTGTCAGAGTTGTAGTTCAAGAGTAATTGAATGATAAAGTATCCACCCTCCTGCCACTTTTACCTAATGTAAGCTGCCTCCCTTCTGATCTGATCTGGTCTCTTGACTGGGCAGCTTATAGCAAGGGACAATCTTCTTACTGTGAGAATAAGGAAATCCCTGCCCCCCTTGACAGGTTTTCCCTTATTCTCACTGAAGATTGTCCCTCTCTGTGATCCATCCAAATAGTCTTGCTGCTCTGAGGTGAGCAGTGTTACATCAGTAAATAGGGCGGGGGGATACTTTATCATTCAGTTACTCTTGAACTACAACTCAGACAGTAGTGAAATAACACTCTCTATGGCTCAAATACTACGAAGATTAATTGGAGCTGCTTTCATTTTGAAACATTACTATTGCTTTAAATGTTAAAGGGCAAACTTAAAGGTATGACATATTACATACAAATGCGCAGGTAGTACATATTGCATACAAACTTGCAGATATTGCATATTATATACAAAGGTCTGATCTATCCTATATAATAATTCACTAAAAGTATATTTGTCAGATGATGTCATGCACAGTAGAGACGGCTGTGCGCGCTGCAGTTATGTGCAGTAGAGACTGCCCGAACGAGCAGTGGCTGTTAACAGAGGGGCTGCTCCAAATTTATACCATAGTCCTCTCTGTGCATCTTCAGGTGCGCAGAGAGGACTACTGTCTGAATTCAGAGGGCCCCTCTCCGTTAACAGCCACGCCACGTTCAGACAGTCAGTACTGTGCCTGACTGCAGTGCCACCAACAGGATCCAGCCACCAGCCGAGGTTGCTGGGTGGCACCGTGGCCCGTGTACATGGGCTTTTTACACTAGTTACATATAAACACACACAAATTACGTATTACATACAGACTTTCTGGTATTGAAAAATTACATACAAACATGCAGGTGATTGCTTCTTATTTAATACGATTTCTAGGAATTCTCATCCACACTGTGAACACAATGTAACAGAGCTATTCATTGTTTTCTCCAATTAACCCCTTAGCTGCCAGGAATGTCTCCAGTGCATTGAGAAACTATACTTAATGGGAAAAATATACTCATTGCATATGAACACATTTTTCTTAATAACGTTATTTAGACTTTACTGCAAGAAGTTGGTTGGTTGGAGTTGTAGTCCACAGCAGCTGGAAGGCCTGAAGTTGTCCACTGCTGTTTAGAGCATACATTTTGGCTTAACAGGCTTGGTGATCTTATTGTCTCATTAGATTCCACTCACCGAGGCTGAAGTTCTAAGAAAAAGTGGTTCAGTTTTGGGGGAGACCAACTGTGCCATAGGAAAGTTCCCATTAACCCTTAGAGTGTCAGAGGGGTAACCAACGTACTGCAAAGCAATGCCTTGGCTACCTCCCTGAAACTCAAGGGTTAATTTAAATTAAGCTTTTAGCCCCGTGAATGCTAGGGAACTCGCCAGTGCAATGTGAAACAATGCGTTCGAGACATCCAGCATTCTAGAGCTTAAAACCCCCTTTTAAAGAGGAACTACCACCATAGGTAAAGTCGGTAGGTGGAGTGGTGATTAGTTTAATAATAGTTATATTACCTTTCAGAACTACAAGATTCTATAGAAATCCTTAATCAGAAGCCAGGCATCAGCACAGATGTCTTGCCTGCGTGCCTGCACTGTCAGTCCCGGTCTCCCTCCAGAAGCATTGCACTGTCCCAAAAGGCACCGGAAGGGACTGAGGGCGCAGGCGCGCAAACTGCACAAACCTGGCCGTCAGTCTTGGAAAATTAAGGTTTTCTGTAGAATCGCGTCGTTCTGAGAGGTAAGATAACTATTATTAACCCCTTAAGGACCAGGGGTCCAGGGAAGTTACCTTCCCTTAAGGACCGCTTTGATCCTTGCCGACACACCGGTACACGTGACCTGTTACGCGAACCGGCACGTCACTTTGAGGTCTAAGAGAGATCGCTCCGGTCTTGGAGTGATCAATTTTAGGCCCTGTTTTTACTTACAGCGCTCCTGGTAGAGCGCTGTAAGTAAAAAGTACGTGATGCGCTATGACTGTCACTGGTCCTTAAGGGTATAAGGACCGTGACGTCGTAGTACGTCACGTAGTCCTTAAGGGGCTAGTTGCCACCTGCCTAATTATTGCAGGGCGACTACCTATGGTGGTAGTTCCACTTTAAATCATTGGGGATTTTTACTTTTTCCCTGTGGCACAGTTAGTTTGCACCCACTTGCACTATATTTGCTTAGAACATCAGCCTCAGTTAGTGAAATCTAATTAGGTGTTACAATATCAAGCTTGTTAAAGGGATAGTAACACTTTATTTTGACTTTACATATTCTACCAGTGTGTTATATGTAAAGTCAAATTGTAAAGTCTTTTTATTTTTTTATATATATATTTTTTTTATCTTCTCCTATTTTTTTTCCGTTTTAATGTTCCTGACAGTAAGCTCCCTGGTAAATCAGCCATCAGAGCAGGACAGTTATATAATGTACCACTATCCCTGCTGCACTTAGCACGCTGTGTGCTGTATGCTATGTTGTATGTCTTATATATATATTTTGTCACCATGTCTGGTTTATGCCACAGACCCCAACAGAATAATCTCTGGAATCAGTTCCAGGAGGCTCATTATCACAGACATAACAGTGTATAACCATTTGAGTGCCGGGGGGGGGGGGTATCCAACGCAGTGCATTGGATTCCCCCTATGGCATTCAAAGTGTTTTAAAAAATAGGTGAAACTCAATAAAATAATAATAAAAAGAATAGGTAATTTGAATTCACATCTTATGCTCTTGCAAAAATGCAGTCCAAAAAAGTGTTACTATCACTTTAAAGGGATAGTAATGTTTCACAAAAACAGCAGCTCCAATTAATCTTCATAGTATTTGGGTCATGGAGAGTGTTATTTCAATACTATCAGAGTTGTAGTTCAAGAGTAATTGAATGATAAAGGATCCCCCCCCCACCCCTTTTACCTAGTGTAACACTGCTCACCTCAGAGCAGCAAGACTGTCCAGATGTATCTCAGAGAGGGACAATCTTCAATAAGCATAAGGAAAAACCTGAAAAACTAGTCAAGGGGGGCAGGGTTTTCCGTGTGATCACAGTAAGAAGATTGTCCTTTGCTGTGATCTGTCTGGTCCCAGGAACAGATTCCACATCTTAGGGGAGGTGGCTTACACTAGAAAAAAGGAATGGGGGGATACTTTATCGTTTAATTACTCTTGAACTACAACTCTGACAGTATTGAAATAACACTCTCTATGGCTCAAATACTATGATGATTAATTAGAGCTGCTTTTTTGTGAAACATTACTATCCCTTTAAGCCAAATTTTATGCTCCATAGTTATGCTCCATAACATCACTTACCACATTGGAACTGCATCATATTTACTACGTACGTTAGCCTCCCTGTACCTATATAAACGGGTACATTTTCAGGCCCCACCCACTTCCTTTTTTTGTCTTGTTTTTAACTAGGGCACCTGGTATGTGTGTGAGATGTACTCTAGAGTAAACTAATACAAGTCTTGTCTTCAGTGGAAACTAGCAGCACAGAATGCATATGGCCATGCCTGGGAACTCTCTGGATCTGCCCCAGAGACTATACTTAATTATTGGGTCTCTGGGGACAGCGGCTGCTTCTCCAATGATGGGGAGTTTCTTATGAAACTGTGCTCACTTTTCCTTCTTCCCACCCAGTTCCTCCCACTTCCCTCACACTTCTCCTTCCCACCCTGTTCCTCCCACTTCCCACACATTCCTTTTCCTTTCCACCCTGTTCCTCCCACTTCACACCCACTTCTCCTCCTTCCCACCCAGTTCCTCCCACTTCCCCCACACTTCTCCTTCCCACCCTGTTCCTTCCACTTCCTGCACATTTCTCCTCCTTCCCACCCTGTTCCTCCCACTTACCGCACATTCCTTTTCCTTTCCACCCTGTTCCTCCCACTTCCCACCAACTCCTCCTCCTTCCCACCATGTTCCTTCCACTTCCTGCACATTTTTCCTCCTTCCCACCCTGTTCCTCCCAATTACCGCACATTCCTTTTCCTTTCCACCCTGTTCCTCCCACTTCTCCTCCTTCCCCCTGTTCCTCCCACTTCCCACCCACTCCTCCTCCTTCCCACTTCTCCTTCCCACCCTGTTCCTCCCACTTCCCACCCACTTCTCCTCCTTCCCCCCTGTTCTTCCCATTTCCCACCCACTTCTCCTCATTCCCACCCCATTACACCCACCCACTTCTCCTCATTCCCACCCCATTCCACCCACCCACTTACCACCCATTTTATGCGATAGATCGTTAAGCCATGCCCTTTTGTGATGCAAATCACATCATTTATATCCCCCAAATGCACCAGATGAGCCCCCTCCTCTCTGGTATGCATATGGCCCATATACCTTTAACCCCTTGGATGCTAGCTTTGGAGATATTTCTAGCATCCAAGTGGTTAATACTCTGTGTTCCAACCCAACAGCCTTTATTTGGTGCAAGAAGTCAGATAATCAGTCAGAAACTTGTCATTCTCTTCCTCCAGGCTATTCGTCTTAAAGTCAATCCGTTATATCTAATGATCCCTGGGACAGTCGGCTGCTCATACGCATTCATGTTACCTGTATCCACACCTCCCAATTCTATTGCCTTTTCTACAGGACATTTAATGGTGAAGGACATGGTGAGTATCAAACAAATACATCAAACTGTCAAAGTGTACTGAGTGTTAATAACCCGAGCCTCCTTTCTACGTAACCCTTTAAGGACAAGTGGGGTGGACAATGCATTGCTTGGCAACACATTACCCACCTCTCTGGTCCTTAACCTTTGAGAGATATTCAACGCATTGCTACCTCTAAGGTATTTAAAGGGTTAAGGAGTTTATCTGTGCAAAAAATCCTACTGGCCCCTATTAGTCAATGCATGGTATAGTGGTTCCCCAAAATCCCCATAAAGTTCCCCCCTCCCTCCCCTTTCCCTGAAGTCAGAGTTGTAGCTGACTGCAGGGGAAGCCTGTCGTATGACCATCCGGCGGCTCTGCAGCAGAGCCGATATCGCGTTAATCAAAAATAAATAATTCTTCACTACAGCACCGCTGTTTTAGTCCTGTGTGGTCCTTTCTCCCTCATCCCTTTGGTGTTGTGTACTGTGACATTGCCCTTTCTGAAGTATTTCCATATTATGTTGTCATGTAAAGATATGACTGCGCTCGGCTCCCTAGTGCTCTGGGTCCCTTCTCCCTTTCTCTATGTACTCTGTTCTTCCCCTCTTTACTTTCACGCTCCTGTAACTCTCCCTCTCAGATATTGCTTCTTTTCTCTTCTGTATATTCCTTCTCATCTTGGACTTTCTAATTACTTAATACTCGCTTGACTCAGATTTCGACAAATCTTTTGTAGCACTTGACTATATATATATTGACAGCACTAATTCCGACATCCCCTCCTCCCTTCTTCTCCCTTTATGCATGTGTTTTTTCTAGACAGGGAACGGTAGAGTAAAGCAGTATAGAAAATGCTAAAACCAGACAGATCACTCTTATTGATAATATTGATATAAATTACCACTATAATAAAAACTAATATGTTAATTGTATATTCATTTTCTTGTTTACTACATTCTGGTACATTGGATTTTGTCTCCTCTGGACTTTGTGCGACATGTTTATTTTTACTGTATAAGATGATTTTGTAATTCTTTACAACATATTATATAGACTGATGCTGAGTCTTTGTTTTCTTATCTATGTTATGACTACCTAACCGAATGTATATCTTGTACTTTGTTCTGATTGTACCATTTTTGAAATTCAATAAACTGTTGAAACTCAAAAAAAAAAAAAAAAAAAAAAAAAATAATTCACTTAAAAGGTCTTCTATGCGATCTTGGCTTTGCTGCAGAGCCGCCGGATGATCATAGGACAGGCTTCCCCTGCAGTCAGCTACAATGCTGACTTCAAGGAAAGGGGAAGGGGGGACTTTGCAAGTTAATATCTCTCAAACCATAAAGGTTTGAGAGATGTTACTGGGGGCAATTAATTTATTTTTTCTAGTACTACAATACAAGGATTAGTAATTTTATGTATTACTATCCCTTTAAACATATCACAGATAGAAACAGAGACAAGAGGGAAATTTGCATCCAAGAGAAATATATAGCATACACATTAACTAAGGACATACATTAGATGACTTACATTATGGGCATCAAAGGGGAGAGGGCAGAGCATTACAATGCAATCTGCTGCTCTCTGTCCCAGCCACACCCACAAATTCCAAAACTGAATCCCCATCTACCACAGACCCATCAAGACAGTAAGTCCAGGGTGTGTTTATAAGAGAATAAATAAATAAATAAGGAAATTGCTAGGGGCAATATACGGCTTAACCATTAGATACATCATAAAAATCAGGTCACCATGAAATGCTTGGCCAATGGCCATAGCATATTCCCTATATGTCCCTATTTAAAGAGGTGGTCTGGTCAGATTACCTGCTTCTAATCTCTTCCTTAGTTTTGTTCCACTATCCTTGATTTTCTGACCACATATAGTTGGAGCAAGACTCCTCCCTCTAGAGGCTGAAGCCCTGAACAATCATATAAAAGTGTATAAAATTAGTGTAAATTTAAGAAAATAAAAAAACACAGTGTAAGGTGCTTTTAAATTAGAGAAGTTTATGAAAACTTGGTTCTTCAGGACTGCACGGGGATCAGTGGAACCCTGCAGTGTGTTTTTATAAGCTTCTTTGATTTAAAGGGATATAAGGTCACCTTACGTTAATATGATTTTACATTTAATTCACTTGCAAAATATGTTATCAAACTGAGATGTAACTGTCCCTTTAAGTCAGTGTCTGTTCTTTCATTGATTATTATTCCTTGCAGGCAAAAACTGGATTGCTGATGAACTTGATGGGAGTTCTGCTTCTGAGTCTGGCCATGAACACTTGGGCATCCAGCATCTTCGCGCTGGGCACATTTCCAGACTGGGTTCCAAATCATTCTTACAACAATGTCACTGAATTGGTGGCCATTGTACAGAACATCACTAAAGGGGGGTAAACAGGAAGATTTCACAGGGAGCAGACTGCAGAACGGACTTTTTTTTGTTCAGTAAGGACTCTGTCTAGGCAAGAAATTAAGCTAGAGTACAGCATTTCAAGTGAAAGGCTGATTTTTATGTGTATTATCCCCTTAAAGGGATAGTAATACCTAAAATGTAAAAAAAAATATGTTGTAGGGTTTATCCCCCTGAGTAAAACAAGAGTACTCCCACTGCTGAAAGATGTTTCATTCAAAAGTTATTAATTTTCAAAGCTGAATTTTTTAGGTGCAATATCACAGTGGCCTGAAATTGTACAGTGGCGCTGTTGCTACACGATCCTATGGACAGCTCTGGTCTCAGGACCATAAATCTCCATAGGATGGTGTAGCAACAGCGCCACTGTAACATTTCAGGCCACTGTGATATTGCACCTAAAAAATTCAACTTTGAAAATGAATAACTTTTGAATGAAACATCTTTCAGCAGTGGGAGTACCCTTGTTTTACTCAGGGGGATAAACCCTACAGCATATTTTTTTTTACATTTTAGGTATTACTATCCCTTTAAGGACCGTCCGATCGTGTACCTGGCTGGCACTTAAGAACCGCGGACCATTTTTTTTTCTCTGCATCTGGTTCAGAGCTCCCCAAACGGCGTGTAGCTGCACTCTGAGCCCTGAATTCCATGACGGTCCTGGCACGTCATGGGTCCTTATCACTCCCCAACCCATGACGTGCCAGGACCCTCAAGGGTCGTTATGGGGTATGGTTATTCACAGAGTAATGTGGAAGACTTATTTTATTATTTAGGGCTGTTTGTTCAAACGAAAATTGGAGGAATTCTAGGGCAAACCATTTGCACTATAGGGGAGAATGAGAAAATTCCAAAACATTCCCATTGATTAAACCCCTTAAGGACCAGGAGTCCAGGGAAGTTACCTTCTCTTATGGACCTCTTTGATCCTTGCTGACGTGCCGGTACACATGACCTGTTACACGTACCGGCGCACCACTTTGGGGCCTAAAAGAGATCGCTCCAGTCTTAGAGTGGTCAATTTTAGGCCCTGTTTTTACTTATAACGCTCTCGGTAGAGCGCTGTAAGTAAAAAGTATGTGACGTGCTATGACTGTCACCGGTCCTTAAGGTTATACGGACCGTAACGGTCATAGCAGGTCATCTGGTCCTAAGAATGTTAACCCCTTAAATGCTAGAGGTCTCCAATGCATTGCTTCACAATGCGTTGGAGACCTCGCTACCATTCAAGGTGTTAAAATTACCATCTGAAGCAATGGGATTTTTTTGTCCTCTCCTGCAGTGCAACATGGTTTGCCCCAAAATGCATCCACTTTTCTTTAGAACAAACGGCCCTTAGAGTTTCCAGGCAGAGTCCTTTTGATTGCTGTACAGATATTTCACTGTTGTGGCATTAGTTCTGAATTGTATTAACCATTTAAGGACCATTGCACAGCTCTCTGGTCATTAATGGTTAAAAGAGTAATAAACCTTAATTAGGGGGAAATATATTGTAGGCATTTTCCTACTGAGTAAACAAGGGTATTTCCTCTGCTTTGTAACATTTATTTATTATAATTTTTTTTAACCCTTTGAGTGCAGAGCAATGCGTTGCGTACCTCTCTGGCACTCAAAGGGTTAATATCAATTGTTCCACCTGGCATACAGACAGTTATTCGGTTCCATTCTATGAAAGAGATGAGTCACAGACTACAGTACACCCCACAATGTGATAGTGACAGCGCCACCACTTAAAGACAGTGTGGACTGTTATAACTTTTGAATAAAGCAGCTAGTTTACTTGACAGGAAAATCCCTAAAATATATGTTTTTTTTGCATAATAAAATTCTCCTGATCCTTCCACCCT
Source organism: Rhinophrynus dorsalis (assembly GCA_037306005.1). Classification (NCBI taxonomy): domain Eukaryota; kingdom Metazoa; phylum Chordata; class Amphibia; order Anura; family Rhinophrynidae; genus Rhinophrynus; species Rhinophrynus dorsalis. Next base: position 143,649,539 of record CM074727.1, read on the forward strand.
GCCAGAGTTGAAATGTGTTGGACCCCCTCTGGTATTCAGAGGGTTAAAACTATTAAAGTATGAAAAAGTTAGGGCAAAGCAACAGCACCATAGGGAGCTAATCAAAACTTCCCATTGATTTAAATGGGTCTTTTAATTGCTTAAGTTTTTTAAAAGCTAAAGGATGTTCATCTCATTGAAGAGCCACTCCTGGCACACCCCTTGGATCCCCAAAGGGTTCATGCAAGAGAGTTCTTTAGTACATTGATTTGCAACGCATTAGCGATGTCTCCAGCATTAAAGTATGTAAAACCCCATTTAAAAGGATAGTAATGTTTCACAAAAGAGCAGCTCCAATTACTCTTCACAGTATTTGGGCCACGGAGAGTGTTATTTTAATACTGTTGTAGTTCAAGAGTAATTGAATGATAAAGTCTCCCTCCCACCCCTTTTACCTAGTGTAAGCCACCTCCCCTCAGATGTGGACCAGACAGCTCACAGCAAGGGATAATCTTCTTACTGTGAGAACAATGAAAATCCTGCCCCCCTTGACAGGTTTTTCCTTATGCTCACTGAATATTGTCCCTCTCTGTGATCCATCCAGACAGTCTTGCTGCTCTAAGTTGAGCAGTATTACATCAGTAAAAGGGGCGGGAGGGGGATACTTTATCATTCAATTACTCTTGAACTACAACTCTGACAGTATTGAAATAACACTCTCCATAGCCCAAATACTACAAAGATTAATTGGAGCTGTTTTTATTGTGAAACATTACTATCTCTTTAAATCAATGGTAATTTTTATGTCCTCTATAGTGCAGTTGGTTCGACCCAAATTAATGCAGTTGATGTGCCCCAGAAATTCTCCAATTTGTCATGATGCACTTGGCCCTGAATACATGGACAATAAAGCTTGCTGTGCAAGTCTGTGGTTAAATATACCTCACTGGCCCGGGCACTATAAATGGAGCTCATCTTTGCCACATCTTAACCCTTTGAGTGCCAGAGGGGTTCGCAACGCATTACAAAGCAATGCTTTGCGTACCCCTCTGGCATTCAAAGGGTTAATCTCTCTTCAGGTTCACGGTAGAAACATGGTATAGCTGAGCACCATTTAGTGGGATATTTACTAAACAAGCTTATGCCACTATAGAACATCTGATGCAGTAAATCCTACTTGTAAAAAAACAGGTTGGTTTGTATCAGAATTGGCTCCTCAAAACAGCCCATAGGGGGAAGTTTGGGCCAATTTCTAGGTGCACTTATTTGTGCCATACAAATGGCTGCTTTACAGAATATCGAGAGTCCTTCAGTGGAATAAATCTGCTTAGTAAATTTGGGCCTGTTATTTTTAAAGGAGCAGTGTATTTTTTTTACTCATACAAATGTTATGACAGCACAAATGTTTTGTAATATCGAATTGCAATAATCTATTGTGAGCAGTGTTCCTATCACATACAGTGGAGATCTGTAGTCAGTGACTTGAGATCTCCCATAGGGTGACATTTATCAAATGCAGGAAATGCTGCACATCCAATATGCTGTTATTCACCAGCACTTTGCAGTGATCATTGATGGATACCTTCACGCATTCATCATTGATCAGTCATATTTATTTTCCTTGTGTATGAAAAAGCAGGGAAATGGCGTGAATGGTGCCAGTCTGGCAATTCACCAACACCTATACATACAGTGTATGTATACTTTAGTGTTCACACCCATTGATTATAATGGGATCCGCCAAACTGAAGCAGGCAGATGGAAATGGCGGATCTGTCTGGCTCTCGCTTATTGATGAATAATCAATGACCATAAATTACCTGGGTATTGATAAATAGGCCAATGACTAATTCTCAAGGAAATCCTCTAATTTCCTTGCACTTTGAGACATTCATAACTTGATAAATATAGAGTGCAAAGCAATGCATTGCGTACCCCTCTGGCACTCAAAGGGTTAAAAAATGGTTGTGTTGCAATAACAAATGGAAAAAAAAACTTGTTTTGCTCAGCGGAAAAATCCTATAACATTTTTTATTTTCATTGAAAAAGTTAACTGTTCCTTTACATGTTTTCTTATTAATTACTGTAAATCTTAAATAGGTTGATATAGTTTTGTATGACCTGTAATTTTTTTTTGTACAATTTACCGTCCACTCTCAAATCATTTCAATAATATATTTTTTCACTGTAATTTTGTAAAAAGTTGAAATGTAGAAAAAGTATATTTTATTTTTCTTTATATAGATCAATGTTATTTTTATTGCTGTTCAGACTGAAATGCTGAGACTTTAACCCTTAAGGGCCAGGGGGTTCTTAATGGGTTTCATAGCTTAAAGGGATAGTAATGTTTCACAAAAACAGCAGCTCCAATTAATCTTCATAGTATTTGGGCCATGGAGAGTGTTATTTCAGTACTGTCAGAGTTGTAGTTCAAGAGTAATTGAATGATAAAGTATCCCCCTCCCACCCCTTTTACTGATGTAACACTGCTCACCTCAGAGCAGCAAGACTGTCCTAGTGTAAGCCACCTTCCCTCAGATGTGGAATCTGGTCTCTTGACCAGACAGCTCACAGCAAGAGACAATCTTCTTACTGTGAACATAAGGAAAACCCTACCCCCTTGACAGGTTTTTCCTTCTGCTCACTGAAGATTGTCCCTCTCTGCAATCTATCCAGACAGTCTTACTGCTCTGAGGTGAGCAGTGTTACATCAGTAAAAGGGGAGGGAGGGGGAAACTTTATCATTCAGTTACTCTTGGACTACAACTCTGACAGTATTGAAATAACACTCTCCACGGTCCAAATACTATGAAGATTAATTGGAGCTGCTTTATTGTGAAACATTACTATCCCATTAAGTGCTTCTGATTGTAATTTACATACCAGTCTTTCTACACAAAAGAAAGGAGGAGGAATTCTGGAGCAAACCAACTGCTCCTTAGGAGCGAATGTGCTAAATATTCATTGATTTAAAGTGCATTTACCCTGTTTTACTAGATCTGTTCCTACAGGTGCAGATTTAGTAAAAAGACTGAACTTCACTTTCCTGCCCAACAAGGTTTTTTATCCACATTGGCTGAAAGGCAACTTGGAAGTATGTGTCTCAGCCGCAGACTTCACTAGGTGCCGTAAGCAGCCTCCATAGACCCTCAGGGCCGTATTCATAAAAGAAATCTGGACTAATTCTAGAACGAACCAAATGCACCACCACAGGGGACAAAGGAAAACCCCAGTTGATTTAAATGGGGTTTTCAACATCTTGAATGATAGAGAAGTCTGCTCTGTCATTCAAGGGGTTTAAAGCCACAGTTAAATCAATGGAAGGTTTGGGGGAATGTTTAGTTCTCCCCTATGGTGCAATTGGTTCGCTCCAGAATTCTGGCTTGTTTCCCTATTTGGCCCCCTGTGCCAAGATTTCAAGCCAAAATCAGAGGGTCTCTTCTCGCTGAACCAAAGAGGGAATCCATGGGTCTCTGCACCCCATTTGGCCTTATCTGACCATCCACACACAGAGGGGAGCAGATCTGGTAATAGAGAATGTGATACTTGCCTTTTAAATGTGCTTTTAATTCCTTGCTTCATCAGCATGTCTGCACCCAGGGGATCATATCTTGAGAAAGGGGACTGCTGATGTGATCATTGTACTTTAAATGGAGCTTTTAAACCTTGAATGAGAGAGCACTCTGTAATGCATTGAGTACCAGTGCACTGGATGGTATCCTATTGAAATGTGGTTGCCTCAAAAGGGCGACATCAGAATGATGCCCGCTTAAGATGCGGCAACATCATAATGTTTCCTGCTTAAAGGTCGCCTACATGGATACCAATTTAAATAAGAGCTCTGTCCCAACATTTTTAGATTAATGCACACAATCTGCAGTATTACTTTATATGAGTCCACACAACATCTCTTTTTGCACATTGTGGTGGTGTGCTGCGATGTGAGAGAGACCCGCTGTCTCCTTACACTACAGGTAACTCCAGCTGTAGTGGTTTCTGCCATTGTAAGGCTGCCACATGGTTTCCTCACCCGATCCAGTGCAGATGCAAAGAGGAATATTGTCACTGTCGCCAAAGAGTTCAGGAGCTATACAGCTGCTTCACTGCTCTCTTTGCCGACAATGACAATACACTTCCCTGCATCTGCATTGCATCAGATAAGTACTGATCGGAGGAACAAAAGTCTTCTATGATCAGGACTTGATGCCCCAGTAGGGACAAAATCAAATAACTCCCCAGTTAACTGTAGTGTAAAGAGACAGCGGGTCTCCCTCACATCGCAGAGCACCACAAGATGCAAAGAGAGATGCCACAACTGTTGTGTGGGTTCATATAAAGTCATATAAAGTAATACTGAAGATTGTGTTCATTAATCTAAAAAAATGTTGACAGAGCACCTACATGCCAACCTTTATGTGGCTACATTCTGATGTTGCCGCATCTTAAGCGGGCAAAATTCTGATGTCGCCCTTTTGAGAGCAACGACATTTCAATAGTAAACCGATCTGGACACCTCTCTCTACTATTCAAGGGGTTAAAAGTTCAATTCAAATTATTTGAACCCTTAGGGGCAGTTGGTTTATTCCAGAAATGTTAATCTTTTCTATTATTCATAAGACCTACTTTTCTTGTTGCGTTTAAAGACTTCAAGGTATTATTTTGCAATAACAGTGGTCAGTTTGGCAGAAAAGAACTTGTGACTGGCTGTTGTAATATTGATTTGCTTTGGCTGTACTGCAGAACTGTGTTAACAGTGTAATCTCTCAGGGGTACATTCATACTACATTCATCAGTGCTAAGTGATAGGGTAGATACATTAACAGCATGATGGTCAATAACAATACAAGCTTATTTTACAGTTAAAACAAGGGTTATGAACTCTGGTGCTCAGATGCCACTAAGTTGCCACAATTTTTGTAGGGAATCAGGCTGGAAAAAAGTTTGTCTTTTTAAATATTTTAAAGGGATTGTACATTTATTAACTTCTCAGATGTTAGAAAGGAGTTAAAAAAGAACTAAGTTCAACAAATAAGCGGCTCTTAATGTATTTAACAGAAACACTTAGATAGGAGTCCTGTATAAAGCAGTCATGTATAGAGACAGAGAGAGAGACCCACCCTTTAGAATCATGAGTGGGTCTAGCTAAAGCCATAGAGACAGCCCCACCCATTATTATAATGAGACATGGAAAGCTTCTCAACATAGTAATATGTCCCTGTTCAGTTACAGACTCCAGCAGAGTTCAAATGCAAAAAAGTAAATGTATATAAGTGACTTCTGTACTAAGAACAAATACCAAAGCAAGTCCTTCTGTTAACCCCTTAAGGACCCATGATGGTCCTGTTCTGTCATGGGTTGTTATACCCTTAAGGACCCATGACGGAACTGGACCGTCATGGAATTCCGGGCTCCCCTTGCGGCTGCACGCCTTTCGGGGAGTCCGGAACCCAGCCGCGGAAAAAAAAAATGCTCCGTGGTCCTTAACGGACCTCAGGGTGCGTGAGCGGCCGGTCGTTAAGGGGTTAAACAAATTAAGAGCCACTCCTTTCAGAAATATAGATTCCCTTTAAATGTGTGTGTGAGTGTTATGTGTGTATCTGTGTTTTTCTGTCTGTGTCCTTGTATGTGCATGTATGAGGCTGTGTGTATGTGTGTTTCTGTGTGTGTGTGCTGTGTGAGTATTTGTGTGTGTCATTAGATGTCTTTTTGTGCTGTGTGTGTTGTTTTATAGCTGAGTAAAACAAGGTTACTCCCACTGCTGAGTGTTGCTTTATCCAAAAGCTATTACTATGCAAAGTGAATTAGACTGGTTAGACTGCAATTTTAGTTGTAACAGTAATTCACCAGAGGATATTATGGCCACAAAAAGAATGCATAAAAAAAGTTCACAAAAATGCAGTTTTCAGATCCCGTAACTTTTGACAAATTTATTTCCAAGCAGTGGGAGTGCCCTCTGCCAGAAAAGCGGTTCATGTAAGTGTTACTATCCCTTTAAAAGACTGAGCTAAAATGTTTTGCGCCTTCCCAACCCACAAATTTCAGACAAATACCAAATATTTGATGAACTTGCCTATAGTTAAAAAATAGAAAATTACACTACACCGTGTATGTGTGTGACCTCAAATAGGATTAGAACATTTCTTCACTGATACATTTCCTTTAAGCCTCTTAATGTTTTAGATTTTGCGTAAAGAGCCATGTTAATCTGAGGAAAGAATCCTTTGAATTTAGCACATAGGGCATTATTCAGTAAGCTAAAAAGGAAACCAGTGAGAATTCCCAGTTGTTTAAGCCTTTGGGTGCCAGAAGGGTGTCTAACGCATTGCAAAAGGCACCCCTTGAATTTAAGACATGACACAGCACACTGTTTCAGAGCAATGTTTTGCATACCTCTCTGGCACTCAAAGGGTTAAAAGCCCCAGTTAAATCAGTAGGAATTTGGTGAATCTTTATCTGTCCCCTGTGGCATAGCTGGTTTGCTCCACAATTTCTCTTCTTTTATTTTTGATTGTGTCCTATATTTCCCTGTCTATAATGTGAGTGAATATAAGCAATACCTTTTTATCTAAGGACATTGAGGTGCTATCTAGAGACATGAATATTTGCACTCTGTTCATCAAAGATTCCTGTTTATCTTAAGTTAGAGAAATCGGATGCTGTGAACCATATTCAAGAAGCTGAATTGGAGGCGTTCGGGAGAAACCAACTGCCCCAGAGAGGGCAAGCAAAACATTGCCAATGATTTAATTGTGTTAGAAACCTCTGTATCATTCACAGGATTTAACCATTTAAATCTTTGGAAATTTTGAGAGTTTACATTTATCTCAATAATGCACTTGACAAAGGACTGTAAAAGACTGAAACTTTGCTGAATCATGTGTAATGGGGAAACATATTTACAGGGTACACATCCATTTGTATACCATTAATGCAGTTGAGTTGCTCAAGAATTATTCCTCTTTGTCTTCCTGAATATGGCCCTATTTTTTTCTATATGTGTTTTTTTTCCATTAAAAGATAGGGCCACTAAAAGATCCTTTAAACTACTGGCAGTTCCTACAGAGCTATGGGCACAGAGGTGTTCCGGTTTATCTTTCCAGATCACGGAGATCTGCACAGCTGCTTGATGTCAGAGTCTTTTAATTATTCAGCTCTCATAAGAATGTTCTCTCGTCTACATAGAAAAGTTTTTCTGCAAGTCCTCTGTCAATGGGCTTCTGTGCAGAAAAGGCAAAGCTCCAGTGATTAAGGTGCTGAAATCCCCAGCCTTGCAGATCTCCCTGATCTGTACAGCTAACTGGGAGTTACAAGCTTTGGAAACTATGTTCCCATAGCTCTCAAAGCACTGTCAGTGGTTAAAAGTGTCTTTTATTGACTGTATACTGCCACTAAGTTAGTCTGGTATAAGTGTATAGTACGCTGTATCATTAATAAATACTTAAGATTCCATAGTTTGATAAAATTATATAATATTATATATGCTGCTTTCCAACAGGCTGGGAGATGACATTTTCCTTAGGATTCCTCACTTCCTGGTCAGTAGTCTGTAGTTTACTGTATGAGACACAGCACAAAGGCCAGAATTCATCAAGCGCAATAAGAGCAGAATCCCATATGCTGCTTTTTGCTGTAACCACTGACCGATACCTTTGGTTACTTATCAGTGAAGATCGTGTTTCCCTGCCTTGTGTATGAGAAGCAGGGAAATATCAGAAAAATGTATTGGAAATGTGTCCATTCCAGAGATACACACATATACGGTATGAGTGTATCCGCCCCCATAGCTTTCTGTGGGAATGGTGGCTCTACCTGGCACTTGCGCCACTGCTATATTGAAGAATAGCAAATGCACAAGAATTAATCCATATTCTGCTTGATGAAAAGCCACCAAAGTTAGGAGAGCAAAGGAAAACCTCTTCAGATATCTTGGCAGCATAAGAAGTCAGGTTTTTCTTGCTATGATGCCAGGTGCTCTTTGGATAGGAATCTACTGTGAGTTCCAGTTCAGTACAATGTTGGTATAATCTGTCCATGAGTGTATTTTATTAGGTCAATATTTCAGTGTCTTAACACACCTTCATCAGGCCAATACATCATCATCAACACAATAAGACATTATCCTGATGAAGAGCCATTTCACACAGATGCCATTAATACAGCATTTCTAATGCTGTTCTATCCACCTTAACAATTTAAGATCTAGAGTGGTGAACAACTCATTATGTCTCAATGCATTACTCACCCTCTCGGATCCTTAAAGGTATAAAACGTATTATGTTGGCATACAATTAGGCCTTTCACACAAGTGAATAACACAGATTTCTATTTCTTTAATATGTTCTTCACAGAATGCAGTAAAAATACAATAGTGAGTATCTGCTTAGTGGACTGTGGGTGTACCATGCAGATATTGCACTCAGCTGATTGAATTGTGATGCTGAACCACTCAATTGTGGCCCACAGGAACATCAGCCAATTAAGTTTGACTAATAGGACTTCTGGGAGGAGTACAGGGACATCACAATTACATTTTACAGATATTTGAAATATGACAGCATTGCTAGAAATTCCATTCGCATTAAGACACACACAATATGTCACCTAATAAAATATGTTTATAATATGCTTTCAGTTGTTTCTGTATCGGACAGCATTCCCAGCCTATTTCCATTGTTGCTGAAAGCGTTGCTGGGAGGGAATGGCTGATAACATGCCTAGTGCATCTATCTACACAGGTCCCAACCCTGACGGGATGACATCCGGATAGGGGCAGGCCCATAAACAGCAATATGAGATTCTATCTAGTTACTTCTGGTACAGATGCCCCCATCTTGTTCCACCTTCTGTTTCTCTACCCATTAACCCTTTCAGCGCCATAGGGGTATGCAACGCATTGCAAAGCAATGTGTTGCATTCCCCTCTGGAGAGGAAAGGGTTAAAGCCATAGAGCGTAAATATATCTGGCAATACCAGAAAATGTATTTTACAAATGAGCCTTATTCTGTTTGATGGTTGTATATCTTCATTTAATGTTTCATAAACCATGTAGAGATGTAAATTTTGTGTAAACTAAACAAGATGTTAAAATGTATTGTTTCAAATTTTACATTTATTTTATAATTTTGAAAAACTTCTGCCTACCCTAATCTCTTCCTTGCAAGAAGGACCACAATTCATTAAGATGACCTTTGACCGCCAGAGGGTTGACCAGTGCATTTTTCCACAATTCGTTGGACACTCCTCTTGCACTCAATGATTAAACTAGTCATAGAGAAATTCACTTTCAAGGAAAGTATTGCTGCTTCACAGTAAGTGCAATAATAGGTTAATCTGTTTGTGTACATCTGAAGTATCTGTCCATACCGACTTCCAATGTTATTTTGCAGTGTTGTGTATTATTGTGTGTCTAGAATATCCTGTGTCTCCTTTTGAAGGGCCACAGTGTAGTGAGCAAAGACTATACTGGTGGAGAAGATGTTCCTCAACATATTTGAATAGTTCCTGTACTTTGTTTTCATGTGCTTATTGTTATATTGCTGAATAAAGCAACGTACCGTATATTGCTGACTACAAGATTCATCATTGTACCAACATCAAAATAATTTGGATGCATGAATAGAGTGACATGATTGCACATAACACATGCAACACTCACACATATATACATTCTGAAGTGTGTATATAAAAACACATAAGCAACTTTCAAAGATTACACTTTGAAGGATCTGGGCTGGAGATTTCATCCGATTGGTCCTGGATATTGAGTCGTCACTATTGTTGGATTTAAAGATCAGTTGCTGGATACTCAACGGTTACGTCTATGATTAAGCACATCTATTAAAAAACACGTGAGACAGTCTATTCCCCAAACTCAGTGTCTGTGTATTTGTTGGAAGATTAATAAAATATGAGCTTTTATCTTTAGAGTGTGAGCTTTGCAAGTTGCATATATTCTAAAGGGCATCCACCCCTTGATCTACATTAGAATGTCTGCCATTTGATTGGTGAGTCCACTGTTTACTTTTCATCTGCCATTTGATTGGTGAGTCCACAGTTGTTCGGTACTGCTCGCTGTTTCTCTCTACAATAACACATACATGCGCATGTGACCAGAGGGAGGGGTCTACTGCAGGGAACAGCCCCGTTCAGATGAAAATACCTAAAGATGTTCAAAAGAAAAGTGGAGACTTTATGGGGCAAACCATTTGCACTACTGGGGAGAAAACGTGACTTGTAGCACCAATGAGAGGCCACCATACCAAAGAACAAGACACTTTATCTTGTTAGTGCTTGATGGGTGCTTGCCACATTTGTATGTCTCCCTAAGTATAAGGGCTTCCCAGGTATGGGCCCTTGCTTCCATGTGCCTAGAGGGATTCAGCTGCACCATACCGATGAGGCCCACATAGGCTGAAACATACGTCTGTGGTTTTGCTCTCTCGCGCACGGAGCGGATTTGCCTGACATTTCAGAGCTGGACTGTCTGTGGGCTGGGCCAGTCTCATATGGAAATTTCCTCTCTGAAATGGCACATGGGAATGCAAAACATGACTTGTAGCACCATTGAGAGGCCACCATGCCTAAGAACAAGACACGTTATCTCGTTCGTGCTTGATTTAAACGGGTATTTAAACCCCTTGAGTGCTAGAGAGGTCTCCAATGCATTGCGAAGACCTCTCTAGCATTCAAGGGGTTAAAATACCCATTTAATCAGTGTGAATGTTTAATTCTACCCTATAGGGCAAATGCTTTGCCCCAGACCTCCTCCACTTTTCTCTTGAGTCTACAGCCCATATTGTCAGTCCTTGCACATGTCTCTCAATACAGATAACTATTGACTATAAGGGTGTGGCCATTTCATTGGCCTTATAAGTAAAATGCCCTTATAGCCTGGATAATACAGTATATACATATATATAGCATCAGATATATAAATATACTAGTAGGAAAACCCGTATACACGGGCTCCACTGCTTCCCCTCTGTGGCCTCGGCTGCTGCCCCTCTGCGGCCTTGGCTGCTGCCCCGGAGCCAGGAGCAGACAGGCGATGAGCCGTCTGGAGCTCCCCGCTCTGGGTTGGCGCGTTTGGCCAGTCCCTACTGAGCATGACTGCATCGTTCCAGCAGTCTCTACTGTGCATGTGCGGTTTCGCACACAGGGAGCATCGCAGGCTAGTGCATTATGTTATTTAGATAATTCCATTTTATAAATCAATAGTTAGACCTAACCTAAAGTGCATTTCTGGAACCTGAAATGGTACAATTCTGGAGCAAATCAACTACACCAGGGGGGAGATTCACTAAGAAGTAATAAAGTGGCGATAACTTCTTCAGTGATGTATCTTCCCCAGTTCCTATGTTATTCTATAGAGCCTATGCACTAAGGTCTCTGAAGCTGGAGAAATTTTAGTGTATAGGCTCCATAGAATAACATAAGAACTGAAGAAGTGATATCACTGGAGAAGTCATCTCCACTTTCACCACTTAGTGAATCTCCCTCCAGGGCTGTTCAAGTTCAATCCCTCAAGGGCCACCAACAGGCCAGGATTTAAAGGAATAGTAGTACTTAAAATGTAAAAAACAATATGTTGTAGGGATTATTCCCATGAGTAAAACAAGGGTAATCTCACTGCTGAAAGATGTTTTATTCAAAAATTATTACAACAAAAACTTAAATGTATTTACATGCAGTATCTCAGTGGCCTGAAATTGGTCAGTGGTGCTGTTGCTACACCATCCTATGGAGATTTCTGGTCAACTGACCGGAGCTGTCCATATGATGGTGTAGCAACAGCACCACTGACCAATTTCAGGCCACTGAGATATTGCACCTAAAAAAAAATATCAAGTTTGAGCTGTAATAACTTTTGAATAAAACACATTTCAGCAGTGAGAGTACCCTTGTTTTACTCAGGGGGATGAACACTACAATAAATATTTTTTTACATTACAATTGTTACTAACCCTATATCCCCTTAACCTTTTGAGTGCCAGAGGGGTACCCAACGCTTTTCTGTGCAATGTGTTGCATACCCCCTGGCACTCAAAGGGTTAAGGAGCCTGTTAAGTGCCAGGATCGTCACAGGGTTTTTGCCTTAAAGACAGTTGACTGTCCTGGCACATTACATACTTTTTTACATACAGCAATCCACCGGGAGCACTGGAAGTAAAAACGGGGTCTGAAATTGACTGCATCAAGACTGGAGTGGTCTCTTTAGAGTGCCAGAGAGGTGACCAATGTATTGCTTTGCAATGTGTTGAACACCTGTCTTGCTCTCAAAGTGGTAAAATGCATTTATTCTACATATTGTAATATGCATAGAGTCCACATGGTGGCAGAATTGTCTCACAGAGATGAATGATTCATTACTTATTGACAGAAGCTGCAGTGTAAAATGTGTAAATATGCAGAGAGGCAGATGTACTAAATACATTGTAATTCTGGAGCAATCCAACTGCAAAACAGGGCAATAATAAAAAAGCCTCATTGATTTAAATGGGATGTTTAATCCCGTGAATATTAGGGAGGTCTCCAGTGAATGACTTTCTAGCATTTAAGGGATTACATTGCATTCCCCATTTAACTCAAAGGGAATTTTTATTTGTAAATTTGGTTTGTCCCAGAATTGCATCTCTGTTTTTCTTGATACATCAGTGTCAGTGATCATTGAACGCTTCATTTTGGCTTTTTTTTGTTTGTTTGTTATTAGAGTATTTTAATGTAATTAAAGTGGTCATATCACCTTAAAGGGATATGTTTCACAATAAAAGCAGCTCCAATTAATCTTCATAGTATTTGGGCCATGGAGAGTGTTATTTCAATACTGTCAGAGTTGTAGCTCAAGAGTAATTGAATTATAAAGTATCTCCCTCTCACCCCTTTTACCTAGTGTAAGCCACCTCCCCTCAGATGCGGTAGCTGGTTCTGGAACTGGACAGGTCACTGCAAGGGGCAATCTTCTTACTGTGAGCATAAGGAAAATCCTGACCCCCTTAACAGGTTTTTCCTTATTTGCACTGAAGATTGTCCCTCACTGAGATCCATCCGGACAACACTGCTGAGGTGAGCAGTGTTACATCAGTAAAAGGGGCGGGAGGGGTTTTATTGTGAAACATTACTATTCCTTTAAGAAAAGTTTAGTTCATTTTAAAGTGAACCTGTTACCTTGATTCAAGTTTGCATATCTGAAAACATAAATAAAATCCACGTATGTATCATGTTACAAGAAGCCTAACAGATGGATAGATTAGATGATATTCATACGTTTATTTTTATATGGTGAGCAGAGTGCTGTACATGGTAATATATGCTAACGATGCTCTTCGTTGCTGTTTCATATCTAATAACACTTCCCAGAGAGGTTTCATAAGTTGCTCTGAGAGTCTTTTACATAAATAAATGTGTGAATAAATCTTAACCCTTTGAGTGCCTGAGAGGTATGCAACGCATTGCTTTGCAATGTGTTGCGTCTCTCTGACATTCGAAGAGTTAAACCAGGGATGGGCAACATAAGGCCTTCCAGCTGCTTTTAGACTACAACTCCTCTCTTCTCCATGCCAGGTGGATGATGGGAGCTGTAGTCAGGCAGCAGATAGAAGCCCTCACACTGGCCACCCTTGCTCTAAACTGTGCATCTGCTGGATTTTTGGCTAACATGATAAAAAAGGCAGTTGTGAATGGAGTTTCCAAATATGCCCAAAGTACAAGGTGACTGATTTACTGATTAAAAACTGCATATATGTTATGTTATCCATTCGTGTGTAATATTAATAGTTTTTGAGACGTTCACCTTCATTTGATGGTGGCACAGTAAGGCAGTTTATGTAAATTAGTTCCTGTGCTGGGTCAGTATTATCACACATGGAGCTATGAATCAATATAGAAAGGGACCACACACTGTGGGCATTTCCAATATCACAGAAAGCAGTAAGTCTGGCCTTGAACAGAGCTAATTAGTATACTGTGCAGGAAATTAGTGTAAAGTAACACAATGTGCAAACAAAACATAAAGGTTAATTTCTCCAAACTGTTTATTCTATGGTTAGTAGAACATACAGGCAGATTATACTTTTCTGTAAAACAAATTAGACTTATCTTAGCACAGTGGTTCTCAACTCCAGTCCTCAGGACCCACTAACAGGCCAGGATTTGATAATTTCCTTGTTAGAGCACAGGTGAGTTAATCAGTGTGAATGAGCCTCTGATCGCCACACCTGTGCTCTAACAGAGAAATCCCTGGCCTGTTAGTGGGTCCTGAGGGCAAGAGTTGAGAACCACTGTCTTAGCATGCAGTGTATGCAAGTCTGGATATTACAGGTCAAAGTACAATTTTAAGGTTTATAATCTTCTAAACTGGGTTCTGAGTGCATTGTGTACAAGTCTGGATATTACAGGTCAAAGTACAGTTTTAAGGTTTATAATCTACTAAACTGGGTTCTGAGTTGTAGAACACCTTTAGGGTTATGCACTAAAGCATGATAAAGAAGGGATAACGAGGAGATAACTTCCCCAGTGATATCATTTCTCCAGATCCTATGTTATTCTACGGAGTTAATACACTAAGATTTCTCCAACTTTGGAGATCTTAGCGCATAGGCTCTATATAGAATAACATAGGATCTGGAGAAGTTATATCACTGGAGAAGTTATCTTTGTGTTATCACCTCTTTATCACACCTTAGTACATAACCCCCAAGGTATTCTACAACTCAGAACCCAGTTTAGCAGATTATAAACCTCAAAATTCAAAAACAACCGCAAGAATTAAGGCTGGGCAAAAAGTCCTTCATCCTTTCTGTAACTATTTTTTGTAGGAAAACCACAATTTTAATCTTTTTCACGGAAGTTCCTGCTGATAGAATATCCAATAACATTTCTGTCTTTTCCCTACCACCAATGGTATTTCCACAAGAACACGGCAATTTCTGCCTATGTATGAGATTTCCCACAGCAATATTACTACTGCTGAGTGCCGAAGTGGATATATCCACAGCTGAAATGAACAGCACAAACAGCAGTAGTAGTATTAGTAGTGGGAGCCCAGCACCAGAAGAAAATATTGCTATCACCAAATCTTTAGGGACTTTGGGTATGACTTTTCCTAAAAATCTCTTGATTTCCCCCAGGTGACAATGTGTATTAGCAGCACAAAGGTGCAGCTGCCTGCTCCTGTAGTGTCTGTGAGTGTGACACAAGGGGCACAATCTATGTTACCACCAGGAGAGGAGGAAAGAGTCAGGTGGTGGTGCTAATGATGATGATGATGGTTGTAATCATTGTGACAGTGAAATAAGAGCTTTCTTAGCCCAAGCAAATGAAGCATGAGAGAGAGATCTTCAGATGTGAATGTGTGTCACCACAAGAAGTGACTGCTAATTTTTTGTTTACCAGTTTAGTTCATTTGGAGTCATCAGAGCATCAAATGTAACTGGATCAATCTTACAAGCCTTTTTTCTCAGACTGCTATTATTTTAATGCTGAGGCCTCTGGTACAGCAAACTGCAAAAAACTGTTAGCAGGCATATTACAAGGTAAGCCTTAAAAACAATGCTAGCAGGCTGAGACCTATGACAATGTAAGACATGAAAAAAAGTTGACAGGCAGACACCTGTGGCAGCATAAGCCCTAAAAACATTTTTTAGCAGACAGATGTCTATGGCAACACAAGCCTTGAAAAAATTGTTAGCAGGCTGTCTTACAGCAACAAGAGCCTTGAAAATTTTTAGCAGGCTGAGGCCTATGGCAATGCTAGACTCAAAAAAATGGTTAGCATGCTGAGGCCTATGCAAGGTTAGGCTTAAAAAGTATTAGGAGGCTGGATTCTACTGCAAGGAGAGCCTTGACTTTTTTTTAGAAGGCCAAGGCCTACAGCTACTCAATTCTTGAAACAAATTGTTTTCTGGTGATGGTGGTCTTGTGGACTGACAACCTTAAAAACAAGTAATATGAGACATTGGGGCACATTGTCATTTTCAAGGGCCGACGAGAGGCACAGTAACAGCACCTGTTTTTTGGGGGGATGTCAACCTAAATCTCAGTGTGGTTATGTTGTATGTAGTTGATAATTGGAGAAGACATACCAAGCTGTGTTGTTTTCTTCTCCCTCTTCACAACTTTTTCACACACTATGCACATTGCAGATACTAACTACGCACTTGATAAACTGACACCCCTTTAATACCGGCAAGATAGCTCAGAGTGAATACATGGGGGAAAATCTTAATGTGAAGGGAAATTACGCTATTATCAATGCTTTCAATGCAAAGAAAAGTGGAAAAAAAAAACTATTTTCATGGGAACTCCAATGAAAGGCAGGAATTGCTATTTTTCTCATGTTTTGCTTTTTGTGGCAAAAACTGTCAGTCATCCCTATACCAAGACAGAGTCAATCATTGCAATTAAAGGAACAGAAAAGTTTTGCTTTATGAAAAAATAAGTTATTGGAATTTTCCTACTGAGTAAAACAAGGGTAGTCCTAAGAGATGTTTCATTTAAAAGTAATGATAGTGCAAACAAACTTTTTAAAGGGATAGTAATACTTCATTTTTACTATCCCTCATATCGTAGCCCTTAAACGGATAGTAATACTTCGTTTTATCTTTATTTTATTTTGTAGGCATTAAAAAAACATGAAGAACGATATAAGTCTTATCTCTCAAACCTTTATGGTTTAAGAGATATTCACAAGCAAAGTATCCCCCCCCTGTTCAGCTAGATCAGAAGGGAGGTGCCCTGGTAGACTGCAGAGAGGGACAATCTTCAATTAAGATAAGGAAAAAAGCTGAAAAACTTGTCAAGGGGGGAAGGGCTTTCATTGTTTTCATACAAAGAAGATTGGCCCCTGCTGTTATCTGTCTGGTCTTACAACCAGATTCACATCTGAGAAGAGATGGCTTACACTAGGAAAAAGGGGTGGGAGGGGAAACTTTGCTTGTGAATATCTCTTAAACCATAAAGGTTTGAGACATAAGACTTATATCGTTCTTCATGTTTTTTTAATGCCTACAAAATAAAATAAAGTTAAAACAAAGTATTACTATCCCTTTAAAAATTGGAATTAAACAAGACCAGCGGCATCTCTAAAACCTTTATGGTTTGAGAGATATCTGCATTCAAAGTTCTCTCTCCTTCTCTCTCACCTGACATCAGCGTTATAGCTGACAGCAGGGGAATCTGGTCCCAGCACACGTGGAAGACCATTTCAGTGAAGAATTTCTGTTTCTATAACGCGATATCAGCACTGCTGCAGAGCCGCCACTTGCTCACTGACCAGATTCCCCTGCTGTCAGATAGAATGCTGACGTCGGAACTTTGAATGTGGATCTCTCTCAAATGATAAAGGTTTGAAAGATGCTGCTGGTCTTGTTTAATTCCAGTTTTTAAGGGCTACAACATGGGGATAGTAAAAATGAAGTATTACTACTATCCCTTTAATCCAACTTTTAGCAACAACATTAACTGGTGCCTAAAAGGCATTTTCTATGCAGTCTATGGGGGGATCTTGAGTTATAGACTACAGCTTTACGTAGTAATTGATAGGAATAGCACCACCTAGTGACCACAATAAAACTGTAGTTTAAACCTTTAAAACAATAGTACACCCAAAAATGCATATACAATTACAATGCAGACTTTTATATCTTAACCTGTTAGCAAGCGCTAAAAGTAGTCAAAAAGGCATTTTAAAAGAACTCTAAAGAAGACCTTGAGTCATAGACTACCTACAACTGCCCTTAATAAGTAAAAGGGACATTAAGACAAGGTGAAGAAAATATATATTTGGAGTCAAATTTAAAAAATGAGGCCTATAACATATTGTTTGAATGTTCCTTTAATTTAACCTCCCTCAAAGCTTGAGGTATAACAACTTTTGAATGAAAAATCTCCCAGAGTGGCAATACCATTTTTACATAGCAGGAAACTATAACATATATTTTATAGGAAGATAAAACATTTACAACTCTTTTAAGGAAAGATCTGTTAAAAAAAAAAAGTTTCATTTGATATGAACCACACATTTTTTTCCTAGTGACAGATGTGAGTGTGTGTGTGTGTGTGTGTGTGTGTATGTGTGTGTGTGTGTGTGTGTGTTAGCTGGCAAAGATACCAAAGAGGAAATTAATTGCCTAGTATTCTCCAGTTGTTTTAATATAAATTAATCAACAAAGAAGCAGATGGATTACATAGCTCCCAATTGTCCAGATTTAAAGTGGATATATCACCTATGCACAACATCCTCTAAATAGTTAGGTGACACATCCAATAGCATTAAAATGTTATTATTTGTTTTTAAGCTTCCATTTGGTTTAAAAGTAACTTATAAAAGTCAGGGCTACAGCTACTTCCGTATAGACTGCAGCCCAATGCTCTGCCTCTGCTCTCCTCCTTCCTCCAATGACGGAGGCTTCTGTCAGTAAGCTGGAGTGGTCTCATTGGCAGAGATCGATATCTAGCCAATGAGACCGCTCCAGCTTACAGACAGACGCCACTGTCATCGGAGGAGGGAGGGGAGCAGAGGCGGAGCTCTGTAACCGCGGAGAACCACAGAGAACCGCAGTCACCCGGAAGTGGCTGCAGCAGATAATTTTGTAAGTTACATTTAAACCAAACGGAAGCTTAAAAACAAATATTAATAATGTTTTAATGCTATTGGATGTATCACCTAACTATTTAGAGGATGTTGTGCATAGGTGATACATCCACTTTAAGCAGGACAGACAAGAATTTGGGGCAGAATCCCACAGCTCCCAATGCAGACAGTAAATGTCCCACTTCTACCCATCTTGCCCCTCTCTTTTGTGTGATGACAAGGGTGTAACTGCAGAGGGTACAGCTGCCCCCAAGCCCATCATTCCAGGGGGACCTTAATATGGTCCCCTACGTTGAATATTTATACTTGTGCCAAGCAGACATAATGGTGTATGGTTTCTAGATTGACTAGCCATCCATTTGGAAGTCTTAAGGAGGGGCCTGTAACCTCCCTGCCATCTGTCTAATGTGACAAAACATGTTGGAGAGAGAGCAGTGTATGTTCAGCAGGGAGGGTACAGGAGCATCAGGTCCATCAAGGGAGTACAGAGGGAAGTAGTACTGTCATCCCAGGCAGGGTAAGAAGGGGCCAGTCTGACTTTATATGTAAGGCTAATGTTGTAGGATTGTGGAAGGAAGTAATGGAATGAACATCAGTTGAACATAGTGTCTGGTCCTAAAATACACATGGTAATTTTAATCCTTAAAGGAGCCCTGTGGGACACATGTAAAGGAAAGAGTGCAACAGGCTCCCTCACTGTTTCCTTTATAGTTGTCTCACAGTTCCTGTAGTAAGGAAGCTTAAAGGAGCAGTAAACTTTTTTTATGAAAAAATATATATTGTTGGGATTTTCCTGCTGAGTAAAATAAGGGCACTCCCACTGCCTAGAGATTTATATTTCCAGAGTTATTACACTTTAAACCCATGTTGTTTTACATTAACAGTGCACTCTAGTGGTCAAATTCTAATTAGATTTCTGTTAGATTCTAATGGAGAGAAAAGTCAGAGACATACAGTTCTCCATAGAATGTGATAGAAACTGCCAGTCACTTCCTGTCAGTGAGAACTATCAGGAAGTAAACACTGTAAATTCACTTCCTGGTCATTTGAACTGCTATAAATCTTGAACAAAACATCTGACAGCAGTGGGAGTTACCTTGTTTTATTCAGCAGGAAAAGCTGTATAAAATACATGTTTTCATAAAAAAAGTTTACTGCTCTTTTAAAGGGTTAGTAATGTTTCATAAAAACTGAAGCTAACAGTGGTGGCACTGTTCATATCTCACTAGTTGAGATGCAATTATAGTATAAAGTTTACCCCTCCCACCCCTTTTACTGATGCTGGTGTTCTGGCTGCAGAACTGAAGGAGGATCGCAACAAGGGACAATCTTGTATTAGTATAAGGAAAAATTTGCCCTCCTTTGTCAAGGAGGGCAGGGTATTCCTTATAATGACAGAGGGAAGATTGTCTTTAATTGTGATCTGTCCAGTCCAATGATTGGATTTCAGATCTGAGGGGAGGTGGCTTATGTTATGTAAAAGAGGCGGGAGGAGTAAACTTTATAAGGTAATTGCATCGCAACTAGCGAGATATGAACAGTGCCACAATCGAGCAGCAATAGTATAAACTATAAAGAAAAATCTCAGCTTCAGTTTTTATGAAACATTAATAACCTTTTAAAGAGTGTATTCGGAAGAACAGACTGTCTGTTCCTCACCTTGGAGGAGATGCACTAAAACAGGATAAATTGGAGATCAATTCAACTGTGTTATCACTTCTGAAGTTCCTGTGTTATTATTTGGAGCATATTCACTAAGATTTCTCAAGCTGGAGAGATCTTAGTACATAGCCTCCATAGAATATCTCTGGAGAAGAAATCTCTGCTTTATCACCCCCTTAGTGCATCAACCCCATTGTGTTCCTTTACTTCCTTCCACAAGCCATCGGGACCGATATACTAAACAATCTTCTCTAATTTGACACTATCTTACAGAGGAACTGTCAGGTAAAAAAATGCCAGAAACCACATAATTATGAATAGAAATATAATATAATAATAATTTATGATACATTCATACCAGTGGGGTGCCATTTTTCTCCTTAAAGCACTAGTTCATGAATACAGTTAGAAATGCCATAGTTTTCACAGATTTCAGTACAGTTGAAGGGGATAGGAAAAAAAATGTTTTTTCCTTTAGCACCAACTTCTGGTAACATTTGTGCACATCAGGCTAGGGAAGAAATGCAGGTGACCCCTCCTTTGATACAATAGCATATCTACTTTCCGGAACTATATAGTTCTAAATAGTTATTCGGCGATTTTAGTTTTTTGTTGTTTATTTTTTACCATGTAACCACTAGAATGTGCATATTAGTTCATAAAGCTAAAAATACCATTTTGTGCTCCAGGTAATTAGGGTTCTGTGCAGACTATGAATGTAGGTAAAACTATACATGTTTGGTATTTTTGTACTTGGGGGACTCAGTGCTTTTGAAAAAATTGAAACTTTCACAATCAGGATAAATGTTTTTTGATATATAGTATGTGATGTTTGCAAAATAATTAATTTATAACTTTTTTGTAATTATGACATCATAGCTTTTTGCAGAATGCAAAATTTACTTCATGTGAGGCACCATGCAAAAGCTCAGTTTGTTCTAAAATATATTATATATGGCTTTTGATATGTTATTAGAAAGTTACCTGCAGGAATCATTCCTCAATAGATAAATAGCAAAAATGCTGAAAATGTGTCTGGCATACAGATTACAGGAAATGGCCCAAGCCCTGGCACTCAAAGGGTTAAGCCAAATTTCGACATGCAAATGAACCACTAGAGAAGGCACTAAAACCTCATAAATATGTCCAAGTCATGGAGACGGCATGGCAATGTAGGTATATTTGGGTATATTCTATGGTATAAGATGGAGGAGACAGCTATTGCATACCATGTGATGAATTCAGGTCCAACTGACTACAATATTACCAGACTTGACCCTTATCAAACCTTAGTTACTCTCTCCTCCAGATCTATACTGAAGGATCCGCAGCGGTATTTACCTGTAGCATTGCTCAAAACAAATCCAAAGTATGATTATTGCATATTTATTTTAGTTTTTATAAATCCTTTTCTGGAAATCCTGCTTTTGGTCCTGGGGGTATCAGTTCTCTGTTAAAAAAAAACACAAGAGGAACTTGAGGTTTATCAATACACAAATGCAGCTAGAAGAATGTTCACAATGGGGCATCTGTATTAAGCAAGTGGATCAGTTCATTGGAGTGAACAAGTAATAAATACCAATTGATATGTTAGATTTTACTTCCGCGTATGCTGGAGGTCTGCCAACACATTGCTTCTCTAAGCACTGGAAACCTCCCTGGCATTCAGTGAGAGAAAGTGCACCATTTAAAACAAAGGAAATTTGTGGACTTTGTATATGGGTTATCCCATCTATCTATCTATCTATCTATCTATCTATCTATCTATCTATCAATATGTTCATTGTCTTTAGGAAATTATAAAATGCTTGTCAGAGAGTCTCCCTCCATCACTGAGTAAAGCTGACAAAGATCCAGCTCTCAGGACAAAGTAAATTAAGGTTAATAAATGCCTAAAGCAGGAGAGATTAGGCTCATTATACAACACATATTAAAGGGATAGTAATACTTTGTTTTATCTTGAAAGTTTCCCCTCCCGCCCCTTTTTCCTAGTGTAAGCCATCTCGTCTCAGATGTGAAACTGGTTGTAAGACCAGACAGATAACAGCAGGGGACAATCTTCTTTGTATGAAAACAATGAAAGCCCTTCCCCCCTTGACAAATTTTTCAGCTTCTTCCCTTATCGTAATTGAAGATTGTCCCTCTCTGCAATCTACCTGGGCACCTCCCTTCTGACCTGGCTGAACATGGAGGGGAAACTTTGCTTGTGAATATCTCTTAAACCATAAAGGTTTGAGAGATGAGACTTATATCATTCATCATGTTTTTAATGCCTACAAAATAAAATAAAGATAAAACGAAGTATTACTATCCCTTTAAGAATAGGACTTGCCTATAATGGGGTAAATACTTTTTTTTTTTCTTTTAGCTTTTTTTGTTCAAAATTTGTTGCACTCCAGCAATTTGGATGTGCTTAGCAAAACCTGAGAGATAGAGAAAAAGGGAGATAGAAGCTACATTTTTACACAAAACAGATAAAATAGGACTCTCTTGAGGCTTCCTGAACAGCCGCATATCTGTCACAACAGCTTCTCTCTCTCTCTCTCTTCCTCCTCCGGTATTAGGAGGTCTATCAGGCTCCACAACACCTAACTAGTGTCAACCACTTCTGCCAGGCCAATGACATGGGCAGTGAAAGATGAAATGCTGGTGGTGCTTGGGTGCTGTTATTTTTAAATAGGACTGCAGACTGTAAGCTGAATCCCTCCATCTGTTGTGAATGGCCGGAGATTATGGGGATTGTAGTCCACAACAAGTAAAATGTCTCCGATTGCCCAAGCATGGGTTAACCCTTTGAGTGCCAGATAGGTATCCAATGAAATGTGGTGGATACCTCTCTGGCACAAATGAGTCAGGCTCAGTGCTATGCTCTGATCCGTTCTGGAGGAAGACTACAACTACTCAGAGGCCGGCAAGGAGTGTATTACGGCGCGCGTCGCATGTGTGTGCATATTATGAAGTGTGACATGCATGCTCAGTCTGATATTTGGCTGATCACCACTACAAGGATGCCTAAGTGGCAACAAAAATAATATAAACACACATATGAAAAACATATACATACGTATTGTTTTTCCATACAGACAAGCAGTTATTTTTAACCCCTTAACGACCCTTGACGGTCATAGTACGTCATGGGTAAATCTGAGTTAACAACCCATGACCTACTATGACCGTCATGGAATTCCGGGCTCCCCCCGCGGCTGCACGCCATTCGGGGAGTCCAGAACTGGAAAAAAAAAAAAAAAAAATGCTCCATGGTACTTAAAGGGATAGTAATGTTTCAAAATAAAAACAGCTCTAATTAATCATCATAGTATTTGGACTTTGGAGAGTGTTATTTCAGTTCTATCAGAGTTGTAGTTCAGGAGTAATTCAATGATAAAGTATCCCCCTCCCGCCCCTTTTACTGATGTAACACTGCTCAGCCAGATCAGAAGGGAGGTGCCCAGGTAGATTGCACAGAGGGACAATCTTCAATTAAGATAAGGGAAAAACCTGAAAAACTTGTCAAGGGGGGCAGGGCTTTCATTGTTTTCATATAAAGAAGATTGTCCCCTGCTGTTATCTGTCTGGTCTTACAACCAAATTCACATCTGAGAAGAGATGGCTTACTCTAGGTAAAAGGGGTGGGGAGGGGAAACTTTGCTTGTGAATATCTCTCAAACCATAAAGGTCTGAGAGATAAGACTTATATCGTTCTTCGTGTTTTTTTAATGCCTACAAAATAAAATAAAGTTAAAATAAAGTATTACTATCCCTTTAAGTGACCGCCGCGTGCGTGGCCGGTCCTTAAGGGGTTAAAAATTTTATACTGAGAGAGAGCAGAGAGAGATAAAAAATGAGAAGGGAGACAGCCAGTCAGACAATGTATACAAATACAGATTAAACAGACAGGGAGACTGATAGACAAACATGCAGACAGAGACAGGTATACGGTTATAGATTAGACAAATACAATAAAATGAAAACATTGGCCTTTTTGATATGCATTTGTTGAAGCACATTTACTCTCTAATTCTTTTATCACACCCATACAAGTTATATACCATTTTTAAGTATATATAGGGCTTTCTTTGAAGCCATACTTTTTAGGCATAACCCGTTATTTAGTTCAATAATATAAAAAGTGGAACAAACTGTAAAAGCGCCAAATTCTTTGCTGTTTTTTCCTGTATTGATTTGTAAACCCCCCCCCCCCAAAAAAAATGCATCTTTTTAACAGGTACTGGATAAAAATATTACTGTTTGTCCATACCTCCCAAGTGTCAAGTTTTAGGGGGGTACTGCCACTCTAAGAGGAAAATCCGTATGACCCCATTTCCTAACATGATGTCCCTGTGTTTAGGAGATCAGACTGTGTGGTATGTATAGAAGTGTATCACCCTGGTGTCCTTGTGTTTAGGAGATCAGACTGTGTGGTATGTATAGAAGTGTATCACCCTGGTGTCCCTGTGTTTAGGAGATCAGACTGTGTGGTGTGTATATAAGTGTATCACCCTGGTGTCCCTGTGTTTAGGAGATCAGACTGTGTGGTGTGTATATATGTGTATCACCCTGGTGTCCCTGTGTTTAGGAGATCAGACTGTGTGGTGTGTATAGAAGTGTATCACCCTGGTGTCCTTGTGTTTAGGAGATCAGACTGTGTGGTATGTATAGAAGTATCACCCTGGTGTCCCTGTGTTTAGGAGATCAGACTGTGTGGTGTGTATATAAGTGTATCACCCTGGTGTCCTTGTGTTTAGGAGATCAGACTGTGTGTTGTTTATATGAATGTATCACATTGCTCCACAGCAATACAACTCACATTAATGGATGTTTAATTTTCAGTATATGTGTTTAAAATTTAGTCTGTGTAAATAAAATACGTTGGTCACTCTAAATCCTTTTTAAGTTACAATTAGAGGTGTCAATAGGTCATGAAATATACTATTTTTTTTGCCCCACCCACCAGTCCTACCCCCAGAAAAACAAATGTACCCCTCCTCTTTGGCCAACTGCAGAGCTGGGAGGTATGTTCTCTGTCTCTCTCTGCATCACGATCACAGTGAGGAGAAGAGGGGCAGAGACCAGTGACAAAGGCAATGTTAATACACATTGTCATGTAGCTCCACTGCACATGCAGTCACATGTGCTGATCCACCAGGGAACAGATGGAAATTATTTCTCTGGACCTGGTGCAATCAGTTACAGCCTCCTCACCATGATCACATGGCACACTGCAATCATTAACATGATGTGCCAGGACCGTCATCAGTCCTCAAGGGACTTAATTTATTGACAGCCCGGCATGTCATTCACTGTTAAGTGGTTAAATAATGCAAAGCATAGAATAGGTGCTACCATGCTACAAAAGTTTTAACAGCAGCAAGAAGAAAAAATTCAAGGAACTCACCACCATAGCATACGATCTGGGTGCTCAATCCATACAGGTTCCCCAGTCCTGAGCAGCATACACAATAAAGGATTGATGGCACTCCAAATTAACAGTACACTGAAAAAGTTCAGTTGAATGAAATCATAGCTTTATTTAAGCTCTTTAAAATAGTGTATGGCAAATAACCAACAGATGTGGGACACACGACAAACACATCTAAACAAGACCTCCAAACAGGTCTAACGCATTTCATGCTTTATCAGCACTTAATCATAGACAACATATGATTAAGTGCTGGTAAATTGTGAAACGCATTAGACCTGGTTGAAGGTCTTGTCTAGATGTGTGTTCTGAGTGTCCTACCTCTGTTGCTTATTTGCTTCCACTATTTTAAAGGAATAGTAATGTTTCATAATAAAAGCAGCTCTAATTAATCATCATAGTATTTGGACTTTGGAGAGTGTTATTTCAATTCGGTCAGAGTTGTATTTCACGAGTAATTCAATTACAAAATATCACCCTCCCGCCCCTTTTACTGATGTAACACTGCTCAGCCAGAGCAGAAGGGAGGTGCCCAGGTAGATTGCAGAGAGGGAAATCTTCATTTAAGATAAGGGAAAAACCTGAAAAGCTTGTCAAGGGGGGCAGGGCTTTCATTGTTCTCATAGGAAGAAGATTGTCCCCTGCTGTTATCTGTCTGATCTATGGACTGGATTCCACACCTGAGAAGAGATGGATTACACTAGGTAAAAGGGGCGGGGAGGGGAAACTTTGCTTGTGAATATCTCTCAAACCATAAAGGTTTGAGAAATAAGACTTATATCGTTCTTCATGTTTTTTTAATGCCTACAAAATAAAATAAAGATAAAATGAAGTATTACTATCCCTTTAAAGAGCTTAAATAAAGCTATGGTTTTATTCAGCTAAAGTCTTTCAGTGTTTAATTCGGAGTGCCATCAATCCTTCTTTGTGGTTAAAGAATGCAACATTTCCTTCAGGCAGATGTACTACTAATAAATATTCTTTGTTAAACCAACTGTACCATAGAGGACAAATAAATTCCCATTGATTTGAACTGGTCTTTTAACCCCTAGAATGTCAGAAAGGTCTCCAATATATTGCTCTACTTTTATCTTTTACTATGGCCTTGTGATTTCCAGAGTGTTGTCAGAGAGATTGCTCTACAATGAACTATTTATAGCGTTGGCTGTGCCTGAGTTTGGTAAACTGATTCACACTACTGATACTTCTCCTTCTGTAGAATTCTAATTGAAATGCAGAGTCAGCATGCAGTACAAACGGAAGTACTGAGGAACTTTTTAAGTTTATTGGTTTTTTGGAAACAGCATCTGAATCATTGTATCATTGTACAGAGACAAGCCTGGTCTAAGCACTGTCAGTATCCAGCAGTAGCACAACAAGAACTGCTCTAAAATGGTGATTCAGATATTAACAGATTTGCATAAAAGGTATGTAAATTAATTACTATTAGAAATGCCATAGTTTTCACAGATTTCAGTACAGTTGAAGGGGATAGGGAAAAAAATGTTTTTTCCTTTAGCACCAACTTCTGGTAACATTTGTGCACATCAGGCTAGGGGAAGAAATGCAGGTGACCCCTCCTTTGATACAATAGCATATCTACTTTCCGGAACTATATAGTTCTAAATAGTTATTCGGCGATTTTAGTTTTTTGTTGTTTATTTTTTACCATGTAACCACTAGAATGTGCACATTAGTTCATAAAGCTAAAAATACCATTTTGTGCTCCAGGTAATTAGGGTTCTGTGCAGACTATGAATGTAGGTAAAACTATACATGTTTGGTATTTTTGTACTTGGGGGACTCAGTGCTTTTGAAAAAATTGAAACTTTCACAATCAGGATAAATGTTTTTTGATATATAGTATGTGATGTTTGCAAAATAATTAATTTATAACTTTTTTGTAATTATGACATCATAGCTTTTTGCACAATGCAAAATTTACTTCATGTGAGGCACCATGCAAAAGCTCAGTTTGTTCTAAAATATATTATATATGGCTTTTGATATGTTATTAGAAAGTTACCTGCAGGAATCATTCCTCAATAGATAAATAGCAAAAATGCTGAAAATGTGTCTGGCATACAGATTACAGGAAATGGCCCAAGCCCCTGGCACTCAAAGGGTTAAGCCAAATTTCGACATGCAAATGAACCACTAGAGAAGGCACTAAAACCTCATAAATATGTCCAAGTCATGGAGACGGCATGGCAATGTAGGTATATTTGGGGTATATTCTATGGTATAATATGAAGGAGATAGCTATTGCATACCATGTGATGAATTCAGGTCCAACTGACTACAATATTACCAGACTTGACCCTTATCAAACCTTAGTTACTCTCTCCTCCAGATCTATACTGAAGGATCCGCAGCGGTATTTACCTGTAGCATTGCTCAAAACAAATCCAAAGTATGATTATTGCATATTTATTTTAGTTTTTATAAATCCTTTTCTGGAAATCCTGCTTTTGGTCCTGGGGGGATCAGTTCTCTGTTCAAAAAAAAAACACAAGAGGAACTTGAGGTTGATCAATACACAAATGCAGCTAGAAGAATGTTCACAATGGGGCATCTGTATTAAGCAAGTGGATCAGTTCATTGGAGTGAACAAGTAATAAATACCAATTGATATGTTAGATTTTTACTCCCACGTATGCTGGAGGTCTCCAACACATTGCTTCTCTAAGCACTGGAAACCTCCCTGGCATTCAGTGAGAGAAAGTGCACCATTTAAAACAAAGGAAATTTGTGGATTTTGTATATGGGTTATCCCATCTATCTATCTATCTATCTATCTATCTATCTATCTATCTATCTATCAATATGTTCATTGTCTTTAGGAAATTATAAAATGCTTGTCAGAGAGTCTCCCTCCATCACTGAGTAAAGTTGACAAAGATCCAGCTCTCAGGACAAAGTAAATTAAGATTAATAAATGCCTAAAGCAGGAGAGATTAGGCTCATTAAACAACACATATTAAAGGGATAGTAATACTTTGTTTTATCTTTAAAGTTTCCCATCCCGCTCCTTTTTCCTACTGTAAGCCATCTCTTCTCAGATGTGAAACTGGTTGTAAGACCAGACAGATAACAGTAGCAGAGGCGTAGCGGAGGCCCCCGCAGCCCCCGCGGTGCAGGGGGGCCCCGCCGGTTTTGGGGGCCCCCAGAATGTTGCCCTAATTATATACTATTCTGGGCCCCGCCAGACTTTGGGCCCCCAATAAATGATGTTGAAGGAGCCAGGAGGCCCTAAATTTACCCCATGATAATAGCAAGGCAGCAAGCAGAGTAAGAGAGCCGGGCCGGCTTCAGCTTGTTTCCTCCTTCCGACTGCCAGCTCTGTACAACATCCAGCTGCAGAGCTCACATCAGTCACCTGATGTCTGCTCTGCACATAACGAATCAGCGTTGGAATCCTGGAGGTTCGGGTGCGGGGTGACATCACGCAAAGCCAAGCAGCCGCATGGGCTGCTTAAAATCTGCAGGTACCACACACTTACATTTGTTGTGGTTGTGACCAGCGCTCAGAGGCAGCTGGCCTGGGGGGCAATTGCCTCTGAGGCCACTGGGACAATCATTCCGATGGGCCGGTGCCCTTATCATTTAATTAACTACTTAGGACCAGCAACTCTGGTCCTCAAGCTGTGGAATAGTGGTGGTGGGGGAATCCAAAAAGCCCCCTGGCCCTTTACAATAATTGTCTGTAGTGAGTGGATAACCGGAGAGCACCTCCCTTTGAGATTATACAGTGGTGCAGTTTCATTGGCTTCCTCTTTACAAGATACTTCCCGGTTGTAACTAACCAGGAAGTATCTTGTAATGAGGGAACCCGCGGAGCTGCTCCACTGCAGAATCTCAATGGGAGGTTATCCCAGCAGAGGTGCTCTCCGGTTATCCACTCACTACTGAAAATAAGAGGTAAGGGGGAGCTGAATTGGACAGCATATGTGAGATCAATTGAATTTTAAAAAATGTGTTCTATATAGTGCAGAATCTTGACTCACTCACTTCATGTCTGATGTTTGTTGCACTCCTGTCAAGCACTCCTATGCCAGGGAGATTTCTGCTGGTGTCTTCAAATACATGGCTCAATTAATATGAATACATATAAGAAGCTAGGCTCAGGAAGAGCCAAAATATTTATGAATAAAGCTGGCTAGAGAACAGAGAAGAGTGCAGTTCACCAACTCTGTTCATAAGAACACACACACACTGCTTGCCTCATTTGGAGCCAAGCCATGTGTATCCAAAGAAGCTGGTTATGAATGTGGGAGGTCTATTACAGAACCCACTAATATAGATGTACATGATAGGAGTTCCCTAAATCTCAGCAGTGATGTTTGGTGACCCACTGAGATTCATTACACAGGGTACAGAGATCTGAGCTCCCTGTATGCAATAGACTGGAGGGAGAGGGTGTCCTAAACTTCCTCTCTCCAGTCCTTTTTGAAGCAGGGAAAGTAATACAATGCAGCTCTATCCTTGCTTTTACAGTCAAGGGTCAGTTTTTTCCAGTACAGAGAAGATCTGGGGAGAGATGCACTTAGGTGCAATAAAGAGGAGATGCCCCTCTAAGTCCCATGATTTTCTAAAGTATCTATGCACTAAAATGTCTCCAGCTTGAGAGAGATCATAGTGCACAAGCTCCATAGAATAGCACAGCCACTGTAGAGTTTCAGACTCCAGAAGTTATCATCTCTTTATCCCCTGTTTATCATAGTTTAATGCAACTCACCCTCCCCCCCCACCCGGTGTTGTCAATACCTTCAGTAAAAAAGTAAAATATAAAGTAGCTAACAATATAGTTTATTTATTCTGCTCTGAGTTATTCTGCACCCTATTGAGACAAAATATACAGAATACAGAGAGCTGAGTCATCTCTATGCTCTATGAAATAGACTGGAGGGAGTGAACATTGTGTTGGCCAAAATAATATCATCCAGAAGAAAAGGGCAGCACCAGTGGACTTGTTATTTAGGTAAAAATTGTTTTATTAACCTTTTGAGTGCCAGAGGGGTACTCAACGCATTGCAATGCATTGCGTACCCCTCTGGCACCCAAAGGGTTAAGGTCACTGTTTTGGTCCACAAGGACCTTTATCAAGACAAATGTAAATATACAAACATTCCTTATTATAGCCTGGAGCCCCATCTCTGGGCACCAAAGGACATGCTATTACACACAATGGCCTTCCTCTTTATGGCCTGAATACCCTGTCACTTGTGGGAGATGTCATTCCCTGCAGTTGGCCCTGACTGCATGAAACTGAAGTCATCATGTGCTTTAATAAACCATTTTTGCAAAATTAACAAGTCCCACAGGTGCTGCCCTTTTCTTCTGGATGATATATATAGATAGAGAGAATACATACAATACACTGGAAACAGATATAAAAAAAAAAAAGTTATTCTTAACGCTCACAATTAAAATAACAAAAACTAGAATAATGTGCCTACCTGGGTCCAGGGGAATTCTTTCCCCTTCTGTATTCTCTGTTGCATGCTGAAGTGCTTGTTGCAAATTCTGGTATTTACTAATAGGCTGAGCTGTTTACAACTGTCACTTGCCCTAGGCCTGGAGGACACTCTCCCCCCAAAGTTATGTGACAGGGCACCTCAAGTCCCAATCAAGTGAGGGAAGCTGCTGACCATAAGGGGTAGGACTGGAAGATCCAATGTGTTAATTATTTTTTCCCCATCAACAGGGGTAGGCACACAATGAGCAGTGGAACCAGGCTAGGATGTCAGTGTATATGTAGCTTTGTGACTGACAGGGGAAGTGGAACCAGATATGGAGTCAGACAGTGCATGGGTGGGATCTGTGACTACCAGGGGGCAGTGGATCCAGGCTAGAAGGGTCAGTGTGTGGGGATTTGTTACTACCTTTTGTCTGAGGAACAAGGCCGGGGTCAGTGTATGTGTAGTACTGTGACTACCACAATTGAATAATAATTGATAATAAATAATAATAATTGAAAGTTGTAAGCTCTGTGATATAACTGGTGTAGCTCCATTTCAATTGTAACCTCTGTGATATCACTAGTGTATCTATATTTCAATTTTGAATTCTGTGATATATCTAATGTAGCTCAGTTTCAGTAGTGCACCTCAATATCAATTGTAAGCTCTCTGGTATCACTACTGTAACACCATTTCAATTGAAAGCTGTTTATCACTAGTGGCACACCCTTTGAATTGTAAGCTCTGTGCTATCACTATTTCAATTACAATCCCTGTAGTATCACTGCCATAGCTCCATTTCAGTTGTATGCTCTGTGGCATCACTTGTCTTATTTCATAGCATTAATACCAATTATAAAATTAGCAAAAATTGGTGGGCTGGGACCGTGGGCTGAAACAATGCAAAAAGTGGGCCACTTGATTGTATTTGCCCCCAGTCCTCCCCTGCCAGTGCTCTTTCTTTCTTCCTGTTGTTACTGCCTGCAGCCTGCCTGCTAGCCTGCCTTACTCCGAAGAGTTAATAAAAGATGTGCAAAAAAATCCCAATAACATTTTTCAGGAAAAGAAAAAATAAATAAATAAAAAGAAACCCACTAGATTTAACTCTTTGTGTGCCAGAGAGGTATCCCTAAGTTGGAACCAGTATTGATAAAATGACCATGTAAAGCTCATGTTTTTGTTGGTAAAAAGGGAAAAAAACATTGTGGCCAGGGTTGGACAATCATAAGAATCTCATTTGTGCACTAAGATATACACCAATATACAGTATATTGTTGTTTATGTTAACACAGAAATGTTGTTTTTATGCTTGCCCACCCCAGGCTATGCCAGTGCTTTGTTTTAAACATATCTATATACTAAGACATAGATAAATACATGCAGTGAGTGTACACGTCTGGTGTATATGTTAGTGGATATGGTTAAGAAAGGTGTGCAATAAAAAAAGCCACATTTCTGTATTAACATATGCACAGCTATACACTGTAAATTGGTTTATTATAAATTAGAACGGACATGAAATTCGTATGACTGCCCACCCCTGTCAAAATCTTTTTTTGTAAACATAATTAACATAGTACACAAATACACCACACTGTATAATGTAGAATATATTAATATAGAACAGTGTTTTTTTTATGATTGCCCACATGTGCTGCTCAATACCTTTTTAACACATATCTACTTATAGTAGACTAGCAACGTGTGACGGCGTTGCCCGTCATGTTATGACCACTGGGCGCACGTGTGTGAAATGCAGACACACTGATAAACACAGACATATGCAACGTACAGGCAGACACATACCATACATCCCAAGTGTCCCTCTTTAGGAGGGACAGTCCCTCTTTGAGGGCCAAATCCCTCTGTCCCTCTTTCCCACCCTGTTGTCCCTCTTTTTAGGAGGTCAGACTGTGTGCAGGGCCGGCTCCACCTATAGGCGAGGTAGGCACCAGCCTAGGGCGCACACGTACTGGGGGCGCGGGCATGCAGTGAAGAAGAGCTGCACCTGCACACACCACGCCGGGAACCACAACACAGTCAGGTCTGTGTTGCTACAGCGCTCCCTTATTGGGTTGGATCTTTAGTAATGCAGAGCGTGCTTGGATTCATGCCGCGCTCTGCATTACTGAAGAGAAGACTGCGCGGGAGCTACAGGTATGTGATGGGGGGCAAGTTGGAGCTGAGGGGGCATAGTGGAGCTGAGGGGGCAAGTTGGAGCGGATGTGGGGCAAAGTGGAGATGATGGGGGCAAGTTGGAGCTGGTGGGGGCAAGTTGGAGCGGATGAGGGTCAAAGTGGAGCTGAGGGGGGGCAAGTTGGAGCTGAGGGGGGGCAAAGTAGAGCTGAGGGGGGCAAAGTGGAGCTGGTGGGGCAAGTTGGAGCGGATGGGGGGGCAAGTTGGAGCGGATGGTGGCAAGTTGGAGCTGCTGGGGGGCATAGTGGAGCTGATAGGGGAAAGTTGGAGCTAAGAGGGCATAGTGGAGCTGGTGGGGGCAAGCGGGAGCGGATGGGGGGCAAGGTGGAGCTGATGGGGGTAAGTTGGAGAGGATGGGGGTCAAAGTGGAGCTGATGGGGGCAAGTTGGAGCTGAGGGGGCAAGTTGGAGCTGAGGGGGCAAAGTGAAGCTGAAGAGGGGGCAAAGTGAAACTGGTGGGGGCATGTTAGAGCAGATGGGGGGGCAAAGTGGAGCTGATGGGGGCAAGTTGGAGCGGATGGGGGGCAAGGTGGAGCTGATGGTGGCAAGTTGGAGCTGATGGGGGCATAGTGGAGCTGATGGGGGCATAGTGGAGCTGGTGGGGGCAAGTTGGAGCGGATGGGGGGCAAGGTGGAGCTGATGGGGGTAAGTTGGAGAGGATTGGGGTCAAAGTGGAGCTGAGGGGGCAAGTTGGAGCTGAGGGGGCAAAATGGAGCTGGTGGGGGCACGTTAGAGCAGATGGGGGGCAAAGTGGAGCTGATGGGGGCAAGTTGGAGCGGATGGGGGGCAAGGTGGAGCTGATGGTGGCAAGTTGGAGGTGATGGGGGGCATAGTGGAGCTGATCGGGCGCAAGTTGGAGCTGAGGCGGCAAGTTGGAGTTGATGGGGGACAAAGTGGAACTGATAGGGGCAAAGTGGAGCTGGTGGTCCAAAGTGAAGCTGATAAGGGGCAAGTTGGAGCTGGTGGGGGGCATCTCTTACAGGCATCTCCAGACCAGGGGCAGACTGGCTCAGGGGGCAGAGAGAGGACAATCATGAAAAGAGGTTGAGTATAAGTAGGCAGGGTATAAAGGGGTGGGACACAAGGGGCGGAGCGAAATGGGCGGCAAAATTAGGTTTTGCCTAGGGTGGCAACAATCCTTGCACCAGCCCTGACTGTGTGGTGTGTATTACTTTGCTCTACAGCAATAAAGCAATAAACTTCAGTATATGTGTTTAAACATTAGTCTGTGCAAATAAAATACTTTGGTCTTGCACAAAATCATTTATTCAGTTACATAAATAACCAGTAATAGGTCATGAAATAACCTAAAAATTATTACTAATGCCCTGGCCACCAGCCACGCCCCAACAATATCACCTAAAACTACAGTGTCCCTCTTTGGCCATGTGAAATGTTGGGAGGTATGCACATACACACAGTGAGCGGCAGAAACATGCAAAAGACACGCACACACACAGACACAATGGAGATGCACACATGGACACACATATGTAACAGAGATGTACACAAACACACAGGCAACATATATGAGCAGAAACACATGCGCTCATGAGTTGTGCACCCCTCTGGCACTCAAATGGTTACGGTATAGAGAGGCATGTGAGAGTTAAATAGCAGTGGGAAGTGTATTCATACCTGTGAACATTGACTTGTGTAGTCCCTAGAGGGGACTGATGTGGTGCTGATGTGGAGAGACAAATGGGGCAATCTGGGTTAAAAGTGGGTGGGGCTTAATTGTGAGTAGGGGCGGGGCTTAACATAAATGATGAAAAGTGTTAGTAATAGGCTGGGGAAGGAGGAGAAGTGGGAGGGAAATGCAAGTTTACAGTGTGAGGGGTTTGAACACACTCCCTGAGGGGTAAAACTTGATACAGAACCCTGTGGCAGTCAGTGGGTTAAGTGTGTACCTGATGGCTGTCTGTCCTGTGTCTTGCATGGCAAATGATGACAGTGAAGAAATAATGCAGTAAAGAGGACCTACTTTAACCCTTTGAGTGCCATTTTGTTCCTCAGTGGCTGTAGTACATGCCCTGCTGAGGCCACTGGGAGTCAGGGTGAGTGACTGTGTGTCATCCATATTTCTTTCTGGCGTTGTGTGTGTGTATGGGTGTTTGGTGCTGTGTGAGTGTGGCATGTGTGTGTAACACCTGGGAACGTTAACTTGTGGAGTCCCTCATGTGGTGCTGATGTGGAGAGAGCAATGGGGCAATTTGGGTTAAAGGGGGCGGGGCTTAATCGCGAGTGGGGGCGGGGCTTAACATAAATATGGAAAAGTGTTAGTAATAGGCTGGGGAAGGAGGAGAAGTGGGAGGGAAATGCAAGTTTACAGTGTGAGGGGTTTGAACACACTCCCTGAGGGGTAAAAGTTGATACAGAACCCTGTGGCAGTCAGTGGGTTAAGCATACCTACCAAGTGTCCCTCTTTAGGAGGGACAGTCCCTCTTTTAGACCCAAATCCCTCTGTCCCTCTTTCCCACCCTGATGTCCCTCTTTTTAGGAAATCAGACTGAGTGGTGTGTAGATAAGTGTATCATATTGTTCTACAGCAATATAACTTGCATTATTGTTTGTTTAAATGTCAGAATATGTGTTTATAAATTAGTCTGTGTAAATAAAATACTTTGGTCTTGTTATAAGTCATTTATTAGGTTACACAAAGAGGTGTCAATAGGTCATGAAATAGCCTAAAAATCCCCGGTAATGCCCCACCCACCAGCCACGCCCCCTACAACACCCCCGAAAACACAAGTGTCCCTCTTTGGCAATTTGAAATGTTGGGAGGTATGGGTTAAGTGTGTACCTGATTGCTGTCTGTCCTGTGTCTTGCATGGGAAATGATGACAGTGAAGAAATAATTGAGCAATGAGGGCCTACCTTCACCCTTTGAGTGCCATTTTGTTCCCCTGCTGCTGCACTACAGGTCCTGCTGAGGCCACTGGGAGTCAGGGTGAGTGAGTGTGTGTGTGTGTGTGTCAGCCATATTTATTTCTGGCTTTGTGTGTGTATGTGGTGCTGTGTGTGTGAGTGGGGGCATGTGTGTTTGGTGCTGTGGGAGTGGGGCATGTGTGTGTGTGGTGCTGTGTGAGTGGGGCATGTGTGTGTTTGTCTGTGGTGTAGGAGCAAGTGGCGGCCATATTGTTTTTTTCTGACTTTGATAGTGGTGGGCGGGCTGCATAGTGGGGGCGGGCCAACTCCCTGCATCATTGAATCACCCAATAGGAGTAGTAACTCCTGCTCTATGCCTCCCCTGGGTGTGTTTTGGCAGGCACAAAGTCTTCTTTTATATATATATAGATATGTGTTAAAGTATTGGCCAGCAGGGATGGGCAATCATAAAAAACACAGTTCTCTATTAATACATTCAACAACAATATGCAGTGTATTTGTGCACTATATGTTAACAGTTATGTTTACAAAAATTGTTTTGCCAGGGGTAGGCATAAGAATCACATGTCCGTTCTGATTTATAATACATTGATATATAATATATAGCTGTATATATGTTAATACAGAAGTGTGGTTTTTAGGATCCCCATCCTTGGCAAATACTTTTTCTTATTAACCATATCCACACTTGTGTACAATCACTGTAAATATTTATCTATGTTTTAGTAGATAGATATGTTTAAAACAAAGTACTGGCATGGCCTGGGGTGGGAAATCATAAAAATGTGTATGTATACGTATAAGGATGTAAAAGTGTATCTGACCTCATGTTCATGTTCTGATGTTCTTTTATCAGTCCAGTCAGGAAGGTGCTAATGTGTAAAATAACATTTTCTGTATTAACTCTTTGGAGCTTTGGGGACTTCTATAGCACCAAACAGTTAAAAAAAAATGTTTTTTTTTTGTATTTTGTTTTTTTTTTAGTACCTGGAAATCCCTAGGCTGCTATGGTGCCAATACATTTATAACAAAGGAAAAGGGCAGGGTATGAGGGGACAATGGCTGCTGCTCCCTCAGTATATGTGTAAGACTTTATTTTAGGCCTCAGAAAACTGAACTAGTGTTTCTGAGTTTGGCATGGAGCTCAGTAATATGAAAGCCTTTCTGAGCCAGTGGGCTGAGCAACGCATTGCTGTCCAGTGCATTGCTTGCCCCTCTGGCACACAAAGGAATTAACTCTTTGAGTTCCAGCGGGTTAGCTAACATATTGCTAAGGGTATCTGACCCCATGTTCATGTTCTGATGCTGCTGTTCTTTTATTTCCTTGAGTGCAGCAAATGCCTTCAACTTATCCTAAATGCCAGTCTACAGTCAGGAAGGTCATAAATTGTAAAATTACACTTTTCTGTATGAACTCCTTGGAGCTTTGAGACTTCCCTAGCACCCAAGGGTTAATACAGAAAAAAGTGGAATACATATTTTTGTATTTGGTTAACCCCTTAGTCTGCTATGATAAGGTGACCAGACTGAAATGAAATGAAATCAGTGGACACTTTTTTTCTCCACACTCTGTCCTCCCTTACGCCCTGTACACACACACACTGCCTACACACTGTCCACCATTGCGCCCTGTCCACACACACTGCTCATACTCTGTCCATCCTCGCACCCTGTCCACACACATTGCCCACACACGGTCCACCATCGCACCCTGTCCACACACACTGCCCACACTCTGTCCACCGTCACACTCTGTTCACACCCTGCCCCCTCCACACAGTGTCTACCCTGCCCCCCTCCACACAATGTCCACCCTGCCCACCTCAACACTGCTCACACTGCCCACATCCACGCTGCTCACACTGCCCACCTTTACACTGCTCACGCTGCCCACCTCCACATGCCCATATTGCCCATGTCCACATTGCCCACACTGTCCACCTCCATACTTCCCACATTGTCCACCTCCACAGTGCCCCCTTCACACACTGTCCACATTGTCCACCAACACACTACCCACCCCCACACCCTGTCCACCTCCACACTGCCCACATTGTCCACCTCCACACACTGTCCACCCCCATAGTGCCCACACTGTCCAACTTCACATTGTTCACCTCCACACTGTCCATCTCAACACTGCCCACATCTACCCTGTCTACCCCCACATTGTCCTACCTTTTGCGTAATTTTGTGGTGGCCGAGTGATGGCCGTAAATTGCTGTGCTCTGGAGTCTGGCTGGCTCTGCACGCACGATGAACATATTTATTGGTGCCCCCCCATGATGACATGGCACTCTAGGGATTAAATGTATCTGAACCCATGTTCATGTTCTGATGCTGTTTGTTTGTTTTTTATCTCTTTGAGAGCTGCAAATGCCTTTATCTGTCCTGTCTGATACTCCAATCTATTTATTTATTGTGATGGGTGGGGAAACGTTATTGGGGTGGGGCTTAATTTTGGGGTGGGGCTTAATTGAGGTGGGGCACGGGGGCCCCTAATTAGAGTTTGCAGGGGGGCCCCTGCATTTTGTGTTATGCTTCTGAACAGTAGGGGACAATCTTCTTTGTATGAAAACAATGAAAGCCCTTCCCCCCCTTGACAAATTTTTCAGCTTTTTCCCTTATCGTAATTGAAGATTGTCCCTCTCTGCAATCTACCTGGGCACCTCCCTTCTGACCTGGCTGAACATGGAGGGGAAACTTTGCTTGTGAATATCTCTTAAACCATAAAGGTTTGAGAGATGAGACTTATATCATTCTTCATGTTTTTTTAATGCCTACAAAATAAAATAAAGATAAAACTTAGTATTACTATCCCTTTAAGAATAGGACTTGCCTATAATGGGGTAAATACTTTTTTTTTTGCTTTTAGCTTTTTTTGTTCAAAATTTGTTGCACTCCAGCAATTTGGATGTGCTTAGCAAAACCTGAGAGAGAGAGAAAAAGGGAGATAGAAGCTACATTTTTACACAAAACAGATAAAATAGGACTCTCTTGAGGCTTCCTGAACAGCCGCATATCTGTTTGTCAGAAACCACAACAGCTTCTCTCGCTCTCTCTTCCTCCTCCGGTATTAGGAGGTCTATCAGGCTCCACAACACCTAACTAGTGTCAACCACTTCTGCCAGGCCAATGACATGGGCAGTGAAAGATGAAATGCTGGTGGTGCTTGGGTGCTGTTATTTTTAAATAGGACTGCAGACTGTAAGCTGAATCCCTCCATCTGTTGTGAATGGCCGGAGATTATGGGGATTGTAGTCCACAACAAGTAAAATGTCTCCGATTGCCCAAGCATGGGTTAACCCTTTGAGTGCCAGATAGGTATCCAATGAAATGCGGTGGATACCTCTCTGGCACAAATGAGTCAGGCTCAGTGCTATGCTCTGATCCGTTCTGGAGGAAGACTACAACTACTCAGAGGCCGGCAAGGAGTGTATTACGGCGCGCGTCGCATGTGTGTGCATATTATGAAGTGTGACATGCATGCTCAGTCTGATATTTGGCTGATCACCACTACAAGGATGCCTAAGTGGCAACAAAAATAATATAAACACACATATGAAAAATATATACATACGTATTGTTTTTCCATACAGACAAGCAGTTATTTTTAACCCCTTAACGACCCTTGACGGTCATAGTACGTCATGGGTAAATCTGAGTTAACAACCCATGACCTACTATGACCGTCATGGAATTCCGGGCTCCCCCCGCGGCTGCACGCCATTCGGGGAGTCCGGAACTGGAAATTTAAAAAAAAAAAAAAAAATGCTCCGTGGTCCTTAAAGGGATAGTAATGTTTCAAAATAAAAACAGCTCTAATTAATCATCATAGTATTTGGACTTTGGAGAGTGTTATTTCAGTTCTGTCAGAGTTGTAGTTCAGGAGTAATTCAATGATAAAGTATCCCCCTCCCGCCCCTTTTACTGATGTAACACTGCTCAGCCAGAGCAGAAGGGAGGTGCCCAGGTAGATTGCACAGAGGGACAATCTTCAATTAAGATAAGGGAAAAACCTGAAAAACTTGTCAAGGGGGGCAGGGCTTTCATTGTTTTCATATAAAGAAGATTGTCCCCTTCTGTTATCTGTCTGGTCTTACAACCAAATTCACATCTGAGAAGAGATTGCTTACACTAGGTAAAAGGGGTGGGGAAGGGAAACTTTGCTTGTGAATATCTCTCAAACCATAAAGGTCTGAGAGATAAGACTTATATCGTTCTTCGTGTTTTTTTTAATGCCTACAAAATAAAATAAAGTTAAAACAAAGTATTACTATCCCTTTAAGTGACCGCCGCGTGCGCGGCCGGTCATTAAAGGGTTAAAAATTTTATACTGAGAGAGAGCAGAGAGAGATAAAAAATGAGAAGGGAGACAGCCAGTCAGACAATGTATACAAATACAGATTAGACAGACAGGGAGACTGATAGACAAACATACAGACAGAGACAGGTATACGGTTATAGATTAAACAAATACAATAAAATGAAAACATTGGCCTTTTTAATATGCATTTGTTGAAGCACATTTACCCTCTAATTCTTTTATCACACCCATACATGTTATATACCATTTTTAAGTATATGTAGGGCTTTCTTTGAAGCCATACTTTTTAGGCATAACCCGTTATTTAGTTCAATAATATAAAAAAGTGGAACAAACTGAAAAAAAGTCAAAGTCTTTGTTGATTTTTTCCTGTATTGATTTGTACCCCCCCAAAAAAAATGCATCTTTCTAACAGGTACTGGATAAAAATATTACTGTTTGTCCATACCTCCCAAGTGTCAAGTTTTAGGGGGGTACTGCCACTCTAAGAGGAAAATCCGTATGACCCCATTTCCTAACATGATGTCCCTGTGTTTAGGAGATCAGACTGTGTGGTGTTTATATGAATGTATCACATTGCGCCACAGCAATACTACTCACATTAATGCATGTTTAATTTTCAGTATATGTGTTTAAAATTTAGTCTGTGTAAATAAAAAACGTTGGTCGCTCTAAATCCTGTTTAAGTTACAGTTAGAGGTGTCAATAGGTCATGAAATATACTTTTTTTTTTTGCCCCACCCACCAGTCCTACCCCCAGAAAAACAAAAGTACCCCTCCTCTTTGGCCAACTGCAGAGCTGGGAGGTATGTTCTCTGTCTCTCTCTGCATCACGATCACAGTGAGGAGAAGAGGGGCAGAGACCAGTGACAAAGGCAATGTTAACATACATTGTCATGTAGCTTCTTTGCACATGCAATCACATGTGCTAATCCACCAGGGAACAGATGGAAATGATTTCTCTGGACCTGGTGCAATCAGTTACAGCCTCCCCACCATGATCACATGGCACACTGAGATCATTAACATGATGTGCCAGGACCGTCATCAGTCCTCAAGGGACTGAATTTATTGACAGCCTGGCATGTCATTCACTGTTAAGTGGTTAAATAATGCAAAGCATAGAATAGGTGTTACCATGCTACAAAAGTTTTAACAGCAGCAAGATAAAAACTACAAGGAACTCACCACCATAGAATACGATCTGGGTGCTCAATCCATACAGGTTCCCCAGTCCTGAGCGGCATACACAACAAAGGATTGATGGCACTTCAAATTAAACACAGAAAAAGTTGAATGAAATCATAGCTTTATTTAAGCTCTTTAAAATAGTGTATGGCAAATAACCAACAGATGTGGGACACACGGCAAACACATCTAAACAAGACCTCCAACCAGGTCTAATGCATTTCATGCTTTATCAGCTCTTAATCATAGACAAGTGCTGGTAAATTGTGAAACGCATTAGACCTGGTTGGAGGTCTTGTCTAGATGTGTGTTCTGAGTGTCCCACCTCTGTTGCTTATTTGCCTCCACTATTTTAAAGGGATAGTAATGTTTCATAATAAAAACAGCTCTAATTAATAGTGATGATCGAGCACCCCAATGCTCGGGTGTTCGGGTGCTCTGACTGAGCGCCCCCGGAGGCTCGAGTGCTCGGCCGAGCACCCGAGCCCCATTGAAGTCAATGGGAGGACTCGAGCATTACACCAGGCACCCCCTGCTCTGATGAGGGGAGGGTGCCTGGTCCATAGGAAAAGGGCAGAAAATGATGGAAACACCACAGAAATGGTTCAGGGACAGCATAGGGAGGATGTCTGGATGCATCTTGGACTCCAACATCGCTGCTGGGAACGATCTTTCGCCCGTAGTACGCCATTTTTACAGACTGACCGTAAAACACACAAAAAGGAAGATAAAAACGACTTTAGGCGAAAAATTGTTACCAAACAGTATTTGCTGTATATTTACTTGTATATCATCTGCAAATTCTGCAAAAAATTTCATCGATTTTTCGGAACTGGGGCCATGATTAAGAGGGAAACGTGCGCAGAGGCAAATTCTCCCAAAAATTTCCTCGATTTTTCTGAACTGGGGCCATGATTAAGAGGGAAACGTGCGCAGAGGCAAATTCTCCCAAAAATTTCCTCGATTTTTCTGAACTGGGGCCATGATTAAGAGGGAAACGTGCGCAGAGGCAAATTCTCCCAAAAATGTCCTCGATGTTTCTGAACTGGGGCC
Organism: Rhinophrynus dorsalis; assembly: GCA_037306005.1. NCBI lineage: Eukaryota > Metazoa > Chordata > Amphibia > Anura > Rhinophrynidae > Rhinophrynus > Rhinophrynus dorsalis. The sequence goes on from CM074727.1 coordinate 143,692,302, forward strand.
ATGATTAAGAGGGAAACGTGCGCTGAGCCGACCATCTAAAACATTGTGGGTGAGGGTCTGCTGCGGAGCTGACCATCCTAAACATTATATGCGAAGGCCCGCTAGTGAGCTGACGCTATAAAACATTATATGAGAGGGCCCGCTAGAGAGCTGACCCAATAAAACATTATATGAGAAGGCCCGCTGGTGAGCTGACCTATACAAAAATTGTCAAACAGCGCCCGCTGGTGAGCTGGCCCTATATAAAAATTATATCACAGGGCCCGCTGGTGAGCTGGCCCTATATAAAAATTATATCACTGGGCCCGCTGGTGAGCTGGCCCTATATAAAAATTATATCACAGGGTATATGGAAGAGAGTCAACCATATACCCGTTTTTTGGGTGGAAGGGGTGAATGGGAATACAGAGTATTCCCATCATTGTAAATAACATATATAAAGTGACTTTATGTTCCCCCGGGGCTTTCCTCCAGTGGAGTGGAGAAGTCAGGGGAAATCCAGGCCTTGTTCATTTTTATAGGTGTCAACCTATCAGCATTTTCGGTGGAAAGGCGGATACGCTTATCTGTTATGATGCCACCAGCAGCACTAAATACCCGCTCAGACAGAACGCTGGCGGCAGGGCAGGCCAGCACCTCCAAGGCGTAGAGTGCCAGTTCATACCACGTGTCCAGCTTGGACACCCATTAGTTGTAAGGCACAGAGGGATCATTGAGGACGCTGACACGGTCTGCTACGTACTCCTTCACCATCTTCCAAAACTTTTCCCTCCTTGTGACACTAGGCTGCGCATCAGGGTGAGGGTGCTGGCGGGGTGTCATGAAGGTGTCCCACGCCTTGGAGAGTGTTGCCCTGCCTTTGTCGGAACTGCTGTGTGCTCCCCTTTTCTCCCCTTCTCGGTTGGCCAAGGTAGCATGTACTCTGCCGCCAGCGTTGTCAGATGGAAAATTTTGGAGCAATTTTTCAACAAGAACCTTCTGGTATTGCACCATTTTGCTTGTCCTCTCCACCGGAGGAATGAGAGATGAGAAATTCTCTTTGTAGCGGGGGTCCAGAAGGGTGAACACCCAGTAATCCGTGTTGTCTAAAATGCGTGTAACGCCTGGGTCACGGGAAAGGCAGCCTAACATAAAGTCAGCCATGTGTGCCAGAGTACCAACAGGCAAGATTTCGCTGTCCTCAACAGGAGAATGACTCTCAATCTCCTCATCCTCTTCCTCCTCTTCTGCCCACCCACGCTGAAGAGATGGAACTAAGGTTCCATGGCTACCCTCTGTAGCGGAGGCAACCGTCTCTTCCTCCTCCTCCTCCTCCTCCTCCGCCTCCTCCAATTGTCGCTGAGAAGACAAAGTGAGGGTGCTCTGGCTATCACCTTGTGTAAGTTCTTCCTCCCGCATTTCCACCTCTTCCACATGCAAAGCGTTGGTTTTAATTGTGAGCAGCGAGCGTTTCAGTAGACACAGAAGTGGGATGGTTACACTGATAATAGCGTTATCGCCGCTCACCATCTGTGTCGATTCCTCAAAATTGCGTAAAACCTCACAGAGGTCTGACATCCATTCCCACTCCTCACTTCTGATTACAGGAAGTTGAACGGAGAGGCGACGACCGTGTAACAGCTGGTACTCCACTACTGCCCTCTGCTGCTCACAAAGCCGGGCCAACATGTGGAAGGTGGAGTTCCAGCGCGTGCTCACGTCACACAGCAGCCGGTGAGCTGGCAATTGTAAGCGCTGCTGCAGCTTCAACAGGCCGGCTGAAGCTGTAGATGACTTACGGAAATGTGCACACACGCGGCGCACCTTGGTCAAGAGATCATGCAAATTGGGCTAGGTTTTTAGAAATCGCTGAACCACTAAATTAAATACATGCGCTAGGCATGGTACGTGTGTGAGCTTGCCGAGCTCCAAAGCCGCCACCAAGTTACGCCCATTATCACACACAACCATGCCTGGTTGCAGGTTGAGTGGCGAGAGCCACTGCTCGGTCTGGTGACTAATCCCCTGCAACAGCTCTGAGGCCATGTGCTGTTTGTCCCCAAGGCAGATCAGCTTCAGCACGGCCTGTTGACGCTTCCCCACTGCAGTGCTACACTGCTTCCAGCTACCGGCTGATGGGTGAGTGGCGCTGCGCGCAGAGAATTCGGAGGTGGAAACGGAGGAGGAGGAGCCAATAACGTAGGTGCTGGCGGAAACCCTGATGGAGGTAGGGCCCGCAATCCTCGGCGTGGGTAGCACCTGTGCCATCCCAGGGTCCGAGTCGCTCCCAGCCTCCACGACATTCACCCAGTGTGCCCTCAGGGAAATGTAGCGTCCCTGGCCACAAGCACTTGTCCATGTGTCAGTCGTTAAGTGGACCTTCCCAGTAACTGCGTTGGTCAGGGCACGGGTGATGTTACGGGACACATGGTGGTGTAAGGCGGGGACGGCACACCGGGAAAAGTAGTGGCGGCTGGGGACTGCGTACCGAGGGACAGCTGCTGCCATCAGGCTGCGGAAGGACTCAGTCTCCACAAGCCTAAATGGCAGCATTTCGATGGCCAGTAATTTGGAAAGGTGTGAGGTTAGTGCTATGGCCTGTGGGTGGGTGGCTGGGTATTTTCACTTGCGCTCAAATGCCTGGGGTAACGACATTTGGACGCTGCGCTGGGACAGGGAAGTGGATGTGGTCGCTGATGGTGCTTCAGATGGTACAGGTGCAGGGCGGGAGGTATGCGGGCCTGCGCCTTCGACAGGCGATTGGCCGGCACCGAAAACAGGGGAAGAGGAGGCAGTGGTGTGGCCTGCAGACACAGATTGGCGATCCGGGCGTTCCTCCCACTTATTACGGTGCTTGGATGCCATGTGTCGGATCATGCTGGTGGTGGTGAGGTTTCTAGTGTTCATGCCTCGGCTCATTCTGGTGTGGCACAGGTTGCAAACTACAATTCTTTTGTCGTCCGCACTTTCCTTAAAAAAACGCCATACCGCGGAACACCTACCCCTTGGCAAGGGAGATTTACGCAAGGGGGTGCTCCGTTGAACATTTGCTGGCCGGTTTGGTGCGGTCCGCCTTCTTTCTGTAGCCACACCACTGCCTCTTCCAGCCTGTTGCGGTGCTGCAGATGGCTCACCCTCAGGACTGCTGTCATCGCTCGGCTCTCCACCTTCCCAGGTGGGGTCAGTCACCTCATCGTCCACCAAGTCCTCCTCCACTTCCTCACTCTGATCATCCTCCTCATTTCTTGATCCCACCACATACTCAGTCATTGACAACTGTATATCATCCTCCTCATCAAGGTCTTGAGACAGTAAAAGTGGTTGATTTGATGGCAACTGTGTCTCATCATCATCATCATCCACTTCCTTTGACCTTAAATGCCGTTCACCTCTGTCATCTTCTTGTGATTGGGTACCCTCTAGAGGTTGTGAATCAGGGCACAAGATTTCATGTTCCTCAGCAAGCGTGCTTGGAGAGAGGTTCAAATGAAGGATTGGTGATGAGACGAGCTCCTCACTATATCCCAGTGTGGGATCACTTCTTTGACCAGACCCTCTATGGTGGGAGGAAGGATGATCAGGGTGAGGATTATGTTGACCAGACTCTTGGCTACTGAGAGTGGACTTGGTGGAAGACAGGGTGGTGCTTAACCGACTGGAAGCAGTATCAGCTGAAATCCAACCGACCACCTGTTCGCAGTGGTCTGACCTCGAGAGTGATGTCCTGCGACGCCCTGTAAACTGAGACATGAAGCTAGGTATGGTGGATGTCTTTCTGTCTTGTGCTCTGGCACCAGGCACAGTTTCTACGCGTCCTGACCCGCGCCCTGAACTATCAGGATCACGTCCACTTCCCCGTCCCTTTTTACCCGCCTTCTTCATATTACACGGAATATGTGCTGCAAATCTGCAACTTTGCACACTAAACAGAATGTGCTGCTTATCTGCGGCTAGGCACAGTGAACAGAATATGTGACTTTTATTTTTAACACTTTGCACACTAAACAGAATGTTCTGCTAATCTGCAACTTTGCACACTAAACAGAATGTTCTGCTAATCTGCAACTTTGCACACTAAACAGAATGTGCTGCTTATCTGCGGCTCGGCACAGTGAATGGAATATGTGACTTTGATATTTTATACTTTGCACACTAAACAGAATGTTCTCCTAATCTGCAACTTTGCACACTAAACAGAATGTGCTGCTTATCAGCGGATAGACACAGTGAATGGAATATGTGACTTTGATATTTTACACTTTGCACACTAAACAGAATGTTCTGCTAATCTGCAATTTGCACACTAAACAGAATGTGCTGCTTATCTGCGGCTCGGCACAGTGAATGGAATATGTGACTTTGATATTTTATACTTTGCACACTAAACAGAATGTTCTCCTAATCTGCAACTTTGCACACTAAACAGAATGTGCTGCTTATCTGCGGATAGACACAGTGAATGGAATATGTGACTTTGATATTTTACACTTTGCACACTAAACAGAATGTTCTCCTAATCTGCAACTTTGCACACTAAACAGAATATGCTGCTTATCTGCGGCTAGGCACAGTGAATGGAATATGTGACTTTGATATTTTACACTTTGCACACTAAACAGAATGTTCTCCTAATCTGCAACTTTGCACACTAAACAGAATGTGCTGCTTATCTGCGGCTAGGCACAGTGAATGGAATATGTGACTTTGATATTTTACACTTTGCACACTAAACAGAATGTTCTCCTAATCTGAAACTTTGCACACTAAACAGAATATGCTGCTTATCTGCGGCTAGGCACAGTGAATGGATTATGTGACTTTGATATTTTACACTTTGCACACTAAACAGAATGTTCTCCTAATCTGAAACTTTGCACACTAAACAGAATGTGCTGCTAATCTGCAACTTTGCACACTAAAATGAATGTGCTGCTAATCTCCAACTTTGCACACTAAACAGAATGTTCTCCTAATCTGAAACTTTGCACAATAAACAGAATGTGCTGCTAATCTGCGGCTAGGCACAGTGAACAGAATATGTGACGTTTTTTTTTTAAACTCTGCCCCCCAAAACAAAATATATCTGCTGCCCCCACACACAGTAGTCCTAAAAAGGACTTTTGGGTCTTTTTTTTTTTTCAAACTCGCTTTTCTTCTCCCTACACTGACTTTCCCTTCCTATCCTCATCTCTCCCTGGCTAAGACTGAGCCGAACTCGCTGGTCAGGTGCTATACAGCACCCGATCACGGGTTCTGGCCAGCCAATCAGTGTAATGCCAGCAGCCAACATGGCTGCTGGCATTACACTGATGTCAGAGCCTCCCCGCACGTTTATTGGCTGTGCAGCAGCCGCGAAACGTGCGGGGAGGAGACCCGAACATGGCGGGCGAGCACATGCGGTACTCGTACGAGTACCGCCATGTGCCGAGCAGAGCGATGCTCGAGCCGAACCGAGCTTCGGCCGAGCATGCTCGCTCATCACTACTAATTAATCATCATAGTATTTGGACTTTGGAGAGTGTTATTTCAATTCTGTCAGAGTTGTAGTTCAAGAGTAATTCAATGACAAAGTATCCCCCTCCCATCCCTTTTACTGATGTAACACTGCTCAGCCAGAGCAGAAAGTAGGTGCCCAGGTAGACTGCAGAGAGGGACAATCTTCAATTAAGATAAGGTAAAAACCTGTCAAGGGGGGGCAGGGCTTTCATTGTTCTCATACAAAGAAGATTGTCCCCTGCTGGTATCTGTCTGGTCTTACAACCAGATTCACATCTGAGAAGAGATGGTTTACACTAGGTAAAAGGGACAGGAGGGGGATACTTTGCTTGTGAATATCTCTCAAAACATAAAGGTTTGAGAAATAAGACTTATATCGTTCTTCATGTTTTTTTAATGCCTACAAAATAAAATAAAGATAAAACTAAGTATTACTATTCCTTTAAAGAGCTTAAATAAAGCTATGGTTTTATTCAACTAAAGTCTTTCAGTGTTTAATTCTGAGTGCTATCATTCCTTCGTTGTGGTTAAAGAATGCAACATTTCCTTCAGGCCAATGTACTACGAATAAATATTCTGGGTTAAACCAACTGTACCACAGGGGACAAATAAAAAATCAAGCACAAAAAAGAAACAGAGCAATGTCCTCTAAGTGTAGGATCTTGAAGAAACAGCCATAAAAGTAAATAAAAAAGGATTCCCTTATTCCAGGGTACTCACATATATTAGAGGCCTGTCCCGCCTCTAGGATGAAGAGCCTCAACTGGATCTGACCTCCAGTTATGGTCTCACTCCGGATCTTTCGTCCCCGCACCTCACTTTTCACCTTGTTCGTTGTAGAGGACCCAATCGTCTACCTGGTACCTCAATACTCCGGTGGTACTCTACCAAAAACTCCCCAGGGAGAAGCGAGTGCTTATTGTATCTAAGCTAGTGTGGTACTCCCTCACTTAGGACAGAGTACCTATAGCGTAAGGCTCCTCATATATGGAACAAGCAATCAGAGGTATAAAATATATAATTTATTAAAATATAAAAACATATAGGGAAAATGCCTATAATTCTAAATCTCCAATACAAATTGGCCAAATTGCGGGGACAAAAGATCCGGAGTGAGACCATAACTGGAGGTCAGATCCAGTTGAGACTCTTCATCCTAGAGGCGGGACAGGCCTCTAATATATGTGAGTACCCTGGAATAAGGGAATCCTTTTTTATTTACTTTTATGGCTGTTTCTTCAAGATCCTACACTTAGAGGACATTGAGCTGTTTCTTTTTTGTGTTTGTTTCTACATGTGTCAAGAGCCCTTCCGACCTCTTGGAAACTAGCTGCAAACCTGAGGGTTAGAAGATAAGGATCAGCAAGATTTTGAACCAGCAATACATGTTTTTGGACTCTTGTAACTATTCCTGATTATAATATACTTTATAACACATTGTATATTGTTTGTGTGTACATAGAGGCTGTATACTTTGGCTCAGTACAAGAGTGAGCGCAGGAGGTTTATAAGAGAGGACAAATAAAAAATTCCCATTGATTTGAACTGGTCTTTTAACCCCTAGAATGTCAGAAAGGTCTCCAACATATTGCTCTACTTTTATCTTTTACTATGGCCTTGTGATTTCCAGAGTGTTGTCAGAGACATTGCTCTACAATCAGCTACTTATAGCGCTGGCTGTGCCTGAGTTTGGTAAACTGATGCACACTACTGATACTTCTCCTTCTGCAGAAATGCAGTCAGCATGCAGTCCAAACGGACGTATTGAGGAACTTTTGAAGTTTATTGTTTTTTTGGAAACAGCATCTGAATCATTGTATCATTGTACAAAGACAAGCCTGGTCTAAGCACTGTCAGTATCCAGCAGTAGCACAACAAGAACCGCTCTAAAATGGTGATTCAGATATTAACAGATTTGCATAAAAGGTATGTAAATTAATTACTATTATTGTGCAAAATGCCCTTATTGAGAACTACAATTTTTATCCTTGCTAGTGATGATGGGAGTTATAGTTCACAATAGCTAATGAGATGCTGTATGATCTCCCCTGTTCTAAACTCCACAATTAAACCATGGAGTACCAGAAGGGTATCCAACACATTGAGAAGCAATGAGTCAGATACCTCTCTGGCACTCAAAGAGTTAAATGCACCAACTTCATCCTCCCCTACCCTCCCCTTATATTCCCTTTTTAAAGGGATAGCAATACTTAAGATGTAAAAAAATATATGTTGTAGGATTTATCTCCCCGAATAAAACAAGGGTACTCCCACTGCTAAGAGATATTTTATTAAAAAAAATTGTAACAGCTCAAACGTGAATTTTTTAGGTGCAATATCACAGTGGCCTGAAAATTTGGAGCTCTGCCTATTGAGAAATCCGGCCCTGTGTGCACATAACTACGAAATCCATGGCTGAGAGTCATGGACTTCCATATTGAGTTTTAGCCAAATGGTCAGTGACTAACAGAAGACTTTTTCACTATGTCTACACCTGCTTCTTTGCAATGCGTTGGACACCCCTCTGGCATGCAAAGAGTTAATAGATTTGAACCCTTTTAATTTTTCGGCAATAATGTACCTTTAAAATCCTTTGAGTGTCAGAGGGGTATCAGGTACATTGCTTTGTAAAGTGCTGGCTACTAATTTGGCACTCAAAAGGTTAAATAATTGAACTAGTTCTAAAAATATATTCTAAATACCATGACTAAACATTGCCATAAATACATGTAGCTGAATCATAGCTTCTTCCTTTTTGTGGTTAATCCTACTCAAAGACTACAGTCTCTCCCACACACTACAGAAAGCCACAGAGCCTCATGAGGCCCTCAGTGGCTTTCATGTGGCCCTCAATCTGTTCTGTTGTACCCCAGCACATACACATCATTCTTTTGCCACAATGTATCCCTCACTTTACACCATAGCTCCTTCTGTGACAGGGTAGCAGAGTAACATATTAACGTAGTTTATGAGGCTGGAAAAAAGATGCTTCGATCAAGTCCAGCTCATGCCATATCAAACCTGTTAATCCAGAAGAAGGCAGAAAAAAACCACTGAAGAAATTTCCAATTTAGCCTCAAGTGGGTAGAAAAAAAATCCTTCCTGACTTCAAATGGCAGTCAGATATCAACATCCAATCTGTTTTGAAGACAGCTGTCATAATTCTCAATATTGTTCTGTGCTAGATACATTTTTGAAAGCAGTTATAGTATCAGCAAGTGCAGCATTCTTAGGCAAATCATTCCATAACTTTACTGCCCTTACTGTAAACAATCCCTGCCTTTTAGTCAAAAGCACCTTTCCTCTATTCTTAATGTATGATATCTCACTCTTAGTTCAGCTCTTTGAGTAAATAATTAATTGGAGAGTTCTTTGTATTGACCTTGAATACATTTGAATAATGTCCCCTAGACGTCTCACCTCTAATGTAAAAAAAAAAACAGTTTGGCTTGTCTCTCTTTATAATACAGATTCTCCAATCCCTTTTTCAGTACTTTTTCCAGTTCAATAATGTCTTTTTTTTCAGAATTAGTGCTAAAAACTGTACTCTATAGTCTAGATGAGGCCTTACCAAGGGTTTATATAGAGGTAGGATTATATTTACATCCTGTGCATCTGTACCTCTTTTTATGCAGGCTAGTACCCTTTTTGCTCATGCAGCAGCTGAGTGACTCTGCACACTGCTGTGAAGTCTTATCAGTACTCCTAAATCTCTCTCTAATGAGGATTCACCAAGTTGTTTCCCATTTAGTGTATATATAGCATTTATATGTATATATAGTGTCTACAGCCCAAAATGCATAACCTTACATTTATCTACATTAAATGTAATCTGCCACTCTTCTGCCTGTTCACTCAGTTTTGCTAAATCATTCTGCAGAGAAAAAAATCCTACTATGTATATATTTCTTTAAAACTTAGTGTCATCAGCAAAGATTGGGGCATTACTTTCAGTTCCCACTTCTAGATCATTAATAAACAAATTAAAAAGCATTGGGCCCAGGACCGAACCCCACTTACAACTTTAGACCAACTTGAAAAGGTTCCATTTACAACAACAGCTCTTTGTCATCTATCATTTAAAGGGATAGGAATACTTTATTATTACTAATCCCCATAGTGTAGCTATTTAAAAAATAATTCAATTGTCCCCAGGTTCATCTCTCAAACCTTTATAGTTTGAGAGATAACCAAAGGCAAAGTTCCCCCCTCCCTCCCCCTTCCCTGAAGTCAGCGTTGTACTGAATGCAGGGGAAGTCTGTCATATGACAGGCTTGTGGCTCTGCAGCTGAGCTGAGATCCCATTAGTGAAAAATAATTATTTCACTGAAATGGTCTTCTACATGTACTTGGTTTGCAAGCACACGTAGAAGGCTGTTTTAGTGAAATCATTTTTTTTACTAACGCAATCTCGGCTCTGCTGCAGAGCCACCTGATGAAAATAAGACCGGATATCCCTGTAGTCAGTACAACGCTGACTTCAGAGAAGGGGGAGGGAGTGTGGAACTTTGGTTACGGTTATCGCTTGAGAGCTGACACTGGGGGCAATTGAATTATTTTTTAAATAGCTACACTATGGGGATTAGTAATATTAAAGTATTACTATCGCTCTAACCAGTTCACAATCCATGTACAGATATCACATTCCAAACCGAAGCCTTTTAATTTATGCAGTAACCTGTTGTGAGGCACTGTATCAAAGGCTTTTGCAAAATTCAAGTATAATATATCTACAGCAATTCCTCTGTCCAAATTACTACTTACTCTTTTGTAAAATGCAAGTAAATTAGTCTGACATGATATATTTTTTCATAAATTCATGCTAGCTCCTACTAATTATATTGTTTGTCTTCAAATAGTTCTAAATTCTGTCATTTATTAACCCTTCTCATATCTTACCCACTAAGGAAGTCAAGCTCACAGGTCTATAATTTCATGGTTTGGATCTTTCCCCCTTTTTGAACAATGGTACAACATCAGTTTTCCTCCAATCACAGGGCATCATGCCTGATGAAAGTGACTCAATAATTAAGTATAATGGTCATCCTATTATGGAATTAAGTTCCTTAAGTACCCTTGGGTGTATACCATCAGGTCAATTTTCAATTTTAGCTAGCCTAATTGTTGTTTGCAGATTTTATTAAATTCTTTACATTTTTTAAATGATGCAGCTGACCCTTCGGACAAACACTTTAAAACAATGCTTCTTATTTCTAATTTCTCTGCAAATCTCTTTATTGAGCCACATTGGTCATTAGGCTTGTGCGATTTGGTTTGTTGACATTTGGAATTCAACGAAAAAGGGGTAATTTGGCAACATTTGGGCCGTCCAATTAGCTTCTTTGTTTCATGATGGAGGTTGGACAAATGACATAGACACCGAGACAGCCTGCATTTCCTGTTAGTGTTTTGTTGTAGCTCAGAGAGAGAAGAAGCAGGAGATATTAGAGTGTCCAGTTGTTGTGTAGGCAGGCAGGTATCATTAGGCATAGGCAGGCAGCCAGCATTAGTGCCTTATTGCCACTGCAAGGGAGAGTAATCTTTGTTCCTGTGCAAAATATTAAAAATATATTACACTAGAGGTCTGGAATTCCAGAAAAAGATAAAGAAATGCACACAATGGTAGTGGAAAAAAAACTATAACTACAGTTTATTAAAGATACATTACAAAAAGAGAACATAAAAGATACGTAGCTACTGCCGGAGTTTTCATCAGTATGGGAGAGCCCTCCATATGCCCCTGCAGCAACAATCTTTTCAACACACAGGCTTGAGATGAGGTACATGCTCTATCTCTCAGACTTGAGACCAGGTACACTCTCCCTGGTCTCCAATGGCTCTAAACTAGAATTGTGTTGATGATGGGGTAAATACAGATTACACCCTTAAAGGTATGCAGGGTATGTCTAACACTACGCATGCGTATTTACTCGGTTATATAACACTGAATATTGTTCAACTGGAGATGGCACTGCCTGCCTCTCATAAACACTATGTAACTGAAGATGGCATTGCCGGCCTCTCTGTTGATTAGTTGGCTACATGACTGCAGAGCATTAACCCCCAACTAACCGTGAGGAGATCACCAAAAACCATCCCTTACAAAATATTAGGGATTTGTTTGAATAATTTTCAGAGTGACACATTAGCCAGTCTCACAGTTCAATAGGAAGGCTTAGTACCATATTACCACTGCAAGGGAGTCACCTTTGTTTTGGTGTTAAACATTAAAATTAATATTAGGAATTTATTTGAATAATTTTCAGGGTGACACATCAGCCAGTCTCACAGTTCTGTAGACAGGCCTAGTACCTTATTGCGTCCGCAAGGGAGTCACTTGTGTTCCTGTGTTAAATATTAAAAATACAAAACTAGTAGAAATTTGTTTGAATAATTTTCAGAGTGACAAATCAGCCAGTCTCACAGTTCTGTAGGCAGACCTAGTACCTTATTGCATCTGCAAGGGAGTCACCTGTGTTCCTGTGTTAAATATTAAAAATGCTAAACTAGTAAGAATTTGTTTGAGTAATTTTCAGAGTGACACATTAGCCAGTCTCACAGTTCTGTAGGCAGGCCTAGTACCTTGTTACCACCGCAAGGGAGAGTCACCTTTGCTTCTGTGTTAAACATTAAAATTAATATTAGGAATTTGTTTGAATAATTTTCAAAGTGACACATCAGCCAGTCTCACAGTTCTATAGGCAGGCCTAGCACCTTATTGTGTCTGCAAGGGAGAGTCACCTTTGTTTCTGTGCTAAACATTAAAATTAATATGAGGAATTTGTTTGAATAATTTTCAGAGTGACACACCAGCCAGTCTATAGGCAGGCCTAGTACCTTATTGTGTCCACAAGGAAGAGTCACCTTTGTCCTTGTGTTAAACATTAAAATTATTAGAAATTTGTTTGAATAATTTTCAGAGTGACACAGCCAGACTCACAGTTCTGTAGGCAGGCCTAGTACCTTATTGCCACCATAAGGGAGAGTCGCCTTTGTTCCTGTGTTAAATATTAAAAATAGTAGGAATTTATTTGAATAATTTTCAGAGTGACACAGCCAGTCTCACAGTTGTCGTGTGGCCAGGTTTTTAAATTTTAAAACTATTATAGTTCACTACTTACCTATCTGTTATGGATTTGAGTCCTAGTGAACAACCTGATGTTCCTCATCCTGGTACCAGCTGCAGTGACCCAGCAGCCACCAACACCACCACAGTGATGTTGCTTTCAAGCAGAGTTAGCAGCAGCAGTTGGGCAAAGAAGAATACTTTGAGTAGTACTAGTCAGACTCAGCAGCAGCACTCCAAACCAAGAAGAAGGGAACTGCGGTTGTTCTACCTCTACTAGCAGGGTAGAGAGGTCCAGGTCCTCCTCTGAGACCACAAAGCAGCTGTCACCTGTGTCTCGTCAGCTGTTTTGCGATGATCACCCCAGAACCACCTGCACAATGACTAGTGCCACTGCCAGTTTAGTCACCACCTCCGCTACAGCCACTTCTATAAACCTGGGGAAACCTAGCATGTGTAACACTACTGGTCGGACACTGCGGTCAATATCAAGGCAGGATTTTTATACTGAATGTCCATGTAAGCAGCCCAAATGGAAATTATTGCAGTATTTGGATAACATTTTCCTGCCACCACTGTCACTGCCACTGAGAGCATATCTACTCCAGAAAATGTTATTGAGGTAGATAGTTTACCATTTCCTGGTAGACACTAGGCAGAAGAGAGAACTGAGCAGGGCTCCCCAAAATCTGCTGCTGATGATGATTTTTCTTCCTGTCAAAACCTACAAGAGGTAGAAGAATCTGTGGGATCAAGGCCTCCTAAGCTTGATTTGTCCCCTGAGCTTGATTTTTCACACTGACTTTGATTATTCCCCAGCTTCCCATAGTACTCCTGTTTCTCCAGTTACACTTGTGTCTTCTTTTGACAACTCAACACCTGTCTCTCCAGTTCCATTTGATTCTCCCAGTCACGTAGTAGCTGGTAGTGTCTCCGCCACCAGTACGACTGTTACTCCACTATCCTCCTCCAATCCCAGTCCCAACATCCCTGCTGCCATCTTTAGGTCTACTGGTACCCCTGTAACGGTACGTAGAAAGAAAAAGCAAAGTGAAGTTGCTCCAGCATTGTCACGGGGTGACTGTGGAATAACGACACTGACAAATACAGATACAATAAAATCAATCTCTTTATTAAAATAAGAACAGAATAAGTAAGAATAGCACTTCCCTAACCTTCACAGGACCAGGTGTGAAGACAATGCCTAGGCACTTCTCCAACCCTCACTAGCCAGGATCCACTGACTGGACAGAGGCTGAACCACTCTGGCTATAGATGAAGTAGTAGCAAGGATAGCAGTAGCTACTAGTATAGGAGCAGCTGAGATGCCAAGCAAAATGGAAGGAGTTCCCCTAGAATGCTAGGGTAGTACAAGGCAACAGACAGGACTCCCTAGAACGCTAGGGTAGTATGAGGCAACAGGCAGGACTCCCTAGAATGCTAGGGAGAGAGGCAATGGTGACAGAAGACCCATAGAACGGTAGGGTTACCTGCAGGCAATGGTGACAGAGAACTCCTAGAACGCTAGGGTAAACTTATAGGCAACGGTGACAGAGGACCCGTAGAATGCTAGGGTTAACCTACAGGCAATGGTGAGAGAATCCCTAGAAAGCTAGGGTTAACCTACAGGCAATGGTGACTGAGATCCCTAGCACGCTAGGGTATACCCAAAGGCAGTAGTAGGCACTAGGTAGTGGAATGCCTGAGACACGGAGCAGGTAGTCAGCCAAAGCCAGGAGTCAGACCAGATCAGATAGTCAGCCAAAGCCAGGAGTCAGACCGGAGCGGGTAGTCAGCCAAAGCCAGGAGTCAGACCAAATCAGGTAGTCAACCAAAGCTAGGAGTCAGACAGGAGCGGATAGTCAGATGGAGCCAAGAGTCAGACCGGATTGGAAGTCAACTAGTCAGGTATCAAACCGGATCAAATGTAGCCAGGAGTCATACACAGGATCAGAACCTGGGAACACCACAAGAGCACAGGTACACCACGAAAGGGCAAAGGAGTACTGGTGGGCTGATGCCTATAAGACCTAGCATGTAGGTGGAGACTCATTCTGGCAATTAACATCAGCCTATAAGAATAGCGAATGCGCCTAAGCGCGACAACCAGGAAGTAATAGTAATGTCACCCGCAGCACAGCACTCACGGAGCGAATCACGGGCACCATGATAAGCATGTGAAGATCAAGAAATTGTCATCTCAGTTTCTTCTTCTCCACCACCTTCCAGAGTCATCCATCGCTTCAAAGCGTGGGACCATTTTGTGGCACTTGGTGATTGCCGGCTAGCGAAATGCAAATTGTGTGACAGGGAAGTCAGCTGTGGGAGGGTGTTGGGTTATCTAACCACCTCTGGGATGAATGAACACCTGAACAACTACCACAAGTCAGTGTTGATTAGTGCAGAAAGTGGCACTACTGCATATACTTGTGTCACACTCACCACCAGTAGGCAAGAGAAATGGCAGGGGGATCATGCCATATCTGGTCCTAGTAAGAGCAGCAGACAGTCACAGCCCATCCCAAAATCAATACAGGCCACACTGGAAGATTTTGGTGAGTTTGTGCAGACAGCAGTAAAGGAAAATTACATGCCTCATGGCATAGTTCATAGCCTTTGGAGGTGCTACTTTTATTTTGGTGGAGGGGAGCCCTTCCAGCAACTTATGGAGGCTGACGCACCCCGATATAAAATTCCATCCTGCACCATATTTAGTAGAACTATAGTGCCCTCACTGTACCGGTCATGCGCTGGGCTTTTGAAGGATCTGCTAGAAGAGGCTGGTGGCCAGTCAGTGCACTTTACCAATGACTTATGGAGTGCTCAGAGTGGCCAGCATGGCTTCCTGTCATTGATGGTGCATTGGTGGCAGCCCAATGTGTTGCAAGACACATCATTACCGACAACAAGTTCAGGTGCAGTAGCTAAGCAGGGGCACTGCTCTTTCCTCCATCATGCTGAGGTAATGGATCAGCAGCACACCTCAGATTACATTCGCAAAGCACTGCAGAACATGATGGCACAGTGGCTAGGGAAGCAGGCAGGCACACAGGCACAAATGGGTTTGGTGGTTACTGACGATGCAACTAACATGATAAAGATTCTCCAGGATGGCATATTTGTGGGTGTGCACTGCTCAGTGCATATCCTGCATCTAGTAGTGAAGGCTGCTCTCGAGGATGGCAGTAACACTGGAAGGTTGCCAGCACTTCTGGACTCATGTTGACAAATTGCTGGCCACTTCCATTGGAGCATCAAAGATAGCTAGCTCCTCAGGGAGGAACAGAAAAAGGCAGAACTCCCAGAGCACCGCCTAAAACAATATGTTGGGACCAGGTGGAACTCCACCTTAGATATGCTAGAGCGTATCCTGGAGCAGAAAAAGGCAATTCACGCAATGTCATGTCACCATTTCATTGGTAGTAACAGAATACTGGACAGGGCTGACTGGGCCCTGATGGAACAGATAGTGACAGTCCTCATGCCTTTCCGTGCTGTGATGGAAATGTTAAGCAAAGAGAACGCTAGCCTGGTGGAAGTCATTCCTCTCTTCACACACTTCTCCTTAAAATTGGATGATTTCCTTGCCCATAAGGAACGCTTGCCTGGTGCTGAGGGTAAGTTACTTCCCAATGTAGAAACATAGAAATATAGAATTTGACGGCAGATAAGAACCATTCAGCCCATCTAGTCTGCCCATTTTCCTACAAAAAAAAAAATGTTGCTGCCCTTCTAACGAGACTGAAGAATGAACTGATTCGGCGCATGAAAGAGTGCATGGACAATTGTCCTGAGTTCATGCTTGCCATAATTTGCGATCCTCGAATCAAAGGCAAGATGGCACTTAGTTCCCATTCACTCACTGCCTGGAGGGAACAATTGATAGCGAAGGTAAAAATAAAAAACAGGATGCAGTCACAGGAGGCGGGAGAAGATTCACAGATGAGCTGGAGGAGTGTGGTGGTCTACCGGGGACCTATCAGTAGCAGAGCCAGTAGCACTTCATCTTGTTCCAGTGGAGCAGCTGCTGCTTTCTGTGCTGAGGCAATGGACAGATTATGCTTCAGACAAAACAAACATCTCCCCATCAATAGATAAAGTGCTGAGTTTGAGGTTAAGGCTTACCTTGCGGAACCTTCTTTGCCCCCAAGTACAGATCCCTTGACTTTCTGGGCTAACAAAACTTTGTCCCTGATAGCCCAGGAGTTGCTTTCTTGCCCCCCAACCACTGTCCAATGTGAACGGGTATTTTCCATAACAGGAAATATACTTCGCTTCAGAGCTCTCAATTGGCCCCCCAGCTCATGGAGCAAATTACTTTTTTAGTAGTCAACCTGCCAAATCTGGGTTACCCTGCTCTCAGGTTCGATGCAGATTATAAGAAAAAAAAAAAGTACCATATTACCATAGTATTGAGCGCTCCAGCTTAACCAGCTCTAGAACCGTGATAGGTTAGGCAGAGGACACCCCCCTGACTTGATGGGGCACAGGGGGGAATTTAAAGTCTACATTGTTGTCCCACTATACAGGTTGTTCAGTCTGGCTCTATTGTTTTTCATCTATTATAAAAAAAGTCTGCGGTATCTATCTACGGAGTCCTGGATGCTCCAGTGTTCTGCAGTTTGCTGCTGGCTACATCCACGGTGTTGCTGTCATCCTAAGTCCGCCCTGCACCAGTCATCCTCAATTTTGCAGTCTCTTGTAAAAAAGTCTGCGGTATCTCTACTGAGTCCTGGATGCTCCAGTGTTCTGCAGTTTGTTGCTGGCTGCATCTCCAGTGTTGCTGTCATCCTGAGTTCGCCTCACACCAGTCATCCTCAGTTTTGTAGTCTCTTGAAGTCTGAGATATCCATCTACTGAGTCCTGGCTGCTCCTGTTTTCTACAGTTTGCTGTTGGCTACATCTACAGTGTTGCTGTCATCCTGAGTCCCCCTGCACCAGTCATCTTAAGTTTTGTAGTCTCTTGTAAAAAAGTCTGCAGTATCTCTACAGAGTCCTGGCTGCTCCGGTGTTCTGCAAGGGGTCCACCTCTGGGTTACCCTTCACCCTTAGGGAAAATCCCTAAGAGTATTAAAAATCAGCATATAAAATGTGATTGGCTTCAGAGGACGAACAACACCACAATGGCCAGTCCTATGGCTAATCAATGCTCAGAAGCATCACGTTTGAGCTCTCTAGTGCCATTGTAGAGGAGAAATTTCCATGTACATATTAGACTAACCTCACACAAAAGGGTGGTCCAGCTCCAAAATGACAGGCATGTCCCCCCTGCATGGGAACACCAGGTAACCCCTGATGTATATTTGTCCATGTTGGACCTCATCAGGAGGATGCAGCTGGATTCTTTAGGCCCTGAGAGCAGGGGGTCTACATCTGGATTACCCTTCACTCTTAGAGAGACCCACTAAGAGTATTCAAAATCATACAAAATGTGAGAGGCTTCTGAGAACGAACAGCACAATGGCCAGTCCTACAGCTAGTCACCGTCGGGGGTTAGCTGGTGTTCCCGTGCAGGAGGGACTTGCCTGTCATTTTGGAACTGGACCGACCCTTTGGGTGGGATTAGTCTAATATGTACATGGAAATTTCTCCTCTGAAATGGCACTAGAGAGCTGAAATGTAATGCATCTGAGCGATGACTAGCCGTAGGACAGGCTATTGTGCTGTTGTTCGTCCTCAGAAGCTTCACGTTTTGTATGCTGATTTTGAATACTCCTAGGGGGTCTCCCTAAGTGTGAAGGGTAATCCAGATGTGGACTCCTTGCTCTCAGTGCCTAGGGAATCCAGCTGCACCCTCCTGACGATGCCCAACAAGGCTGAAACATACATTGGTGGGGTTAACACAGGTCCCATAGGATACTGAGACATTGGTTAGTTGTCTTTATATTTTGTCGGAAAATCCTGCAACAATATCTGCCAAGTACATTGAAGTACCACTGGATATCAATAGCGTCCACTGAGTAAGTGAAGAGTGATTGGGATAAGACCATCACAAGGTCTGGTATTCATCACATGGGACTAAGGACAGAATGAGGGAGCCAGTTGAGGCTATTAGGACTCAGAGGCTGTCAGTGTCTAGCACTGACTAATGGGTGGTCTGGTGAGGACTTTATTGTCAATAAGATAGTGCTTTTAGATTTGTGTTTTTGAGTTCTTCTATTTTAGATTGTGCTATATATGGTTAAGGAGCCAGAATATATGCTGCATTACTTTAACTGGAAAAGCACTGGTATATGAATTGGAATATTGACTTCCCAGTTTATAAAGTGGAATATTTGACTTTTGTCTTCTTTAGAAACTGGTTCATCATCATCCATATCATCTTCATCTGTTCACTTCATGGATTTTTATCTCATTTTCATCTACTCATACTTTTTCTATTAGTCACATCATTGACTGCAAGGAACTCAGTTAAGTACTATTGAAATTACTGCGTATTCATTCATTTATATGAATGGAAGGTTATTATCGACTGTTTATTTTTACTTCTATTTATACGCATTTCTATTTTTATTCTTTTTCATCTGGCTATATTATGGTATTATTCTCTTCATTTGTAGTATCAATGTTCACTAAGAGCTTTTTGTGGTCTTCAAATTGCACAGGCATCTCCCCAGGGGTTGCGAGCTACATGTTCATACATTTTTGTGACTGCTTGGGAGCTCACTAACTAATTTTTCCATAAGTATCGTAAATAAATCTGGCTCCTCATTTAACAACTTGAAAACACTATCCTGAAGAATTATTAAAAAAAATACCAAGGCATTTAAGAGTTAAGCCTAGTCTACCAGTTAAGGATGATGATGATTTCCTCAAAAAATGTAATGTCGTTTTATAAAATTTGAGCTCATTGTACTGCTAATTACTTAAAGAGAAAATAATTTGGCGTAAGCAGTAAATGAGTTTGAAAGACTGTAAAAAACCACTTCAGTATTGTGATGAGTTCAGTAAAATAGACCCATTTATTAATAAGAGTTACTGTCTTTGAGAAAGAAAACAGAAAGAGGAAAATTAGAAAACTAAAAGTGGACAGTGAGTATTACAAATCCAAAAAAGTGAGAGACTGGATATTTAAAAATATCCGTACCAATATAAAAGAACCAATACAGAGCTCGTCTATATCAAAATGTATGTGAGCATACCCCACAAAGTTTACAACCACAAGAGAGATATCAGAATAATTTTTCATCTAAAGGAGCAAGTTGAGACTATGGGAGCGAGACCATGGATAAGACTGATGAAACACAACAAACAGTAGTAAATAGGAAAACCCAATGACAAGAAACAAAAAATATAAATCCCAAGAGGATCCTGTTCAGGGCACTTCAGCTCTGTTTTTAGGGTGAAACCACTGGGAGAACAGAGAAGGGAAGATGATGAGTGGAAATGAGAGAAGACAATGGAAGTTTTGGGGGATATGGTGGAGGAAAGTCCATAAATACATTTAGATGATAAAGAAAAGTAAGGAAGACAGAGAAGATTCTGCAAAAAATGAAACATGAAATAAAACAAATATGGGGAGCTTTACATTATCAAAACATATATTGGATCTAGGGTGACCACATTTCCAATCTGCCATTCCAGGACATGTGGTCACCCTAGTGAGTCCCTCGATTGAGGCTCTGTCTGGCACTGACCATCTTTCTGAGGCTGACACAGAGTAAGAGTTCCCCAATGGTAACTCTTACTCTGTGTCAGCCTCAGAAAGATGGTCAACATCGGTGGGAGCCTCAGCCGCGGGACTCACTCACAGCGCCAGCATACTTGCGCCATCCCAGCTGTCTCACATGCACCAGTCCAGCCAAACAATGAAATGTATGGCTGAGCCAGCCAATGAGGAACATATAGCAAATACATTTCATTGGCTGGCTGGACTGGTGCATGCTGCGCTGTGTAGGTAGGCTGTGGGTGCCGGCTTTCTTGGTCCATTCCGGGACTCTTTGTTGTCCCGGTGGGAGGTGACCCGGGAAGCGGGACACAGACCTACAATAAGTCCCGGGCATTCCGGATTGTGTGGTCACCCTAATTGGATCATGAGGAAATAACATTATTAAAGAAAAGTTTTATTTCTGCCCAGTGGTGAAGCCCATTTTGTTAGAATTATACATATGATGCCTCAACATTTCATTCCAGTATGGAAGGTTATATTTTAAATGGGCCTGTTCCATCCCTTTTTTAAACTGCTTTATATTATCTCACTCAGTACCAAGGCAGACTAAATATAAATTATGAAGAGGCAGCCATATTATTACTCCAGAATAATTGGACTGTAGTGATGAAGATGACTAAGAAGCGGGAGGGAAAGTTATCCAAGACACGGTAGATTATATCAAAGAATCATATTACATGATGAAACCTAACATGCTTTGCTTGGGAACAATCCTGCCCCCACCACCTCCAAGGAATTTTATTCACTCATTGAGATGGCCTACCAATATGGCATTCTATCAAAATTGGGGAGGGATTTTGTGTATGTTAATAATGAAAAAGTAGCCTTTTTGCTATCATATACGTAAAATACACAAGTCCCTTTCTGAACTTCTAGGTGCCAGTATCTTGAGTACCACTTACAAAGGATATGTGTTAGGTCTAGAATCATATTTTAAAGACAGAACTCACCTTTAAGGTCTCAATGGACCTATTATTGGCATTATGGGTTATTGTAGATTACTTTAGATATGGCATCTCTGTACTGGAATACAGACCATTTTATTTATTTCCCATAATGCTTTAATGCCTATTCATCAACAGAAATTTATACTGGAAGCAATCCAGTTAATTTTGACATACCATTTTATTCACTTTTAGGGGAAGTACTATTTGCATTCTAGGGTTACTTTGATAGGGACCAGGTTTCCTTGAGTTTTGCTAATTTATTTATGGGCCATTTTGAACATCTGTATATTTGGTTCAGGGCAGATCTTGTGACGTGCCTGGTCATGTAGTATCATAGTAACATAGTAGTTTAGGTTGAAAAAAGACTTGCGTCCATCTAGTTCAACCCTTTTCCTATTCCTGTTTACCATCGTTGAACCAAAAGAAGGCAAAAAAACCCAAAAAAACCCTCAATATAGCAATTTCAATTTCTACCCTGAATGGGGAAAAAATTCCTTCTTGATTCCGAATGGCAATCAGATTTCTCCTTGGATCAACAAGCCCTAACTAAATATTAATCCCAATACTAACGTACATAGCCCTCTATGTTATGCTCTTTTAAATAAGTATCCAGGCCCTTTTTAAAGACATCTAATGTATTCGATAGCACCACCTCCTCAGGCAGTGAATTCCATACCTTTATTGTCCTTACTGTAAAGACATATCACCATTTTATTTATATTTTAACCACAATTTGGATGGATCGTGAAATAATGACATGCAGGTGTAGTTTATGTCTGACATCCAGGTATGCATAATTAATTACCTGGACATCAAGCATTCCAACTCCAGTGATCAGAAAACCATTTTACCAGTATTTTTACACTGTAGTCTCAAATAGTTATTTAAGATTTTATAGTTGTCATCAGAAAGAAAGTTGTTACCAAATGCACTGTTCAATTATTTTCTGAAATTGTATTGAACTAAAGTAAATATGATGCACAATCTTGGATCTTAACTAGGAGGTTTAGAGATAAATATTATGCTACAGATTTAGTAGAAAATGCATACATAAGTGAGAAAAGTTAGAACAAATTGCCAGAGATAAACACACGATAATCTCTTTATTATGAATTGCATTGTGCATATACAATATTAGAGACACCTTAACCCCTTAAGGACTGAGCTATTTGAACCCTAATGACTGTCAGATTTTAAATTTCTAGTATGTGTTAATTAAACTTGGATTTGTCGTTTCATTATGAAGTGCACCCATGCCAGCCATATAGATTTTTTTATAGATAGAATAATATTTATTTTGGTACCATATGCAAATATGTGCTGTCACAGACAACAGAGGAAAGGAATTTGGGAGTAATTATTTCTAATGACTTAAAGATAGGCAGGCAATGTAATAAAGCGGTGGGGAATGCAAGCAGGGAGCTGGGTTGTATAGCTAGGGGCATTAGTAGCAGAAAAAGGGAAGTGGTCATGCCACTCTACAGATCTTTAGTTAGACCTCACCTAGAGTATTGTGTAGAGTACTGGAGAAAGGGAAGTGGTCATGCCACTCTACAGATCTTTAGTTAGACCTCACCTAGAGTATTGTGTAGAGTACTGGAGACCCCATCTCCAGAAGGATATTGATACTCTAGAGAAAATTCAGAGAAGGGCTACTAAAATGGTGACTGGTTTACAGGAAAAGAAATATCAGGATAGACTAAAGGATCTGAACATGTATAGCTTGGAGGAGAGAAGAGAGAGGGTTATAGTAGAAACATTCAAATACATGAAAGGATTCAACAAAGTACAGGATGGAAGTATATTTCAAAGGAGTAAAAATGTTAGGACAAGAGGCCATAGTCTAAAACTAGAGGGACACAGGTTTAGACGTAATGTAAGAAAGTTTTACTTACTGAGACGATAGTAAATAAGTGGAATAGCCTACCAGCAGAAGTGGTAGAAGTTAATACAGTGACAGAATTTAAGCATGCATGGCATAAAGCTGTCCTTAACATAAGACAAGACCAAGGACCAAAAAAGGTTTGAGGTTGTTTTTTTTTTTTGTAGGAAAATGGGCAGACTAGATGGGCCGAATGGTTCTGATCTGCCGTCAAATTCTATGTTTCTATGTTTAAATATATATCTCCTAGTTATACAAAAGGTATATGGTGATGAATGGCGCTCTATTTATACACTATTAAAAGTAAGATTAGATCCAGCTGCTCTATTTCACTATAACATAGGAGCTAGTAGTCACTATAATATAGCAAAAAAACACAAAAAGTAGGAAATAAGTGCTTGGATGTAACAATATCAGTATAAATATAAATGGCACAAAGATATGTATAAACTAATGTATTTATTCTCAACAAGAATATATGTAAGAAAAAATGAATAATAATAATACACCATACATATAATAATTACAAATATACAAGATATATCTAAGCTATAAAAAGTCCCAAGGAGAACTCAAAAATGTACAAAGATAGAATAGAGAGATAATCAGCAGCTAAAAGTCTGTAGTGAATAATTAGTAGTAAATGATGTGAAACCAGTTCCTATGTGTATACAAAGGTTAAACGGATGAAAGTGAGCTTTATGTTGTTAATTCAATGGAAGCAGTACTCCTTCAATACCTTTTGGTTATGGACTCACTGTAAGGGCACGAGCAGGTAGTTATATATCCCGGTATCCAATCTGTGTATTTTGTTAGATCCAAGCGCTTATTTCCTACTTTTTGTGTTTTTCTCCTAGTTATATATAAGCAATATGCAGGAATATTCTGTGACAGAAGACCCGGCATGTACAGAGACATCTCTACTGTTGGTTCATTTAGACTTAAAGATCAGGAAGATTTCAGGGTACCATGACACTTTATTGGAACATGAGGATCATAGCCATCAGAGTGTCCCTAGTCGGCCCCCATCCCACTGGGACAACCGAAGATCAAGTCACCTTCATGGTGGCACAGACTCTACCTTTAAACCTAAGCACCTAGAACTCTGGCTTGACCATAGCATGCAAAATCCCCCCTCAAAACTCCAGGGCGAGACTGTCATGTCGCCATTTTGAACAGGGCGACATTGGTTAATGCGGCTGTTAGCTGCACGATATTTTATTTGCGACTTTTTAAAAGGATACCTTCTATTAGACAGGATCATGGGCCTCCCACATATTAATTTGTCTGTGGATAGACAGTCTTTTGCTGCTCCTGTTGGAAGAGCCTACCAGCCTTGAGGTGCTGGTATCTTTGCGGTACACAACTGTAAAGTTATACTATTGTAAGGTAAGGTTCCCTCTCAAGATGCCTGAACACAACCAGGGTGGCCCCCCACTGTATATTCTATTGTCAATCACAGGTTTGGGCCATCACATGGGCAAACATCCATTGTGTGTTTCCCCCCTTGGTGGGTTTGAATTTCCACCTGTGAATTCCTGGGGTGAGATCATAGTGGGCTAGAATGGCCAGCTTCTCCTGCTCATAGTCCTATCTGCATACTGGGGGCAAGGACCACTAGGCAATGTCTGTTCCTAAGGTCAGTCACGGGACTAGAATCTGCACTAACACTGACACAAAGTCCCACAGAAATACTTTTATATGTTCTGTCTCCTCCTTGAAGGCTTTTCAGTCTTTCACTTAGTCTGGTGATAGACTCCACTGACTCCATGCTGGGGAAAGGGTTAAATATTTGCTCTTTTCCAGCAATAACAGCTCTCTAACAAAAGTGATGGCTTGAGGCCATCCGCTGATCAGCTGGAAGAAGACACAGTCAGATGTGGGCTGGCATTTGTTGATTTCATGGCTCAAAACGTTTGGATAAGGTCCCGCCAGCTTAGTTTATGGGGTGTCTTTGATCCCCAAGTGCTGTGACTTGTTCTGCATGCTGGTTACAGTCCAGTTTTTCAGACATCCCACGTTTGCTCTGCCTGCTCCCACATCTGGAACCAGATGTGACAGATAATCCAGCATGGCTAGATTCAAGGATAGGGCAGTTTGCAGGATATAAAGACACTTTATTAGTATATGAGGAACATGGGGGATTGGAGTATTCCTAGTGGACATACCACACGGGAACAACCAGTCCTCAACACAACTTTTGCTGTGGCACAAACCATATCTTAATACCCAAGCCACAGGACCACTAGTCCAGTCATAGCATACATATTTCTCCCCTCTGAGGTCTGGATGTCAAGTGACCAGTCTGGAGGCAGAGTTTCAGGCTGGGAGAGTCAAATCAGGAAACAAGAGGACCGCCAATATTTCCCATTCATTGCAAGTGCCAATGGAAGAAAGCCAGCAGTCTCTCTGACTGGGCTGATACCATCATCCCCCTACCCAGTGTCGCCCTCTATTTTACTGGAGGACCATGGGGTATCTGCCATTGTTCCTGGGAACACTGAACATGTAGTCAGGATGTTGTTTCATTCTGAGTACATAATGGCACCCTGCCACTGAGTCTAGTGGCTTCACAGACACAGCCATGGTGCTCAACCAGCTAAGTCATGTTTAACAACTGAAAGTAATCAAAATCTATATATATCCAAACCCATAACATATTACATAATTTAACATGAAATAAAACATTAACACAGTAAAAAGGCTACACACACCTTGTTTTCTCCTTGCTATGGACCAGTGGCCATATTATCTTGGGCTTAGGGACAAGGATTCCAGTCAGGGAACACCCTGGGGATATACCTTTATTCATGAGGTTTATTCTGGCTGGGTTACCTAAAGGATCTGCCACATATGCCAACAAACCCCCAAAATAATTTTATGATTCTGCCCCAGATTGTTTGGCTGCAATTAATACAGTAGTCATTGATTGCCTGTAATTAAACTCCACTAGTCTGACTGCCATTTACAATAAACACCCTATATGCCTTTCTGTTCTTTGTAATATTTAAAATATGGGGTTAAAGGGACAGAGTACCATTTATTTTTAAACAGAAAAGTAATAAAACAAAATTAAAGCTTACATCCGTTTGTATCTTGTTATACAATTTTGTAAGGGTTACATATGCAAAGAGCTAGTCAGAGATGCTCAACTTGGAATGGGCCTGCCCTCGAATTGATGAGGCTCTATAGGATAAATATCCTACCCAATCTTTTAGCTCAGTAGTGCCCTTCACAGAGAGGAAATATCCTAAAGCTCATCATACTGATTGTAACGGGGTTTGCCTTCCATGGATGGATCCAGGACCTCTTACCGGGAATGTACCCTCCTGCAGCCGGCTTCGCTCAAGCAGATCCCTCGGTCTACCCTGCAGCTTCTCCGCCTAGGATGGGGGTCACAAGAAGACCCTTGATACCACCCTCCAGTAAAGTGACAGGACACGTTTCTGGATCAAGCAAGAACACACTTTTTTCATGCAATTCCAGCACTTTTATGTACAGTTAAACAGGTTAAGTTAACTTCATCAATTCTGGCATACAAAAGGCTGTATTCACATAACAATGGTATGACCATAACTTTATTAACTACACAAAGGAGGGGAGCCGTGGGAACTTTGGTATACAATGGGTGTTAGGGCATACAATGGGCCGGGGTAGCCTGATGAAACAATGGGGAGAAGACTTAGTGGCGCCAGAGCCTGGACTCCGCTTCTGGGCCTCAGCCAATGAACGGCCAAGCTACTGAGTCCTCTAAGCCAATCCCAGGGCCGCTGACATTTTCCCATGTTAAGTCAATGGTGTCCCTTTAACTCAGTCCCTGGGTCGGCGGCCAATCAGGAAGCGGCCGACAGCCCTATTATAAGTCAATGGGGTATTCTCCTTGGGCCCGATGTTCGACAGCCAATAGGGAAAGGGCTGACCGTTCGCCATGTTATCCCTATGGCGTCCCTCTAACTCCGGCTCCTCCAATGGGATGTTAGCCAGCTGTACAAAGCCCCACAGTATTGTGCATGCCCTGCACGCCCGTGAATTCACACTCTTTAACAGAACTGGTTGTGCCTGTGGCATTCAAGAAAACTCTGTCCAGTAACGGGTCCCTACCCATTACACTGATCCTACCAAAACACAATCCAGTCACAAAGTGCCGGGCAATTCCTCTCTGAACAAGAGAAGCAGCCAACCCCAGGCATACTTTTTTTTAACCCCTTAACGACGCATGACGTACATGTATGTCATGAGGTTGCGGTCCCTAAAGGGGGGGGGGGGGGAGTCCGAAATCGAATGGTTTAAAAAAAAAAAAAAAAAAAGATTTGTGGTCCTTAAGTGACTGCACAGTGAGTGCGCGGCCGGTCCTTAAGGGGTTAAATAATCTTTAAGCCTCTGGCACTCAAAGACTTAATGTGAGCCTCAGTGACACAGGAGTGCATATATAATACATATTATATAGTAGCAGCGTTGGTACGGTGATGCCCGTGTGTTAATCGTTCAAGTGACACCGGAGTATGCAACACATTGTTTGCAATGTGTTGGATTCCTCAAAGGGTTTAATCTGGTAATACTACAGCTCCCAGTATGTAGAAAATGAAAAATCAGAGCTGCTCACATGCATTCCATGAATGAATGAATGTACGTATAAAAATCAGATCCCACTTGGATCACCTCATTGACCTATAGTTGTAATGACCAAAGCCCTCCCTCCCTCTGGAGGCAGTGTGCCATGCTTGAATTGGCAGCTGCTTCCTTCGCTGCTGTGTGTATCCCTTGCAGGACGTCTTCAAATGAACATACATTCCTGGCATGTGAGGAGCTTGAGGTCCTCACAGGGCAGTAACATACTTTAAATGTCCACACCTATGAGCATTGAAAGTACTGTAGTGGCCTGTGAGGAGGTGGAGGTCTCACACATCAGGAATGTATGTGGATTAGAAAATGTCCTGTAAGGGAGACACACACCGCAGTGGAGGAAGCAGCTGGAAATTCAAGCATGGCGCACTGTTCCTTCGGAGGGGGTGGAGGGTGAGGGTCGTGCTGATTAGAAGTGCAGGTCAGTAAAGTGCTCAACATCCAAAGAGGTGTGATATAACGTTTCCACTTTTTTACTGTCCATTCATTGGTTAGTGATATACATGAGAGCAGGTGCTGTTGTGTTTTATACATAGTGGGAGCTGTATTAGGAAATGTAACCATCTGAGAGTGAGAAAGGGATCCATCGCATTGCAATGCAATAAGTCTGATAGGAGGGGAGGTGAGGAGGTAAAGTGCAGGGTTAGGCGATTAGGAGAAGGGGAGTCAGAGGCAATCATTCAGGCATTCAGGTATATAACGCATTGCAATGCTTCTGATATGTCTCTATCACTGGAAGGGTTAAAGAAATAACCTATGGGTTGTGGAGCCCTCTGCCAATGAAAGATATGTAATGCATTTGATACGTCTGTGTGTCTGAAGGGGTGAAACCTTTGACTGGCCTTCGAATGCTTGAGAAGTATCCAGTGAACTGGACAGATGTGGAATAGTGAAGGGCTTCACCTTCTGACTGTCCTTTCAGTGGCAGAGATATCCAATGCATTGAATAGGTCTGTGGCAATGAAAGGGCAATGAAATGGTTAACCCTTTCAGTGCAATGAGCTATCCAATGTATTGGATATCGCTTTGCCACTTAAATGATTAACCCTTTCACCACCAAAGAGGTATTGAATGCATTGAATAGGTCTGTGGCAGCAAAATTATGAAACACATAAAGGTGACAGACATACACATAAAGGGAGTACAGCTCAGGGAACTACTGCTTAACCCTCTGACTGCCCTGTCAGTCTCAAAGAGGTGTGGAATGCATTGGAGAGGTCTGAGAGGGTTAACCCTAGCAGTGGCACTGAGGTATCCAATGTATTCTGCACCTCTTTGGCACTGAAAGGTTTAACTCTTACAGTGTCAAAGAGGCATCCAATGCATAGGATAGGTCAGTGGCAGTGAAATGTTAACCATTTCAGTGCCAAAGAGGTATCCAATACATTGGATAGCTGTCTGGCACTGAAATGTTTGAAAACACAAAGAACACACACCCATAAGAGAGTAGTGAATAGGAATGTACAGTGGATCATTCGAGCTACAAGTTATGAGAAGGGAGTAGAGTTGCCACCCAGCTGGTATTTTACCAGCAGGCCGGTAAAAAATTGGCTTCTGTCCAATGTTAAGTCTATGGAGGGAATGCCATGGCCGGTATTTTTTTAAAGAAAAGTTGGCAACCCTAGAAGGGAGAAAAGAGACAGAGACACAGTCATACACACACACACACACACACACACAAACACACACGCTCTCTCTATTTACCTACCTCTTACTGCAACATGGAGAGGGTGGAAGGTAGAAGGAGTGCCTGGGGGGCAGTGTGTGAGAGAGCAAAAAGAAGAGTAGATACAACAGGACCTGCCTCTCTGCACAGGTAATGCAGTGATTTTCTTGCTAGTTGTGTAGAGTAGAAACTGTTCCAGTTCCCCAGGTGTTTGACTGCTAGAAAGTGAGCTACTTACTCCCTAGCATCCCATCTGCTGATTGGCTGGAGGCTAAGCTTGCTGAGTGGTGACAGGTGGAACTTTGTCAGCTTTCAGCTGTAGCTGGACTAAAGTTCCCATCATCCTCATAAGTCATTGTTATGGTGAAAACGTGGTAGGAGTAATCAGTTGCAAAAGCAATGGAGCAGAGAAGGGGGACACAATAGGAGGGACAATAGTGTAGAAGAAGGAGATGGGGAGAAAGGTTGAATGTGAGGAATGGGAGAACAGTTTTACATCTGCATTATTATGAGATGATGTGTGAGTGATGGAGCCGCATGAGTTGGCAATGGTTTTTTTTTGTGGCGGGGGAATGGGGCATAGTAAGGGCGGCCGTGAGATGAAAAGGGAGGCACAGAGTAGTGAGGGTGAACGGTGTATAAGATGAAACTCCTTTCAGACACTGGAGGGGAGGAGACAAAGCAGAATGCGAGGTGAATAGGAAGGTGGGTGTATGGTGAGGAGGTGTGTGCTATGGTGGAGGGTGATGTCCATGCAGAGATTTTCACAGGAGTGAGCAGGGAGGCTAGTCCCCTGCTCACTCTCCTGAAAATCACGCCCCATGCTTACACCAATGGGAATGGCAGTATAGAGGATTGCTGCTGAAGAGCGATCCATGTTCTACACAGCACACGGGGGACCTACAGCTGTCCACCATATGAACAGTAAGCTAATACCTTTGTATGATTCATCTTCACAGTGTGGTATGGGATCTTATTATTAGGACAGTGCAGTACACATATTGTTTAGACACCCTGCTGATTCCGGGATCACCTCCACGGCAGAACAGATCACTGTAAAAACTACTTCAGCATTTAAAACTTTAACACAAATTGAAATACCCTAGTAGGGTTCTAAAGAAACTGCAAACATTAACCCTTTGAGTGTCAGAGGGGTACGCAACGCATTGCAAAGCAATGCATTGCGTACCCCTCTGGCACTCAAAGGGTTAAGGTTACAACTGCAGTTAAGACTGGAATAGGCTCCACTTATCCAAGCACCGGACTGAAATACCAACAGCCCTGTCAGCTACTACTAACATCCGAATTATGTCAGAAAACTCATACTCATTTAGCCACTCATAAAGAGCTTATATTTATATTATAGTAAATATGACTAACACATTCATGTAATGTTTTAACCCTTTCAGTGCCAGAGGGGTATGCAACGCAATGCGTTGCGAACCTCTCTGGCACTCAAAAGGTTAATGCACACAGCTATTTTATTTTGTTTTTTCATCTTATTTTTTTCATCATAGTACACACTATATTCATGCTAACTGTGACGTCATTAACAGTGGCCGAGTGGGCAAGCATTTTTACATATACACGTGGTTACTGTGGTGTTTAAAGGTCAGAGGATGTTCAATGTATGTTACTGTCTTGAGAAAGACCCACGTTTGGGTCGAAACGTTGACACACAATAAAATTAATTTTAATTAAAAAAAGTCCTGCGAGTGCCTACATTAACTATCATCTCCTATGATACTACTTTTGTGTATTTCTACTGAACTCAAGCAAGCGCACCAAGGCATAGTTAAGTTTTGGAGTGCCCATCACCACTCTTTCTCTCTCCCTCTCTCTCTCCCTCTATAAACACACACATACAAACAAACAGACCTGCGCTCCTCTATATGCTGTGAATAATGTGTGCCCTGTAATGGGCATATATAATAATCCTTAGTAAATCTAAGTAAAATAAGTGAGAATTTAGTCCCACAAATTGGCCAATTTGTGTGCCAGCCAGTCGCGGGGCAGTCATGCTCAATAGAGACTGCCCGCGCCACCGCTGATACAGAGCTGGACGCTCCTTCGGAGCGCCCCACTCTGTATCAGCCTCATCACTGGCAGTCTCTACTGAGCATGACTGCATCACGTGCAGCAGTTTCTACTACGCATTACTGCGTCGTTACACACGTTTTAGCAAATTATTATATAGGATAGGATTACACTACTGGTATGGTGTGAATACGGTAGACCCAGATTTCGTTTCTGGATTTGTATGTTTCATGTATAGGGTGAGCTGACTGCATTTTCCCTGTTGTAGCTAAGTGTTCACATCTCTTGCATTATCCCTTAAATTATACCGATCGATTTGGTGTATAATTGTATGGATCTATTTTTAGACATTTAGAGTTTTCAATTATTCATTTATGTAATTAATTAGATTAAATGTTTTGCAGACAGTATGGTTTTAGGAGGCTCTTTTCAGAATTCAAAGAGCATTGTGTTTCAGATTTTCACATGAATTTATTATACTAAATAATGCTTATTGTCACTTCTAATATTTAAACCCAGTAGTTGAGCTGCTCAGACTCACTGTTTGTGAGATTTTTTTCTCCAGATGAAATGAGCATTTAAAGTCATGAAATAGGTTGAGCTGTTTTATCTTTATTTTCCAATAGACTTTAGCTCTGAATAAATGTGTTTGCTACAAACAAGCATATCCCCGTGTTATATCTCTGTGGGTAGTTTTATAAAAGCAAAGCTTTTTTTGTATAACGGCAGAGCCCAGAGGTACCCTAGAGAGACAAGGAGAAGTGTCTCATATGCTTGCTTTGCTGCCAAATGCATAAGCTGTATCAGGCCACCTAAGGAGTTGAGCAAAATATGTCTAAATTGTATATTGTTTTATATGGCATCATCCTATGTGTGGTGTCCCCTTTTTCCACCCTTCTATTTTGCATGTAACCTGCATTGTGTAATGGTTGGATCAGTTGAGTAAAGGCTAGCTTACAAAGATAGAAAAAAATCTCTGAACAAAGGAAGCAAATGTCCTGTCTGAAAGGAGACATTCTCTAATATTTGGAACAAGTAATTGAATTAACAGTATATGTCTTTTTCATGTGGTTGGCAGCGATTCACAAATATACCACATATTAGAGTATGAATGATGTCAGTCTTGTTCCTTAAATTGCAGCCCTTCTGAAGTTACTAATGTTTTTGCCTCTTTGACATCAGCTCCTTCAGCATTGTAGGAACTAATAAAGTCACTAAGTGAGAGAGCTAGGTTTGCTATGGCAACTATAGCTGACAAGAAAACAACATTGAAATTCCTTGTTTATAACTTTTCTTTGTCTTGAACAACAAATACAATTCAGTCAGTGCTGAGGGTGCAGTAAAAAGATTAAAAGAGAATTATCACGGTGCCCCGTGATTCTGCCTGCCTGTTGCGTTACCTATCTTGTCCCCACTGATGAATGAGCAGCGGCATGGCTGGTCGCTGCCTGACTGCTGGCCTCTCTGTTGCGGGCACACCTCACTGATGTTGTGCTCTCTGTTTTTTACCTGCGGCACTAATTATCCTGTTGATGTCCCGCCTTCTTCATTGGCCTTATATGCATTATGAAGACAAAGCTTCAGTGCCATTTCATGGTGTACCAGTGCGTTAGCTTATAGTATTCCGCCCTCTGTTTTGATCCTTGCTTGGCTGCTGATTCCACTCCATGTATGAACCTTGGCCTTGTCTGACTACCCGATCCGTGCATGAACCTTGACCTTGTCTGACTACTCGATCCGTGCTTGAACCTTGGCTTTGTGTGACTACCCGCTCTGTGTATGAACCTTGGCCTGGCCTGACTACCCGCTCCGTGTATGTACCTTGGTCTCTCTGACTACCCGATCTGTGTATGAACCTTGGCCTGGCCTGACTACCCGCTCCGTGTATGTACCTTGGTCTCTCTGACTACCCGATCTGTGTATGACCTTGGCCTTGTCTGACTCCGCTTGTGTATGTACCTTGGGCCTGTCTGACTCTCTCTCTCCATGCAGGTACTTGGGCCTGATCTCTACCTCTCCGTGTGGCCTCGGGTTAGTCTGCTGCCTTCTAGGCCTTGCCAGCGCTCTAGGTTTTTTCCATGGATATTGGCCTTGCACCCTAGCATTCTAGGGCAACACTTATCTGCTTGGGACCCTAGTGTTCTAGGGTATCTCTTATCTGCTGTAGATCCTAGCTTCCTAGGGTAACGTGTGCCTCCTCCCAGCCACCCTGTCTCCATCTCGGGTAGGCTACGAGAACCATAGGCTAGGTTCTCTCCCATTCTGCATTACCTAGTTTCAGTAGTGCAGGCTAGGTTCACTGTTCAGTTCCTGGGTAGTGGACTGTAGCGCTGTCCTCATGCCTGACCCCAGGAAGGGGAAGTGCTTATTTGTATATTTTCATTAATAAAGTGGTGTTGATCTTACTGTACCTGTCTGAGTCATTATTTATCTGAGCCACCGTGACAAGACTGAATTTGTATCATAGTCTGCTTGAATAGGTAGGGTTGTCATACTAACCCTAGCTCTGCTGGTGGAACCATTGTTTGAGTTTTGTTACTATCCTGAGAGAAAGGGGAGTGATGGGAAAAACTTTAATAACTTCAGAAGGGCATCAATCACACGCATTACTATTTCTTTAATTATTTATGTATGTATTTGTTTATTTATTTTCAGGTTGAAGGTCCTACTTGAAAGAGTGCACACTTTCCTCTTGGCTGTTTGGTCTGCATATTCAAGTCCCACCCCTGCAAACTGCAAACAACTCCTGATACTGATAATTTTGTGTTTGTTTTTATCCATTTCAAATGGGCTTTTACTTTATGTATGGCTGATGAACTCTCTACAGTATAATAATCACCTAACAGTTGTGCTGTCTGTAGTTGTTGCTGTTCTTTTATTCTCTATTCTAGTCTTATTGCACCCAATTCGTTGCATGTTGACAATTGTGATTCCTACAATTGGGACCAAGCAAGGTCGAAAGCTCCTCTTATCGACTTCCTTTATGATAATAACTTTCAACATCATCCCAAATATTATTACTAATATGAGAGCCATATTTCAAATGATCAGATGCATTTCTCAGCACTCATCAGAAAAGATTTTAAACTCAACTTACTTCTTTCAAACAGTCACTGAAGATGTGACCAACATGATAAGGACTGTTGGAAGTAGTTACCTTTCCAGTACAAAAAACATGAGGATTTCATCTCAGGTGGACACATCTTTAATAGCAAATCGAATATTAAAATCATCTGAAAACCTCAAGGCGGATTTTATAACTGTAGAATTATTATTCAAAGATGGAATGTTAACATGCAACAGGGTTCTAGCTGGGCTTTTTATCTTGTATCTCCTATTAAATGCAGCATGGTATCAAAAGAGATATTTAACTGACCTAAAATTTGACAATTTGTATATAACAAAAGGGCTTGAAAAGATGGCTTTGGATAGAAATGTTTCTCACCTGCTGCCTTGTTCTACCAAAAAAATAATAAAATCTACAGGACTCAAGCTTTCAAGAAAAGAAGTATTTGCCTGTATATTTCGCATACTGATCCTCTCCTCCTTTGTGATATTGACAGCGTTAATCATAGCGTCAGACCACGTAGCCTTCCAGTTTACATCTTCTGTAGGGAACTGGGTTGAGAAGCTGCCTGCAGTGCAGACAACAATTTACATAAACTATGAAGTAAGTATGTAATTATTGCTTTTGTAGTGACACACAATAACAAACCACAGGGGATCCAAATTCACAGAACCCCACACCACCCAGTCTCATAAAGATTATCAAAATTATTCTGTAGTAGATTTTCATCTGAAACAGATTGTTTCGACAGACTTGCAAAGACCCACAAAACGTAAAACAACTGCTTTGGCTATTTTAACTTTAAAAAATACCTTTAGGCATCATTCAAAGAACTCTTTAGTCTAATCATCTGAGCAAGGTAGGAAATGCCTTCCTGCTTCCTACGTTTCCCCTCAGGTTAGCACTGTCTTCTTCCTTCCCTCTTTTTGGCCTGCTCCCCTACCATTCCTTCTCCTTGACTTGTTCCCCTCCCACTCATTTTATTTGGCCTGCTCCCTTCCCACCCCCTTTCACTGGCCTGCTCCTCTACCTTCTATCTTTTTGATCTGATTCCCTCTCTTACCTCTCCACTGGCATTATCAATTTCATGTTCTCCTTTGTCCGCCTCTTTCCCTGCACTCATCTTCACCAGCCGATCGACTGCTGACCGACATCCCATTTCCAACACTGCCCTGTCTCTCCATAACAGTGTTCCCCCTTCACTTTGTCTCTCCACAGTCTGTTCTGTATCAGTTTGAACAGATATAAGATTGCATTGGCTGATCGTTAAGGGTTTGAAGAATAGTCGGTCTGTATGGATTAGTCATGCAGTTACAATTGAGAGAAACAGACAATTTGCCAAAGACAAATTAAAAAAATTATGAGAAACCAAAGATGTATTCTGAATCACTGGAGATAATCAAAAGGATTAGAGTATCTGTCTTAATTTGTTTACTGAGAGAATGTTCCTAATCTGTTTCAGAGAAGGAATGTAAGATAAATAAGTTAATAACTTTGGAAAAATTCTGCGTCTCTTAAAGCGGAACTACCACCCGACAAAATCTTTAGCTTAACCAAGTCCCAATCTGGCAACTAGCTACTTAGTAGCGCTAGTCGCCAGAATAATTACCTTATTTAATAGATTTCTGCTCTCTTCTATCGCTGACAGTAGCATGGAGCGCGTAAATTTTGCCATTGTGATGTACACGCACCTGCGCTGTCAGTCACAGTCGGAGCCAAATGGCTCCTAGCATCGCCTCCTAGACCCGTATGGGACTGACAGCGCAGGCGCACCAACGTTACAATGGCAAGATGTCTGTGCTCCGTGCTACTGTCAGTCATAGAAGAGAGCAGAAATCTATTAAATAAGGTAATTATTCTGGTGACTAGCGCTACTAAGCAGCTAGTTGCCAGATGGGGACTTGGTTAAGCTAAAGATTTTGTCGGGTGGTGGTTCCGCTTTAATGACTTGAAAAATGCTGTTTTGAAGGTGCTTTGTTGTCTAAAAATATGTTTTTGTTTACCATGAGCACTTCAAGAAAGGATGGCAGTAATAAATTGACTGATGGGAGGAGAAATGTCATAGTTAAAGGGAGTAGTGCTAAGACATATTCCCCTCTCCTTATTAACCCCTTCAGGACCAGAGAGGTCACAAAGCATTGAATAGTAATGTGTTGCAGAGCACTCTGGAACTCAAAGCAATGTGTTGGATACCCCATCTAGCACTCAAAGAGTTAAAGCAGTTAACAGTATGCGTTACCCCTCTTCTTGCCAGAGGGGTATGCAATGTATTGCTTTGCAATGTGTTGCTACCTGCCTGGCACTCAAAGGGTTAAGGGTCAAACAATTTCAAAAGACAAAAAATGTATGTTACAGGGTTTTTCCAGCTAAGTAAATACCACTCTGTAAGAGAGTCATAGACTATGGTTCTCCTTTGTAAGTGATAGAACAGCACCACCTGGTGACCAGAACACAACAATTACAATTGTAAAAACTTTTGAATGAAAAATTTACTAGCAGTAGGCGTATGCTTGTTCTGCTCAATGGCAGAAAAATAAAGCTCTATTTTATTTTTTATTAAAAAAAGTTTACTGCTCCGTTAATTGCTGAATGTAAGTGATGTTCCCAACACAGTCAATGGGTTAAAACTCCACTGAAATCAATTGGCATTTCTTCCCAGTTGCATACTCCTCTGGCCCTCACAGGGTTAAATCTGCCTACGAGGGCCTAATGTTCAAACGAAAAGCAGAGTCTTTCTGGAACAAACTAGTTGCGCCACACAACACAAAATTCCCATGAATATAAACAGGACATTTAAAGGGATAGTAATGTTTCATAATAAAAGCAGCTCTAATTAATCATCATAGTATTTAGACTTTGGAGAGTGTTATATCAATACTGTCAGACTTGTAGTTCAAGAGTAATTCAATGACAAAGTATCCCCCTCCCGCCCCTTTTACTGATGTAACACTGCTCAGCCAGAGCAGAAGGGAGGCGCCCAGGTAGACTGCAGAGAGGGTCAATCTTCAGTTAAGATAAGGGAAAAACCTGAAAAACTTGTCAAGGGGGGGCAGGGCTTTCATTGTTCTCATAGGAAGAAGATTGTCCTCTTCTGTTATCTGTCTGGTCTATGGACTGGATTCCACAGCTGAGAAGAGATTGCTTACACTAGGTAAAAAGGGTGGGAGTGGAAACTTTGCTTGTGAATAACTATCAAACCATAAAGATATCGTTCTTCATGTTTTTTTAATGCCTACAAAATTAAATAAAGATAAAACGAAGTATTACTATCCCTTCAAAAGCCCCTTTTACATTCCTGGGAACCTTCTTGTCTCGAGATTCTGGCGGTCCTCTAAAGTCTAGGGGTGGGTGTGTACAGATAATGTGATTTGCATCATAAAGTGGGTGGGCCTTGATTGGGGTGGGCGGGATTGGAAGCAGGGGAAGCAGGGTTCGCCTTTAAAATGGGCGGAGAATGAGAATCAATCTCTGTCACTGGGATTCCAGTAATTAAGCATAAAAAACATCTATGGGTCAGATCCAAAGAGTTCATAGGTTTGCCCATTTAAAATCAATTGCATTTTTTTTTATATCCCTCCATATATTGTTGTTGGTTTGCCCAAGAATCTCTACAATTTTCTTTTGACTATAAGTGACCCAAGTGTTTGATATTACTAATACTTAAATACTTTTGTTTTGTGTCTCTTTACACAGGCTACGATATTTACTTTTGTTAAAACGCACATTCCAAAGAAATACCACTGGGACATGACTTTTGCCTCTGCGGACTGTAAGATACCAGCGACCCCTCCAAATCATGTGATCACAATTTCTGTTGTAGTCATCTACTGTGTGATGTATGCCTTAATATTCCTGGAAGTGTATACTCATCGTTTTTGCAGAAAAATATCAGCTTCCTTTTATAGGCAACAAGAAGAAAAGAGAGTTTTATATCTGCTTGAAAAAATAATACGGAAGCACAAAGCAAACCAGACTGGTATGTGACTTTACATCAAGACGTCGTACAGGGCAATATTAAAACGGAACTTTCATTCAAATTAAAGTGCCCCCTACATCATTATTGACATAGCAATAAGCATTTCAGTACTTGTATTATCCTGAATAAGTCTGGCATTATTAAGAAATCCATCTTGTTCGGAGACTTACCGGGAGATATCTTGCTGTACCGGCATCTGTGCGCCTGCACCGTCAGACCCTTCCTGTACCTTAAGGTGCAATGCAACTTCCACTCACCAATCCTAGAGGAGACCGGGACAGACAGCACAGGCGTACAGATGTCTCCTCGGCAAGATGTCTGTGCTGATGTCTTCCTGTGAGTCTCCGAACAAGTTGTATTTCTCAATAACGCTGGACTTATTCAGGATAATACAAGTATTGATATGTATTGCTATGTGAATAATGATTTAGGGGCACTTTAACCCTTTTGAGTGCCAGAGGGGTACACAACGCATTGCAAAGCAATGCATTGCGTAAACCTCTGCCACTCAGAGGGTTAATTTTAATGAAAGTTCCGCCTTAACCATTTGAGA
This sequence comes from Rhinophrynus dorsalis, assembly GCA_037306005.1. Lineage (NCBI taxonomy): Eukaryota > Metazoa > Chordata > Amphibia > Anura > Rhinophrynidae > Rhinophrynus > Rhinophrynus dorsalis. Next base: position 143,731,263 of record CM074727.1, read on the forward strand.
AGCAGATGGAAAGCAACACATTGCAACCTGTGGACCTGTCACTATAAAAACAAATGTTTATCTAATAACTCCTTGAGAACCGGAGAGGAGCTTAACACATGGCTTTGCAATATATAGTATACCACTCTGGTACTCAAGGGGTTAAATAACAATAGAAATGCAACTATACTATTAGTGGGATGTCCTAATACAAATGCTCTTTATGATGCGTACTGGAATGCAATTGTTAGCCCTACACCTGCCTAACACCAATTTACTAACTCCTTAGGCAAAACATTCTTCCCTTAAAGGGATAGTAATACTTAAAATGTAAAAAAATATATGTTGTAGGGTTTATCCCCCTGAGCAAAACAAGGGTACTCACACTGCTGAGAGATATTTTATTAAAAAATTATAACAGCTCAAACTTTAATATTTTAGGTGCAATATTACAGTGGCCTGAAAATTTAAAGTGGAGCTGTTGCTACACCATCCTATGGACTGCTCTGGTCTATAGACCATAAATCTCAATAGGATGGTGTAGCAACAGCACCACTGTAAATTTTCAGGCCACTGTGATATTGCACCTAAAAAATTCAAGTTTGAGCTGTTATAATTTTTTAATAAAATATCTCTCAGTGGTGGGAGTACCCTTGTTTTATTCAGGGACATAAACCCTACAACATATATTTTTTTACATCTTAAATATTACTATCTCTTTAACCACATAAGGATTACGTGATGTGCTATGACTGTCACCCGGTTTTTGCCTTAAAGGGATAGTAATACTTCATTTTAACTTTATTTTATTTTGTAGGCATTAAAAAAACACGAAGAATGATATAAGTCTTATCTCTGAAACCTTTATGGTTTAAGAGATATTCACAAACAAAGTATCCTCCCCCCTGTTCAACCACATCAGAAGGGAGGTGCCAAGGTAGACTGCAGAGAGGGACAATCTTCAATTAAGATAAGGGAAAAAGCTGAAAAACTTGTCAAGGGGGGAAGGGCTTTCATTGTTTTCATACAAAGAAAATTGTCCCCTTCTGTTATCTGTCCTGTCATACAACCAGATTCACATCTGAGAAGAGATGGCTTACACTAGGAAAAAGGGGCGGGGAGGGGAACTTTGCTTGTGAATATCTCATAAACCATAAAGGTTTGAGAGATAAGGCTTATATCGTTCTTCATGTTTTTTTAATGCCTACAAAACAAAATAAAGTTAAAACGAAGTATTACTATCCCTTTAAGGACCTGTGATGGTCATAGCACGTCACATACTTTTTACTTACAGCCCTGTAAGCAAAATCGTGGTCTGAAACTGACTGCTCCAATATTGGCGTGGTCTCTCTCAGACCCCAACTCAGCACACTGGTAAGTATAACAGGTCACATGTGGTCCTTAAGGGAAGATAACTTCCCTGGACTGCTGGTCCTTAAGGGGTTAATCCCGCTTGTGCCAAGGTGAGGATAATGTCGGAATGTATGGATGTTTGGGAATGTCCTTTTCCTCTGTGCTTAATCACCAAATATTAAACTAGGAACAGTGTAAACGGAGTAATGTTCATTTTCCTGAGCATTCAAGAAGTTAGGCAATTGGGGCTTGCTGAGATTAAAGTCTTAAAGGGATAGTAATGTTTCACAAAAAAGCAGCTCCAATTAATCTTCATAGTATTTGGCCATTTCAATACTGTCAGAGTTGTAGTTCAACAGTAATTGATTGATAAAGTATCTCCCTCCCACCCCTTTTACCTAAGCCACCTCCCCTCAGATGTGGAATCTGGTCTCTTGACAGACAGCTCACAGCAAGAAACAATCTTCTTACTGTGAACATAAAGAAAACACTGCCCCCTTTAATAGGTTTTTCAGGTTTTTCCTTATTCTCACTGAAGATTGTCCCTCTCTGTGATCCATCCAGACAGTCTTGCTGCTCTGAAGTGAGCAGTGTTCCATCAGTAAAAGGGATGGGAGGGGGATACTTTCATTCAATTACCCTTGAACTACAACTCTGACAGTATTGAAATAACGCTCTCCATGGCACAAATACTATGAAGATTAATTGGAGCTGCTTTTATTGTGAAACATTACCATCTCTTTAACAACTGCAGTATGTGTGCATCAGCATGTGTGTACCTGGAACTGCCGGTGTAGGAGTAGGAAGCCAACACCAAATGAAAAGGGCTGGTGGATTCGTACCCCCATTGAGCATTTCCTTATACAAATAAAATGTTAACAATCAACAGTTTAAACTGCAATAACTTTGGGAAGACAAAGTCATGCAATATATGTTTTTTCCACTAAAAAAACAAACAAAATTACTGCTTTTTTAATTTAAATTTTTAAATCTGGTTGACCTCTATACTGTCTCTGCTATGGAGGCTGACCTTTTTAGACTCTTTGTTGGTTGAAACTGTGCACTGCATATACTATTTCAATTGACATTTATGTGGAAGTAGTACATGCAGAACAGGTGTTTAACCACAGGGTTTGCTAAGGAGTGTTACATGTCTATGTAAAGTACAAAAAAAACTCACCAGAGAGGTGCGCAACACATTACAAAGCAATATGTTGCACAACTTTCCGACACTCAAAGGGTTAAATATTAAAAAATGAAGGTGAGGTTTCATTAAAAAAAAATGCATAGTTACCTTTTTATTATTAAATAACAGACAAAAGTTTTTGTTCAAGTGACAGGTCCTCGTTAGCTCATTTCTAATCACAGAATTATCTCTGAGCACCTGCCCTGTATTTCTAAGCTATCGTGCCAGGTTAATGATCCGAGAACCTTTTTTTACCAGCAGGGAATCACTTCATTATAGTAACTGAGGGTTTAAAGTTCTGCAAGTCTCATGTTATTCGAATTGTGTTACTGTTCTCATTTAATTCTCTGCTGGTCTCTAGCAATATTGCCCTGCTAATCTCATATAATGATGCATTGTCCTTCTGCTGTTATATAGCTTGTAAATTGATGTATTGTACTGGCATGTTGTTGGTCTTTAACTTGCTCAAATAAATTCCAGAGCTTTTGTTCTTGTGTCAGTCAATCCCACTGGTTTTTCTGTCTCTACCTTTTTTCCTCTCTGTGCTGTATATCTCAAGACATGTCATACCCATACCTGGGAACTCTCCGGATTTGCCCCGGAGACTCCGGTTCTGACAGAGCTTTACCGGGTCTCCGGGGCAGAGGCAGATTCCTCCGGATGTGGAGAGTTTCTATTGAACCTCTGCCACATCTGCTTTTTCTCCCATTGTGCCTCCGTCCCCAGCCTTCTGTGTGACACATTTTACCCTCTGAGTGCCAGAGTTGTACGGAATGCATTGCTTTGCAATGCATTCCGTACCACTCTGGCACTCAAAGGGTTAAATCCCCCCAACACTCGAGTTAAGCCCCGCCCCTTTTTGATGCGATTAGCGTCATTTTTGTTATCCCCTGCTGAACAGAGGACTACCCTCCGGGTAGTCCTCAACTAAAAGTTCCCAGGTATGGTCATACCTATATACACACACACACACACACACACACACACATGACTTCAACACACACACACAACTTCAACGCCACATCCATTCCTTACGCACAAGATGCTTTTATCCTATAACACACAAGCACAAAAAACAGCTTTTAGCTTCTTGGTTCCTAGAGAAGACTCCAACGTATTGAAGAGAATTTGTTGATCCCTCTAGCATCCCAGGGGTTAAATAATTGTCATAAGGTGTATGTAAACTGGTGTCCAAACTACAGTACTTTGCTCAGAGGCATTGAAATTGTCCAAGCCACACCCACAACTTATAATATGGGTGTCGTCATCACATCTGAGGAACCTCTGCTCAAAGCATGGTGCTTTAGGCAGTTTCCTACTCTGTCTAATAGGAAATATGGCCCAGCGCACACGCAGACTGTTGCCTTGCGAGCAACAAAGTCAGGTAGTAACCAACATTTATGCAGTTTACAACTAATTTAAGGGTGCAATAATATTATTTTTTTAATATCATTTTTGATTCATAGTTTCAGTCAGGGGAACTGCTAGGCACTGGCTGCAGGGACTAAAGCCCCAGGTTTCATAATTAAATCCCTGGGTCTTTTTGCCACCTTCGGTCTTATTGCCAGCTTGGGGTATGTGATGGTGATATTCTCCCTACTAACACTGGTGCAGTTGGGCTGCACAATGCACTAATTTTGTATTAGATTTGTTTGAGCGCTGGGTAGCTTGGGATACTAGCAATTCACCTGGTTCCAACCTTTAAATGATGAAGAGTCTAAAACAAATTAGTGAATTGGCATAGTGTTTACAATTTTAATTACTGAAATATGCAACCACTACACCACTGCACTAATCTGATTCACTGGGGTAAGGCTTTAACCCTATGAGTGCCAGAGAGGTGTTCAACACATCACTTCACAATGTTTTGAGAACCCTTTTGTCGCACAAGAGTGTTAAAAAACATTCATACTAGGCCCAGGTTGCACAAAAAAAGCCCATGGCACTCAAAGGGTTAAAGTGGTGACCTTTTGTCTTTACGTATTGTACAAGTGCCTATTGTGTAAATTCATATTGCATTTTCACCTTTTTTAACTTCTATCTGGAAACAAGCAATTAGGCTAGCTATAATTGCAAATGTGAAAAAAATTGTAAATGAGAGCAAGAAAAACCCTAAACAATTCTACAATTATATAAATGATGAAGGTTGATATTGGTCCTTTTAAAATGGAGAGAATGAGATTAATTTGTGAGGCTAAGGCTGACACCTTAAACACATTCTTATCTTGTGTATATACAAATGAAGAAACGATGGCAGTCTATGAGCAAACAGACAAAACCAAATAATTCCCTCCATCATGTACATGGATTACTGAGGACAAAGTTCAATAGAGACTGGAAAAGATTGTGGTGAATAAAGCACCTGGCATCCATCCAAGGGGACTTAAGGAACTTAGTTAAGTAATAGCAAGTCCCTTATACTTAATATGTATTGATTCACTATCACCGGGAGTAGTGATTGATTGGAGGAAAGCAGATATTCAAAAGGTAGCTAGAACTAAATCAGGAAATTCTAAATATTTGAGCCTGACTTCCATAGTGGGTAAGATATCAGAAGGTTTACTAACTATTAGTATTCAGGAGGACCATGTGATGAATAACAACATTATTAGTAGGAGTCAGCATGGTTTTATGAAAAAATAGATAATGTCAAACTAATTTAATTGCATTTTACAAAGGGGAAGTAGTAATTTGGACAAGGGTATTGCTGTTGATGTAGTATACTTGGGTTTTTCAAAAGGCTCTGATACTGTGTATCACAACAGGTTAATGCATACATTAAAATACTTTGGTTTGGGAGGTGATATTTGTGCATGGGTAGAGAATTGGTTAAATGATAGATGGCAGAAAGTTGTTGTAAATGTAACCTTTTCAAGTTGTAAGTGGGGTGCCGCTGGGTTCAGTCCTGGGCCCAATGCTTTTAAAGAGTTAGTAATGCCCTTATATAAGTTTATGCAGTATTGTAGATGTTAAAAAATAAAGTATCTGCAGAAAGTCCCATCTCTTAAACCTTTAAAGTTTGAGAAACACTTGCCTCTAAAGCTCCCCTCTCCTGATGTCAGCTGTCAGCCAACTCGAGGAGGCTCTTCAGCAGAGCCGAAATAGCGATATTTAAAAAGAACTACTTCATTGGAATAATCTACAAAGTGTGCTTGCACACTAGGCACACTTTGTAGACCATTCCAATGAAGTAATTATTTTTAAATAGCGCTGATGTCAGGAGAAGGGGAGGGAGGCGAAACTTTAGCGGTGAATATTTCAATACTGTCAGAGTTGTAGTTCAAGAGAAATTGAATGATAAAGTTTCCCCTCCCGCCCCTTTTACCTAGTGTAAGCCACTCCCTACAGATGTGGAATCTGGTCCTGGGACCAGACAGCTCACAGCAAGGGACAATCTTCTTACTGTGAGAACAATGAAAGCCCTGCCTCCCTTGATGGATTTTTCAGGTTCTTCCCTTATGCTTGCTGCTCTGAGGTGAGCAGTGTTACATCAGTAAAAGGGGCGGGAGGTGGATACTTTATCATTCAATTACTCTTGAACTACAACTCTGACTGTTGAAATAACACTCTCCATGGCCCAAATACTATGAAGATTAATCAGAGCTGATTTTCTTGTGAAACATTACTAACTCTTTAAGACTGGAGGAAAGGTGCTTTCAACTACAACAAAGGCAGGGATTTTTTGAGTAAAGGGGGCAGTAAAGTTATGGTATTCTTTGCATCTGGAATCTGTGCTGGCTGATACTGGAGATGTTTAAAAATGGATATCTTTCTAGCTCAGAACAATATTGACAGTTATGACAGTTGGTTTCAATGCAGATAGGATGTTGATCCAGGGAGATATGTGACTGCCATTTGGAAACAGGGTGGAATTTTTTTACCTGCTTGAGGCTAAATTGGAAATGGTTTCAATAGGGTTTTTTCCTTCTGCTGGATCAACAGGGGTGATATTGCATGGGCTCAACCTAATGCAAGCATGTCTGTTTCCAGAGAGCTTTCTGTCACGAAATGGGAAAGCAGAGATAAAGAAATGATGTAACACTATATTTGAAACAATGTGTGATGTGAATTCTGTATCCAATATACTGGGGGCAGTCTCTTTTACATTGCATCATTAACTTTTTTTATATTATTTCTTTTTTCATTGTACCACTATCATAGTCCCTGACAGAAAACTGCCTGAGAACAGATGCAGAGTGCTCACTGTCACTGACATAAAATTGTAAAAAAAAACAGATAAACATTTGAGGGTACCAGGATTTACTGGACTCTTTCATTGTCATCAATTCCTAACCAGTAAAATAATAGTGGTTTGGGTGCTGATCAACAAATGGGAGGAATGCCTACATTCCTCACTGATTACAGGCAACCAGAGCAGGCAGACAGTTGGGCTAAACCTTTATTAAAGATGGGTGCCCCACTCTGATCCTTCACAGATCCTCCAATTCACTCACATCTAGCCACAAATATGAAAAATAAATAATTACAAATATAGACAATTTGATTTTACTTATTTATTATGCACTTACATGATATGTAAACTGAAATTAAATGTTACTATCACTTTAAGAATATCCCTTTTCAAACCCAGGTGGTTGCTTAATCTACTTCTTTTTAAGTAGGGTTCTTCTTAAAGCCTGGCCTGGTAGTGGCACTTGACGACTCCAGTTAATCACCATAGTGATCTGAATGCATGTTCTATCTAATACTCTTTATGTGAATTTATGTGCAATCCAAGTGCCAAGTATTCTAAATTGGCATCCTAATCAAAGCTCCTGGTGTGTCTTAACACTGCACCTGGATACAGTTCTGTGAAGTGTTTCCCTTTTTGAGCATTAAGTCCCTGGAGTTCCCAAGTTGTGTTTCAAAAAGAGAGTCGCTTTAGCTGCAGAGAATGCATCTTGATTAAGATTCAGGTTTACATGAACTGGAACATCTGTTACAGCTGGGTTTTTTTTCTTGCATAAGAGTTCTACCTCTGTTCTTGCTTTTTTTAAGTATAAAATGAATCAATTGTCTTAGGCATTTAAGTTAAAAATTTAGATATGTGTCTCAACTGAGGCTAGACAGCCCTGATTTGTTTAAAGTATATCTGTCAACCTAAGACAAGTTTAATTTGTTTTACAGAGAATTAAAATCTGCTTATATGTTTTATTAGTAATTTTTATGTAAAATAAATAGCTTTTGAGAAGTGAACCCAACATACCTGGGAACTTTTCCATCTAGAGTCCCTGGAGGGGGCTCATGCAGGGGAGGGCTGGCCTGGGGGGCAAGGGGGCAATTGCCCCCCAGGCTGGTCATGAATATGGGCCAGTGGGCCACTGCCTCACTCAATTTCCCATTTGCTGCTGTAAATAGAGTAAACAGAATTTAAGGAGCTACACTAGTCTTGTAGCTCCATTTCAATTGTCATCTCTGTGATATCAATTGTGTACTACCATTTCAGTTATAAGCTCTGAGGTATCACTTGACTTAATCCATAACATTAATGCCAGCTATAATATTAACAAAAGGGGTTGGGCTGGGACATTGGGCTGGAGTGGTATTAGAAATAGGCCACTTAATTGTACTTGCCCCCCAGGCCAAAAGTTGCCAGCCCTCCCCTGGGCTCATGTGGTGCTGCTGGGGGATATAAATGATGAGATTCGTGTCACAAAGGGGTGGGGCTTAATGGAATGTGTCATAAAGTGGACTGGGTGTGGGTGGGAAGAGGGCATAACAGGGTTAGAAGGAGAAGAAGTGGGTGGAAAATGGGAGGAAGAGGCTAGGATGGAGCAGAAGTGGGTGGAGTTTCATAAGAAACTCCCCACCACTGGAGAATAAACGTCTGTCCCCGGAGACCAGGTAATTCACTGCAAAAACGAGTCTCTGGGACATATCTGGACAGTTCCCAGATATGCATCCCAGGAACCCCTAGGCAAGTCACTCTGGGTGCCCTTACCTCCGCCCTTGGCCACATCCCCATTTCTCACATGGCCCCACCCCCAGACCCATCCACTGTTTCTTGGCACAGAAGAACAAGCAAAGCCAAAAAAGACTATAGTTGCCTACTCTGTTAATTGGGAAATTTGGCTCTGAGATTATGGCACGTTATGTTAACCCTTTGAATGCCAAAGGGGATACGCAATGCATTACAAGGCAATTAGTTCTGCTTGAGACAGATTTTATCTATCGCTGTTGCTATTAGAAATGTTCCCAGTGTATAGATTCAGTCTAGATTGATTGATAGCCCAGAATATGGTAAAAATTGGACCAGCACATAACCTGATTATCATAAAGATCCCCACTGTGCCCCCCGCAGACAAATATCTAAAACATGCACGTTTATTTATATTTAAAATGAACTAAATCTATCTTTGAATGACAAGACCACTTTTAGACTTTGGATATGTGATTTGACTGTGGCTAGATAGTCTGATTTGTTCAAGGGCCATGTTATAAACATGAAATTAAGTATTCTTGGAGAGTAGAGATATGGCTTTTTTTAGCAATCTAAAATATTTGCCAAACAAACATTGCAAGTCTAATGCTGTATAGATGGTGTGCTGAAGTGTTTACTGAGACAGAAAGCAGAGGCATCCAATTTATGCCTGGGCTGATTTGAAGGATTAAATGAAAATCAAAGCTTCAGTAACCAAGTATTAGCAAATCATAAACACTTGGCTTTATGTCCTTCTCATGCATTGTGTTTATTCTATATTGTCAGTAATAGGGATCCTGTAGCTCTTGATAAAGCAATCTTTGAGACATGTAGGGAAAGGGTCCTCCTGTATATTGTTGTGATGGTGGAACACTTGACCACTTCTTCTCTAGAAGGGTGACCAACACATTGCTTTTGCAATGCTTAAACACTTGGCTTTATGTCCTTCTCATGGATTGTGTTTATTCCATATTGTCAGTAATAGGGATCCTGTAGCTCTTGATAAAGCAATCTTTGAGACATGTAGGGAAAGGGTCCTCCTGTATATTGTTGTGATGGTGGAACACTTAACCACTTCTTCTCTAGAAGGGTGACCAACACATTGCTTTTGCAATGCTTTGGCCACCCCCTGGCACTGAAAGCGTTAAGTTATAAGCCCTTGGATGCTACAGACATCTCCAAAGCATTGCACATAATAGGTTAACCCATTAATTGTAGTATTCTGAGGCATCGCCCACTTCCATCCCCTACTGGACCAGATATGGACGTCAAAAGGTCTGTGAGACATCGCCCACGTCTATCCCCTACCAGACCAGAGACGGACATCATGTCAAACCTAGAGGCATTCTGGATTTATAATCACATTCAGTATGCATGAAAGACTCAGATGGAATTATCTTATATATATGTTGTTAATATTGTACCTTCCTGACTAAATCTTATACATTGCATGTATTACCTAATCCGTTTTTTTTAATCCCATATATCTATAACAGTTATGTTATGTATATTTGCAAGTATTCTATATTAATTATTATTATTTTTTAGGAATGGAGATGTAGTATTCTTAGGTTTGGCTGTAGCCAATCAGTTTATAGTAGGTGTGGCTACTACTCTTCAATGTGTGGACACTTCCTGTTTTTTTGTCAAGTTAGAGCAGTACAGTTATTTCATGAACATTTTATCTCTGAAATAAACCAATACCTGTTAATATAATAATCAGCATTGTATGTGTATTGGATACTAATAGTAAGCAATAACAAACATTAGATTAATGACTAGAGGGTAGCACAACACATTTTAAAACAATGCATTGCACACCAATATGGCCTTTAAAAGTTTAAAGGCGATTATCATTGGTTCTTGGTCCACTGACTAGCTCCACCTCCAGAAGCAGACCTGTAGATGAATGTGGGTGATGTTGTAAGCCCTGACAGATCAGAAGGACAGCAGAATGGGGAGATGGGCGTAGATACCCCCAGGGTTCTCTTTCTGTTACTACAATGGGCTCTGAATGGCCAGATTTGAAATATCTTATAGCCTATTCAGAAATTTGAAGTAGAGCAAATCTAGCAAAAACTGACAAATGGAGTCAAATGGAGACACCCTTTTGATTTAAAGGGATAGTAATATTTCACAATAAAAGCAGCTCTGTTTAATCTTCATAGTATTTGGGCCACGGACAGTGTTATAGCTCAAGAGTAATTGAACAATAAAGTATCCCCCTCCCACCCCTTTTACTGATGTAACACTGCTCACCTCAGAGCAGTAAGAATGCCGGATAGATCGCAGAGAGGGACAATCTTCAGTGATCATAAACGAAATAAACCTGTCAAGAGGGGCAGGGTTTTTCTTATGCTCACACTAAGAAGATTATCCATTGCTGCGACACTTCTGGTCCCAGGACCAGATTCCACATCTGAGGGGAGGCGGCTTACACTAGGTAAAAGGGGCGGGAGGGGGAAACTTTATCATTCAATTATTCTTGAACTACAACTCTGACAGTATTGAAATAACACTCTCCATGGCCCAAATACTATGAAGATTATTTGGAGCTGCTGTTTTTGTGAAACATTACTATCACTTTAAATGTATTTTTTAACCCATGGAATTCTAGAGAGGGTTATAAATGACATTTAAATCAAAGGGACTTTTGGTAATTTTAATTTTTATGCCTGTAGTGCAGTTGACTTTCTCCAGAATTGCTCCAGTGTAGCTTGATGAATATGACCCAAAGTGCCTAATACTGCAAAATAAAATGGAATTTTCCTTTGCCCCCTATGGTGCATTTGATTTGGTCTAGAAATTAACCTCTGTAGCTTGACAAATAAGGCCGTTACTTCCGAGTCATGTGGCATCTTACCTGACTACTTGATTACTATGGACGTGTTTTCTAACCCAAGTGTAGCTGTCTATGTGGTTGCCTTCACATCATGGAAACATTTGAGGCTATGAGCCACACAAATCTGGGTTCTGTTCCTGCCTGTTTGCAGCTGATTGGGTCTGTTTTCGACCCCTCCCCTAAATGGCTGACAATATATTTTGCATCTGCACAGTGCAATCCTAGGTTTTTTACTAAGTCTGTTCCCAGATGAGCAGATTAAGTAAAACATTATAATTGCCTTTTAAATGAACAATTGAATCAAAAGGATTCAGGTAACAGATCTCAATAAGGTAAATGTGCCTGGAAATTTATTTTTCCTTTTATGGACCAAGTTATGGTGCCTGTTACAAGACTGTTTGGAATGTTTCAAACTTCCACACATTCACTGGTAGTCACAGAACTACACAAACTGTATGTAACACCCACCCTTTTTCCATTGTCCTGCTGGTAGAAACAGAACCACACGTACACTACCTGCTACCTCAATCTTGTTCCATCCACTGGAACCACACATACACTGGCTAACATCTACCCTTGTTCCACAGTCTGGAAGTCATAGAACCAAACATTCACTGTCTCACACTCATTCCACTGTCCACTAATAGTTACAGAACTACATTTACAAACTGTCCAAAGGTAGTCACAGAACACATATACTGTCTGCCACTCCAGTGTTTCACAGTCTGTTATTACTATTATGTTTTCTTTGGAATCCACTTTGTCATGACCAGTCAAGATCAAGGAGGAATCAAAATGTTGCTGATGCCCAAATAAACTCATATTTTCCAATAAGTCTTCTTACTGATTATCATCCACATTTTTTAATGATCTGATTAGGCATCCTGTAGACCTGAGCATAGCAAAAAATATGATTTGTCTGAATGATTTGGTAACATTTATTACCCCATTAGGGTGCCGTTGATCCCCCCCCATTTGGTGAGGCAGAATTTCAGTGAAGATATTTGCTAATAAACCTAATTTGTTCACCAGAATCTTAACTAAGCCCTCCTAGTAATAACATTTATCTATATGTCAGAGATCCAGTGGTGTCCCTGCCCCCCCGATCCTCCAGCATCCATAACTAAAAAAATTTGAAATAATAAGATAAAACTCTACCACCTCTCTACTTCCATATCCTACACCACCACCATCTATAAGACAGAATCCCCCCACCGCATCTTGCTTGGACTGTTGCTCTCTCTACCCTCCTACACAAGTCTGTTTCCACTGCACACTGAAAGTGCTCTTAAAGGTATAGTAATGTTTCAAAATAAATGCAGCTCCGATTATTCTTTATGGTTTTTGGGCCATGTAGAGTGTTATTATCATTCTCTACGATGTGTAGTTCCAGAGTAATTGAATCATAAATTGTCTCCCTCCTGGCCCTTTTACCAATGTAAAGCTGCACAGCAAGACTGTCTGGATGGATTCCAGCAAGGGACAATCTTCTATTAGCATAAGGAAAAACTTGTCCTCCTCCTTCAATGGGGGCAGTGTTTTCCTTATGCTCACAGACAAAAGATTGTCCTTACTCTGAGCTGTCCGGTCAAGTGACCAGATTCCACATCGGAGGGGAGGCGGGTAACAGTAGGTAAAAGGGGAGGGAGGGGAACACTTTATAATTCAACTAGTACTGAAGGCCAGTGTGCATGGGGCAAGGTGCTGCCCAGTGGCCTCAGCTGCTGCCCCGGGGCCAGGGGTGGGGATGGGCGGTGGGTCGTTCAAGGCGCCCCGGTCTGGATCGGCCGTGCCTCGGACTGGGGGCCAGTGTGTTCAGGAAGTCTATTCAGCGCATGACTACTGCGCGTGACTGCGTCGTTCAGGCAGTGTCTACTGCACATGTGCGTGTTACACACACAGGGAGCTTCACATCCTAGCAAATTATATTATAGGATTATTCTGGAACTACACATAGTACAGAATGATAATACCATTCTACGTGGCCCAAAAATTATAAAGAATAATTGGATTTGCATTTATCTTGAAACATTACTATCCCTTTAATGAAGAATGAATGAAAAAAATTGAATTGCATGAAAATACGGAATGTGCATTTTGTTACTCTCATACTGCACAGTTCAATTAGTATGGTGTTTTTATGTGAAACTCACAATACATGTCATTTTTTTTATTCATTTTGAATACCTTACTAAGCAAATGCTCTTATCTACTAGTTATTATATAATTATACTAGATGAACAACCCGTGTACACGGGCCACAGTGCCAAGCAGCAACAGCCACGGTGCAGTCATGCACAATAGAGACTGGCCGCGGCTGATAACGGAGCGGGGCGCTCCAGACTCAGACCGTAGTGCGCAGAGAGGACTACGGTCTGAATTCGGAGTGCCCACCTCCATTATTAGCCGTGTCGCAGGCAGTCTTTACTGCGCCTGACAGCTCCTGACAAACATATATTAGAGAATTATTATATAGGATACCTATATATATAAATATATACATATATATATATATATATATATACACACATATATATATATATATATATATATATATATATATATATATAAATATAAAAAATTTCCATTTTATTTTAATATTCACAAAGTTTCCATATTTTAGATACAGTATTTCAACTATTCAGTATATTCTTTGTAAAAGAGTAAACAAGGTATATATGCAATGTCTGTCATGAAAAATAGACATTTTCAGAACACTTTAAATGCTTTGTCCTATATAACAGGTGCATTTTGCAGATATTTTGAAGATGAGACAATGATTCACATCATATAAATGAGGTAAAAGCAGAATGTATTCAGTAATCAGTACAAAAGAAATAGCAGTATGCTGAGATCTTATCCTCGATTAAGAGGTTCATGGTTACACATTTATACTTTACCAGAAATTATAATGGTTTATAACGCTACTAGTTGAAGAGCTTGTTACACGGGCCACAGTGCCACTGCCAGCCGGTCGTGGGGCAGTCTTGTACAGTAGAGACTGGCCACGCCGCGGCTCACACAGTGTCAGCCGGTCGTGGTGCAGTCATGCTCAGTAGAGACTGCCCGCGCTGCGGCTGATACAGAGTGGGACGTTCCTTTGGAGCGCCCTGCTCTGTATCAGCCTTGTCACGGGCAGTCTCTACTGGGCATGACTGCGTCGTTACACACATTTTAGCAAATTATTATATAGGATTGTGCTGGCAGCAGCATATTGTTCAAGAGTAATTGAACAATAAAGTTTCCCCCTCCCGTCCCTTTTACCTAGTGTAAACCCCCACTCCTCAGATGTGGAATCTGGATGCTTGACCAGACAGCTCACAGCAAGGGACAATCTTCTTACTGTGAGTATAAGGAAAACCCTGCCCCCCTTAACAGGTTTTTCATGTTTTTCCTTATGCTCACTGAAGATTGTCCCTCTCTGTGATCCATCCAGACAGTCTTTCTGCTCTGAGGTGAGCAGTTTTACATCAGTAAAAGGGGCGGGAGGAGGATACTTTATCATTCAATTACTCTTGAACTACAACTCTGACAGACTTGAATTAACACTCTTTTTAAGAATAATCAGGAGGTTGTTGGTATTGTAGATCACAGAATTTCTGGTATGCGGATATTATTGCCTAATTGCATGTGATCAACTAGGAGTTAACTGAGTTGTAAGAGTGTAGTAAAATAGAAACATGTTATGTGTCTGTTTCACCCAGTTTGATTGCTGTGGGTATTTAAGGAGAAGCTGATTGTATGTTCCTCATTAATATACTGAGTATTTATTACAGTATGTGTTTCCTTAAAGGGATAGTAATACTTAAAAATGTTAACAAAATATATATTGTAGGATTTATCCTCCCGAGTAAAGCAAAGGTACTCCAACTGCTGATAGGTGTTGTATTCAAAAGTTATTTCAGCTCAAACATGTATTTTTTAGGTGCAGTAACTTTACAGTGGCGCTGTTGCCACACCATCCTATGAACAGCTCTGGTCAGTTGAACATAAACCTCAATAGGATGGTGTAGCAACAGCGCCACTGTACAGTTTCAGGCCACTCTGATACTGCACCTAAAAAATACATGTCTGAGCTGAAATAACTTTTGAATAAAACACCTTTCAGCACTTGGAGTACCTTTGCTTTACTCAGGATGATAAATCCTACAATATATATTTTTTTGTACATTTGAAGTATTACTATACCTTTAATAAGTGCAGCTAAGAGTAAGTCAAGAGTTGATCAAGGGGATGTCTTGTTGTTTTGCACACACAGACTGTGACACCCAGCCATGTTCCAATGATAGCCACAGAAACACACACATGCACTGACACCCCAGCCTTGATATACTGGTAGCCACAGGAACACACATTTTCAGTCTGACAGCTTAGCCTTGTTTCACTGTCCACTGGTAGGCACATAATCACACACACAATGCCGCCTCAATTCTTGTTCATCTTTTCCACTGGTAGTCACAGAGCCATGCATCCAATGTTTGACACCCCAGCCTTGTTCCATGTCCCCAAAGCCACACATAAACTGTTTGCTTCCTCAGCCATGTTCCTCTGTCCTCTGTCTGCCAACCCAGACTTGTTTTGCTGTCGCACTGGTAGTCACAGAGCCAAACAAATACTGTCTGATACCCCAGCTCTCTTTCATTGTATATGTCTGACACTCCAGCCATAAAGCCCTCATGGTCCCACTGGTGGTCAAAGACTTACGTGGTCCCACTGGTAGTCATAGACCCATGGGATCTCACTGACCCATATGGTTCCACTGGTGATCACAGATCCACATGGTCCAACTGGTAGTCACATAAATATAGTCACATAATCATGTCAACATTCATAAACATCTTCTCAATGCAAACACAAATGCATGCACATCACCTCAACACAAATACTACTTCAAAACATACACATACATTCCTCCTCAATGCAAACACATCCTCAGCACACACACACGTGTCTTCAACACACACACATATTTTCAACTCACATACATACTTCCTCAACACAAACACATAGTCAACACACAGTTGAGGGGGATAGTAACATGAATGGGGGAGGAGGTTATGGAAGAGTAGGGCAAGAGAGACCTGAAAGGAGGGGCTGGGGTTATTTCTTCCCAGTGGTCAGTGGTGTAACTAGTCATTGGGGTCGGGGGATCTTTAACACAAAAATGTTTTCTCAGAGTCATAGCTAGGACCTACTGGATTCTGTTTCAGAGGAGTTCCCCTTGGTTGCTGGGTTGTGGTACAACTGAAACCCACCCCCGTAGTATTTTTTTTTATAACAGTCCCTTACATTGGAAACAAAATTAGAGGGAAGGAAGCTGCAGAGCTGTTTCTATAGGTATCTCTTAGGCTGAGGTACTAAGTAAGACTGGAGCAATTGTGGAGCAAACCAACTGCAACTTCATAGGAACAAACAAAACATTTCACATTCTCATTGATTTAAATAAGCTTTTTAACACATTGAATGCAAGAGAGATGCCCAGCCAATCAGTAAGCTAAAAGGATGCCATTTTGGACAAAACCAACTGCTCCATAGGGGAAAAATAAATATTACCCAAATTTCAATCGATTTAACCCCATGAATGCTAGGGAAAGCCTAATATATGCATCCCACCCGTTGAGGCTGATGTACAAAGAGGAACCGGTTTAATTCTGGGGCAAACCAATTGTACAGTAGTGGATACATAAGAATGCCTCAAATTCCTATTTATTCAAAAGACACATTTAACCTTTTGAATGCTAGAGTGGTCTCCGGCTCATTGCTTTGCAATAGCTTGGAGACATTTCTAGAATTCAAGGAGTTAAACTCTCCATTTAAATCAATAGGAAATAGTTTTTCCCTCCGTGTGCAATTGGCTTGCTCCAGAATTCCACCTCTTTAACCCTTTGCGTGCCAGAAGGGTATGCAATACATTGCGCACCCATTTGGCACTCAAAGGGTTAACTTCTATTGCCCTAGGATCCAGTAGCTTTAGTGGGCGATTTACGGAACACTGTTGTTAACAAATCCTGACATTTTCTTGAATGTGTGTCAACTATTATCCTAGCTTTGTTTTTGCACAGTATTGCTCAAAGCAACATTGCACTGCGTGATAATCTATATATATAAAAGAAGACTTTGTGCCTGCCAAAACACACCCAGGGGAGGCATAAAGCAGGAGTTACTATTCCTATTGGGTGATTCAATCATGCAGGGAGTTGGCCCGCCCCCACTATGCAGCCCGCCCACCACTATCAAAGTCAGAAAAAAACAATATGGCCGCCACTTGCTCCTACACCACAGACAAACACACATGCCTCACTCATACAGCACCAAACTCACACACATGCCCCACTCACACAGCACCACACAAACACACACACATGCCCCACTCACACACACAGACCATCACACACAATGCCCCACTCACACAGCACCAAACACACATGCCCCCACTCACACACACAGCACCACATACACACACAAAGCCAGAAATAAATATGGCTGACAGACACACACACTCACTCACCCTGACTCCCAGTGGCCTCAGCAGGACCTGTAGTGCAGCACCAGAAGAACAAAATGGCACTCAAAGGTTTAAGGTAGGTCCTCATTGCTCAATTATTTCTTCACTGTCATCATTTGGCATGCAAGACACAGGACAGACAGCCATCAGATTCACACTTAACCCACTGACTGCCACAGGGTTGTGTATCAAGTTTTACCCCTCAGGGAGTGTGTTCAAACCCCTCACATTGTAAACTTGCATTTCCCTCACACTTCTCCTCCTTCCACAGCCTATTACTAACACTTTTCCACATTTATGTTAAGCCCCGCCCCTACTCGTGATTAAGCCCCACCCCCTTTTAACCCAGATTGCCCCATTTGTCTCTCCACATCAGCACCACATCAGTCCCCTCTAGGGACTCCACAAGTCAAAGTTCCCAGGTATGAACACACTTCCCACTGCTATTTAACTCTGACATGCCTCTGTATATCTTAACCCTTTGAGTGCCAGAGGGGTGCACAACTCATGAGCACATGTGTTTCTGCTCATATATGTTGCATGTGTGTTTGTGTCCATCTCTGTTACATATATGTGTCCATGTGTGCATCTCCAGTGTGTCTGTGTGTGTACATCTCTGTTACATATATGTGTCCATGTGTGCATCTCCAGTGAGTCTGTGTGTACATGTCTTTTGCATGTTTCTGCCGCTCACTGTGTGTATGTGCATACCTCCCAACATTTCACATGGCCAAAGAGGGACACTGTAGTTTTAGGTGATATTGTTGGGGGCGTGGCTGGTGGGCAGGGCATTAGTAAGAATTTTTAGGTTATTTCATGACCTATTACTGGCTATTTATGTAACTGAATAAATGATTTAGTGCAAGACCAAAGTATTTTATTTGCACAGACTAATGTATAAACACATATACTGAAGTTTATTGCTTTATTGCTGGAGAGCAAAGTAAAACACACCACACAGTCAGGGCTGGTGCAAGGATTTTTGCCACCCTAGGCAAAACCTAATTTTGCCGCCCATTTTGCTCCGCCCCTTGTGTCCCACCCCTTTATACCCTGCCTACTTATACCCCACCTCTTTTCATGATTGTCCTCTCTCTGCCCCCTGGGCCAGTCTGCCCCTGGTCTGGAGATGCCTGTAAGAGATGCCCCCTACCAGCTCCAACTTGCCCCTTATCAGCTTCACTTTGGCCCACCAGCTCCACTTTGCCACCATCAGCTCCAACTTGCCACCATCAGCTCCACTTTGCCCCCCATCCACTCCAACTTGCCCCCATCAGCTCCACATTGCCCCCCATCCGCTCCAACGTGCCCCCACCAGCTCCACTTTGCCCCCCATCTGCTCTAATGTGCCCCCACCAGCTCCACTTTGGCCCCTCAGCTCCACTTTGGCCCCATCAGCTCCACTTTGACCCCCATCCTCTCCAACTTACCCCCATCAGCTCCACTTTGCCCCCCATCCGCTCCAACTTGCCCCCCATCCGCTCCAACTTGCCCCCACCAGCTCCACTATGCCCCCATCCGCTCCAACTTGCCCCCCATCTGCTCCACTTTGCCCCCCATCCGCTCCACTTTGCCCCCCATCCGCTCCAACTTACCCCCCATCTGCTCCACTTTGCCCCCCCTCAGCTCCAACTTGCCCCCCCTCAGCTCCACTTTGACCCTCATCCGCTCCACTTTGCCCCCATCAGCTCCAACTTGCCCCCACCAGCTCCACTATGCCCCCTCAGCTCCAGCTTTCCCCTAACAGCTCCAACTTGCCCCCATCATCTCCACTTTGCCCCACATCCGCTTCAACTTGCCCCCCATCACATACCTGTAGCTCCCGCGCAGTCTTCTCTTCAGTAATGCAGAGCGAGGCGGGAGATCATGACTCCCAACGCGCTCTGCATTACTAAAGATCCAACCCAATGAGGGAGCGCTGTAACAACACAGACCTGACTGTGTTGTGGTTCCCGGCGTGGTGTGTGTGCGGGCGCAGCTCTTCTCCGCTGCATGCCCGCGCCCCCAGTACGTGTGCGCCCTAGGCCGGCGCCTACGTCGCCTATAGGTGGAGCTGCCCTGCACACAGTCTGACCTCCTAAAAAGAGGGACAACAGGGTGGGAAAGAGGGACAGAGGGATTTGGCCCTCAAAGAGGGACTGTCCCTCCTAAAGAGGGACACTTGGGATGTATGGTATGTGTCTGCCTGTGTGTTGTATATGTCTGTGTTTATCAGTGTGTCTGCATTTCACACACGTGCGCCCAACGGTCATAACATGACGGGCAACGCTGTCCCACATTGCTAGTTAAATATATTTATATATATTTTATTCCAAATGCAGACATCCCATAGGCATTCATTACATGTTAATATGCTATTTATTTTTCCATGCAAGTATAAAGTGAAATGTCAGGTCTGATACTGTGAATTGTTTCCACAATAATGAGGTTTTCTACAGTGTGTGAGGCGTTTGCTAGTTAGAATTATTTACAGACATAGGAGAAGAAAACTGTAATATTTTATATAGATAACAAGCAAGTAGGAACACATTATTAAATAGCTACATGGCAGATGAGCCATGACTCTGTCAAATAAAAACAATTGCTTTATATATTTATTTTTACAGTTCGAAACCTAACTCAAATGTTTCCAGTGAATAGCTCATCTATAAAATGGGAGCTAATATGACATCATTGACTTTCCTCTCTATTAGAATGTAACATAATTACTAATTGGAATTTGACCACTAGAGGGCATTGCTAATATAAAAACCTTTGGGTTTACATTGTAATACGGCTGAAAATATTAATCTCTCAGCAGTTAAAGCACCCTTATTTTACTCAACAGGAAAAGCCCTACAATATATATTTTTTCATAAAAAAAGTTTACTGCTCCTTTAAATAGATCAGTCATCAAAGATCAGGTGAAAATTTCTGGTGCAGATGAACTGAAATTGTGCTGGTCACAACCACATCTTAAAAGGTAGGTAGGCAATGTGGCCAACACAGAGGAGATTGGAAGGACACAGGGAGTTCTCTCCTCCCATTCATTCTACATTTTTATTATACAGAGTGCTTAGCAACGTGTATGATGTGTATATTGATGAAAGGGGGTGTCCCAGATGTTATTACTGGAATTTAGGTGAGGGACTCTTTCATCTGGTACAGGGGCAGTGGTATATTGCATAGCTGAATGAAAGTATTCAGTTTCCATCTGCTAAACCTACAAGGCTCATATGAAAGGGATATTGTGATGAACCCTTTGAGATGCTGTGCAATACATTGCGTACCCTTCTAGCACTGAAAGGGTTAAGCTAGTTCCACTGTCTCCACTGTCTTGTAAAACAGCTATTGGATTGTGCCAGTGAATATAGAACACATTGCATTACAATGCATTGTACTCCTCTGTCTCTCAAAGAGTTATTGAGGAACTACTCATTAAATGCATAAGTGAAATCATTTGACTAAACAATTGTTGATGCCTGTCTTAAATTACAGTTCTAAAGGTTTGAGAAAATGATTGACATCGTTATTGTGTTTCTCTAACAGCATTATTGGGTTTAATTAAAAGAAGATTGAGATGCTCATTCCCATTCTAACAGTGCACTAGTGTGTAAGATTATTTAAATATCTTAATAGATTAACGACTGATAAGTCATGCATAAATGTTATTTGACAGAGCTAGTCTCACATATTTACAGTGCAGGTCAATGTTTATTATTTAGGGAGAGAAATCCAGTCATCATATATAGACAAGGTGTGTTAAAGTGTAGGATAAACAATACCATGTTACCCATTAGGCAGCGTAGGCAACTATGCACAGATTACTTTTATGGTAAGCATTAAGAGCACAACTAAGATATCTAGAGGTTCAGTTGCTAGAATTAATAAGACAGTGGTTAGGGTGGAGGCAAGCATGAATTGTCCCATTGTGCATAAGGAACCACTCTGATAGAAACCTTGAATGTTTTAAGGGGGGTGGATATAGGAATACAATTCCTTGCAAAAACAGATGCTGGAAACAATTTTATAGCCCTGCTCCTATCTACGTATCTGGGAATTTTTTTTATCTTGTTCTCCCCAGAGGGGGAATCCTTTGGTGCCTCTGTGTGAGATAGATGACGCGATTCGCCTCAAAAATGTGACGGAGCTTAATCGGGAGAGGAACGGGGCTTCACAGACTTGCAAAATCGGAGGATGATTTGGAGAAACAGATGGGGAAGGAGGAGATGTGGGCAGAGTTTCAGAAGAAACTCCCCACATCCAGAGAATCAGCCTCTGCCCCAGAGACCCGGTAATACAGTGTGAAAACCAGAGTCTCGGGGCAAAACAGGAGAGTTCCCAGCTATGCCTATCTAGTGCCATTTTATTAACACCTTAAGGACCCATGACGGTCCTGGACCGTCATGGGTTGCAGTCCCCTTAAGGACCCATGACGGTCCAGAACCGTCATGGCTTAAATGATAGCAGCACGCTGCTATCATTAAATCCAGGCTGAGACTGAATGCTCCGAGACCGGGGCGTTCAGTCTCAGCCCTTCTTGCCTTTGCTGGTTCATGTGATCGCCGTTCCAGCGATCACATGTACCGGCAAAGTGACAGACAGAGACAGCAAAGAAAGCATGCTGTCTGTGCCTGTCAAGTCTGCCTCTGGCTCCGTTGCTATGAAAGTAACAGAGACAGAAGTAGACAGGAGACACCTAGTGGTGAAAGAAAATACAGCAGCTAGGGGTATTAACCCCTTCACTGCTGGTGCCAAAGGCTTGCTAAATGCAGGTCAATTTCTGACCTGCAATCATTTTTTTTTTTTTTTTTTTTAAAAACACAAAACACTTTTTTTTTTTTTACAAAAATATTTTATTTAAAAAAAAAATAATCTAATTAAACAAAAGTGGAAGTGTGATTGTTGTGGAGCTATGTGATACACTTATACACACCGCCAAATGTCACAGATAAAAAAGTGTCAACATAGGGTGGGAAAAAGGGACATGGGGATTTTCACCCAGGGGGGACAGTGGCCACTTTAAACTGCGCATTTTGTAGGTATGACTGACCGGTCATACCTTTCATGCAGTCGCCATAAAATTTTAACCCTTTGTGCCCAATTGATCCAAAGAGAAAAACCAAAAATGATGTTTTTTTACATTTTTTTTAATTTTAATAAAGTGAATGGTGGGTTATCCATATAAGTAGGGTATCAAATGAAAGCCCTATTTGTGCTTAAAAAAAACAGTATATAATTTATGGGGGTGGAATAAAAGACTTAGAGGGAAAACACTGCTGAACAAAGATATAGTCAAAAACGTCAGAACTGCTCCGGTCCTTAAGGGAAAACGACCTCAGATTTTCCTGGTCCTTAAGGGGTTAAGTTACTACCATGCCTATGTTAAGGTAGAATGCTTGTTACCCATAAAAGTAATTGTGAGCTATGTTTCAAGCCAGCATTACAAGCAAATGTCAAACCATAAAAGGCAAGGGCTGTTCTGGACCTCAGAGGGGTATCCAATGCATTGCTGTGTGACTGTACAGAGATAATAGCTAGGGGCATTAGTAGCAGAAAAAGGGAAGTGGTCATGCCACTCTACAGATCTCTAGTTAGACCTCACCTAGAGTATTGTGTACAGTACTGGAGACCCCATCTCCAGAAGGATATAGATACTCTAGAGAGAATTCAGAGAAGGGCTACTAAAATGGTGACTGGTTTACAGGAAAATAAATATCAGGATAGACTAAAGGTGTATAGCTTGGAGGAGAGAAGAGAGAGAGGGGATATGATAGAAACATTAATAAACATGAAGGGATTCATCAGATTGTTTTTTTAAGGTGTAATGCTGGATCTGGGGTATTTTTATTTTTGATGCTAAATCCCATGTTAATTTTAAAATTCCACTAAGTACAGGCTGATCCACAAATGTCCACCAGTAGATGGAGATGCTGAGTCACTATTTCTAGCAGACCTACTCCTCTCAACAGCAGAGGCTGGCTGAAGATTATTGGAGGACAAAATAAATAAATAAATAAATAAATAAATAAATAAATAAATAAATAAAGTCTTATAGCTGGAGGGCCACATATTGGCCAGTAATGGGGCATGGGTGTGTATGCAAGTAAAAACATTTTCTCCACTTGGGGTTTCTCTATTAAATTAGTGAACAAATGTAGATTGACATCTTCTGGAATACACGTCATCCCATCAGCCTCAGCTGCCCAGCCACAGACCAGGAATGATGACAGCGTACTTCATGAATGTGGTTCACAAGCTAGAGGGACACGGTTTTCCCAATAATGGGGGACCTAAAAGGCCAGAAAATTGGTGCAATGAAAGGAGAGGGTAATATCGTTAAAGAATTTGAGGAGTAACATCGTTGCAGGGCAAGATTTACATCCCAGGTGTTCCTATGCAAGGCACTCTAGGCAATCTTAGCTCTGCCCATGCCCAACCCTCACTATTCATATGACACCCCTCCCCCCAGTCCCATCCATTGTTTCATGGTACAGAAAATACCCTATTTCTATATTAAGCATGGGCAAAAAATGCTTTAACCCCATGTCTGCTATAGAGATCTCCAGTGCAATGCATTGGAGAGTTCTCTAACAGCCAAGGGGTTAAATAATATCCTGTAATGGAATATATAACTGGTGCAGGGACATTGAGATTGCTCTGGCCATAACTCAGAATGTGGGTGTGGCCAGCACAGCTGAGGCATCACCCCTCAAAATTTGGAGCTCTAGGCCGTTGCCTACTCTGCTTATTGGGAAATCCAGCCCTGCATGGTTGACTGGATAGGGAACAGTGTGTGGTTGTAAATGGACAATTCTCCAATACAGTTAAAGTGGAGAGCAGAGTACCTCAGGGTTCAGTACTTGGTCCACTGCTTTCTAACATGTTTATAAATTACCTGGAAATAGATATAGAAAGCAAAATATCAATATTTGCAGATGACGCTAAATTATGCAGGGTAATTAATTCAGAACAGGATATTTGTCCTAAACAGAAGGATTTACATAAAATGGCAGATTGGGCAACCAAATGGAATATGAAGTTTAATGTGGGGAAGTGTAAAGCCATTTGGGAAGAAAAAGCCCCAATGCTACTTATGAACTTAATGGAATAATTTTAGGTGACTTGTTGCTAGAGAGAGACCTGGGTATTAGTGTTGAGCGAGCATGCTCGGCCGATGCTCGGATCGGCTCGAGCATCGCTCTGCTCGGCACATGGCGGTACTCGTACGAGTACCGCATGTGCTCGCCCGCCATGTTCGGGTCTCCTCCCCGCACGTTTTGCGGCTGCTGCGCAGCCAATAAACGTGCAGGGAGGCTCTGACATTGGTGTAATGCCAGCAGCCATGTTGGCTGCTGGCATTACACTGATTGGCTGGCCAGAACCCGTGGTCGGGTGCTGTATAGCACCTGACCAGCGAGTTCGGCTCAGTCTTAGCCAGGGAGAGATGAGGATAGGAAGGGAAAGTCAGTGTAGGGAGAAAAAAAGCAAAATTGTGAAAAAAAAAGAACCAAAAGTCCTTTTTAGGACTACTGTGTGTGGGGGCAGCAGGTTATTTTGTGTGGGGGGAAAAAAACCCCCCCAAAAAAATTTCATATATTCTGTTTAGTGTGCAAAGTTGCAGATTAGAGCACATTCTGTTTAGTGTGCAAAGTTGCAGATTAGAGCACATTCTGTTTAGTGTGCAAAGTTGCAGATTAGAGCACATTCTGTTTAGTGTGCAAAGTTGCAGATTAGAGCACATTCTGTTTAGTGTGCAAAGTTGCAGATTAGAGCACATTCTGTTAAGTCTTCAAACTAAAATATCAAAGTCACATATTCCATTCAGTGTGCGTCGCCGCAGTTTAGCAGCACATTCTGTGTACTGTGCAGAGTTGCAGAATAGGAAGAAATACTGTTAAGTCTTCAAACTAAAATATCAAAGTCACATATTCCATTCAGTGTGCTTCGCCGCAGTTTAGCAGCACATTCTGTGTACTGTGCAGAGTTGCAGAATAGGAAGAAATACTGTTAAGTCTTCAAACTAAAATATCAAAGTCACATATTCCATTCAGTGTGCTTCGCCGCAGTTTAGCAGCACATTCTGTGTACTGTGCAGAGTTGCAGAATAGGAAGAAATACTGTTAAGTCTTCAAACTCAAATATCAAAGTCACATATTCCATTCAGTGTGCTTCGCCGCAGTTTAGCAGCACATTCTGTGTACTCTGCACAGTTGCAGAATAGTAAGAAATACTGTTAAGTCTTCAAACTCAAATATTAAAGTCACATATTCCATTCAGTGTGCGTCACCGCAGTTTAGCAGCCTATTCTGTGTACTCTGCACAGTTGCAGAATAGGAAGAAATACTGTTAAGTCTTCAAACTCAAATATTAAAGTCACATATTCCATTCAGTGTGCGTCACCGCAGTTTAGCAGCCTATTCTGTGTACTCTGCACAGTTGCAGAATAGGAAGAAATACTGTTAAGTCTTCAAACTCAAATATTAAAGTCACATATTCCATTCAGTGTGCGTCACCGCAGTTTAGCAGCCTATTCTGTGTACTCTGCACAGTTGCAGAATAGGAAGAAATACTGTTAAGTTTTCAAACTAAAATATCAAAGTCACATATTCCATTCAGTGTGCGTCACCGCAGTTTAGCAGCCTATTCTGTGTACTCTGCACAGTTGCAGAATAGGAAGAAATACTGTTAAGTTTTCAAACTAAAATATCAAAGTCACATATTCCATTCAGTGTGCGTCACCGCAGTTTAGCAGCCTATTCTGTGTACTCTG
Organism: Rhinophrynus dorsalis; assembly: GCA_037306005.1. NCBI lineage: Eukaryota > Metazoa > Chordata > Amphibia > Anura > Rhinophrynidae > Rhinophrynus > Rhinophrynus dorsalis. The sequence continues at coordinate 143,757,800 of CM074727.1, forward strand.
CACAGTTGCAGAATAGGAAGAAATACTGTTAAGTTTTCAAACTAAAATATCAAAGTCACATATTCCATTCAGTGTGCGTCACCGCAGTTTAGCAGCCTATTCTGTGTACTCTGCACAGTTGCAGAATAGGAAGAAATACTGTTAAGTCTTCAAACTCAAATATCAAAGTCACATATTCCATTCAGTGTGCGTCACCGCAGTTTAGCAGCCTATTCTGTGTACTCTGCACAGTTGCAGAATAGGAAGAAATGCTGTTAAGTCTTCAAACTCAAATATTAAAGTCACATATTCCATTCAGTGTGCGTCACCGCAGTTTAGCAGCCTATTCTGTGTACTCTGCACAGTTGCAGAATAGGAAGAAATACTGTTAAGTCTTCAAACTCAAATATTAAAGTCACATATTCCATTCAGTGTGCGTCACCGCAGTTTAGCAGCCTATTCTGTGTACTCTGCACAGTTGCAGAATAGGAAGAAATACTGTTAAGTCTTCAAACTCAAATATTAAAGTCACATATTCCATTCAGTGTGCGTCACCGCAGTTTAGCAGCCTATTCTGTGTACTCTGCACAGTTGCAGAATAGGAAGAAATACTGTTAAGTCTTCAAACTCAAATATTAAAGTCACATATTCCATTCAGTGTGCGTCACCGCAGTTTAGCAGCCTATTCTGTGTACTCTGCACAGTTGCAGAATAGGAAGAAATACTGTTAAGTCTTCAAACTCAAATATTAAAGTCACATATTCCATTCAGTGTGCGTCACCGCAGTTTAGCAGCCTATTCTGTGTACTCTGCACAGTTGCAGAATAGGAAGAAATACTGTTAAGTCTTCAAACTCAAATATTAAAGTCACATATTCCATTCAGTGTGCGTCACTGCAGTTTAGCAGCCTATTCTGTGTACTCTGCACAGTTGCAGAATAGGAAAAAATACTGTTAAGTTTTCAAACTAAAATATCAAAGTCACATATTCCATTCAGTGTGCGTCACCGCAGTTTAGCAGCCTATTCTGTGTACTCTGCACAGTTGCAGAATAGGAAGAAATACTGTTAAGTCTTCAAACTCAAATATTAAAGTCACATATTCCATTCAGTGTGCGTCACCGCAGTTTAGCAGCCTATTCTGTGTACTCTGCACAGTTGCAGAATAGGAAGAAATACTGTTAAGTCTTCAAACTCAAATATTAAAGTCACATATTCCATTCAGTGTGCGTCACCGCAGTTTAGCAGCCTATTCTGTGTACTCTGCACAGTTGCAGAATAGGAAGAAATACTGTTAAGTTTTCAAACTAAAATATCAAAGTCACATATTCCATTCAGTGTGCGTCACCGCAGTTTAGCAGCCTATTCTGTGTACTCTACACAGTTTCAGAATAGGAAGAAATACTGTTAAGTCTTCAAACTCAAATATTAAAGTCACATATTCCATTCAGTGTGCGTCACCGCAGTTTAGCAGCCTATTCTGTGTACTCTGCACAGTTGCAGAATAGGAAGAAATACTGTTAAGTTTTCAAACTAAAATATCAAAGTCACATATTCCATTCAGTGTGCGTCACCGCAGTTTAGCAGCCTATTCTGTGTACTCTGCACAGTTGCAGAATAGGAAGAAATACTGTTAAGTCTTCAAACTCAAATATTAAAGTCACATATTCCATTCAGTGTGCGTCACCGCAGTTTAGCAGCCTATTCTGTGTACTCTGCACAGTTGCAGAATAGGAAGAAATACTGTTAAGTTTTCAAACTCAAATATCAAAGTCACATATTCCGTGTAAGATGAAGAAGGCGGGTAAAAAGGGACGGGGAAGTGGACGTGATCCTGATAGTTCAGGGCGCGGGTCAGGACGCGGAGAAACTGTGCCTGGTGCCAGAGCACAAGAAAGAAAGACATCCACCATACCTAGCTTCATGTCTAATTTTACAGGGCGTCGCAGGACATCACTCTCAAGGTCCGACCACTGCGAACAGGTGGTCGGTTGGATGTCAGCTGATACTGCTTCCAGTCGGTTAAGCACCACCCTGTCTTCCACCAAGTCCACTCTCAGTAGCCAAGAGTCTGGTCAACATAATTCTCACTCTGATCATCCTTCCTCCCACCATAGACGGTCTGGTCAAAGAAGTGATCCCACACTGGGATATAGTGAGGAGCTCGTCTCATCACCAATCCTTCATTTGACCCTCTCTCCAAGCACGCTTGCAGAGGAACATGACATCTTATGCCCTGATTCACAACCTCTAGAGGGTACCCAGTCACAAAAAGGTGATGATTGTGAACGGCATTTAAGGTCAAAGGAAGTAGTGGATGATGATGATGATGAGACACAGTTGCCATTAAATCAACCACTATTACTGTCTCAAGACCTTGTTCAGGAGAATGTTATACAGTTGTCAATGACTGAGTATGTGGTGGGATCAAGACATGAGGAGGATGATCAGAGTGAGGAAGTGGAGGAGGACTTGGTGGACGATGAGGTGACTGACCCCACCTGGGAAGGTGGAGAGCCGAGCGATGACAGCAGTCCTGAGGGTGAGCCATCTGCAGCACCGCAACAGGCTGGAAGAGGCAGTGGTGTGGCTACAGAAAGAAGGCGGACCGCACCAAACCGGCCCGCAAATGTTCCACGGAGCACCCCCTTGCGTAAATCTACCTTGCCAAAGGGTAGGTGTTCCGCGGTATGGCGTTTTTTTAAGGAAAGTGCGGACGACAAAAGAATTGTAGTTTGCAACCTGTGCCACACCAGAATGAGCCGAGGCATGAACACTAGAAACCTCACCACCACCAGCATGATCCGACACATGGCATCCAAGCACCGTAATAAGTGGGAGGAACGCCTGGATCGCCCATCTGTGTCTGCAGGCCACACCACTGCCTCCTCTTCCCCTGTTTTCGGTGCCGGCCAATCGCCTGTTGAAGGCGCAGGCCCGCATACCTCCCGCCCTGCACCTGTAGCATCTGAAGCACCATCAGCGACCACATCCACTTCCCTGTCCCAGCGCAGCGTCCAAATGTCGTTACCCCAGGCATTTGAGCGCAAGAGAAAGTACCCAGCCACCCACCCACAGGCCATAGCACTAACCTCACACCTTTCCAAATTACTGGCCATCGAAATGCTGCCATTTAGGCTTGTGGACACTGATTCCTTCCGCAGCCTGATGGCAGCAGCTGTCCCTCGGTACGCGGTCCCCAGCCGCCACTACTTTTCCCGGTGTGCCATCCCCGCATTACACCACCATGTGTCCCGTAACATCACCCGTGCCCTGACCAACGCAGTTACTGGGAAGGTCCACTTAACGACTGACACATGGACAAGTGCTTGTGGCCAGGGACGCTACATTTCCCTGACGGCACACTGGGTGAATGTCGTGGAGGCTGGGAGCGACTCGGACCCTGGGATGGCACGGGTGCTACCCACGCCGAGGATTGCGGGCCCTACCTCCATCAGGGTTTCCGCCAGCACCTACGTTATTGGCTCCTCCTCCTCCGTTTCCACCTCCGAATTCTCTACACGCAGCGCCACTCCCCCATCAGCCAGTAGCTGGAAGCAGTGTAGCACTGCAGTGGGGAAGCGTCAACAGGCCGTGCTGAAGCTGATCTGCCTTGGGGACAAACAGCACACGGCCTCAGAGCTGTTGCAGGGGATTAGTCACCAGACCGAGCAGTGGCTCTCGCCACTCAACCTGCAACCAGGCATCGTTGTGTGTGATAATGGGCGTAACTTGGTTGCGGCTTTGGAGCTCGGCAAGCTCACACACGTACCATGCCTAGCGCATGTATTTAATTTAGTGGTGCAGCGATTTCTAAAAACCTACCCCAATGTGCATGATCTCTTGACCAAGGTGCGCCGCGTGTGTGCACATTTCCGTAAGTCATCTACAGCTTCGGCCGGCCTGTTGAAGCTGCAGCAGCGCTTACAATTGCCAGCTCACCGGCTGCTGTGTGACGTGAGCACGCGCTGGAACTCCACCTTCCACATGTTGGCCCGGCTTTGTGAGCAGCAGAGGGCAGTAGTGGAGTACCAGCTGTTACACGGTCGTCGCCTCTCCGTTCAACTTCCTGTAATCAGAAGTGAGGAGTGGGAATGGATGTCAGACCTCTGCGAGGTTTTACGCAATTTTGAGGAATCGACACAGATGGTGAGCGGCGATAACGCTATTATCAGTGTAACCATCCCACTTCTGTGTCTACTGAAACGCTCGCTGCTCACAATTAAAACCGACGCTTTGCATGTGGAAGAGGTGGAAATGGGGGAGGAAGAGCTTACACAAGGTGATAGCCAGAGCACCCTCACTTCGTCTTCTCAGCGACAATTGGAGGAGGCGGAGGAGGAGGAGGAGGAGGAGGAGGAGGAGGAGGAAGACACGGTTGCCTCCGCTACAGAGGGTAGCCATGGAACTTTAGTTCCATCTCTTCAGCGTGGGTGGGCAGAAGAGGAGGAAGAGGATGAGGATATTGAGAGTCATCCTCCTGGTGAGGACAGCGAAATCTTGACTGTTGGTACTCTGGCACACATGGCTGACTTTATGTTAGGCTGCCTTTCCCGTGACCCACGCGTTATACGCATTTTAGACAACACGGATTACTGGGTGTTCACCCTTCTGGACCCCCGCTACAAAGAGAATTTCTCATCTCTCATTCCTCCGGTGGAGAGGACAAGCAAAATGGTGCAATAACAGAAGGTTCTTGTTGAAAAATTGCTCCAAAATTTTCCATCTGACAACGCTGGCGGCAGAGTACGTGCTACCTTGGCCAACCGAGAAGGGGAGAAAAGGGGAGCACACAGCAGTTCCGAGAAAGGCAGGGCAACACTCTCCAAGGCGTGGGACACCTTCATGACACCCCGCCAGCACCCTCACCCTGATGCGCAGCCTAGTGTCACAAGGAGGGAAAAGTTTTGGAAGATGGTGAAGGAGTACGTAGCAGACCGTGTCAGCGTCCTCAATGATCCCTCTGTGCCTTACAACTACTGGGTGTCCAAGCTGGACACGTGGTATGAACTGGCACTCTACGCCTTGGAGGTGCTGGCCTGCCCTGCCGCCAGCGTTCTGTCTGAGCGGGTATTTAGTGCTGCTGGTGGCATCATAACAGATAAGCGTATCCGCCTTTCCACCGACAATGCTGATAGGTTGACACTTATAAAAATGAACAAGGCCTGGATTTCCCCTGACTTCTCCACTCCACTGGAGGAAAGCCCCGGGGGAACATAAACTCACTTTATATATGTTATTTACAATGATGGGAATACTCTGTATTCCCATTCACCCCTTCCACCCAAAAAACGGGTATATGGTTGACTCTTAATCTTCTCATCCTCCTCCTCCTCTTCCATATGCCCTGGGATATAATTTTTATATAGGGCCAGCTCACCAGCGGGCCCTGTGATATAATTTTTATATAGGGCCAGCTCACCAGCGGGCCCTGTGATATAATTTTTATATAGGGCCAGCTCACCAGCGGGCCCTGTTTGACAATTTTTATATAGGTCAGCTCACCAGCGGGCCTTCTCATATAATGTTTTATTGGGTCAGCTCTCTAGCGGGCCCTCTCATATAATGTTTTATAGCGTCAGCTCACTAGCGGGCCTTCGCATATAATGTTTAGGATGGTCAGCTCTGCAGCAGACCCTCACCCATAATGTTTTAGATGGTCAGCTCAGCGCACGTTTCCCTCTTAATCATGGCCTCAGTTCAATAAAATCAAGGAAATTTTTGGGAGAATTTGCCTCTGCGCACGTTTCCCTCTTAATCATGGCCTCAGTTCTGAAAATCAAGGAAATTTTTGGGAGAATTTGCCTCTGCGCACGTTTCCCTCTTAATCATGGCCTCAGTTCTGAAAATCAAGGAAATTTTTGGGAGAATTTGCCTCTGCGCACGTTTCCCTCTTAATCATGGCCTCAATTCTGAAAATCAAGGAAATTTTTGGGAGAATTTGCCTCTGCGCACGTTTCCCTCTTAATCATGGCCTCAGTTCTGAAAATCAAGGAAATTTTTGGGAGAATTTGCCTCTGCGCACGTTTCCCTCTTAATCATGGCCTCACTTCAGAAAATCAAGGAAATTTTGGGGAGAATTTGCAGATGATATACAAGTAAATATACAGCAAATACTGTTTGGTAACAATTTTTCGCCTAAAGTCGTTTTTATTTTCCTTTTTGTGTGTTTTATGGTCAGTCTGTAAAAATGGCGTACTACGGGCGAAAGATCGTTCCCAGCAGCGATGTTGGAGTCCAAGATGCATCCAGACATCCTCCCTATGCTGTCCCTGAACCATTTCTGTGGTGTTTCCATCCTTTTCTGCCCTTTTCCTATGGACCAGGCACCCTCCCCTCATCAGAGCAGGGGGTGCCTGGTGTAATGCTCGAGTCCTCCCATTGACTTCAATGGGGCTCGGGTGTTCGGCCGAGCACTCGAGCCTCAGGGGGTGCTCGGTCAGAGCACCCGAACACCCGAGCATTGGGGTGCTCGCTCATCACTAATCCAGACATCCTCCCTATGCTGTCCCTGAACCATTTCTGTGGTGTTTCCATCATTTTCTGCCCTTTTCCTATGGACCAGGCACCCTCCCCTCATCAGAGCAGGGGGTGCCTGGTGTAATACTCGAGTCCTCCCATTGACTTCAATGGGGCTCGGGTGCTCGGCCGAGCACTCGAGCCTCCGGGGGTGCTCGGTCAGAGCACCCGAACACCCGAGCATTGGGGTGCTCGCTCATCACTACTGGGTATCCTTGTCAACTACAAACTTCGAAACAGTGACCAGTGTCAAACAGCAGTAGCAAAGGCAAACAAATTTCTGTCTTGCATTAAAAGGGGTATTGAAGCAAGAGTGGATAACATAATTTTGTCATAGTATAAATTGTTGGTAAGACCTCACCTTGAATATGAAGTGAACTTTTAGGCAGCAGTTTTGAAAAAAGATATTCTAGAACTGAAGAGAGTACAGTGAAGAGCAACAAAATTAATTAAGGGAATGGAGAAACTGAAGTAAGAGGAACGACTAGACAAACTTGGTTTATTTACTCTAGAGAAAAGGCTACTAAAAGGAGATCTTATCACATTGTACAAGTATATGAGAGGTCAATACAAGGATCTCTGCGGTGAGCTATTTATTCCAAGGCCTGACCAGGTGACCAGGGGACACCCCTTGAGATTAGAGGAAAGAAGGTTTCAGCTTCCACAGAGGAAAGGGTTTTTTTACAATAAGGTCTGTTAAATTTTGGAATTCCGTGGCTAAGGATGTGGTTAGGCAGACACAATGGTTACTTTTAAGAGAAAATTAGATAAATTTATTTCAAAAGGGAACATGCAGGGTTATACTGTGTATTAGTAGACGAAACAGGAAGGTCTGATAAAGACTAGCTTATTTGGCAGCAGGGAAGCTATACAGTTCTCATGTCTCTGGGTTATGAGGAAAAGGTTGAACTTGATCAACTTGTGCATTTTTTAACCTAATTTACTATGTTACTAGGACAATATCTAATGCAGGTGGTGAAGGGAGGAATATTTCATTAAACTGACAGGCTGATGGAAGGAGCTGCAAGAAACAGGCAGTGGATGTGCATAGATGAGAGTGGGATGCTTATGCAAGCCAAGTGGAAACACTGGGCTTTATGTATAGAAGTAAATTGAGGCCATTTTGGAATAAACCAAGTGCACCATTGGGGAGAAATATTGTCCCAAATTCCCATTGCAGTAAATGGAAAGTTTTACCACGTGAATGCTAAATGAAAAGGAACTTTTATTTTCCATCTGTGATGGAGCTGGTTTGACCCAGAATTACTCCATGTTTTTTTTTTACACATAAGTCCTATTGCTTCTGTTTACAGGAGGTGATTAGGGAGGGGAGCCTTTCTATACCCAGCACATGTAGGCAGGGAGATGAGAACTGGAAGCTGATGTCAGTCACCGTTGGAATGAAATCTGCATACGTAACATTCACTGCACGTTTCTCTTTTCTCACTGCATGTCTGTGTTTGTAGGCACATTGAAATAGACTCTGCTATTACTATCACTAACCTGCTACTACAACATTTTCTTCCATTTTGAGCTGCTTCTAACAATGGGAGGCGGTGGGGTAGTCTATGAGCTCTTCTTTGTATTTTTTTTTTCTCTAACACTTAATTTAAGGCTCAGAGTAAATGTAATTTGTGTGCGCTTGCTATGGGGCATGTGTAAACAGCTTGTTTGCATCAATGTCTGTGTATGTGAAGGTCGACTAATCTATCTCACTCAGCTCATCTCTAACACTACACCCCTCTTTCAGTCCCTACACTGGCTCCCATTAGTATACAGAGTCAAATTCAAAATTCTGGTGCTAACTTATAGAGCCCTCACTAACACCACACCCCCCTATATTTCATCTCTAATTTCCAAATACACTCCCTCTCACCATCTTCGCTCTGCACATGACCTTCTGCTCTCCACAGCTCTTATTACATCTTCCCACTCCCACCTACAGGACTTGTCCCATGCTGCACCTGAGATGTGGAATTCCCTCCCCCGCCCCATCAGACTCTCCCCCAGCCTTCAGATGTTCAGACGCTCCCTGAAGACTCACCTCTTCAAGGAAGCCTATCAACTGCCTTCATAAACATATTCACCAAGATCCACCCTTTACTCGGACCACTGCACTCACCAGCACTTCTCACTCCCACCCACTGACTGGCAGTTCATGTGGCAGGAGGCATTTACACCCAATAGCACTTACTCCTTCTGTGTCAAACCTACCTTCCTCTAGCAGGGCCCTCTGATACTTCCGTTCTGCACATCTGATTGTACTATTTAATACCTCTGTATGTCTATTCCCAATTGTACAGAGCTGCAGAATTAGTTGGCGCTATATAAATAAAGAATAATAATAATAAAATAATAATAATAGTGATCATAATAAACTCTAGTTCGATCTTCAAGGGCCACCAACTGGACAGCATTTAACCCTTAAGGACACACGGTCCAGGAGTGGGGTACACTGGAGGACCAGCACACTTTTTTGGGGGGCTGGCAGTCCGGGTGATCACAACGCTCCATGTAGGTGGGCTATGATGACAAAATTCCATGATGTGCCAGGACCGTCACAGGTCCTTAAGGCACAGACACTAATGATAGCTGTTAAGGGTTTAAGGATTTCCCTGATTAAGTACAGGTGAGGTAATCAGTGCACCATTCATTCTGAGGGTCCCAGCTGTGCTCAAACAGGGAAATCCTGAACCCTTTGAGTGCCAGAGGAGTATGCAATGCACTGCACTCGAAGGGTTAAATCCTGGACTGTTGGTAACTGTTGAGGACAGAACTTGGACACCCCTGCTCTTGTGTATACCCTGAAATGCAGCCACTGATGTTGGATGTTATCACTTGTGGATTCGTACATTTTTCTCTGAGAGTTGCAAGGAATGGTGTCTAGGTGTAAAGTTACCTTTTACACAAAATCTCCAGTGACATGAAATAAGAGTTCCTGAGCTCTGTTGTTTTTTATTAACAAGTTTATGAGTATTCCAGAACTATCTGAAAGGGATAGTAATACTTAAAATGTAAAAAAATATGTTGTAGGGTTTATCCCCCTAAGTAAAACAAGGGTACTCCCACTGCTGTAAGGTGTTTCATTCAAAAGTTATTAATTTTCAAAGTTGAATTTTTTAGGTGCAATATCACAGTGGCCTGAAATTATACAGTGGCGCTGTTGCTACACCATCCTATGGAGATTTATGGTCCCGGGACCAGAGCTGTCCATAGGATCATGTAGCAACAGCGCCACTGTACAATTTCAGGTCACTGTGATATTGCACATAAACAATTCAGCTTTGAAAATTAATAACTTTTGAATGAAACACCGTTCAGCAGTGGGAGTACTCTTGTTTTACTCAGGGGGATAAACCCTACAACATATTTTTTTTTTTACATTTTAAGTATTATTATCCCTTTAATTGAAATTTGTTATTCTGCCCACTTCATACCTGGTACATATGTCCCAGGAGCCTGTTTGGTATCATCCATTCCTCACATGACTTGTGGGGAAGGATATAAATGGAACATAGTTTTTAATGCAGGCCCTTATGGGCCATGTATCATGTAAGTCCTCCCTCTACACCTATTTTGGGCTTTTTTGTCTTGTTATATGTCTGTTGTTTTTAATTGCATTACACTGGGACCCACAAGAAATAAAAAACATCAAAATGATATTTAAAGGGTCCCCACTGACGCGTTTATTATAACATCTTTCTTCAGAGAATGTCTGTTTTTAATTTAGATAGGGTCTTTATTGGTGTATTAGAGTAGGCCTTACCGCAAAGTGAGATACCTTGGCGCAGTGGGAGTACTCTTGTTTTACTCAGGGGGATAAACCCTACAACATATTTTTTTTTACATTTTAAGTATTACTATCCCTTGAAGCTTATATGTTCAGAAGAAATTCTAGTTAGTCTTGGTGATAAAAGAGGCTAAAATTAGTTAATCCAGTTAGACAAGATCTTGGCCATTATTTTAGGTCTATATTTTATAATAAAATAGATCTATGAATTAGGCAAGTAGAAGTGTGCACAGATGAACAATCCAGCTGTGAAAGAGTTGACTCTTTGAGTGCTAGATGGTATCCAACATGTGCAATCCTGCCCAGTTTTAATTCTTTCATTGTTGGGTTTCTCACTCCCGCTCATCTTAGAGGGAACAGTGGCAAGCAGGTATATCTTTATTTAGTTTTGGAATAATAGCAATTGTATCAGAAATAAATTCTGTATATTAACCCTTTGAGTTCCAGAGTACGTACCCCTCTGGCACTCAAAGGGTTAAACTACTCACCCTGGTAGATAGATGTGGAATTGATTCTACTGGTAACTTTTTATAATACGAACTAAAGAAACCATTGGGACTCGGAGACTTAATGTTCTTTATTGATTGAATTGCTTTATATTTCTTATCTGTGGATAATAATATAGACTGGATAACTGCATTTCTGAAACTGATGGAAAGTTACAATTTTTAAATCCATTTCATCCATTTTACTCTAAATGTCCCCTGCTTGAGAATAACATTTTTTCAAACTCCTTCAGAGTCAAACCATGATTAGTAGTAATGTGTCTGTTTATTGAACTGCTTTTCGATATTGGAGTTAATTTCTTGTTCAACAAGATGTTTGGCTTATTTTTTTTAACCCTTAAAGATGAGAGGAGTCAGTTGCACACCCCACTGGTCCTTAACATTTTTACTTTAACTCTTTGATATGACCAACTAAGGTTGAATGTAACCATATGAGAATTGCTCAATGTGCAAAGATTTCTTTGCACTGTAACCATTTGTCTATTCGTCATATCTGCCAATCTCTTTTTCATCAATAAGTGAAGGCTATAGAACAGCAAATTCCATCCTGCAGATTCAAACTGGTTGATCCTATTATAATGAATAGGGGTGGACACACTTAAAATGCCTATGTGTTTGTGTCTGCTGAATGGAGTGTTTCCATGCTGTACATAAGAAAGCCAGGGAAATATGATGAATCCTTGTAGAACACATGACTGTATTCATCAATGATTGTGGCAAAAAGCAATGTAGATACTCTGTTTTTCCCTGAGTTACATTTCAGCCTATGTGTTTTCTCAGACATATTGGCATATAGTTACGCCCAACATTTAAAATAGCCAAAGAGGGACCCTTGTGCTTTAGATATTTTGTTAGGGTTGCCACCTTTTCTTAAAAAAATACCAGCCATGGCATTCCCTCCATAGACTTAACATTGGACAGAAGCCAATTTTTTACCGGCCTGCCAGTAAAATACCGGCTGGGTGGCAACCCTAGGCATGGCTGGTGGGCAGGGCATTACAGACATTGTTTTGGTTATATATTGACCTACTGAGACCTATTTGTGTAACTGAATAAATGATGTAGAGCAAGACCAAAGTATTTTATGTACATAGACTAATTTATAGACACATACACTGAGGTTTATACAAATATAAATGTAAGTTTTATTGCTGTGTAGCAATGTGATACACTTATATACACACCACACAGTCTGATCTCCTAAACACAAGGACACCAGGGTGATACATTATATACACACCACACAGTCTGATCTCCTAAACACAGGGACACCAGGGTGATACACTTCTATACACACCACACAGTCTGATCTCCTAAACACAGGGACATCAGGGTGATACATTTATACACACCACACGGTCTGATCTCCTAAACACAGGGACATTGGGGTGATACACTTATATACACACCACACAGTCTGATCTCCTAAACACAGGGACACCAGGGTGATACATTATATACACACCACACAGTCTGATCTCCTAAACACAGGGACACCAGGGTGATACACTTATATACACACCACACAGTCTGATCTCCTAAACACAGGGACACCAGGGTGATACACTTATATACACACCACACAGTCTGATCTCCTAAACACAGGGACACCAGGGTGATACATTATATACACACCACACAGTGTGATCTCCTAAACACAGGGACACCAGGGTGATACACTTATATACACACACTGCACAGTCTGATTTCCTAAACACAGGGACACCAGGGTGATACAGTTATATACACACCACACAGTCTGATCTCCTAAACACAGGGACACCAGGGTGATACACTTATATACACAACACACAGTCTGATCTCCTAAACACAGGGACACCAGGGTGATACACTTATATACACACCACACAGTCTGATCTCCTAAACACAAGGACATCAGGGTGATACACTTATACACACCACACGGTCTGATCTCCTAAACACAGGGACATCAGGGTGATACACTTATATACACACCACACAGTCTGATCTCCTAAACACAGGGTGGGAAAGAGGGTGGGAAAGAGGGATTTGGGTCTCAAAATGGGACTGTCCCTCCTAAAGAGGAACACTTGGGAGGCAGACATTGGTTAAGCCTTAATCAAACAAAGACACAGCTTTTTTTACACTAAAGGCAGTGCATTTATGGAACTCATTACCTTGGGAAAATATGTTTGCAGTTCTGTAAATAAAAAAAATAGTGGGTACATTTGTAGCTCACAACAATATAGAGAATTATGAAAATTGTTTTCAACGCAGATAAGATGTTGGACCTGGGAGATATCCAACTGCATTTTAGAGCAAGAAAATATTTTTGTTGCTGACTTGGAGCACTGCTGGAAATCACTTCTAGGGTTTTTCCTTTTTGACTATCTGTAAATCAACAAAGGCTGAACTTGAAGAACAGATGTCTTTTTCAGCCTGATCGGCTATGTAACTGTATTAGTTCTGTACTGAAGTTATCAGGTATCCTTACAATATAAGTTTTTTTTTTTTATAATAAAACTTTATTGATCCTGCAAATCAACTATTATGTTCCTCTATAGGTGTGATGAGTGAGAAATTGCTTTGAAAAGTTGAGCAAGATTTGCCTCTGTTTATGTCATATATCACAGAATGTGTTCTGGCTTTGAAGAAAATGAAAATGTTTCAGTTGTCTTCTTTCAATAGTCCTCATTCACAATAATTATGCTAGTAATAGCTTCATCTTTTATACATACAGCTCTCAGAGGCTTGGGGGTTTTTTGTAGCAGAGTGCATCAAATAATTGAAACTCCACTAATTAGCAAGAAAACAGAATTAATAATAATAATGCAAACATTTAGTTGCCTTGGAAGCATGTCTTCTGCAGTCATGACGACCATCCCTGCTGCTTGCTCATGTCTGATAAATATAATCAACGGCATCCACGCTGGTTGACATGGTAACTAGTCAAGATTGTATGAGATTATGGCCTACTTTGCAAGTGTACGATGTCCCAGCAATTACAACCCATATAGGGTCTTATATATTAAAGTAAAGTGCGACAGTTCTGGGGAAAAGTAAAAATGTCCATTGATAGAAATGGGAATTTTAACCCTTTGAATCCTAGAGAGGTCTCCAATGCATCCCTTCGCAATGCATTGGAGACCTCTCTGGCACTCAAGGGGTTAAAAGCCCCATTCACATCAAAGGTGATTTGGGGGATTTTTATATCTCCCCTATGTTGTAAAATTTGCAGCTGGTTTGCCCTAGAATTGCTCCAGATGGTTTTGATGCATAAGGTCCATAGAAGCTCATTTAACCTTTTGAGTGTCAGAGGGGTAAGCAAAGCATTGCAGAGAAAAGTGTTGTGCACTTCACTGGCACACAAAGGGTTAAAAGATAGAAATGGAACAATGAACACTAACTCTATTATAGGGGACAAATGCAAGTTCTTATTGAATCACAGTAAATGTGGAAAGCCATTGAATACTAAACCTCTCTAGCATTTAAAGGGATAGTAATACTTCATTTGAACTTTATTTTATTTTGTAGGCATTAAAAAAACATGAAGAATGATATAAGTCTTATCTCTCAAACCTTTATGGTTTATGAGATATTCACAAGCAAAGTTTCCCCTCCCGCCCCTTTTACCTAGTGTAAGCCATCTCTTCTCAGATGTGGAATGCAGTCCATACACCAGACAGATAACAGCAGGGGACAATCTTCTTCTTATGAGAACAATGAAAGCCCTACCCCCCTTGACAAGCTTTTCAGGTTTTTCCCTTATCTTATTTGAAGATTGTCCCTCTCTGCAGTCTACCTGGGCACCTCCCTTCTGATCTGGCTGAACAGTGTTACATCAGTAAAAGGGGAGGGAGGGGGACACTTTGTCACTGAATTACTCTGGAACTACAACTCTGACAGAATTGAAATAACGGACTCCAAAGTCCAAATACTATGATAATTAATTAGAATTGCTTTTATTACTATCCCTTTAAGGGGGGAGATTCACTAAACGGTGATAAAGAGGTGATAAAGTGGTGATGACTTCTCCAGTGATATCACTTCTTCAGTTCCTATGTTATTCAATGGAGCCCATGCACTAAGATTTCTTCCACTTTGAAAATCTTAGTGCATAGGCTCCACAGAATAACATAGGAAGTGGAGAAGTGATATCACTGTAGAAGTCATCTCTACTTTATCACCTCTTTATCACAACTTTAACAGGGATCAAAGCAATTTTGGAACAAACCAGCTAAGCCATAGGGGATAAATAAAATTTACAGTAACTCCCACTGATTTGGAAGGACATTTTTAAAGTGAATGCTAGGGACATCTCCAATGCACTGAGAAGAAATGCGTGATTAGAACTCTCTCTAGCATTCAAGAGGTTAAAAATCCCCAAATGATTCAAAGGGATATTTTTGTGCTCTGTGGTACAGTTGACTTGCTCCAAAATTGATGCAGATGCTCCTATCACCTAAAGCAACATTGGTCATTTTGAAAGATATTTCAGAATTACCCATATGTTCCATTCCCCACTTCTTGTAGTTATAAAACTAGTTTTTGAGTTATTTAGATGTGCAGAGTATGCTAATTAAGCTATGCCATGCAGGCACTTCCTGTCCTTTCCCTACATTACTTCTCCCATTCACAGACACTGCTCAGTAATGCAATTCCCACCTCCCCTAGCACTGACTTCCTGTCTTATCTCTACATTTCCTCCCTTACTTGACTGACACTGCTCAGTAATGCAATTCCCACCTCCCCTAGCACTGACTTCCTGTCTTATCTCTATATTTCCTCCCCTACTGACTGACACTGCTCAGCAATTCATTGCCACTTCCCCTAGCACTGACTTCCTGTCTCTCTACATTTCCTCCCCTACTGACTGACACTGCTCAGCAATGCATTGCCACTTCCCCTAGCACTGTCTTCCTGTCTTATCTCTACATTTCCTCCCCTACTGACTGAATCTGCTCAGCAATTCATTGCCACTACCCCTAGCACTGACTTCCTGTCTTATCTCTACATTTCCTCCCCTACTGACTGAATCTGCCCAGCAATGCATTGCCATTTCCCCTAGCACTGACTTCCTAGCTTATCTCTACATTTCCTCCCCTACTGACTGACTGCTCAGCAATTCATTGCCACTACCCCTAGCACTGACTTCATGTCTTATCTCTACATTTCCTTCCCTACTGACTGAATCTGCTCAGTAATGCATTGCCATTTCCCCTAGCACTGACTTCCTGTCTTATCTCCACTTCTTTAGTTATAAAACTAGTTTTTGAGTTATTTAGATGTGCAGATTAAGCTATTTCTAATCTATGCCATGCAGGCACTTCCCGTCCTATCCCTGCATTACCTCTCCCATTCACAGACACTGCTCAGTAATGCAATTCCCACCTCCCCTACCACTGACTTCCTGTCTTATCTCTACATTTCCTCCCTTACTTGACTGACACTGCTCAGCAATGCATTGTCACTTCCCCTAGCACTGACTTCCTGTCTTATCTCCACTTCTTTAGTTATAAAACTAGTTTTTGAGTTATTTAGATGTGCAGATTAAGCTATTTCTAATCTATACCATGCAGGCACTTCCTGTCCTATCCCTGCATTACCTCTCCCATTCACAGACACTGCTCAGTAATGCAATTTCCACCTCCTCTAGCACTGACTTCCTGTCTTATCTCTACATTTCTTCCCCAACTGACTGACACTGCTCAGCAATGCATTGTCACTTCCCCTAGCACTGACTTCCTGTCTTATCCCTACATTACCTCCCCCACTCACTGGCACTGCTCAGTAATGCATTGCCCACCTCCCCTTGCACTGACTTCCTGTCTTATCTCTACATTTTCTCCCCTACTGACTGACACTGCTCAGCAATGCATTCATTGCATTGCCACTTCCCCTACCATGAATTTCTGTCTTATCCCTACATTACCTGCCCCTACTGACTGACTGCTGAACAATGCATTGCCATTTCCCCTAGCACTGACTTCCTGTCTTATCTCTACATTACCTCCCCATTACCCCACTCACTGACACTGCTCAGCAATGCATTGTCCACCACTCCTGCACTAACTTCTTGTCTTATCCCTACATTACCTCCCCACTCACTGACTCTGCACAACTCAGAAAGATCACTGAAAGAGGGCTAACACAGGAAGTGCCTCCACATCATACCATAATTAGCATAATTTATACATCTACATAACTATTTTACTGAATAAAAAATGACTAAAGCAACATATAGGAGATTTATAAGCTCCTTCAAAGTAACCAAAGTTGTTTTAGTTGATAGGGCAGTGGTTGGCAACCTAAGATCCCTCAGCTGTTCAGTACTACAGTGGAAATGGTAGTTCTAAACAGAAGGATGGCCTTGTGCTGTCAACCACAGGGATAAGGTCACTTTAAGAACCTACATACATTTGATAGGAAACTTAGGCGGAAAATTCCCATTTTTTTATCTAAATATTCTCTTCACCAGCAAATGCATTCAGTGTTTTCACAGCTCCTTATAGAACAAAGCAGTCTACAGTTTCCATAAAGCTAAACTGTCGTTTTGTTCAGAAAGTACATCTTTAACAGCTTGTTTCTGTGAATATTGTATGCTATTTTCTTGCTAACGGCAAAATGAGAAATCATTATTCCAATGAGTCATTGTGCTTATTTTAAAAAAGAGAAAATAGCTGTGGAAACTGAGCCTACAACATTGTGCTAAAATAAACTATAGATCATTACAACACTTAGAGTTGTACATTATACTGAAAATATATGTTTCCAAAAGTGCTGGTAAAGGGATAGTAATGTTTCACAAAATAAGCAGCTCTGATTAATTTTCATAGTATTTGGGTCACAGAGAGTGTTATTTCAATACTGGCAGAGTTGTAGTTCAAGAGTAATTGAATGATAAAGTATCCCCCTCCCGCCTCTTTTACTGATGTAACACTGCTCACCTCAGACCAGCAAGACTGTCTGGATGGATAACAGAGAAGGACAATCTTCAGTGAGCATAAGGAAAAACCTGTCAATGGGGGTTTTCCGTATGCTCACAATAAGAAGATTGTTCAGATAGCACTGGACAAAAAAGGACTGGATACAAATGGACCAATGAAGAATAAAAACTACTTTATTCTTAACAAAAATAAAAATACCATATAATATGTTATCCTAACATGTTTTGTGGCCAGCTGGCCACTTCTTCAGAAAAATCCAAAGGTCCACCATTTTCAAAGACAGTTATATACCTTTTGTCATATGATTAGACCATCAAATTGGTCGAAGAAAATACAAAATATCCAATCCTGAACGATTTCAAACATCCCAATTGGACCCAGCACATGTTGCCCGGACAAAACAGTCAATCAGCGCTCTCAATAGTGCAAACGGACTGATATTGTCGTGTGAGGTGCGCTTAAAACGAAAACAATGTGTTTTCAAACTACCAATTGGTCAAAAGAAATAGAAACTATCAAATGTAAATGCACATTGGACGTATCCTGACTGGGTCAGACACATGTCCCCCAAACCCGGGAATATTTCATATACCAAATCAGACCCGCAAACCGACATAGTTGGGTGCAGTTTGTCCAGACCAAACGGGATCTCCCAAAGGAAACAATGACCATAATGACATGTCATACGGGTCCTTACACCTTTCGACTAAATGGTATTATATAATTAAAGCCATACGGATCCCAAAATTGCCACCATGTGATTGGAAACATATACATATATATATATATATATATATATATATATATATATATGTACACCCATGCTAAAACATAAAAAATGCATGAAATAAATAAAAATACAAATGCCACGAGTCATAAATAACTGTGTAAGATATCAGCATACAAACAAATAAATGCTATGTATCTGATAAATAAAAACGCACACAAAAGACACCATTAGGCCGGTTAAATGTATCAAGTGATGAAAACCCACACTATCTATCTATATCTATATATATCTATCTATATATATATATATATATATATATATATAGATAGATATATGATGTGAGCTAGTATACTTGTAGAATGAAAGTCCTATTTTAAGGGATAGTAATACTTAAAATGTAAAAAGATATATGTTGTAGGGTTTTATTAAAAAAATGAAAACAGCTCAAACTTTAATTTTTTAGGTGCAATATTACAGTGGAGCTGTTGCTACACCAGCCTATGGACAGCTCTGGTCTGTAGAACATAAATCTCCATAGGATGGTGTAGCAACAGCTCCACTGTAAATTTTCAGGCCACTGTGGTATTGTACCTAAAAAATTCAAGTTGGAGCCATTATAACTTTTTAATAAAATATCTCTCAGCGGTGGGAGTACCCTTGTTTTATTTGGGGACATAAGCCCTACAACACATATTTTTTTACATCTTAAGTATTACTATCCCTTTAAATAAAAGGGTGACCAGGAACCATGAAAAAAAAAAGTAAATAAAAAAGGTGGGAAAGTAGAACAATGAACTAGTGGTATAACAAGAGTAAAAAACAATAAATTCATGTGTGCTATAAAATGTAAACCTTGGACGAAAGGCCCTGGTGTTCTAAAAAAGTGAACCTATATGTGATCAAGTGAGTGTGAAAAATATAACCAATAATATTGATAAATATATGAGTTCAATAATAAAATAACTAAAACAAAAATACCAATACTACTACTAGTATGAGCGGACAACCATTCCATTGAGGCCCTCAGGAACATGGACCTCAATCTGAATATCCAAAAGCTTTCCCTATTATTTAGCTGTTGAAGTTTATTGTATCTAGGGGATGATATCACCTGTTCGATAATGGTAAATGACAACACATCAGGATCTCTATTGTGTTTGTCTTTACAATGTTTGGATATACTATGCATTTCGAACCATTTTATGATATTGCGCCTATGCTGGCCAAATCTTGATCTAATGGTTTGAGTGGTCCACCCTACCTATTGGGCTCCACATGTACAATCAATTAGATAGATAACATACGTCGAGTCACAATCCAACATTTGTTTGATTTGAAAGCTCTCACCAGTAGTATATGATTTGAAAGAACCATGTTGTATATAAGTACAAGCTTTGCATCTCAGTTTTTTACATCTATAAACTCCACTCAATGTTTTGGGCCCTAGAAGAGACTTTGGTGAGTTATCGCTCAATCTACTCGGAATGACCAAATTCTTAAGGGTTCTACTCCTCCTAAATACAACTTGAGGTTCATCTGGGATTAAATCTTTTAAATAAACATCATGACCCAAAATAGGCCAGTGTTTAATTAACACATTACTAATGTTCTTGTGTGCGCAATTAAAATCAGTAATAAAAGATACTTGAAATGACTTGTTGGTTTCAGAATCTATATTTTCAATTCTCCTGTTTTTACTAGATTTTTTGTATTTTAAAAGATCTTCCCTTTGCAACCTGGATGCCTTCATAATTGCACCTTCAATCAACTTATCCAGATAACCTTTTTTGAGAACTCTATTTTTGATAAATTCAGACTGTATCTGAAAATTCTCAAAAGACAATTGCGATGTAATCACAAAAAATGGGAAAAAGGGACATCCCTAAGCCAACTTTTATAATGACAGCTATTAAAGTGCAAAAAACTATTGGCATCAACATCTTTTAAGTGAGTAATAGTACTAATACCACCAAATATCCCAGAAGACAATATAAGATCCTAAAAAACAGCATGATGACTATTATAGTTATATGAACAGGTATGCATTGAATACCCCTCTGGCACTCAAAGGGTTATGAGGCCGCTACCTCACTGCTCCACACGATGCAGTCTTATGTCACCTCATTCACGCCATCCAATCATGTGCAGTGACTGCATTATGACAAACATACTAGCAAATTATTATATAGGATGTCTCTACACTCTAAATATCAATCTCAGTATCCTGGGATGGAACCAAGGTTTTCAAATGTCTCCAAATGACGAGACTGGATCTGCGCAAAATGTTTTCTTAAAGTCAATTTGTGAGTAAATCATTCTAAATCAACCAAAAGATTAAATATATTGGTTTGGCAGTGGGACAAAAATTGAGACCCCTTTTCAAAACCTGAGTTTCTTCTGATGATAAGTGATGCGACGATAGATTGAAAATTAAAGGGGGATTATCACTTACATATAAGTCCACTTCATGTAACAGGTACTCTAATACTATTATTGAAAAAGGTATTTTTGTGAAAAAATTCTCACCTGTTTCAGTTTTCTTTAGGTTTAAAGATTTCAGTGATGTCACCCCTTCGCTCGCTGCGGCTAGAGTTTAACCGCATGCAAAGTGAAGGCACCTCCTTTCCCACATATGATCTCTCCCAGACTACCTACCAACTTCCCTCTACCGACGCGCTCACTGATCTACGTGCGTCCAGTTCCTTGATGTGAACAATCCTTGTGCTTCATAAGAATTGGAAAGACACAATAACTATGTAGTTGCTATAGTGGATTGCAACACATGGCCCGTCAATGTGTTCCAGAACCAAAAGATATTTATTGGGCCATCAGAGGTGGAGTGGCAGGAGCGTGCTCCAACTCGCTCACATAGGGATTTCCTTACTTGCATGATTGACACACATGCGATGGGCGAGAGGTGCATCTTGGGAGCTACGCAATGAACATGGCTGCACTCTCCTCTGCATATCATTGAAGTTATAGGTAACTGTTTTATACATATAAACGCAATAATGGGACATTCATACATATTTTTTACTTTGTTATAGAGTAAACTATTATATGAGAGTTACTTTATATTACGTGACACCTCCACTTTAAGGGTTTGGATGGAGTTCATGATCTGTTCTCCCAATTTTTGCTTCTCTTTCTGCCTCGACATCTAATTTTCCTCCTTCTTCCAAACTGCGCTTGTAGTGCAGCAAAATACCAAGAGGAATACATTGGAATGGCGCCCCAAAAAGTAGTAATTTAATAACAAGCTATATACTGAGAATACAGTAATAACCAAATAAATGTAAGACACCATAAATACAAAGATGTTTGTTAATATGAATAAGAGGGCACTCTCAATATGCTCTAAAAATTCCAGAT
Organism: Rhinophrynus dorsalis; assembly: GCA_037306005.1. Classification (NCBI taxonomy): domain Eukaryota; kingdom Metazoa; phylum Chordata; class Amphibia; order Anura; family Rhinophrynidae; genus Rhinophrynus; species Rhinophrynus dorsalis. The sequence continues at coordinate 143,779,623 of CM074727.1, forward strand.
ATATCTGGTAAAATAAAGTGCCAAAAGACATTTAAAAATATATAAGAGATTAAACGTTCAGAATATATCCAACTCTGAAAACGGTATTGCTTCTGATGAGTAAAGAGAACTGGGGAAGAGCTCCAATAAGGCTGTGCAATGGAGTTGTCCTCTTCCCTCTGATGTATTGAGTAGAGAGTACTCTCAAGTTGGTATTTCCCTGCCTCGGGATACTACCCCTTTACACATACGAGGTGGTCCCAACTTTGATGCAGAACAGCGGGCAGAGTATGTCTCTCCTGACACGGAGATGAGTTTCTTTTGTCTGCTTCTGAAGCAGAATAACAAAGATCAATTAAAGGGATAGTAATACTTAAAATGTAAAAAAAAAAAATATGTTGTAGGGTTTATCTCCCTGAGTAAAACAAGAGTACTCCCACTGCTGAACGGTGTTTCATTCAAAAGTTATTAATTTTCGAAGTTGAATTTTTTAGGTGCAATATCACAGTGGCCTGAAATTGTACAGTGGCGCTGTTGCTACACCATCCTAAGGAGATTTATGGTCCCGGGACCAGAACTGCCCATAGGATCGTGTAGCAACAGTGCCAGTGTACAATTTCAGGCCACTGTGATATTGCACCTAAAAAATTCAACTTTGAAAATTAATAACTTTTGAATAAAACACCTCTCAGCAGTGGGAGTACCCTTGTTTTACTCAGGGGGATAAACCGTACAACATATTTTTTTTACATTTTAAGTATTACTATCTCTTTAAATATTGAGGACAATATAACTCCCAATAAAATTCTCATGGAAGTCTCTTGGAGAGTAAACGTGAGTTGGACAATACATACTCGCTGTGTAAATATGGCACTAGTATCAGAGAGCTAGCAGACAATATAATTCCAACTTGATTTGTGTCTATATATGGACACTTCTACAGGGTTAAATGAATGAAAAAACATTTACACTTATTTGGACATTATTGTATTCTCATTGTATAGTTTGTTATTAAATTACTATTTTTACTAAATATCTAGAGGCACTCTCCTATTGTTTTTATTTATATAGTTACTTTTCTCTTGTTTTATACACTGTAGTGCATTCCCTTAAAGGGATAGTAATGTTTCACAAAAAAGTAGCTCCAATTAATCTTAATAGTATTTGGGTCATGGAGAGTGTTATTTCAATACTGTCAGAGCTGTAGTTCAAGAGTAACTGAATGATAAAGTATCCCCCTCCCTCCCCTTTTACCTAGTGTAAGCCACCTCCCCTCAGACGTGGAGTCTGGTCCTGGCACTAGACAGCTCACAGCAAAGGATAATCTTCTTACTGTGAACATAAAGAAATCCCTGTCCCCATTAACAGGTTTTTTAGGTTTGTCCTTATGCTCACTGAAGATTGTCCCTCTCTGTGATCCATCCGGACAGTCTTGCTGCTCTGAGGTGAGCAGTGTTACATCAGTAAAAGTGGTGGGATGGGGATGCTTTATCATTCAATTACTCTTGAACTACAATTCTGACTATTTAAATAACACTCTCCATGGCCCAAATACTATGAAGATGAATCAGAGCTGCTTTTATTAGTGAAACACAATTATCCCTTTAAGTGTAGCCATAGGTGTTAGAGACTAAAGTGTGGCTACACTAGTGAATTCATATATTCATTCCAATATCATCAATCAGTCCTGGAAGTCATGTACATGAAGATGGAGATGACAGTTGCTTGCATATTTTTTCAGACTGAATCAGGCAGAGTAAATCAGTCCAGTGGTCCTTAAAGGTATAAGACTGCCATATGTAAGGAGCAGTGTGAGGTCCAGTGGTCCTGCTAGTAACTGTCATGTCTTCCTTCATGGACATGACATGTAGGACTGATTGAAGATGTTATCTCTTGAACAAAGGCACAAGGTCAGAATTCATTGGGCCATTAGGATTTCCTGGTCAAAGTAAAATAAGGAGGGGGGGTTTATTTAAAGGTATTAGTATTCCATTAACCCTTTCAGTGTCAGAGGGGTATGCAACACATTGTGTTGTGTACCCCTCTGGCACTGAAAGGGTTATGGCTCATTAAATATATCTATTCTACCTATACCTTGTGACTTTTGTTTTTCAATCAGTGTGATGGTTTTAGAATTATGTGGTTTAGTAGTTAGTGAAACTTTAGCCTTAGTTCTCTGACCTATGTGGCCTAGCCTGCATAAATTATTACTCATCTGTCCTCAAATTACCTCCTTGCAACTCCCCTCTCCTCACTCCATCTGAGGCTGCCAAAGGGGTGGAAGAAATAATCATACCAATTCTGTCAGGATGGATTCTTCCAAGGAGTTTACATTTTTTAACAGATGAGAGTTCCTCTTTAAAGGGATAGTAACACTTAACATGCAAAAATATATATATTGTGGGGTTTATCCTCCTGCATAAAGCAAGGTAACTCCCGATGCTGAGGTGTTTTATTTATAAGTTATTGCAGCTTAAAGTTGAATTGTTTTAATGCTGTTGCTACACCATCCTATGTAGGTTTATGGTAACTGACCAGAGCTGTCCATAGGATGGAGTATCAACAACACCACTGTACAATTTCAAGCCATAGATATATTGATCCTAACGAATTTAAGTCTCAGCTGCAATAACTTTAGAATAAAGCACCTCTCAGCACTGGGATAAACCCTACAAAATATATTTTTTTACAGCTTAAGTTTTCCTATCCCTTTAAATGTATCAGAGCAATGTTATAGACCAAGCAGTTACACCTCTAGTAGGGGTGAGCAACCTGAGGCCCTCCAGCTATGGAGGATTCCAATCCCACTCATCCCCAGCTAAATCTCTAGCACTAATATATACATATATATATATATATATATATATATATATATATATATTTTTTTTTATTTTTTATTTTATTTTTTTTTTATAATCCCTTTTATCCTTACATAATTAATGAAAATTTATTTGTGTGTATATGTGCCTGTGCATCTGAGTGCAACTTCTAATACAAGTATACAAGTGACAACACTAAATACAGAAGTACCACCATGACATTTCAGGCCATGGAAGTACAGCAATCAAAAGCTGCAAGTTTGAGCTGCAATACGTTTTGAATAAAATATCTTTCAGGAGTGAGAGTACACTTGTTTTAATCAGCACCATTCAATATATATTTTTCATTATTAACCGCTTAATGACCGGCCGATCGGCACGGCGCAGTCAGTTAAGGACCACGGAGCATTTTTTTTTTCTGGTTCCGGACTCCCCGAATGGCATGCAGCTGCAGGGGAAGCCCGTAATTCCATGAAGGTCATAGTACGTCATGGGTCGTTAACTCAGATCAACCCATGACGTACTATGACCGTCAAGGGTCGTTAAGGGGTTAAGCGATACTATCCATTTAACCCTGCCAGCAACAACAGAACTTTTAAAAAGTATGGTAAAATGTTTTTTATTGAGTCAACATTTCAGCCTTGACATTGATTTAAAGGGATAGTAATGTTTCACAAAAAGAGCAGCTCCAAATAATCTTCATAGTATTTGAGCTATAGAAAGTGTTATTTCAGTACTATCAGAGTTGCAGTCCAAGAGTAATTGAACGATAAAGTTTCCCTCTCCCGCCCCTTTTACCTAGTGTAAGACACCTCCCCTCAGATGTGGAATCTGGTTTCTTGACTGAACAGGTTGCAGCAAGGGACAATCTTCTTACTGTGATCATAAGGAAAACCCAGGCCCCCTTGACAGGTTTTTCAGGTTTTCCCTTATGCTCACTGAAGATTGTCCCTCTCTGCGATCCATCTGGACAGTCTTGCTGCTCTGAGGTGAGCAGTGTTACATCAGTAAAAGGGGCGGGAGGGGGATACTTTATCATTCAATTACTCTTGATCTACAACTCTGACAGTATTGAAATAACACTCTCCATGACCCAAATACTATGAAGATTAATTGGAACTGCTTGTATTATAAAACATTACTATCCCTTTAATAAACCTGCAATTTTTGCTATATAATAATTGGGAGATCTTCAACATATTGTGAAGCATTCAAAGGGTTAACCATCTGAGTGCCACAGGGCTGCCTGAAGCGATACCCCTCTGGCATTCGAAGGGTTAAACTCCATATATTAACCCTCTGAGTTCCAGAGGGGTATGCAACACATTGCAAAGTAATATGTTGTTTATCTCTGGGCACTCAAAGGGTAAAGAAATATTATTGACCTTTATTAAATGACATTTTGATTGACCTACAAACTTCATCACATTACTCAGTCTTATAGTTTGGGAGAGTAACAAATGCTGGTTAAATTCTCCCAGACACAGCTGTGAACTGATGCAACATTACAAACCTTGACAAAATAGCCTTTGCCTTTGTCTGGGGTCGTATGTCTCCAAGGATAAAAAAATAAAAAAAACTGTCAATCATTTCAATTGTCCCAAATTTCAGACTGACCTTGCTTGACTGTCACCCTGTTTGGTATTTGTCTCTGAAAAGGCATCAATTGGCAGTGCTGACCTAGTATTAACTGCAAGGTTGCCATGTAGAATAAAAATGAACGTTAGGAACAATTGATGAAATGATAATAATGATGATGGCCCCACTTCTGCTGAAAGCATAACCTAAATCTAGAACACTAAGAGCAATATGTACAAAGCTACAGAGGAGTAATTCTGGGGCGAACCAACTATATCACAGGGAGGTATAAAAATTCATTCCCATCCCTTTGAGTTAACCCTTTGAGTGGTGTCCAATGCCTCGTAGTTCAATGCTTTGGATACTTTTATGGCACTCAAAAGGTTAACACTTTGAGTGTCAGAGGAGTAAGGAACGCATTGCTTTGCAATGCGTTCCATACCTTTCTGGAACTCAAAGGGTTAAAGACACTCTTTGAATGCTAGAGAAGGCTAAAGTGCACTGGAGACCTCTTAAGCATTCAATTGGGTAAAATCCCAATACAAAGGGTGAGTAAACTTTTTTAATGAAAAAAATAGTTGTAACGGGTCTTTTTCTGCTGAGTAAACAAAGGTACTCCCCCTGCTGGAAGGTGCACTCTGTGGGAGAGCTCGAGTCACAGACTACTTCTCTCCATAGTAAGTAATAGGAACATTGCCTGAATACAATGAAAAATTTCAGTTCAATGTAAAAAAAAGAATAGTTTGAGTGTAATAAATTTAAAGGGATAGTAATACCCCAATAAAAGTTTAGCTCTGAGTATTATTTATACTTTTTTAACATGTTGCACTATATATATATATATATATATATATATATAGTTGCTTACAGTATTGTAGTTCAAGCGCTATGGAAGCTGAAAGGATCCCCCTCTGCCCCTTCTGGTCGCCTCCCATTAGATTTGGAATCCGGTCGTGGGATTGGACAGACACAGCAAGGGACAATATTTAGTCAGTAAAGAAGTGGGCAGCACAGTGGCTCAGTGGTTAGCACTGTTGCCTTGCAGCGCTGGGGTCCTGGGTTCAAATTCCACCAAGGACAACATCTGTAATGAGTTTGTATGTTCTCACTGTGTTTGCGTGGGTTTCCTCCGGGTACTCCGGTTTCCTCCCACACTCCAAAAACATACTGATAGGTGAATTTAGATTGTGAGCCCCAATGGGGACAGGAACCAATATGAGTGTAAAGTGCTGCGGAATCTGTGTGCGCTATATAAATAAAGGATTATTATTATAAGTAAAACCCTACCCTCCTTGACAATGGAGGGCAGGATTTTCCTTTTGCTTACTGAAGATTGTCCCTTGCCACTTTTCATCTGGACCAGACAGAGAGGATCAGTGATTCGGTGGAAAGGGGCAGGAGGGGGATACTTTCGACTTCAATAGTGTTTGAGCTACAAATCTGTAAGTAACTATACATATAGCGCAACATGTTAAAAATTATAAATAATACTTGTAGCTAAACTTTTATTCCAGTATTACTATACCTTTAATGTAGTAATGTTTAAAAAACAACATCTCCAATTATTCTTCATAGTATTTGGGAGGAGGGTGTTATTTCAATACTATCAGAGTTGTAGTTCAAGAGTAATTGAATGATAAAGTATCCCTCTCCTGCCCCTTTTACCTAGTGTAAGCCGCCTCCCCTCAGATGTGGAAACTGGTCCACATACCAGACAGCTCACAGCAAGGAACAATCTTCTTACTGTGAACATAAGGAAAACCCTGCCCTCCTTGACAGGTTTTTCACGTTTTTCCTTATGCTCACTGAAGATTGTCCCTCTCTGTGATCCATCCGGACAGTCTTTCTGCTCTGGGGTGAGCAGTGTTATATCAGTAAAAGGGGCGGGAGAGGGATATTTTATTATTCAATTACTATTGAACTACAACTCTGACAGTATTGAAATAACACTCTCCACGGCTCAAATACTATGAAGATTAATTGGAGCTGCTTTTATTGTGAAACTTTACCATCCTTTTAAAATGAAGCATCCCACAGCAGTGGGATTGCCATTATTTTACCCTGCAGGAAAAATCCTATAGCATATATTTTTCATGATTGTTTTTACTTATACTCAATGGTTCAACTTGTTTGCCCCAGAATTGTTCCTCTTTTCTTTGTGAATATGGTCAGGAGAAGCAACCTTCAGCGCTGTATCAGTTGTTTGTTGATCTCATATCCCATTTTGACTCTTCTGGGTCTTCTTCATTACACTATAATAATCAAAGCTATCACAACGGAGATTGGTTTCCTAATGGCAAGAACAGCAATCACAGCAATAAGATTGCTCTTGTGGACATCAAGGGGACATTTATTCAGACCATGCCAATGTGTGCTTGCATTACAAGGTCAGAGTAAAAGTGAAATAGAACCATGTTTGTGTTGATGGACAGCTCTCCAATAAACTGAAGCACATATTATTTACTTATTGAGTGCAGTTGTGACATAGAAGAGATATATAACTTTCCCCACAGTCAATAATTGAATTGGTCATAGTCTTTTCTGATACACTAAACAAGTACTATTCCTTAAGACGTTAAGTGGACTGCCACTTCTTACTAAGCACAGGCCTGCACTTTCTTCTGACACTTAAAGCGGAACTTTCACCCGCTAGAAAGTTGCCCTGCAATAATTAAGCAGGTAGTGACTAGCTTTATAATATACTAGCAACATGGGACGGCGTTGCCCGTCATGTTATGACCATTGGGCGCACGTGTTTGAAATGCAGACACACTGATAAACACAGACATATGCAGCATACAGGCAGACACATACCATACATCCCAAGTGTCCCTCTTTAGGAGGGACAGTCCCTCTTTGAGGGCCAAATCCCTCTGTCCCTCTTTCCCACCCTGTTGTCCCTCTTTTTAGGAGGTCAGACTGTGTGCAGGGCCGGCTCCACCTATAGGCGAGGTAGGCGCCGGCCTAGGGCGCACACGTACTGGGGGCGCGGGCATGCAGCGGAGAAGAGCTGCACCCACACACCACGCCAGGAACCACAACACAGTCAGGTCTGTGTTGCTACAGCGCTCCCTCATCTGGTCGGATCTTTAGTAATGCAAAGCGCGCTGGGAGTCATGATCTCCCGCCGCGCTCTGCATTACTGAAGAGAAGACTGCGCGGGAGATACAGGTATGTGATGGGGGGCAAGTTGGAGCTGAGGGGGCATAGTGGAGCTGAGGGGGCAAGTTGGAGCAGATGTGGGGCAAAGTGGAGATGATGGGGGCAAGTTGGAGCTGTTAGGGGAAAGCTGGAGCTGAGGGGGCATAGTGGAGCTGGTGGGGGCAAGTTGGAGATGATGGGGGCAAGTTTGAGCTGATGAGGGTCAAAGTGGAGCTGAGGGGGGGCAAGTTGGAGCTGAGGGGGGGCAAAGTGGAGCTGGTGGGGCAAGTTGGAGCGGATGGGGGGGCAAGTTGGAGCAGATGGGGGCAAGTTGGAGCTGCTGGGGGCATAGTGGAGCTGATAGTGGAAAGTTGGAGCTGAGAGGGCATAGTGGAGCTGGTGGGGGCAAGTTGGAGCGGATGGGGGCAAGTTGGAGCGGATGGGGGCAAAGTGGAGCTGATGGGGGTAAGTTGGAGAGGATGGGGGGCAAAGTGGAGCTGATGGGGGTAAGTTGGAGCTGAGGGGGTAAAGTGAAGCTGAGGGGGCAAAATGGAGCTGGTGGGGGCACGTTGGAGCTGATGGGGGCAAGTTGGAGTTGATAGGGGCAAAGTGGAGCTGGTGGGCCAAAGTGAAGCTGATAAGGGGCAAGTTGGAGCTGGTGGGGGGCATCTCTTACAGGCATCTCCAGAACAGGGGCAGAGTGGCTCAGGGGGCAGAGAGAGGACAATCATGAAAAGAGGTTGGGTATAAGTAGGCAGGGTATAAAGGGGTGGGACACAAGGGGCGGAGCGAAATGGGCGGCAAAATTAGGTTTTGCCTAGGGTGGCAAAAATCCTTGCACCAGCCCTGACTGTGTGGTGTGTATTACTTTGGTCTACAGCAATAAAGCAATAAACTTCAGTATATGTGTTTATACATTAGTCTGTGCAAATAAAATACTTTGGTCTTGAACTAAATCATTTATTCAGTTACATAAATAGCCAGTAATAGGTCATGAAATAACCTAAAAATTCTTACTAATGCCCCGCCCACCAGCCACACCCCCAATAATATTACCTAAAACTAACGTGTCCCTCTTTGGCCCTGTGAAATGTTGGGAGGTATGCACATACACACAGTGAGCGGCAGAGACATGCAAAACACATGTACACACAGACACACTGGAGATGCACACATGGACACACACATGTAACAGAGATGTACACAAACACACACGCAACATATATGAGCAGAAACACATGTGCTCATGAGTTGTGTACCCCTCTGGCACTCAAAGGGTTAAGGTATAGAGAGGCATGTCAGAGTTAAATAGCAGTGGGAAGTGTGTTCATACCTGGGAACACTGACTTGTGAAGTCCCTAGAGGGGACTGATGTGGTGCTGATGTGGAGAGACAAATGGGGCAATCTGGGTTAAAAGTGGGCGGGGCTTAATCGAGAGTAGGGGCGGGGCTTAACATAAATGTGAAAAAGTGTTAGTAATAGGCTGGGGAAGGAGGAGAAGTGGGAGGGGAATGCAAGTTTACAGTGTGAGGGGTTTGAACACACTCCATGAGGGGTAAAACTTGATACAGAACCCTGTGGCAGTCAGTGGGTTAAGTGTGAATCTGATGGCTGTCTGTCCTGTGTCTTGCATGGCAAATGGTGACAGTGAAGAAGTAATTCAGCAATGAGGGCCTACCTTAACCCTTTGAGTGCCATTTTGTTCCCCTGCTGATGCAGCACCGTTCAGTGGCTTTACTACAGGTCCTGCTGAGGCCACTGGGAGTCAAGGTGAGTGACTGTGTGTCAGCCATCTTTCTTTCTGGCTTTGTGTGTGTGTATGGGTGTTTGGTGCTGTGTGAGTGAGGCATGTATGTGTTATACCTGGGAATTTTTACTTGTGGAGTCCCTCATGTGGTGCTGATGTGGAGAGAGCAATGGGGCAATCTGGGTTAAAAGGGGGCGGGGCTTAATCGCGAGTAGGGGGCGGGGCTTAACATAAATATGGAAAAGTGTTAGTAATAGGCTGGGGAAGGAGGAGAAGTGGGAGAGAAATGCAAGTTTACAGTGTGAGGAGTTTGAACACACTCCCTGAGGGGTAAAACTTGATACACAACCCTGTGGCAGTCAGTGGGTTAAGTGTGAATCTGATGGCTGTCTGTCCTGTGTCTTGCATGGCAAATGATGACAGTGAAGAAATAATTGAGCAATGAGGACCTACCTTAACCCTTTGAGTGCAATTTTGTTCCTCTGGTGCTGCACTACAGGTCCTGCTGAGGCCTCTGGGAGTCAGGGTGAGTGACTGTGTGTGTGTGTCAGCCATATGTATTTCTGGCTTTGTGTGTGTATGTGGTGCTGTGTGTGTGAGTGGGGGCATGTCTGCTTGGTGCTGTGTGAGTGGGGCATGTGTGTGTGTGGTGCTGTGTGAGTGGGGCATGTGTGTGTGGTGGTCTGTGTGTGTGAGTGGGACATGTGTGTGTTTGTGTGGTGCTGTGTGAGTGGGGCATGTGTGTTTGTCTGTGGTGTAGGAGCAAGTGGCGGCCATATTGTTTTTTTCTGACTTTGATAGTGGTGGGCGGGCTGCATAGTGGGGGCGGGCCAACTCCCTGCATGATTGAATCACCCAATGGGAACAGTAACTCCTCCTTAATACCACCCCTGGGTGTGTTTTGGCAGGCACAAAGTCTTCTTTTATATATATAGATATGTTACCTCTGAAATGTAGTCAGTTATAAAGAAATCCTTTATTGTTGGTGACTGATGGGCATGTTAGTGCAGTCTGCGCGCCTGCGCCGTCAGTCCCTTCCAGTTGCCATGTGGCACACTGCAGTGCTTCTCAATGGAGACCAGGACTGACAGAGCAGGCACGCAGACAAGATGTCTGCGCTGATGCCTGGCTTCCCGTCTCCTACAATAAAGGATTTCTTTATAATGGGCTACATTTCAGAGGTAACTTATATAGTAAAAAGCTAGTCGCTACCTGCTTAATTATTGCAGGGTGACTTTATAGCGGGTGGAATTTCCTCTTTAATGAAGGCCACCACTTGGTTCTGCAACTCAATGCAGCCCTCCACTTCTTTCTTAATTCAGAATGGACCACCGCTTTATTTTGACACTCAGTGTAGTCAAGAACATCCTCCTGATGTTCAGTGAAAGTCCCCACTTACTTCTATGACAGCCAAAAATCCACTGACAAACTCTGCTGACTAGGGGCTGGATTCAGATACAGGAGATAAATGTTACCTCCCGTTTAAAAAAATAAATAAATAAAATCCTATTGAAGTCTATGGGGATACCTGGAGATCAAAGAAGAGATAAAATTAGCACCTGCATTTCAATCCAGTTGTGAATGAGCAGCTTCACAAGGCTAAGTTCAAACAATAGGAATTTTTGTGCACCCTATGGTGCACTGAGTTTTCCCCAGAATTGCTCCATCCTCAGAGTGTGAGCACTAGTTTCTTGATCAGGATGACCTTATTATGTTCCATAAAGAATGTTTTAAAGTGGAACTAGACCATTAGATAAAAACAAGGTATTATAGACTCCTGTCAAAACTACGTACCAGAACTGTCTTCCTATAAGGGAATATTAGGATCCAACTGCTGGAGGTCGGAAACAGTTCAAATAGATTTCAGTTCGACTACCGGGCACTAATGATGTCAGAGAATAGTAGTTTGAGGTGAAGTCATAGGAAGTTTGAGCTGAAGTGGCAGGAAATTTGAGGTGAAGTCGGAGAATATAGCTTGACTGCTGGGGCTTCAAGGTGAAGTTGGAGAATATAGTTCGACTCCCGGGGGTTTCAAGGTGGTCGGAGAATAGAGTAATTCAACTACCCCAACCCTCGACTTGTCAGATAACCTGGAGGCGGTGGTCTCAGAGGCTACAACCAATGATGCCCTCGACAAGTTGGACAGGCAGGAGGCAGGGAGTCGAGCATACACCAATTCACACCATCGACTAGTCAGAGGTCTTAAGGTGGTTGTCAGAGAACTGACGAAGATGACCTCAACTAATCGGAAGGCCTGAGGTATGAATCGATGATAGGATAGCAGACAAGGTATTCATTGGGCACAGGGCTCACAGGGAGGTAAAAGCTGAAGGGACTCCTGTTGCGAGCCGGAACCTGCTGCAGACTAGGTGAAGGTCGAATACAAAGAGAGGTCAAGACAAGCCGAGGTCAAAAACTAAACAGGCGGCAGAAGAACCAAGGGGAGAGACAGAGACGAAGTCGGAGGACAAGCCTGGTCGAAGTTGAAGGAGGTGAATAACCCAAATCAACAGCCGGGAAGCAAGGTCAGAACACATCAAAATCAGTACAAGAGAAATCTAGAAAACACTGGATATCAGATCGAGCACAGGTAATATGGCAGAGCAGGTAGATAAAGGAGTGGTGTCCAATGAGAAGAAGGGGCCATAGGTGAGTGGCAACTCCGAATAGATAATTAGAATGTATATAGTGCAAAAAATCCAAGTAAAATATATGAACTATCCCAAAGACTTCACAGCAGGACACATGCGGAAGTGCATTGTATCATTTAAAGGAGAAGTAAACATTTATTATCAAAAACAACATATATTGTAGGGCTTTTGCTTCTGAGTATATAAAGCATGCTCCCACTGCTGGGAGATGCAGTGTTCCAAATGAATTACAGTTCTACTCTTCTTTACCTTTATTTTGCCATCTGGTGTTCAGACAGCTCAGCTACAGTTCAACTTGGGGGACATGCACTAAGGTTCACTATGAAAATGTCACCCTCAATTTGGTGACCAACCCAGGGGCGAAATAAATATGTTACCAGGTTGAAAATGGCGACATAAGAATCTCGCCTGCATGACAAGGGTGATATGTGTAAGAAAGCATGACACTCATTCTGCAGTCATGCCAATGGGGCATCACCGTGACGCTTGCTCCTCTGCAAACAGCTTCTGATGCATGGATAGCAAACGCTCTTTACATGCAGCAGAAAGCAGGGAAAAAGTCTACTAAGCTAAGCCAAATGAGAAGAGGAGCAAGCGTGGCTGTGATGCCCCATCGGTGTGATTGCGGGGGCTGTGTGTCAGTAGGATCAGTGTAGGGAGAACGTAGCAGTGGCATTCCACCGATTAACCCTTTGAGTGCTGCATCACAGCTCCATCAATATGGTTGATGGGGAATCACAGTCATGTTTGCTTCTCTGCTCATTCTCAGGCATGTCGCCCTTGTCATGAGGGCGAGATTCTTATGTCACCATTTTCAACCTGGCAACATATTTAATGTGCTCCTGGGTTGGCTGCCAAATTGAAGGTGACATTTTGATAGGATATCCTGTCCATCATGAGAGGGGTGATAAAGAGGTGATAAAGAGGAGTTGACGTCTCAGATGGGATCATTTCTCCAAGTCCTATGTTATTCTATAAAGCCTATGCACTAAGATCTCTCCCACTTGGAAAGTATTAGTGCATAGGCTCCATCGAATAACACAGGAATAGGAGGCGTGGTATCACCAGAGATGTTATCTCCTCTTTATCACCTCTTAGTGCATCATTTCCGAGATATTTTACTGCATAGGTTCAACATGATTACTGGAGAGTTTATCACAGTGGAGAAGTTATCACTTCTTTAGCACCTCTTTATCACACCTTAGCACATATCCCCCTGTATTGAGACAGTTTTTCTATTGCCTCCTTTCTCATCGTTAGTCCTCTGAACACACCAGCAGGTCAGGTTTGTAAGAAATCCCTACTTGATCGCAGGAGGGTAATCAGTGGTTCAGTCACTTTGAATGAGCTTTCTGTGCTTAATTAGGGTTATCCATAAATCCTGACCTGTTAGTGTGTGCTGAAGATCTGAAAATCACTGTTGTATTGCATTCACTGGGAAAGGTGAGCCACTAAATACAATAGATACAGAGGCTCCATAGAAAGTGGTAGTATCATCTACATGACAGTTTTGATGGTTATAACTTTTGGATAAAGCAACTGCCAGCAGTGGGGTACCCTTAATTTACTCACCAGAGAAAGTTTGAGAATATAGGATATTTTCATAATGAAACTTTACTGATCCAATAAAATTTACAGTTGGTCCCTTATGAATCAAAGTTTGAATAATTTTATATAGGAAAAACTCCAAATTCTGGTTCATGATTTGATTTGGAAGGGACCAAATGTACATTTTAACTGACAAGACTGAGTTCAGTATACCTCTTTCTGTAGTGCTTCTGGGACAGTTAATATTTTTTACTCTTTACCACTATGGGCACAATTTAAAGGAGACCGATAAAACAGCTGGTAGGACCAAATTGGCTAATGGCTTGTTCAAAGGCCCTACCATCTGAAAGCACAATGGACGTTAGGCCACAGAAAAGGTCTTATGGCCAAATGTCCATTGTGTGTGTTAAGTTCCCAAAACACCACTAAATACTGGCAATAAAGGGAACATCAAAGGAAAAAAGCTAACACACTGTCAAGCACCGATTATAAGCTTATCTGTGTTACACTTACCTCTCATCCACTGTCCATTTCCTTCTATTTTCCTTCTTTCTCTAATTTTCTCTTCTTTCTTCCTCTGGTCCTTCTTCTATCCTTCATCTTCTTGTCACGTACTTGTAAAAAAATTAATAAATGTTCCAGAAAAAAGAGCCCCCTTGAGTGCCAGAGGGTTACGCAACGTATTGCAGAGCAAAAAGGGTTAAACAATGCTTAGCAGCACCCCTTGCCCCCGTTGTACCCCTCACGCCCTTTGTACCGTTCCACTGTGAGGGAATTTGAACAGAGACTGCCTTTATATGGACAGTGTTTGTTCAAAAGGACTCACAGCCATTGGCTGGCTGGCTCAGAATGGAGGTGCTTGAAGCTGATTGGCTGTGAGTCCTTCTGAACAGAGACTGCCCATATATAAACATAGTCTGTATTCAAATTCCCTCGCAGTGGAATGGACATCCGTCTGTAAGGTATAAAGGGGGAGTGGTGCTGTTACTTGCTTTCCCACCTACGCCAACACCACCACCACGGCTGCACACAGCAGAGGAGAACTGGAGAGGGTCATGATATTTTTATTCAGAATGTTTGTGGCATTTTATAATTCATGATGACAAATATTTATCGACTTTGGGCATTTTCTAAACTATTGCCCTGCACAGCTAAGCATTGTTTAACCCTTTGTGTCCCAGAGAGGTACACAATGCATTGCTCTGCTCAAACAACAGTTCTTTGAATTGCTTACTGTGCTTGAAAAACTGCCGCTGGATGTTTTTTTTAGTGTTGGGCTGCTTTAAATCAAGCCCTATGTGAGCTGAATTATATCTGCAGGTACAGTTCCCCTTTAACCTTTTAATGATCAGAGCAGTATGCTACCAATTGCAAAGTTTCTTATTACAAACTAATAAAAAAGTTATATTTTTGGTGAATTTTTATGCATTTGGTTTTCTCAATATGCACACACTGTGCAGTCTCAGATAAAAGTCAGCCTGCTGCGGTTTTAATATTCTATTTTGTGCTCTGTGCAAAAGTTAGCAGTAACAGTATGATAAAATATGATGTGGCCTTGGAGGGTTTTGCTGTGAACTATAATCCTCATATTGAATAAAGGAATTATTCAATCAATATTTCCTGTAGCATACTGGGATGTAGCACAAAGGAGAGTTTTAGTGACAGCATTATGCAGCCTACCTAGACAATCCATATACATGACATTCATTTAAAGGAATAGTAACCAGGGATGAATTTCCCATTAGGCAGAGCAGGTAAATGACTAAGGTTCCATGTTTTGAGGGGCAGTGCTTCAGCTGTGCTGACCAAATCAATCCTAACGCCCCTGCTCTAGACCTCCAGTCCTAGCTTATGCTTATTTACCAGTATATGTATAATTTACAGCAAATTATTTACTGGAGAAGTTTCCAAAGCATTACTTAAAGGGATAGTATTACTTCAAAATGACTATCCCTCATATTGTAGCCCCTAATAAACTGAGTTAAATGACACCAGCGGCATCTCTCAAACCTTTATGGTTTAAGAGATAGCCGCTTTCAAAGTTTCCTCTGCCCTGCTGTCAGCGTTCTGCTGCCAGCAGGGGAATCCGGTCCCGGGACAGGCGGAGGCTCTTAAACAGAGCCGATATCTCGTTATGGAAGGAAAAATGATTAATTGAAACAGTCTTCTACGTCTGTTTCAATTAATCATTTTTCCTTCCATAACGAGATATCGGCTCTGCTTAAGAGCCTCCGCTTGATTCAGAGACCGGATTCTCCTGCTGGCAGCAGAATGCTGACAGCAGGGCAGAGGAAACTTTGAAAGAGGCTATCTCTTAAACCATAAAGGTTTGAGAGATACCGATGGTGTCATTTAACTCAGTTTATTAAGTGCTACAATATGAGGGATAGTCATTTTGAAGTAATACTATCCCTTTAAGAGTGCATTGGAGGTCCCAGTAGTTACCAAGGATTAGGAGTATTTTTGTATTTATAGACGAAAGGTATTTTATCAGGCAAAAGTGAGAGGAGATTGGGCAGGGTCAGGTGTGAGGTTGAGGATATTGCAGTGGGTAACTAGGGTTCCTTGCCTAGTGGCGACTGAGATCTAAATACAGAACTCACACTAATACCACTTATTAGCAAAACATCCACTTAATTCAATGAGGACCCATCACTCTCCAATAAGTTTAGTTGTGCTAGACATTTGCTTTTGAGAAATGAATCATTATGCGATAGTGGCACAGTCTGGCACTTTATACTAATTAGGTTCTATGCTTGGCCAATATTAACACTCATGGTGCCATGAATAAATCTAGGCAGAGCACACACTCATTTAATACTACAGCAAGCAATAAGTTTGGATTTGAACAAACTAATTAACATACTGTGCAGTGAATTAGCATAAAGTGTCACACTGTGCCACTAAAACATAAAAGAGAATTTCTCACTGAAAAACTCAAACACTCTTCATCTTCAGGTTTCATAAGTTTCTTACTGGGCAAGCCAACTACATACCTGATGTTATTCATTACTGTAGTTAAAGTGATAGTAATCTATATTAATAAAA
Source organism: Rhinophrynus dorsalis (assembly GCA_037306005.1). Classification (NCBI taxonomy): domain Eukaryota; kingdom Metazoa; phylum Chordata; class Amphibia; order Anura; family Rhinophrynidae; genus Rhinophrynus; species Rhinophrynus dorsalis. The sequence goes on from CM074727.1 coordinate 143,796,135, forward strand.
GAAGAAAGCTGGCACATGAAAAAAAAAATCTCCAGCAGTGCCAGCCACAACCTGGGGTGGCAGTAAGGAGGAGATATGCAAATCTCCTCCTTACTGACTCTCCAGGAGATACAGGGGGTGATTTTGACAGGAGTGGCCTGGGGGACAAACTCCACTCCTGTCAAAATCTCTGCAATGAGGTGGCCCACCCTTACTTTCACCTCTTAAAAAAACAAAAACAAGGTGGACTTACATCACCAGTATCCTTCACCTCCCTCTCACTGTTATGTTGCTCACAGTGCGGGTTGGCAGATATTTGACCCTGCCCGGGACTAGAACCTGTCACCCTGAGGTCTGAGCAGAGTCCACAACTGGGCTACCTCTCACTAGAGATAGATAGATAGATAGATAGATAGATAGATAGATAGATAGATAGATAGATACACTAATCAATAGCATATTTAAAGGGTAACTACCACCTCTTAGCGACATGGCCCCAAATAATTACCCATCTAGTGACTATTGCTACTGAGCAGAATTATTACTGTGTTCATGAGATTTATACACTGCTCTGGGAATGACAAGCAGGAAACAGCGCAGACATCTTTCCATAGTGACATCTGCACGCCTGCGCTGTCAGTCCCTTTTGGAGCCCAACAGCTCCTAGCAACGCCTCCTACAGCCGGCTGGGACTGACAGCACAGGCGTGCAGACGCTACTATGGAAAGATGTCTGCGCTGTTTCCTGCCTGTCATTCCCAGAGCAGTCTATAAATCTCATGAACACGGTAATAATTAGGCAGCTAGAGCCACTGAGCAGCTAGTCGCCAGACGGGTAATTATTTGGGGCCATGTTGCTAAGGGGTGGTAGTTCTGCTTTAAATCATTAGACAACTAAAGTATAAAACAAAAAGGCAATGTGCCACAGTAATCAACAATATATCAGATTGTTGAGTTTACCAGATTTCACCATATAAACATGAATACTAGATTAAACAGGTTCATGTCAAGCTATAAACATACATAAAAAGGGGGAGAGGGGAAAGATGATAAAATATGAACTACATTGTCAAATATAGTAATCTAATTAGAAATCCATTGCTAACATTCAAGTGGATAAAATATCATTTTAATCAATGGAAATATTGGGAATTTTCACTTATAACTGTGGTGCAGTTGGTTTGCTCCTGGCAGTAAGGAGGAGATATGCAAATCTCCTCCTTACTGACTCTCCAGGAGATACAAGGGGTGATTTTGACAGGAGTGGCCTGGGGGACAAACTCTACTCCTGTCAAAATCCTCTGTGGTGCAGTTGGTTTGCTCCTGAATTACTCTAGTGAGAAGATGCATTGAGGTGTGATAAAGAGGTGATAAAGAGTAGATATCTCCAGTCTGATAATCTCTCCAATTCTTAAGTTATTTCTTAAGTTATTCTGTGGAGCCTATGCAATAAAATTTATCTGCTTAGAATTATCTTAGCACATAGAATCCATAGACTAACACAGAGATTGGAGAATTTATCACACTGTAGACTTTCAGGGTTATGCACTAAGGCGTAATAAAGAGGTGATAAAGTGGTGATGATCCCTATGTTATTCTTTGGAGTCTATGCACTAAGGTTTCTCCAGCTTTGGAAGTCTTACTGCGTATACTCTATGCAATAACGTAGGACTGGAGAAGTGATATCACTGGAGAAGATATTTCAGCATTATCACCTATCACGTCTTAGTGCATAGCCCCCATTATCACCTTTTTATCACACCTTAGTGCAGCTCCTCTCCTAGTTCTTGTTAATACATCAGCCTTGGTGATATCAAGATTTGTTTCAACTAAACTGAATAAACCACGTCATACCTTCAAGATTGTTGTTGTTTATTTTTGATCCCTTGATTTTGCAGTCTATATGCATGTCTGTGTAGATAGGGTTGAGAACCACTGCAGTTTGTAACACTAGTCTCTCACCTTGAGAATTTGGCTCTTCACTATGATACCATGAGATTTGTATCAAAATCCTGAGTTTCCATTTATGGACAGGTTTTGTTAACCACTGATCTAAGACATAGTTCCGATAACTTTATCCAGACTTAATGAAGAAACAGTTTTGCACTAAATATCTTAGATTATCAGAGTGAAAGTCTTAGTGGGGCTGATATATCACTGAATCCATTATGATATATATATATATATATATATATATATATATATATATATATATATATATATAATTGGGATCCTGAAGTTTAAACTAAAAGATAAGCCGGGGTTAGGAACCAAGACAGGTACTCAGCCAAGCCAGGGTCAGGAATACAGAGATCAGCAATGTCGGGAACAAACCAGAAGTCAGGAACCAGAAGGCATGTCAGAAGAAGCCAGGTCATGCACAGGAAATCAGGAATGCAGTAGAACACTCTTGCATCCTGAAGCAAAGACAAGGGCAATAAGGTAGTGAGCCAAGCTGCTTTAAATACCCTGGGAGGGTAGGCTGTAAGCAATCAGGTGAGCAAACACAGAGAGGTCAGCTGATTCAGCTTGAATCAGCAAAGGGAAGGCAGCAGTAATGGATAGCAGAGCACTGGTTAAGCTCAGACAGTAGAATCAAGCAGCAGAGTTAGAGCAGCTCAGCCAAACCTTGATAGTACCCCCCCAACGACCCCCCCTCCATCTCAGGGCAGCACCAGGTTTATGAGGAAAGCGTGTATGGAAAGTACAGAGGAGTGTGAGGGCATGCACGTCTGCGGCTGGAACCCATGAGCGCTCTTCTGGACCATACCCCTTCCAATGGACCAAATACTGAAGCCTCCCACTGAACCTAAGAGAGTCGACTATGGAGCAGACCTTGAACTTCTCATGGCCATCAATGGGCACCAAATAGGGTAAAGGAGTGACCATAGTGAAACAATTGCATACCAGGGGTTTCAGCAGCGAGACATGGAACACATTGTGTATCCGCATATTGGGAAGGAGGTCTTGGGCATAGGCCACAGGGTTCACAAATTGGAGGATATGGAAAGGCCTCACAAAGCGGGGAGCCAGTTTCAGAGAGGGCACTCGGAGGTGGAGATTTCTGGAGGACAACCAAACCCTGTCCCCGACCTGGTAGGAGGGTGCGGGTAAGTGTTTATGATTGGCCTGGAGCTCCTGGGATTGTTGTGAGCATTGCAACGACTCTTGGACCTGCACCTATGTGGAACAGATTTGCTAGAGATGATCCTCCAATTCCGGAATCCCCTAGGGAGAGAATGAATCTGGAATCATGGAGGGTTGACACCTATAATTCACCATGAATGGGGAGAGTCGGGTAGAAGCAGAGACTGCCCTGTTATGAGTAAACTCCGCCCAAGGTAGCAGGTCCGACCAATTATCCTGATGGTCTGAGATGTAGCACTGCAGGAATTGCTCCAAGGCCTGATTAGCCCTTTCCGTGGCCCCATTCGACTGTGGGTGATAGGCCGAGGAGAAGGAGAGTTGGATACCTAGTTGCGCACAGAAGGCTCTCCAGAATCTTGAGACAAACTGGCTACCCTGATCGGAAACTATGATTTTGTAGCCAATAGACCTCTTTGACAAAGACCGTAGCCAGCTCTTTAGCTAATGGGAGTTTTTGTATGCATTCAAAGTTTGACATTTCCTGTTGTCAGCTGTTGGCTGACACAAGGAGGCTCTGCAGCAGAACCGCAATCGCATTATTTAAAATTAATTAGTTCATTGGAATGGTCTACAAAGTGTGCTTGCAAACCAGGCACACTTTGTAGACTTTTCCAATTAAGTCATTCTTTTTAAATAACGTGATTGCGGCTCTGCTGCAGAGCCTCTAGTTGGTCCTCGGAAAGGAGTCCCCCTGCAGTCAGCACAGCGCTGACATCAGGGAAAGGGGAGGGGGGGACATATATCTCTCAAACCATAGCGGTTTGAGAGATAGGGTTTTTTGCATTCCATTCAACTTTTTAAGCACTTCAAAATGCTAAATATTTTTTCTGGGACATTACTGTCCCTTTAACCTCTTAAGGACCCATGATGTGCCAGGTCCATCAAGCCAGCAATGCCCCCTAGTGCATCCACTGGGCAGCGCTAGTGCATACACCCTAGTGCAGTATTTATAGTCATAGGAAGCTAGAATATTCTAGGGCAAACCAACTGCGCCACAGAGGACAAATAAAATCCCCATGAATCCCACTGAAGTAACCTGGGCTTATAACGCCTTGATTGCTAAAAAAAATCTACATTTTAATGCGAAGCTTTTGTGATGGAGACCTCTCTAGTGTTCAGGGGTTAAATATCCCATTTCAATCCATGGGATTTTTTATTTCATCAGTAAAAGGAATTATTCAGTTTTCTTTTGGACACAGGGCTGGACTAACGTCCCAGGCAAGGCACATTTGGCTCCCATAGCTCTACCGATGGCAACACCACATTACTCTGCCCTCAGTTACATCCAATGTATTCCTGAAACTACCTTTGGCCTATAACAAGCAAGGATGAAAAAAAAAAAAAAAAAAAAGCTTTAACCCTTTGAGTTCCAGAGAACTGCGTACCCCTCCAGCACTCAAAGGGTTGATTGCCAGGGATATCTCAAAGCAATGCATTGGATATATCTATGTCATCCAGTGGGTTAAAGGGATAGTATTACTTCAAAATTACTATCCCTCATATTGTAGCCCTTAATAAACTGAGTTAAATGACACCAGTGGCATCTCTCAAACCTTTATGGTGTAAGAGATATCTGCTTTCAAAGTTTCCTCTCCCCTGCTGTCAGCGTTCTGCTGCCAGCAGGGGAATCCAGTCCTGGGACAGGCGGAGGCTCTTAAACAGAGCTGATATCTCGTTATGGGAGGAAAAATGATTAATTGAAACAGTCTTCTATGTGTGCTTGGTTACCAAGCACACTCAGAAGACTGTTTCAATTAACCCTTTGAGTGCCAGAGTGGTACGGAATGCATTGCAAAGCAATGCATTCCGTACCACTCTGGCACTCAAAGGGTCAATCATTTTTCCTTCCATAACAAGATATCGGCTCTGCTGAAGAGCCTCCGTTTGATTCAGAGACCGGATTCTCCTGCTGACAGCAGATCGCTGCCAGCAGGGGAGAGGAAACTTTGAAAGCGGCTATCTCTTAAACCATAAAGGTTTGAGAGATGCCGCTGGTGTCATTTAACTCAGTTTATTAAGGGCTACAATATGAGGGATAGTAATTTTGAAGTAATACTATCCCTTTAAATAATAGTCTGTAAATAGATATGTAAACTGGTGCAATGACATTGTGATTGTTCTGGCCACACCTACAATTCAGAATGTGGGTGTGGCCAGCACAGCTAAGACGTCCCTCAAAATATGGAGCTCTAGGCAGTTGCCTACCCTGTCTATTGGGAAATCTGTTCCTGTTTGAATATAAGGCCCTAAGCTACATTTCCAAACCAGTTTATACCAAAGAGAAGTGTTTTTATGCGCCCCTTATGGGGTAGCTGTCTTGCACCTCATTTTCTCCTCTTCGTCATACAGGAATACAGCAGTGACAGCAACGCTGGATACAAACCACACTGAGATTTCTTGCTCCGCACATTTATTGATATCAGTTTGACAGTCATAGACATGAATGTGTATTTTCTAGATCTTTGAAATAGCAACAATTACCACTGTGAGAGTAAATTATCTTGCTCCTTTGGACAACAGATAATATATTCAGTCAGTACTGGATGTCATGTCTATGGAAGAGGACATAATCATTGACGACAGTTTAATTTTTTTTTTTTTTGAAACTGAAGCAAAACGAGTGCATGAGCCTCTTTAACCCATTGCATGCAGAGCAATGCCATTGCCTATTCCCCTCTGGCACTCAAAGGGTTAAGTTTTTTATGTACAGTGGGAGGAGTTTGTGTCCTGTGGTCCCTTGTAGAGGTTGTCATATTATGCCTCCAGGACATGACAACCAGAACTGATTGACAAGGTTCTCTCTTGAATAAAGGAGCAAGGAAGAAATTCAGAGGTTAGGCCATTATACAGTAAGTGGAGAGTTATCATTAGATGGTATGACATCCTCTTTAAAGGGATAGGAATATTTTACAAAAAAAGCAGCTCCGATTAATCTTCATAGTATTTGGGCCACGGAGAGCGTTATTTCAGTACTGCCAGAGTTGTAATTCATGCGTAATTGAATGATAAAGTATCTTCCTCCCACCCCTTTTAACTAGTGTAAGCCACCTCCCCTCTAATTTGGAATCTGGTCTTTTTACCAGACAAGTCACAGCAAGGGACAATCTTCTTACTGTGAACATAAGGTTTTCCCTTATGCACACTAAAGATTGTCTCTCTCTGTGATCCATCTGGACAGTCTTGCAGCTCTGAGGTGAGCAGTGTTACAGCAGTAAAAGAGGCAGTATGGGGATACTTTATCATTCAATTACTCTTGAACTACAACTCTGATAGTATTGAAATAAAGCTCCCCGTGGCCCCAAATACTATGAAGATTAATCGGACCTGCTTTTTTTGTGAAGCATTGCTATCACTTTAAGTATATCAAGTTTCTGGAACACATCATTTCTAAAGGTAATATGCAGTACATAAGTCCACCTTTTGTCATTGCACAAAACACTTTGATATTGATTTCCATTAGAGACTACACATAAAAGAATATACTGTTATGTAAAACTAATAGGCAGTCCTCTAATGCACCATCAATCATGTCCTAAACAGCAAAGTTAGTTGCCACGCTATCTACTTATTAGTCCCTCTGTGGCCTGTTTTAGCAGTAATTGTCAACCTTTCCTGGTGGGCCTTCATTACCGTTCTCAAGGTCAGACCTATTTCTATCAATGTCAACTTTCCTGATAATTTCACAGGTATGTAGAATCATGAATAGATGCTTTTATGGATACAAAAGGTCATTTTGTTGAACCTTTCCTAATGGTCCTATCATCACACTTCGTTAAATACAATTTTTCTCAGATGACTCAATTTGCAGAGAGAAAAAACAATGTTTAAAGGGATAGTAGCACTAAATATATAGTAAAATTTTAAGAAAGAAAATAGAACAATAATTTTGGAGCAGATCAACTACACCATAGGGGAAGAAATAAAAACTCACACATTTGCAATGTGTGGATACCTCTCACATTCAAGGGGTTTAAAAGTCAACATTTAAATAAACTGACATTTTCAATTCCCCCTTTGATGCCTTTGGTTTGCTCCGGAATTCTACTTATTTTGCTTTCTGGATAACTAGACACCTTGCTTGATTGTGAGAAAACAGTCTCTTAAGATCAGATAGTAGTCATCCTAAAAGGTTAATTGAGAGTATACCTATAGGGCAGTATTTACGGCTACGGCGCATCTGTAGATGACTTCAAGGATGAAGCCAAAGGACTGAGACTGAGATTTAAAGGGATAGTAATACTTGAAAATAAGTTTATTTTATATTGTAGCCCTTAAAAAAACATGAAAAATGATATAAGTGTTATCTCCCAGACCTTTATGGTTTGGAAGATATTCACTTGTAAAATATAGTAAAATTCTCTTTTCCTGGCTGTTTCAGCCAAGTCTGCCATCTAGTGGACAGATTTGGAATTCGGTCCACAGAGCAACCGGCAGCTCTTTAGCAGTGTCGAGATCACGATCTTTGAAAAGAACTACTTAACTGGAACTATCTACAAAGTGTGCCTGGCTTGAAAGCACACTTTGTAGACCATTCCAATTAAGAAATTCTTTTTAAAGATGGTGATCTCAGCACTTCTGGAGAGGCACAGCCGGTCCCGGGACGGATTCCAAATCTGAAGGGTGGAGCAATGACGTCACTCCAGGGGAAACTTTACTTCTGAATATCTCCCAAACCAAGTATTACTATCCCTTTAAGGAAAGAGGATACAGCAATAGAGTCCTAAAGAAAGCCTACCAAAGAGCCCTTAAATAAGATGGGAACTCATTGCTTAATCCTCAAAAAAATGTACATCTGACACCAACATAATTAGAGTGATAGGCACTTTTGATTACCAACACAGAGCTATCCCAAATATATTGAAGAAATATTGGTATTTACTAACTCAAGATAATGACTTTAAGGAAATCCTCAGACCAACACCAAAAATTACATATCGTAAGAATAAAAGTTTAAGAGACATCTTGGTCAGAAGTCATTCTGACCTAAAAGGTTTCTTTACATGTGGCAAATGTATGGCCTATAAATATGGCAAAAAAAGTAAAATTTTCAAAAGTAATCAGACATTAAAGGAATACACCGTCAAACAATTTGTGAACTGCATCTCTCGAGGGGTTATTTATCAACTAACTTGTACGTGTGGTGCTCAGTATATTGGCAAAACTAAAAGAGAGCTTAGAAGAAGAATACTGGAGCATATCGGAGAGATCCGAAACAAACGTGAGAAACCAGTAACCAAACATGTTAAAGGGATTGTAATACTTCGTTTTATCTTTATTTTATTTTGTAGGCATTAAAAAAACATGAAGAACAATATAAGTCTTATCTCTCAAACCTTTATGGTTTAAGAGATATTCACAAGCAAAGTATCTCCACCCCTGTTCAGCCACATCAGAAGGGAGGTGCCCAGGTAGACTGCAGAGAGGGACAATCTTCAATTAATATAAGGGAAAAACCTGAAAAATTTGTCAAGAGGGGGCAGGGCTTTCATTGTTCTCATAGGAAGAAGATTGTCCCCTTCTGTTATCTGTCTGGTCTTACAACCAGATTCACATCTGAGAAGAGATGGCTTACACTAGGAAAAAGGGGCGGGAGGGGAAACTTTGCTTGTGAATATCTCTTAAACCATAAAGGTTTGAGCGATAAGACTTACATCATTCTTCATGTCTTTTTAATGGCTACAAAATAAAATAAAGTTAAAACGAAGTATTACTATCCCTTTAACGAAAAACATGATGGTGGTATAGCAGTACTGGCATTTATGGGCATTGAAAAACTTATATCAATGAAAAGATAATCTGGATGACCTGCTTTTGAAAAAGGAGGCTAAATGGATATACTTGCTAAAGACAAGAACACCATTTGGCCTCAATGAAGGATTTACCTTCTGGCCGTTTATTAAGGAACTAGTTGAACAGCCCGTTACACGGGCCACAGTGCCTCTGGCAGCCGGTCGCGGGGCAGTCACGCGCAGCAGAGACTGCCCGCGCCACTGCTGATACAGAGCTGTACGCTCCTTCAGAGCGGCCAGCTCTGTATCAGCCGCGGCGCGGGCAGTCTGTACTGCGCATGACTGCCGCACGCGCAGCAGTGTCTACTGTGCATGTTGGGCGTTACACACAACTTAGCGAATTATTATATAGGATGATCATCATACAAAAGAAAAAATTGTTGGGGAGTAACAACTAATACTGTTTTATTGGATTTATTCCTTTAGATATAGCCAGGGTTAAACGGATAGCCACATGAGATAATGAACTACTAGAAAATGGCTGATATCCGTACATTTTATGTTATGTTTGATTTCCTATACACATACTCTCTCTGAAGTTTATTAGGATTGGCCACTAATTCCAATTAAAAATATAATCATCTTGATGATTTTTCTAATATATCTCTGATGGTTAAAATATTGGATGAATTATAAATAACTGGTAACAAATGAGATGAATGAATCTCTTTAATTGACAGGATTACCTGCCCAATCAAATTAAGACTAATTGTTTGAAACGGAAGCCCCGTCAATTCACATCACACTACCTAGCTGTTATAACTGGGCTATTTAACCTTGGTGTACACCGATGATCGGTAACACACTTTTCCCCTGATGAAGCCATGATTTGGAGTGGTGAAATGCGTTGGGCGTTGTGGGGGACACAGTAGTCATTTATGCTAAGTCACCTTTTGTATAAACTTAAGTCTTTCTTCTTCCATTTATTTTTCTATCCCTTTGTCCTAGATTAGGGATTACAGCGGTTCGCTGAGTGCCGGCACATCTAAGCATGGCTCTAGGGTTTCAGACTATACTTTTCTGTCTTCCTTTTCTTTTATTCTCTGAGATACAAAGAAACAAGTTATATATAAATACTAAACATTATCTTTGAGTTTTCCGTAAATTGAACAGATAGGCATAAGAATTATCTGGGGAATAAAGGAATTTAAATACCTTATCCCTAACAACAGTGCCTGCAATCATAAATCTTTATTCTGTTCCCGGAAGATTAACATGTATGTATGTACCTATGAGACTGTTGATTAGAGGGGCTTTTGCGTTAAAAACGTATGTTGAAGTATTAACCCATAGTCTATGTGAGAGACTCTCAGCGCTATTACTATATGCCGGGTGAACTTGAACATGGCTATTGGATATCTTACGCTGATCACCTGCAGTACGATTTGCGATCTGATATTAAAAGAGACAGACTTACAATTTATCTCTTTTATATGTTGTCTAATTTAGTGATTTGATTTATACTTATTAGTTGATCGCACCCTTTATGAGCTGGAAATTTTTCACGGCTTGCAATACACATTAGGCTTTTGCTTTTGATATGTGTGCTGACACTAACAGGTGTGAGTTGAGATATGTTAGAGGAATGACTTGGTGATACATATTATTATACTAATCAGGGTTGACACCTTGATCTTACTGTGATTGACCCACTCGTTTTTAATATCTTGGTGATTATTATATCACTCACATGTTTTATATAATCCTTTATTTTTGCCAGTATGTTGTTACTATAAAGTAATAAACAGCATGGGTTTGCTTTGGTTTCTAGCTTTCTCTTGTATCCATTGTGGGGACAAAGCCCATAAGGTGAAGGACAATCTTTCACTTGAAACTTTTGGGATGTATATATTTTTTTTTTCTTTACCATGTAAGTCATAGAATGCCTTGGAAGAGAGTGCCCAGCAAGCAGCTAGTCTAAACCTCTCTTTTCCCTACTATGTGGGATGGCTTCATTATGATTTCTACCATCCTCTCGAATATTCTCAAGAAAGAAGTCCATATCCTTGGGTTTTGCCTCTATTTGGGCATATTATGGATGTACATTCTGGAAGGCTGTGCTCTTCTATACTGGACTAGATATCCTTGATGATTTGTAGCCATAAAGTTTCCTCATGGGCAATACTGAGTCATTTATCATTTTGTTTTTAAACTGTTTATACATCTGTTTTTCCACATTGAAATATATGTGTGTGTGCTTTCCACATGAGTCCTCTAAGACCGTGGATGATTCAACATGTGATGACCCACCCTATGACTTCCAGAGAATAGGAGGGTGCCAATGGCCCAGTACCTGGCTCCTGTCTGGGAGCTGCTAGGCACCTTCCTGTGAGTTGGAGACAACCACCAAAAATCCAGAGTCTCTGGCACTCTGTCTTGCACTGGGAACTTTCTGTGGCAGGACAAAGAGACAGGTGTGTGGAAGATGCTCTGGGGCCTTGTGGATTTACCAAGGCCACCAGAGCTAGCATTGTAGCCATTGTGCTGAGCTGAAGCATAGACATTTCCCCTGTCTTCTACACTGTGGTTACTTTAGTGTGTCGTGTTAGGTGGGATAAATTATAGCTAACAAAATATTTTGGGATTGTATAACTTGTGTGCATTGTATGTATATTGTACGTAAATGTGTTTACTTATATATGATCTGACTCATTCTAGTAAACAAGGAGACAGTCCAGGGGATCCTTCAGCAGACTGGAGGGCTAGATTCTCAATCAGTGAAACCTAGAAATGATGCAATGCATGACCTTCCTGTTTCTGGAAATTAACATGTTACAGCAGAAGGTGTTTCTCCCAATGGACAAAATATCAATAATTAAGTTCAGGGTTCTACCTCATCTTCAGGAAGAGAAACCAGCAGTCAGGAACTGCATGGACATTTTGAGATATGGAGACTGTTCCCTTTGCACAGTTCCACCTGAGAAAATTACAGTTGGAACTACTACATATATATGGAACAAGAAAATGTAATCCTTGAATCACATTCCTCTTTCCCGAGTGACACTACAGTCACTAGAATGGTGGCTGTATGATCAGAATCTCCTAAGAGACAATATTTTCTTATGAGCAATCTGCAATAATTTCTCTTTCCAAAGTCTATTGTTGAACCATGAATCCTGCCTTCCCATCAATATATTGGAATTCAGAGCAATATTCAGGGCTTTAACTGTCACGGTAATCAGACAAAGAAGGACAGACACAAAGATAAAATATAGCCACCTTTTTTTATTATAACAGCAATAATGGAAGAGCCCACACAGAACCCCAGACATATGTAAATAGGACCCAAGGTCCCTCCGGAGCTGCACACTGTGCTGTGCACTACAGTACTCAAGATCTTGAGGAGGTGGGACAACAGAAGAATGGTAGAATATGTGTAAGTCACCACTTGGTCTACGAAAGGAGGCAACAGAGAGCGAGAGCAGACTAGTGCAGGAGACACCGAAACTACAGGTGAGCCAAGCAGGTAGTGTAGGGAGCGAGTAGGCAGCCAAAGTCACAGGTCAGACAAGCCGGGGACTACACGGAGCGAGAGTAACCAGGCCACTGGTCAGGCAACCGGAGACTATGTGGAGCGAGTAGGAGCTAGGGCCACTGGTCAGGCAAACCGAGGACTACAAGGAGTGAAAGTAACCAGGCCCACAGGGAAGGCAACTGGCGGCTACACTGAGCGGGTAGTAGCCAGGGCCACTGGTCAGGCAAGCTGGGGTCATACAGAGCGAGTAGTCAGCCAGAGCCACAGGTCAGAACCGATTTGGGTAGTCAGACAAGCCGGGGTCATACACAGAGAGAGTAGTCAGCCAGAGCCAAAGGACAGAACCAATGTGGGTAGTCAGACAAATTGGGGTCATACACAGAGCGAGATTCTAAAGGCAAACACGGGTCACAATGGAGAGCAAGAGTAACATTTGTTCTCTGTATTAGGGGAGTCTGGGTGCACAATGGGGGAGAAGAAGGGAGAAAGGAGGTTGACTCAAAATACCCCAAAATTTTATGTGACTGACTGGCAAGACACAGGCACCTGGGGTCCAAATTGCTTGCTGATTTTGCTTTTATTCTCTCTGTGCTGAGGAAGTCTTTGGAAGTTGTTAATTTTGTTTTTAATTATATATTTTTGGACTAACTGTGATAAGATAGGATGGACAACTTAAAAAAAACATAAATAATTAAACAAATAAATATATTACACAGCTGACTGGGAGTCTGATGTAGGCTGTGTGACTGAGGAAGACTTGATAGACAGCAGACAACATTGAGAATGTTGTTGAGGGCCAAGGCAAGACATCACACTCCATCAGCTGTGCACTGTAGAGAGTAAAAACACACACAGACACACAGCAGTTCAGTAATGTCCAGCAAATGCACAAGTGGGTGGGGGAAAGGTGGAGGAAGTGCAGGGATGTGGGAGTAAAGTGTTAGTACAAAAACTGACTACAGCAATGGTTGCTGCAGCATGTGCACTAAATGATGATGCTCCCTCTCCTCCCGGGGTGGATGCAGTCTGTCAAGGTCCCACCAATCACACCACGCCAGTCCCCCACCACCACTGCCATACACATCTGCCACATTGTAGGTTGTATTTTATTATTTTAATGACTTGACATCATCATGAATTTGTGCCAGTGTCACTTAAGCAGGAAGTTAGTGTTGTGGGCAAAGGACAAATGCACTCTGCATACTAACACATTTTTCAAGATATATGTTGCTGTAGGACTCACAACTTTGACTCTCAGCTACTTATTTCTCCACTACAGCCCTCAGAAGAATTAATATTGTGCTGGAAAATGTTGCGCCATATTAACTATAGGAAAAAAATGTGTTGGAATATGAAAAATATGTTGGAATAGGAGAAAAATGTGTTTGAATAGGAAAAATATGTTGGAATAGGAGAAAAATGTGTTAGGATAGGCAAATAATGTGTTAGAATAGGAGAAAATGTATTGGAATAGGCAAAAATTTTGCTGGAACAGGCAAAAAGGAGGAAAATTGTGCATTGGAGAAAAATAGAAAACTTTCACGAAAAAAGAGAAAAATAGTCTGTTTTTCGGAAAAATTAATGCAGGAAATTTTTCTCACTTTTCGCCCACCCCTACTGGTGAGCTTGCTTATCGATATTGTTTAATTAGTTACAAATAATTTTGTAGTTAGGAGAGCAGCAAAGATTGTAATTGAAAAGCAGTGATATTGTCTTACCTCTGTTGTGAGCAAACCCTAGCGAGGGAAATTAGAGTGATATTTATACCTTACCTAATTACAAAATCACTTATATGTAGTGAGCTGCTAAACAAGAAGGTAGGAGGAGTGAAAACTTCCAAAGTGGAACCAAGAGCAAGGTAACCTTGTTAAAAGTACAAAAGATCCTACACCAGGCAGATAATCCTGTTCTGGCCCTATAAGCCATTTACATCCTTTTAGAAAACTGGGAACAGTGCAACTATTGATCCAGGCAAATGAGAACTCACTCAAGACATTTGTGACTCACTAGTAGTCAGATGGGACCAAACCGACAAAGATCTAATGGCATCAAGACACAACAGAAGCTTTTTTTGCAGAAACAAGTTATATAAAACCCACAGCAACTGATGGTAATACAATGGAATTACAGTCTAGTCTAATTTTATAACTTAAAGGTTTCTCTATCAAGGTCATTCAAATAATGATGAAAGAAGGAAATCAGTCTTAAAACTTCAGTTTCTCTGCTACTGGCTTTGCTTTATGTAAACTAATCTCTAATGCAGGAAAGGGGGGTTAAGTAGGCTAGAGGAAGAGGAGGAGTTTAATTGATAAGTGTCCTGCCTTTTGAGGGGAAATGCACTAAGGTTCAATAAGTGTTCAGGTTTTGCATATTTGCTTTGGCTGTATCTCAACATATGCACTAAGATGTCATTGTCATCAAATTCATGTGAATATGCCACAGGTACACAAACATCTCCATGTTTTCTCATGGTTCATGATTTTGCAGTGTCTACTTCAACAATGTGTATATTGAAATGCAGCTTAATGAGCCATTGTCGTATTGCTGTGGGTGTGTTTATATGGCAATGTGGCTATTTACCATTGAAAGCTTGCATCCTAAATTTGCTTAGTTACCAATAAAGGTATCAACTTGAGTATATATGCTAATAATAAACACTGCTGTTAGATCTTTTTTGAGCTTTTATATTCTTTATGTCTAGATACTAGGAAAATGGAGGTTCTCATATAAAAGGCTGCATACTAAATATCTAGAGAATTTGGTCTGGCTAAGACTTCCACTTTCATCACACAGTGTCATTCTTTGCATCATCTGTCTCATCACATTTAATCTCAAGGGCCATTTCCATTATAATTTCAAGAATCATCATATCATCTCCATTCTTATTGATTTTGAGACCTCAGATAATTGACTATTTCTGTTTCATTACATTTATATTTCTTGGTGACATATATTTTTTGGGGATTTACACTGTGTGCACAATTATTAGGCAAGTGAGTATTTTGACCATATCAAAATTTTTATGCATATTTTCCAACTCCAAGCTTTATAAACTTGAATGCTTATTGGATTTAAAGGGGAACTTTCACCCCTTAATAACTAAATCTCCCCTTACTGCTGACCTGGCGACTAGCTGCTTAGTAGCGCTAGTCGCCAGAAATCTTACCCCGTTCTCAAGATTTCGGCGTTTCAAAGGATCAGGAAGCACGGACGTCTCTTCACAGTGACGTCCGTGCGCCTGCGCTGTCAGTCCCTTGTCAGTCCCTTGTGCACCGTACGGTGCACAAGGGACTGACAAGGGACTGACAGCGCAGGCGCACGGACGTCACTGTGAAGAGACGTCCGTGCTTCCTGATCCTTTGAAACGCCGAAATCTTGAGAACGGGGTAAGATTTCTGGCGACTAGCGCTACTAAGCAGCTAGTCGCCAGGTCAGCAGTAAGGGGAGATTTAGTTATTAAGGGGTGAAAGTTCCCCTTTAAGCATATCAGGTGATGTGTATTTGTGTAATGAAAGAGGGTGTGGCCTACGGAGATGAACTCCCTATGTCAAGGTGTGCATATATCTCTCTTATCTGCTTTTAACTCATTTTATATATATATATTTTATTTCTGACAAGTATTGATTTCTTTTCTATTGCATTTACATTTCTGGTGATTTAGATACTGTTCCAGTACCACAATTTGGGGTAGATTTAAAGGCACGTGTTAAGATAGCTGGTAGGGCCGAAGTGAATACCGGCTGAAAAACTAACATGTCTAATGCGGTATTCAGAGACCCTACCAGCTAAAATCACAAAGGATGTTAAGCCACAGAAACGGTCTTGTGGCTAAATGTCAGTTTTGTGAGTTAAGTTCTCAAAACGCCGCTAAGAGCAGCGATATTGGGAACTTCACAGTAAAAAACAATTAACTATCGGTGCCTGACATACTGCCAAGCACCGATCGTTAACTAATCCGTGTTACACTTACCTGTCATCCACTGTCCTTCTGTCTTCTCTTCTTTCTTCTGCCTTCTCTTCAGTCTTCTTTCTTCTCTTTCTTCTGTCTGTAAAAGAAAATAAAAGATTAAATACCAAGCATGAACGAAGACATCGTTTAACCCTTTGAGTCGCAGAGGGGTTCGCAACGCATTGAGCCATGAATATTCCTCACATTAAATGCCTCTATATAATACCAAAATATATAATCATGCCAAGAAGAAATAGTATCCATGTACACAGAAATAAATGTCATGCATTAATGCTAAGTAAATGTACTTAGCTAAATTCTTCATGCCTCCACCTTTTGGAGCAGCCACAAGGGTGGCAGCAGCGGAGACACAGATGACCAACACAGCCCCCTTCAGTCACGGGCCGATGCCCGTAACACACTGAGGGCATTGGATGTGAGCCTGCCTTTATATATGGGCAGGCTCACTTCCATTTCCTTCACAGCCATTGGCTGGGATGTTCTTACTCACATCCCAGCCAATCAAATTCGAGCAGCTGTTCTTTAATCTGATTGGCTGGGATGTGAGTAAGAACATCCCAGCCAATGGCCCATACATAAAGGCAGGCTCACTTCCAAAGCCCTCAGTGTGTTATGGCATCGGCCGGTAAAGGACTGAAGGGGGCTATGTTGGTCATCTGTGTCTCCGCTGCCGTCGCCCTCACGGCCGCTCCAAGCAGTGGAGACATGAAGAATTTAGCTAAGTACATTTACTTACCATTAATGCATGACATTTATTTATGTGTATATGGATACTGTTTCTTCTTGGCATGATTATATATTTTGGCATTATATGAAGGCATTTAATGTGAGAAATATTGATGGCGCAATACTATTTAACCCTTTGAGTGCCAGTGAGGTACACAACGCATAGCTTTGCCACTCAAAGGGTTGAACGATGTCTTTGTTCATGCTTGGTATTTAATCTTTTCTTTTCCAGACAGAAGAATCAGAAGAAGGAAGACTGAAGAGAAGGCGGAAGATAGAAGAGAGAAGGCAGAAGGAAGAGAAGACTGAAGAGAAGGACATAGGATGACCAGCAAGCTGTGGACTCTGCTGGACATCAGGATTAATGGTAAGTGTTAATGCAATGTTGCTTTACTTAGTCGGGTTAACCCTATGAATGCCGGTGGGGTAATTATACCCCACTGGCACTCATAGGGTTAATCCTACTATATTTGGACACATTTTAGGCACTTTGGATTTATTGATGTGGCAGGGCTTAAAATTTTAAGTCCTTTGCTACTAGCCAGACCTGAAACGTTACTAACCACTGCAAGCCATAACATACCCACCAGGGCTGAGTTTCTACTCACCAGGGCTGAATTTTCATTCGCCATTGGCTAGTGGCGAGGGGAAATTTTGAGCCCTGGATGTGGGGCTTAGGGCCCCATATCAATACATCCACTGAGGAGTTTTTTTTTTTTTTTGCCAATTAATATCTGCGTTAGCTGGCAAAAGATCCGATAAAGGACTTTACTTCTAAACAAACTGGGTCTTAAGTTTCATGTGGTAAGTGAGTCTCTTAATGGATTTTTTCAGCTAACGCTGTCCATTAAATGGCAAATTGGAGAGTTTTTTCGTTTTTTTTTTTTTGAATGGGCCATAACACAGTTTTGTGTAGCGCCCGTATTACTTGCTGAACTGCCGTTAGCAGTTCACTACATGGCCCTTTGAATGGCTTACTACACGTTAAAAACCCCGGTGGTGTTCTTTTTGCCTAACGCCTGCCTTTAAATCTACCTCTTTATGTGTGTAGCTATCTTCAATTGCAATAACAATTATATATATATCAACTAGTTGAAGAGCCCGTTACACGTGCCACAGTGCCACTGCCAGATGGTTACGGGGCAGTCATGCTCAGTAGAGACTGCCTGCGCCGTGGCTCCCAGAGCTGAAGGCGCGGGCAGTCTCTACTGCGCATAACTGCAGCATGTGCAGCAGTCTCTACTGTGCATGGCTGCTTCGTTACACACGTTTTAGCGAATTATTATATAGGATATATTTCCCTGTTTTGGCTGGTGGTTCTTATTCAGTCCTACAGCACACTTTACATTTTCTATTTGTGTATGCTTCTGTGGTTTCTAAAAAGCAATACTTTTCTTTTGTAAACAAAATTCAACATTTGACTGTAAGGCAACTGCAGGGTCATTTTACTTTTACTTTGTGCAATAAAATTGAACTTACTATTGATCGCTTGATTCCTTTGGTTTGACATTACTTTTCCGGAGAGCACAGCATCTGCTAGACTGCTTTCCCAGACTACTTTATTGATGTCAAAATGAAGTGTTTCACTTGTTGTTTACTTATATAATCAGTTCACAGACTGCTTTAACTAATTTCATTGCCTTGGTTCATGTAATAAATTGCATTTCTCTACAATATTTTGCTTCATCACCTTTGGCATTCTAGGAGGTTGAATTCATAAGATGGATTGGAGTAAACTAACTGTACCAAGTAAAAATTCCCCAAATTACAACAGACTTAAATGTTTTATTTATTTATTTTTTTAATAAGATAATTTTTCATACTTGTTCAGAAGTACAAATAAACATTACAAAGTATTGCAAAAAAAAAACACATCATAACTTACAATATATTGACATCAAATGACACTGTCAAATCAAGACTCTGTTGAATGACTAGCAGAAACAAGGAGAATCTCAGAAGCGGGGAGGGAGAAGGACAGTGCCAACACAATCAGGGGCGGATTGTAGGGGAATACCAGCCCGGGCTCCCCCCCCCACACACACTCCGGTGCGCACTGAAAGAATTGCAAATAAATTACAAGTGGTGTACAGCGCCGGACATCTCTCTTCTCCACTAACTTCCTTTCATTCTGCACTCAAGACGAAGTGGAGGGGGAGAGAGATGGCCAGCGCTGTACAGCACTTGTAATTTATTTGCAATTCTTTCAGTGCGCACCGGAGGGGGAGAGAGAGAGTCTGCACTCAAGACAAAGTGGCTCTCGACTTAAAAGTAAGCCAATATAGCGGCCCACCGGGGGATGCCCGATCCCCCGATAGGACAATGCGCCCATGAACACAATCTATACTGTGAGGTGGATCAGTGTATCTGGAGTACACTGATGTTTGTAACTGATAATGGGGAGGGGGAAGGGGAGGACGGAAGACAGGAGAAAGTATGAGGAGAAAATAAATATACCGTGTAGTTCAGGGAGTTCGAGATGACCTGGAAATAGCTAACTGCAGGGAGTCAGACAGCTGTCACAAGATGAATTGTCAATGTCAGAAGATGCCCCAAGAAGTAGAGTATGCAAATCTCAAATGTTCTTTCTTAAGAGTGTACTGGCTGCTGAGATAGCTTAAAGGAAGCATGATATGACAACCAGGTGGACCAAGTATCAAAAAGTTAGCTAGCAAGGAGGTGTGGATTGCATGACATTTCTCCATGAGGACTAAGTCATTCATCTTAGAGTGCCACCAGGCTTTAGATGGGATCTCTTTTGAGAGCCAAAAAGAGGAATGAGAGACTTGGCAACCACCAAGAAATGGAGGAGGATTTTGTCTGACTTTCACAGAGTAAAGTTCAAGGAGTCAGTGTTAACAATGAGACATAGAAGGGGATCTGCATGAAGTTGTAGACAAAGGACATTGTTGATCTGTGTAAGAATGCGATCCCAGAATGTACTAATATTTTTGCAAGACCACCAGATATGTAACATGGATCCCTGGTGGCCATCACATAACCAATAGTGATGATCGAGCACCCCAATGCTCGGGTGTTCGGGTGCTCTGACCGAGCGCCCCCCGAGGCTCGAGTGCTCGGCCGAGCACCCGAGCCCCATTGAAGTCAATGGGAGGACTCGAGCATTACACCAGGCACCCCCTGCTCTGATGAGGGGAGGGTGCCTGGTGCATAGGAAAAGGGCAGAAAATGATGGAAACACCACAGAAATGGTTCAGGGACAGCATAGGGAGGATGTCTGGATGCATCTTGGACTCCAACGTCGCTGCTGGGAACGATGTTTTGCCCGTAGTACGCCATTTTTACAGACTGACCGTAAAACACACAAAAAGGGAAGATAAAAACGACTTTAGGCGAAAAATTGTTACCAAACAGTATTTGCTGTATATTTACTTGTATATCATCTGCAAATTCTGCAAAAAATTTCATCGATTTTTCGGAACTGGGGCCATGATTAAGAGGGAAACGTGCGCAGAGGCAAATTCTCCCAAAAATTTCCTAGATTTTTCTGAACTGGGGCGATGATTAAGAGGGAAACGTGCGCAGAGGCAAATTCTCCCAAAAATTTCCTCTATTTTTCTGAACTGGGGCCATGATTAAGAGGGAAATGTGCGCAGAGGCAAATTCTCCCAAAAATTTCCTCGATTTTTCTGAACTGGGGCCATGATTAAGAGGGAAACGTGCGCTGAGCCGACCATCTAAAACATTATGGGTGAGGGTCTGCTGCGGAGCTGACCATCCTAAACATTATATGCGAAGGCCCGCTAGTGAGCTGACGCTATAAAACATTATATGAGAGGGCCCGCTAGAGAGCTTACCCAATAAAACATTATATGAGAAGGCCCGCTGGTGAGCTGACCTATACAAAAATTGTCAAACAGCGCCCGCTGGTGAGCTGGCCCTATATAAAAATTATATCACAGGGCCCGCTGGTGAGCTGGCCCTATATAAAAATTATATCCCAGGGTATATGGAAGAGAGTCAACCATATACCCATTTTTTGGGTGGAAGGGGTGAATGGGAATACAGAGTATTCCCATCATTGTAAATAACATATATAAAGTGGCTTTATGTTCACCCGGGGCTTTCCTCCAGTGGAGTGGAGAAGTCAGGGGAAATCCAGGCCTTGTTCATTTTTATAAGTGTCAACCTATCAGCATTTTCGGTGGAAAGGCGGATACGCTTATCTGTTATGATGCCACCAGCAGCACTAAATACCCGCTCAGACAGAACGCTGGCGGCAGGGCAGGCCAGCACCTCCAAGGCGTAGAGTGCCAGTTCATACCACGTGTCCAGCTTGGACACCCAGTAGTTGTAAGGCACAGAGGGATCATTGAGGACGCTGACACGGTCTGCTACGTACTCCTTCACCATCTTCCAAAACTTTTCCCTCCTTGTGACAATAGGCTGCGCATCAGGGTGAGGGTGCTGGCGGGGTGTCATGAAGGTGTCCCACGCCTTGGAGAGTGTTGCCCTGCCTTTGTCGGAACTGCTGTGTGCTCCCCTTTTCTCCCCTTCTCGGTTGGCCAAGGTAGCACGTACTCTGCCGCCAGCGTTGTCAGATGGAAAATTTTGGAGCAATTTTTCGACAAGAACCTTCTGGTACTGCACCATTTTGCTTGTCCTCTCCACCGGAGGAATGAGAGATGAGAAATTCTCTTTGTAGCGGGGGTCAAGAAGGGTGAACACCCAGTAATCCGTGTTGTCTAAAATGCGTATAACGCGTGGGTCACGGAAAAGGCAGCCTAACATAAAGTCAGCCATGTGTGCCAGAGTACCAACAGGCAAGATTTCTCTGTCCTCACCAGGAGGATGACTCTCAATCTCCTCATCCTCTTCCTCCTCTTCTGCCCACCCACGCTGAAGAGATGGAACTAAAGTTCCATGGCTACACTCTGTAGCGGAGGCAAACGTGTCTTCCTCCTCCTCCTCCTCCAATTGTCGCTGAGAAGACGAAGTGAGGCTATCACCTTGTGTAAGCTCTTCCTCCTGCATTTCCACCTCTTCCACATGCAAAGCGTCGGTTTTAATTGTGAGCAGCGAGCGTTTCAGTAGACACAGAAGTGGGATGGTTACACTGATAATAGCGTTATCGCCGCTCACCATCTGTGTCGATTCCTCAAAATTGCGTAAAACCTCACAGAGGTCTGACATCCATTCCCACTCCTCACTTCTGATTACAGGAAGTTGAACGGAGAGGCGACGACCGTGTAACAGCTGGTACTCCACTACTGCCCTCTGCTGCTCACAAAGCCGGGCCAACATGTGGAAGGTGGAGTTCCAGCGCGTGCTCACGTCACACAGCAGCCGGTGAGCTGGCAATTGTAAGCGCTGCTGCAGCTTCAACAGGCCGGCTGAAGCTGTTGATGACTTACGGAAATGTGCACACACGCGGCGCACCTTCGTCAAGAGATCATGCAAATTGGGGTAGGTTTTTAGAAATCGCTGAACCACTAAATTAAATACATGCGCTAGGCATGGTACGTGTGTGAGCTTGCCGAGCTCCAAAGCCGCCACCAAGTTAGGCCCATTATCACACACAACCATGCCTGGTTGCAGGTTGAGTGGCGAGAGCCACTGCTCGGTCTGGTGACTAATCCCCTGCAACAGCTCTGAGGCCGTGTGCTGTTTGTCCCCAAGGCAGATCAGCTTCAGCACGGCCTGTTGACGCTTCCCCACTGCAGTGCTACACTGCTTCCAGCTACCGGCTGATGGGTGAGTGGCGCTGCGCGCAGAGAATTCGGAGGTGGAAACGGAGGAGGAGGAGCCAATAACGTAGGTGCTGGCGGAAACCCTGATGGAGGTAGGGCCCGCAATCCTCGGCGTGGGTAGCACCTGTGCCATCCCAGGGTCCGAGTCGCTCCCAGCCTCCACGACATTCACCCAGTGTGCCGTCAGGGAAATGTAGCGTCCCTGGCCACAAGCACTTGTCCATGTGTCAGTCGTTAAGTGGACCTTCCCAGTAACTGCGTTGGTCAGGGCACGGGTGATCTTACGGGACACATGGTGGTGTAAGGCGGGGACGGCACACCGGGAAAAGTAGTGGCGGCTAGGGACTGCGTACCGAGGGACAGCTGCTGCCATCAGGATGCGGAAGGACTCAGTCTCCACAAGCCTAAA
Source organism: Rhinophrynus dorsalis (assembly GCA_037306005.1). NCBI lineage: Eukaryota > Metazoa > Chordata > Amphibia > Anura > Rhinophrynidae > Rhinophrynus > Rhinophrynus dorsalis. The sequence goes on from CM074727.1 coordinate 143,819,340, forward strand.
TGGCAGCATTTCAATGGCCAGTAATTTGGAAAGGTGTGAGGTTAGTGCTATGGCCTGTGGGTGGGTGGCTGGGTATTTTCGCTTGCGCTCAAATGCCTGGGGTAACGACATTTGGACGCTGCGCTGGGACAGGGAAGTGGATGTGGTCGCTGATGGTGCTTCAGATGGTACAGGTGCAGGGCGGGAGATATGCGGGCCTGCGCCTTCGACAGGCGATTGACCGGCACCGAAAACAGGGGAAGAGGAGGCAGTGGTGTGGCCTGCAGACACAGATTGGCGATCCGGGCGTTCCTCCCACTTATTACGGTGCTTGGATGCCATGTGTCGGATCATGCTGGTGGTGGTGAGGTTTCTAGTGTTCATGCCTCGGCTCATTCTGGTGTGGCACAGGTTGCAAACTACAATTCTTTTGTCGTCCGCACTTTCCTTAAAAAAACGCCATACCGCGGAACACCTACCCCTTGGCAAGGGAGATTTACGCAAGGGGGTGCTCCGTGGAACATTTGCGGGCCGGTTTGGTGCGGTCCGCCTTCTTTCTGTAGCCACACCACTGCCTCTTCCAGCCTGTTGCGGTGCTGCAGATGGCTCACCCTCAGGACTGCTGTCATCGCTCGGCTCTCCACCTTCCCAGGTGGGGTCAGTCACCTCATCGTCCACCAAGTCCTCCTCCACTTCCTCACTCTGATCATCCTCCTCATTTCTTGATCCCACCACATACTCAGTCATTGACAACTGTATATCATCCTCCTCATCAAGGTCTTGAGACAGTAAAAGTGGTTGATTTGATGGCAACTGTGTCTCATCATCATCATCATCCACTTCCTTTGACCTTAAATGCTGTTCACCTCTGTCATCTTCTTGTGATTGGGTACCCTCTAGAGGTTGTGAATCAGGGCACAAGATTTCATGTTCCTCTGCAAGCGTGCTTGGAGAGAGGTTCAAATTAAGGATTGGTGATGAGACGAGCTCCTCACTATATCCCAGTGTGGGATCACTTCTTTGACCAGACCCTCTATGGTGGGAGGAAGGATGATCAGGGTGAGGATTATGTTGACCAGACTCTTGGCTACTGAGAGTGGACTTGGTGGAAGACAGGGTGGTGCTTAACCGACTGGAAGCAGTATCACCTGAAATCCAACCGACCACCTGTTCGCAGTGGTCTGACCTCGAGAGTGATGTCCTGCGACGCCCTGTAAACTGAGACATGAAGCTAGGTATGGTGGATGTCTTTCTTTCTTGTGTTGTGGCACCAGGCACAGTTTCTACGCATCCTGACCCGCGCCCTGAACTATCAGGATCACGTCCACTTCCCCGTCCCTTTTTACCCGCCTTCTTCATATTACACGGAATATGTGCTGCAAATCTGCAACTTTGCACACTAAACAGAATGTGCTGCTTATCTGCAACTTTACACACTAAAGAATGTGCTGCTTATCTGCGGCTAGGATCAGTGAACGGAATAAGTGACTTTTATTTTTAACACTTTACACACTAAACAAAATGTGCTGCTAATCTGCAACTTTGCACACTAAAAAGAATATGCTGCTTATCTGCGGCTAGGCACAGTGAATGGAATATGTGACTTTTAGTTTTTACACTTTGCACACTAAACAGAATGTGCTGATAATCTGCAACTTTGCACACTAAACAGAATATGCTGCTTATCTGCGGCTAGGCACAGTGAATGGAATATGTGACTTTTAGTTTTTACACTTTGCACACTAAACTGAATGTGCTGATAATCTGCAACTTTGCACACTAAACAGAATGTGCTGCTTATCTGCGGCTAGGATCAGTGAACGGAATAAGTGACTTTTATTTTTAACACTTTACACACTAAACAAAATGTGCTGCTAATCTGCAACTTTGCACACTAAAAAGAATATGCTGCTTATCTGCGGCTAGGCACAGTGAACAGAATATGTGACTTTTATTTTTAACACTTTGCACACTAAACAGAATGTGCTGATAATCTGCAACTTTGCACACTAAACAGAATATGCTGCTTATCTGCGGCTAGGCACAGTGAATGGAATATGTGACTTTTAGTTTTTACACTTTGCACACTAAACTGAATGTGCTGATAATCTGCAACTTTGCACACTAAACAGAATGTGCTGCTTATCTGCGGCTAGGATCAGTGAACGGAATAAGTGACTTTTATTTTTAACACTTTACACACTAAACAAAATGTGCTGCTAATCTGCAACTTTGCACACTAAAAAGAATATGCTGCTTATCTGCGGCTAGGCACAGTGAATGGAATATGTGACTTTTAGTTTTTACACTTTGCACACTAAACTGAATGTGCTGATAATCTGCAACTTTGCACACTAAACAGAATGTGCTGCTTATCTGCGGCTAGGATCAGTGAACGGAATAAGTGACTTTTATTTTTAACACTTTACACACTAAACAAAATGTGCTGCTAATCTGCAACTTTGCACACTAAAAAGAATATGCTGCTTATCTGCGGCTAGTCACAGTGAATGGAATATGTGACTTTTAGTTTTTACACTTTGCACACTAAACTGAATGTGCTGATAATCTGCAACTTTGCACACTAAACAGAATGTGCTGCTTATCTGCGGCTAGGATCAGTGAACGGAATAAGTGACTTTTATTTTTAACACTTTACACACTAAACAAAATGTGCTGCTAATCTGCAACTTTGCACACTAAAAAGAATATGCTGCTTATCTGCGGCTAGGCACAGTGAATGGAATATGTGACTTTTAGTTTTTACACTTTACACACTAAACAGAATGTGCTGATAATCTGCAACTTTGCACACTAAACAGAATATGCTGCTTATCTGCGGCTAAGCACAGTGAATGGAATATGTGACTTTTAGTTTTTACACTTTGCACACTAAACAGAATGTTCTGCTAATCTGCAACTTTGCACACTAAAAAGAATGTGCTGCTAATCTGCAACTTTGCACACTGAACAGAATGTGCTGCTAATCTGCAACTTTGCACACTAAACAGAATGTGCTACTAATCTGCAACTTTGCACACTAAAAAGAATGTGCTGCTAATCTCCAACTTTGCACACTAAACAGAATGTGCTGCTAATCTGAAACTTTGCACACTAAACAGAATGTGCTGCTAATCTGAAACTTTGCACACTAAACAGAATGTGCTGCTAATCTGCGGCTAGGCACAGTGAACGGAATATGTGACGTTTTTTTTTTAAACTCTGCCCCCCAAAACAAAATATATCTGCTGCCCCCACACACAGTAGTCCTAAAAAGAACTTTTGGGTCTTTTTTTTGTTCAAAAACACTTTTCTTCTCCCTACACTGACTTTCCCTTCCTATCCTCATCTCTCCCTGGCTAAGACTGAGCCGAACTCGCTGGTCAGGTGCTATACAGCACCCGATCACGGGTTCTGGCCAGCCAATCAGTGTAATGCCAGCAGCCAACATGGCTGCTGGCATTAAACTGATGTCAGAGCCTCCCCGCATGTTAATTGGCTGCGCAGCAGCCGCGAAACGTGCGGGGAGGAGACCCGAACATGGCGGGCGAGCACATGCGGTACTCGTACGAGTACCGCCATGTGCCGAGCAGAGCGATGCTCGAGCCGAACCGAGCTTCGGCCGAGCATGCTCGCTCATCACTAATAACCAACATAGCTCTGAAGTGGGAAAATTTGGGCAAGCTGCACAGGATATCTGTACCACAGCATTAGGAGCTTATAATTCAATTCCCTGAATTTAGTGTAACGAAACCCACAGTAATTTGACTTATTAATTCTATACCATTGTTCAGAATCTAATGATATTGAAACGTATGTTTCCTATTGCCTTAGGAAATATGGTTTTGAAGTGGGTGCCCTTTTGTGGAGCAGAGAGTGACAAAAGGACACATTTTTGAGAGTCGGGGGGTGTTGTGGTGAAGACTTTTCTAAAAGGGTAGGATATCTCTACTTATGTACCTTCTCTTGATCTCTGCGGTGGCCCAGTTTTGGACTTGGAAGTATGTCTACCATGAAATGTGGTGATTGCCTAGATAGTGCTACAGAGTAGTGAGAGGAGTGAAGCCTGTGGGGGGAGGAAGAAGAGAGGCCAGAGAATGTATCTCCTTAGCCTTCCAATGTCTGAAGATTGAGTTATATGATCCACCTGATAAGCCTCGGTTACAGTGGTGAGGGGGCGGATTAAGCCTCATTTACCAACCTTCATGTATGTAAAATATGAACAAAAACTATTTGATTAGCACAGGAGTCTGGGATGTTCCCTGTGGTAGACCAAGGGTGCACATACCCCCAGAGAATCACTTAATGTTTCCGTCCTTATATTAGGTGTAGAATTATAATAGTCATAAAGATTAGGACGACCCATACCACCATGTTCAGTACTGTTATTTAGAATACTGAATCTTAATTTCAGTTGTTATCTTGACCAGTTGACGGATGAGATTAGTGATTGTAGTTTGGCAAGATACTGAGAAGGAAAACGTATAGGCAAAGCAATCAACGCATAGAGTACTTTTAGGAGGATTACCATTTTAATAAGGCTAATCCTACCTAACCATCAGAGATGTAGTGAGTTCCAGTCCGAGAGTTCTTTCTCTAGGATTTGGATGAGTGGGTTCAGATTCTGGTCCGCTCATGTGGAGGAGACTGGGGAGAGGAGTATTCCCAAATAAAGAACTGAGGTTGTTGACCAGCTGAATGGAAATCTGATGGAAGGAAGGGATTGAATCTGTAGGCATTGTAATATTGAGAATCTTTGACTTATTGTAATTAACCCTTTAAGTGACAGAGGGGTACGCAATGCATCTGTGAGCAATGCGTTGCGTACCCCTTTGGCACTCAAAGGGTTAATCTTCACTTTTAAAATGGGGTTTTAACCCATTGAGAAACAAAGAGGTACACAGAACTTTGCAAATCAATGTATTGTGTACCCATCTGGCACTCAAAGGGTTAACCCCTAGCATGTTAGGTATTGTGTTCAAGTCCTCTTTAGCACTCAAGGGGTCAACATGTTGTTTGTCCCCTATGTTATAATTGTCATGCTCCATAACTGTGCTAGTTCCAATAAGAACTGCATCACTCCTGGAGCAAACCAACAGTGCTATAGGGGTTGCATAAAAGTTCCCTAAATTCCAATTTATGTAAATTGGATTTTTAACCGCTTGAACGGCAGAGAGGTTTTAATACTTTACTTTGCGATGTGTTGGATCCTTTTCTAGCATCCAGAGGGTTAAAATCACCAATTTAAATCAAATGTACATTTTGTTTACGCACTATGGTCCATAACTGTAGCACTGGAGAGATTTCAATGGTAATGTTTAGGTGCCCCCTATGGTATGGTTGGTCTGGACATGGTGAGAAGGAGGGGAAGTAGGTGGGAAGTGGGAGGAACAGAGAAGTAGGAGGAGTAGAGTGGGAAGGACGAAAAGTGGGTGGGGAGTAGGAGGAGCAGGGTGGGATTGAGGAGAAGTGGGTGGGAAGTGGGAAGAACAGGGTGGGAAGGAGAAGAAGTGGGTGGGAAGTGGGAGGAGTAGGGTGGGAAGGGGGAGAAGTGGGTGGGAAGTGGGAGGAGCAGGGTGGGAAGGAGTAGAAGTGGGCAGGAAGTGGGAAGAAAAGGGAGGGAAGGAGGAGAAGTGGGAGGAGCAGGGTGGGAAGGAGGAGAAGTGGGTGGAGTAGGGTGGAAAGGAGGAGAAGTGGGAGGAGCAGGGTGGGAAGGAGGAGAAGTGGGAGGAGCAGGGTGGGAAGGAGGAGAAGTGGGAGGAGTAGGGTGGGAAGGAGGAGAAGTGGGAGGAGCAGGGTGGGAAGGAGGAGAAGTGGGTGGAGTAGGGTAGGAAGGAGGAGAAGTGGGTGGGAAGTGGGAGGAACAGGGTGGGAAGGAGAAGACTCTCTCCACTACTGGAGAATCAGCCTCTGTCACCAGAGACCCAGTAATTCAGTCTGGAAACCAAAGTCCCCGGGGCAGATCTAGGGAGTTCCCAGGTATGCTGATAGTTTTGAAGTGACATGAAGTAAGTTAGGACAGTGATTCTCAGCTCTAGTCCAAGGGGCATAGAAACAGGACAGATTGTCTGTATATTCCTAATTAGATATAGATGGATCAATCACAACAGCCAAGCTACCAAATACCACCTGTGATTAAGCCGAGAGATCTTTAACCCCTTGAGGTCCACACTGTCCAGGTGTGGGTTGCGCTGGAGGACCAATGTACTTGTCGGGTGATCACAGCGTGGCTTGTAGGCGAGCTGTGATCACAAAATTCCATGATGTACCAGGACTGTCACCGGTCCTTAACTGCTCTAGAGAGTAGGGGTATTAACCCCTTTGGGTGCCAGAGAGGTATAAGACGCATTGTGAGATACTTCTCTGGCACTCAAAGGGTTAATCTAACTGGAGTTCTCTCACCTTAGTACAGTGTTTATCGCATACCTCCCAACATTTCCAATTGCCAAAGAGGGACACGTGTTTTAGGAGGTGTTGATGTGGGCGTGGCTGGTGGGTGGGACATTATCAATAATTTTTAGGCAATTTTACGACCTATTGACACCTCCTTGAGTAACCTAATAAATGATATATAAAAAAACAAAGTGTTTTACTTACACAGACTACTTTATAAACACATATACTGACATTTAAACAAACAATAATGTGAGTTTTATTGCTGTAGAGCAATGTGTTACACTTATATACACACACAGTCTGATCTCCTAAAAAGAGAGACATCAGGGTGGGAAAGAGGGACAGAGGGATTTGGGTCTAAAAGAGGGACTGTCCCTCCTAAAGAGGGACACTTGGAAGGTATGTTATCGGAAAGCACACCAACAGGTCAGCTATTCAACATATTCCTGCTTCATCACAGTGGCTCAGTAATTATGATTACACTACCTGTGCTTAATTATGGACGTCCAGAAAACCTGACCTGTTTGTGTGCCCTGAGGTCTGGGCCTTGGAATCACTGCCTCACTGTATATTCCCCAAGGAATGGACTACAGCGAAGATATTTTGCCAGCACTGCTGTTGGAAATGGGAATATAAAAGCAGTATTCCACTATCATTGTAACCACAATTACATAGTTACATAGTCGTTTAGGTCGAAGAAAGACTTGCGTCCAACAAGTTCAGACCTTTTCCTATTATTGTTTACTGTTGTTGATCCAAAAGAAGGTAAAAAAAACCCTCAATACAGCAATTTCAAATTCTGCTGAATGGGGGGAAAAAATTCCTTCTTGATTCCGAATGGCAATCAGATGTCTCCTTGGATCAACAAGCCCTAACTAAATATTAATCCCAATACTAATGTACATAGCCCTCTATGTTCTGATCTTTTAAATAAGTATCCAGGCCCTTTTTAAAGGAATGTATTCGATAGCACCACCTTCTAAGGCGGTGAATTCCATACCTTTATTGTCCATACCATAAAGTACTGTTCTGCTACTGAACAGGTCTTTGAGAGCCCTTTGTATGGGTCCTGAACATATTTATATAATGTTATCATCAGGGCTCAAAATTTCCACTCGCTACTAGCCAATGGCGAGTGAAAATTTAGCCCTGGCGAGTAGAAATTCAGCCCTGGTGGGTATGTTTTGGCTTGCAGTGGCGAGTAACTTTTCAAGTCTGGCTAGGAGCAAAGGACTTAAAATTATAAGCCCTGTTATCATATCCCCTCTAAGACGCTGTTTCTCCAGTGTGTACAAGTTTAACTTTTCTAGCCTTTCTTCATAACTAAAACTTTCCATTCCCCTCATTCCCCTCATTATGCACTTGTCACCATAGACCTTTCCACTATAATACAAATTAAAACATCAACATATCTGTGTTTCTATAGCTTAACCCCTTAAGGACCAGCGGCGCATGCTCGTGACCAGCACTTAAGGACCAAGGAGCAACTGCCTAGGGCCCTGGGAATTGGGGGGGCCTACCACTGGGCAACCCACACATTAACCCCACTCACTGTCAGTGTCTGGCACTGACAGAGAGCTTCTTCTTCTGCCCTCTGCCTCTGTTCCCCTATCCTGCACATGGTGCCCAGACCACAAGGTCACGCATGCATGTGCGGCCAGGGAACTCAGTGGAAGCTAGTTCCTTAACTGTTCATGCACCATGCTCAGGGAACCTGGGACCGGATGCCGAAAAACAAAAAAAGATCCGTGGTCCTTAAGTGCCGGCCTCGTGTGAGTGCAACCGGTCCTTAAGAGGCTAATGATAGATGTGTGCCTCTGTGTGTGTCATTAATTAAAAGTAAAGCTACCCAATGATATTTTTATTGGCCAGCTTCACTTTTGATTAATGACACACACACAGAGGCAGGCACACATCTATCATTAGTAAATAGCTCTCTGGAGAACCAAGTTTCAAAACATTTTGGAAAGCTAAATCGGTTTATTATTATGCTCAATTATACTTTATTTTTTTCAAACCAACCCTGCAGGCGATCACGCTGTTACAAGAAGCAACATGAAAATCTTGCGCTGATGTGCAGGGCAAGATTCTCATGTCACCCTTTTCAACAGGGCAACCTACTTAATGTGGTTCCAAGCCATGCGCTCTTAAAAATACTCTATTTTAAAAGTGAACCTGGATGGTATCCTTTTAAAATAGTGCAATTTTAAGAGGTGGACAATGGCGGAATTGTGGAGGTGACTAATGTGGAGGTTGACAGTGGGGGCAATGTGGAGGTGGACAATGGGGGCATTGTGGAGGTGGCCAGTGTGTAAGTGGATAACGGGGGCAATGTGGAGGTGGACAATGGGGGCCAAGGTGGAGGTGGACAATGGGGGCCAAGGTGGAGGTGGACAATGGGGGACAATGCGGAGGTGGGCAATGTAGAGGGGGAGAGTTGGGATAATATGGGCAAATAAAGAAAGGATTATGACAGGAGTGGGGTCGGGGCAAGTTGGAGGGGGGAGGCAATTTGGGATCTTGCCTAGGGCCCCATAGAGTCTTAATCTGGCTCTGTAAATCTGTAAAGAACATACATTCTAGCCTCTCTGGTGGCTCTAAAAAAGAGGTGCAGAATTCAGTTCTCATGGAACCTATAACATGCTTCATCCTAAAGATATCACTGCTTGAACACACAAGACAAGCAGGACTTCTTCCTCTGCCTTTCTGGTATACATTTCACTAGTTTGGAGACTAAAGAAGCAGTTAATTGGTGAAGATCCTGTAGTGGGAAACACTGAACTCGCTCACCCTGAGAATCTCGGGGTCAAACCCTGAGTGTTCCCAGATATGTTTTTAAGTGACTTTGAGGATAGGTGAACCTGCTCCATGACATAATGGCTCTTAGGACCAGATTTGCATTCTAGGCACCGCTAGGTGTGACCATGGGTGGAGCTAAGGGCATGCCAAGTGTCCTTAGCTCCACCCATGGCCACACCTTCACTCCTCACATGACTTCACCCCAGTCCCATCCACTGTTTCCTGGAACAGAAAATAGCCTCGACCTATAACGAGAGAATAAAAAAGAAAAAAAATCCACTTTAACACTGCAATGCATTTGAGATCTCTCTAGCACCCAAGGGGTTAAATAGTAGCTTCTAATGGATTATAAAACTGGTTCCGGGAAACTGACATTCTACAGAGAATATGGATGTGTCCAGCACAGCTGACGCACCCCTCAAAATTTGGAACTCTAGGACGTTGCCTGGTATGCCTACTGGGAATTCCGTCCTTGATGGCTTTTCCTGTACTTTGGTTAAAACAGCATGCAAAACAGTGTTTCACAATTGTTTCATATAACTACAAATAACACAGAATTGTTTCACTGATCCTTTCTCACAGGGTTAACTCTTTTTGTCCAAGGACTGTTTTTTTGGCATTTGTATATGTTCATTTTCCTCCCATTCAAAGCAGAATTTAAAATTACTGTATTGGGGGGGGGTGTTCCTTATTTTGGATCAACGACAGTAAACAGGAATAGGAAAAGGGTTGAACTTGATGGTTGCAGGTCTTTTTTCAGCCTAAACTACTCTGTAACTATGTCATGACTGATGTCGCTGAACGTAATAAAAGTGGTGCAGTTCTTGAGCAAACAAATTGCATCACAGAAGAAGAAACAGAAATTCTCAGGATTTCCATTGATTTAAAGGGATAGTAATGTCAGGAAAAAGGATTAGCTATATGGTAGATACAATTAAAAGAGAGTACTTGCACTTATTCGTATCTCTCAAACCGTTATGGAGAGATATAGGAAAATAAAGTTCTCCGCTCCCTCCCCTTTCTGCATGATGAGCTGTAAAGCTGTCAGAAGCAGATTCTGGTCTCTTGACCAGATGTGGCTCTTCAGCAGCGCCGATATAACGATACCTAAAGATAAATACTACATTGGAATGGTCTACAATGTGTGGTTGTAAACCAGACACACGTTGTAGACCGTTCCGATGAAGTATTTATTTTTAGGTATCGCTATGTCGGCACTGCTGAAGAGCCGCTGTCTGATCCAGGAACCAGAATCTGCTTCTGACAGCTTCACAGCTCATCAAGCAGAAAGGGGAGGGACCAGAGAACTTTATTTTCCTATATCTCTCAAACCATAACGGACTGAGAGATACAAATGAGTGCAAGTACTCTCTTTTAATTGTATCTACCATATAGTTAATACTTTTTTCTGACATTACTATCCCTTTAACCCCTTAACGACCCTTGACGGTCATAGTACGTCAAGGGTCGATTTGACTTAACGACCGATGACGTACTATGACCGTCATCGAGTTCCGGGCTCCCCCCGCGGCTGCACGCCGTTCGGGGAGTCCGGAACCCAACGGAGCAATAAAAAAAAATTGCTCCTTGGTCATCAAGTCACTTCCGCTTCCGGATTCCCCGGTCATTAAGGGGTTAATCATTTGAGTGCCAGAGGGGTATGCAACACATTGCATTCATTTTTTAATATTAGAGAGGTCTCCAATTCATTGCAAAGAATTCAGATTTTTTTTTTTAACCGTTTGAATGCCAGAAATGTATTGAACGCATGGATATATCATTGGAGCTCAAGGGGTTAAGATGCAGTTGGCTTATTCCTGGATTGCACCAGTTTGTGCGTAAGGCCCATTGTTTGTACAGTATAAACCGATTGCAGAGCTTATTGAGTAATATATTATGTTGAATTCCTCTTCCTGCTGCACAAACAATTTTGCACGTGAGGTTTTACCCTGTATCTGTGACATGAATGCACACAATAAAATGTCCTATTCTTCACAGGTAACAAAAGATACATTGATAATCGTTTGACCGAAACAACAATTTGTATGACAGAAGAGAGTGCATTTTTTTTCTTCCCTGCAGAATGTTTTCTAAAGATGACATTTGCCTTCTAAAATGACAAGGACTGACTGCATTTATATGAAGCAATGGTACAGTAAGGTACAGAATGTTCACATACACTTTATCCAAAATTACTTCAAGATTGCATGGAAGCAGAGCTACTTAAAGGGTACACAATGTACCTCACTAAATTATCAGGACTTGCCAATTTATTGAAACGTATAAAGTGTTTCTTTAGTTGGAACACATCCGAACCAGCGAAATAGCTCAATTTGTTACTGCACCAGCTATGGAATCTGTCCAAACCTCATGGTCGCACGTTGTACTCCCCCCAGAAGGTCAATTCGGCCTTTAAACCTTCTGTGTTAGATAAAACAAGTACCCAGACATACTTGAAAATGAGAGACAATATCAATGTATCCTTCCTGGTGAAATACTTTAATTTAGGCCTTTGAGTGCCAGCACAATGCATTGGATGCCTTTCAGGCACTCAAAGGGTTAAAAAAGTAAAATAGTGCAGAAGATACATTAACCCTTTGAATGCCAGAGGGGTATGCAATGTATTGCAAAGCAGGCAGGTCAAACTGTGCCATAGCTGAGGGCCACATTATCAACATATTGCTCTAAGGAGGGACCCCACACTTATGGCTACTGCCACTTTAAGTGGACATGTCACATCCTCACACAGCTTTGGCCCAGATGGTAGTACACAAAAAACTGCTCATATATTGTATTATTCTAAATAATAAGTACTGATTGACTGGGGCAGTATTCGAAATAATAGAATAACTGTTGTAGTATTCTAAATAGTAATGACTGCTTCAATCATTCATGACAATGCCTGCCGTCCCACTTTCTAATGTTTGGTACTGCAATCTAATAACCTCTGTCTGGCCATCACACTCCATTTCCTCACCTCCAGGGCTGCTTTAATAAATAGGCAAAGTGGGCATTTGCTCAGGGCCCCCTCTCAATGGGGGCCCACTGCAATGGAAGCATGCCGCATGTTTAATTTGCAGAGAGGCAGGACTGTGGCTGGGCACATGGGCGTCCGGAGGGGGGGGCAAGGGGGGCACCTACAATTACCCTCCTCCATATAAATAAAGGGGCTAGATGTGCTGGCCTGGGGGTCATATTATGGCTTTGCCCCCCCCCTGGAAAAATGTCTACAGACACCACTGGCTGAGCACTGCTAGACAGCGGTACAAAAATATTGGCCCATGTGCAGCTCAGGCTCAGCCAGACAGCTGCTATTACTGAAGCTCTGCAGAGCGGCACTCCATTCTGTTCCTGACCTTCTTACAGCACAGCTATTTTCCTTAGGTGAGGCCGTGAGGGCAATCAGGGTACATCTGGTTATTGGCTCAGCTTCATCTAATCATCACCTTCTGTGATGTCACATGTCATGCGTCACAGACCGGGAGTAGAGCAAGCAGCAACAGCCTGACCTGACCTGGCCTGCACTTGCAACGCAGTTCTTCTAAATCCACCACCCACAAACATCAGGCATGTAGGCAGGCTTAAAACAATAAACAGGATTTAAAGGATAAAAATGAGTGGAAATATTTTATGCAAATTTTTTTCCCACAGTGTGGGGGGTGGGGGCACTAGCCTGAGCTTTGCTCAGGGACCAGCAGTGTCTTAAAACAGCCCTGCTCACTTCCCTCCCCTTTACTGCACACTCCCTGCACTATCCTATATAATAATTCTCTAGGATGTTTGTCAGAAGCCATCATGCTCAGTAGAGACTGTGTACGTTCAGCAGTCTCTACTGCATATGATTGCATCTCGAGAGTGAGGCGATGCAAGACTGCATCGCGTGGAGTAGTGAGGTAGCGGCCCCTTAACCCTTTCAGTGCCAGAGGGGTACGCAACGCATTGCAAAGCAAAGCATTGCGTACCCCTCTGGCACTCAAAGGGTTCCATACCCTGGCCTGTGTACACGGGCTTTTACACTCATATTTTCATAATTGTGGTGCAGGGAGAGCATCCGTGCACTCAGAATGTCTGTACAATAAAATGTGATATACATGCAAGAAAGGGGACTTGCTTAAAGGGCTTAGTAACACTTAATATGTAAAAACATATATTGTAGGGTTTATCCTTTTCAGTAAAACAAGAGTACTGTCAGTGCTGAGTGATGTTTTATTCAAAACTTATTGCAGTTCAGACCTGAAATTTTCTAAGTGCTATATCTCAATGGCATGAGATATGGCCTGGTTACAGCGCCATCTAATGGAGGTTCCTGGTTAACTGACCAGAGCTGCCCCTAAAAAATTCAATTTGAGCTGCAATAACTTTTTAATAACAACTCTCAGTGGGAGTACTAGACTTGTACAAAATTAGTTTTGTCCGAATTAAATAATTTTTTTTGTTTCGGGAAAATTAATTTCTTGAAAATTTTTGTTGCCTGACAAAATTCATTCAGCATTGATTTCCACTGGGGAAGGCTCCTGCCTCCTTCTCTGGATGGACATTTGAACAAGATTCGTTCAGATAAATTAAATTACATAAAACTGGCCCACTCTTACTAAATTTGAAGAAGACAAACTAAAGTACTAATAGCAGATAGGAGTGAGACGCAGTAGTATGGTGCAATTAACTCAAATGGTAAAATAAGGGCTTTATTTCTTTGAAAATTGTAATTTTAAAGGCAAAACTAAAGATATTTTTAACTTGAGAATTTTTAAGGGCGGTTCCATCAAACTCATCTTGTTGCCATTTTTATTTACTTACAACACATTTCCAGAAGTGACGGATTTACTTCTGGAAACACTGTCCTTCTTTTACCACCGACTCACAATCTGATATAGTATTTGGACCTTGGAGAGTGTTATTTCAATTCTGTCAGAGTTGTAGTTCAAGAGTAATTCAATGACAAAGTGTCCCCCTCCTGCCCCTTTTACTGATGTAACACTGTTCAGCCAGATCAGAAGGGAGATGCCCAGGTAGATTGCAGAGAGGGGCAATCTTCAATTAAGATAACGGAAAAACTTGAAAAACTTGTCAAGGGGGGGCAGGGCTTTCATTGTTCTCATAGGAAGAAGATTGTCCCCTTCTGTTATCTGTCTGGTCTATGGACTGGATTCCACATCTGAAAAGAGATGGCTTACACTAGGTAAAAGGGGCGGGAGGGGAAACTTTGCTTGTGAATATCTCTCAAACCATAAAGGCTTGAGAGATAAGACATATATTGTTCTTCATGTTTTTTAATGCCTACAAAATAAAATAAAGATAAAATGAAGTATTACTATCCCTTTAAGTCTTCACTGTGAGCAAGTCCCGAATGCCACCCTCATTGCATGTGCAGGAAAATTGAGTAATTTAACTCTGATTCCCTGAGCATTGTTAGTAAATGATGTTAAATATTGCAGAGGAAAGAGACACAAAAATGTCCATACATTTCCCTACTGCCTTCCACTTGGCACAAGCAGCATAAGGAGGAGAATTTTCAGTGTAGATAACTTAGCATATTGGCTCTAACCACAAGTGGCAGTAGCACTAAAATGATTATCCTATTTTTATAGAGTGCCAATTTATTCCGCAGAGCTGTACAACTGGGAATAGTCATACAGAGACATAAGTGTACAGACAAGAACATAGAAACAAAAGTACCACAGGGCCCTGCTTGTGAGAGCTTAGATCAGTTCCATTGCTTAGTTTAGCTCTGCATTGCATTAATACATCACCTTATTGATTTTAATGGCAGAGTGGGAGAGGTGAGAATAGAATTAAATGGAACTAAAGCCACTATTTTTTCAGTCAAAACACAACATTTTGTGCATGCTGTTACAGTTACGGAACAGAAAACGTTAGGTAAGATTGAATGTAACAGTTTCACAGTACATTGCACAACCCACTGGACCCTTTAAAACGTTAAAGGGACAGTAATACTTAAAATGTAAAAATAAATATGTTGTAGGATTTATCTCCCTGAGTGAAACAAGGGTACTCCCACTGTTGAAAGGTGTTTCATTCAAAAGTTATTCATTTTCAAAGTTGAATTTTTTAGGTGCAATATCACAGTGGCCTGAAATTGTACAGTGGCGCTGTTGCTACACCATCCTATGGACAGCTCTGATCCCGGGACCATAAATCTCCATAGGATGGTGTAGCAACAGAGCCACTGTACAATTTCAGGCCACTGTGATATTGCACCTAAAAAATTCAACTTTGAAAATTAATAACTTTTGAATAAAACACCTTTCAGCAGTGGGAGTACCCTGTTTCACTCAGGGGGATATGCCCTACAACATATTTCTTTTTACATTTTAAGTATTACTATCTCTTTAAAGGAAGATTGTGTTGTAAAAAAATGTGCTGATAATTTCCATTCAAGTAGCTCAGTTTATGACCAAGATATTGATTTACCTATTTGCTGGGTGATGTGTCCCTAAATCTTGGTTGTTTCTAGCACTTGAAATCCAAGGCTGCTTATTCGTGTTTGAAACATTAACAAATTAGCGTCCTTGGGAAACGCATAAAACTGAATATGAAAAAAAAAAGGCTAAGAATCAAATAAAGGGTCCAGCAAGAAATGGGTAAATGTAGGCTAGGAAGTGATTTATCAAGCTCTTGTAAGTATTTGGAACATTTGACAGTGTCAGCCCCAGCCACCATTGATTGAATGGGAGATATGGCCATCTTGTCAGTGTTGGTTCTTTGATAAATCACTGCTAAGCAAGAGCCAACAGTAGCAATCAGGCCTGGATTTGTCAAGTGGGGAGACAAAACCTGTCAGGGAATGCTCTCAAAGTCCCGTGTTAGTTTGGCATTATTTATCAAATTGATAGGTTGTTTTCCACATTCTGGGCAATACTGACAAAATAAAATAGAATCATTTCTGAACCAAACCAAATTACGTGCACCACAGTCAACAACATGCACCATTAATTTAGTCCTTTGAGTGCCAGAGGGATGATCAGACTATTGCTTTGCAATGTTCTGGACACCCCCCCACCTCTTCATGCTGGTGGCTAAATGAGGGTTTTAACCCCTTGTATCCAACAGAGATCTCCAACATATTTCAATGCATTGGACCTCATGCACAAAGGAAAACTGGAGTAATTCTGCGGAAAACCAACTTATCCATAAGGGGTGGGGTAAACATTCCCCAAAGTTGAATTGGTTTAACCCTTTGAGTGCCAGCGGGGTATCCAACACCTTGTGGCCCTGGCACTCAAAAGGTTAAATGTGCCCCCCCCCATAAATGCTAGAATGTTTTCCAAAGAAATACTTTTTAATGCGTTCAAGACTCTTCTAGTATTTAAAGAGTCAAAAACACCACTTTAATCAATGGACACTTGCTTTTGTCCTGTATGGCGCACTTGGTTTACCCCAGAATTACTCTTCTCCTCCAGAAGTGTTTTCATAGTAAATGCAGACATTTATGTAAGAGACGCAACAGTAAGCAAAAAAAAAAAAAAAATATTGAGCAAAGGTTCATCAGTGTCAGTGTTAGTCAGTGGAGAGCATGACATTGAACCGAAGTCCTCAAGGTCAAACAGGCAGGCTCTATACTTGAGCAAGGGTTGCTAACCAGTTGGCTTACCCATTAACCCTTTGAGTGCCAGAGGGGTATGCAATGCATTGCTTCGCAATGCGTTGTGTACCCCACTGGCACTCAAAGGGTTAAGTAACCTGTCTTCACCCTGAAAGACTAAAGTTCCACAGCGATCCAATGGAGCCTTTTATTAATGTTATAATAAATTATTTTTTAATGTATATGTTCTGCAAGTGCATGATAAGTAAAGCTAGCTTGCCTATAATTTTTATTTTTTTATTCTCCACCTATTTTTGTTTTGGGGAAAAAAAACAAAAAGGGGTGCCTCGTGTTAAAAACTTCCAATACATTAATCTTTATAAATGTAAATGTGCCAAGTGGCTACTCTCAGAGCTGAATTATGACTCCATCGGCCCTAGGCAGGATCAAAAATTGGGCACCCACCCTTACCACAAATCTTTCTTGGTTTTTCCATTATTTTTGTGAGTACAAGCTTAAAACTGAAATGAGGCAACACAAAGGATACCACAGAGCTTATAATGAAAATTGAAGCACATTAGTGATAACATGGAGCTTATGACTGAAATGGAGCTACAGAGTGATACTACAGAGCTTACATTTGAAATTTAGCTGTCTTAGTAATACAACAGAGCTTACAATTGAAATGGAGCTACACTAGTATTGATACCACAGAGCTTACAAATGAAATGGGGCAGTATGCATTCATCAATACACAAATACTTTCATCACTAAAAAAGCTAAGCAAAGGGGATACATTTCTACCTCAAGCCCCTTACCTGACAGTTACAGTTAACACTTTTAGTGCCTTTGGGTTGCACAGTGTGTTGTAGCCCTTATTTCACTCCTTTCATCTCCACACTCACACACACACACTGTTTCCTATACTCAGATTCCAGCTGACTTGAGATTGAGCAGCAGTGTGGTGGCAACTTGAAAGTGCAGAAATCAACTCACAAAGTGGAAGGGTGCTGCAGGTACCCATGAGGTTCCTCAAATTCAGTTCATGGAAGCACAAGGGCAAGGAGATGAGCAAAAGATAGAACATGCCACCAGGAGCAGGAAGAATTCTGTAGGAGATGTCAGACCAGCCCTGCACTGTTTCCCTGCACTGTTTTCTTCACGTGACCTGATCATGTGCAGGCTCCAGGAAATATCTTTTTAATGATTTTTACATGCAATAGGCACACAGAGAACTGCGTGTGGCAGGACTCTCCGGGTGAGTTGTAGTTGTAGTAAAGGTTTCCTGATGGAATTTGGCTGGAGGATAGTTAATCCCCCCAGAAGATTTGTGGATCCCTTTTGGTTCCCAGTTACATCTTACCTGCTCTTCTCTCACCTGGGGAAGAAAGCAAAAGCTCCTAATACAGTCCACATTTCGTGTAAACCAGTATCTAAGCATGTAACAACCTGACATAGGAGTAATATGCCACTGTTGCGCACTGACAATGCGCACTTTCAGGGTGCCCTCAATATTAAAAGTGCCACATGAAGGTGCTGAGGCAACTGGGCCCCCAGGATGCTTGTTGCCAGTGTACTGCACCCCCCCCCCCCCCCGGTTATTTACACCCTTGCACTGGTCCCAGTGTATCCAGTGCTGTTCTGTGCAGGACAAAATAAGTGGTGTTGGAGAGAGGTTTAAAACTGATGCACAGTCATGCATCTTAGATATAACATTGCTGCTTGGATCTGGGTGAAATTGCCCACCCCCATAGCAGGGCCCCCCAACTTCCCCAGTGGCAAATAGCTTATGTAACAGATCCTTCTGCCCTCATAGCCCTTTTGCCAGAACAGTGGTTCTCCATCTTTTTTTGCTTGAGACACCCCTAACACACAATCTGGAACTTTCGGGACACCCAGAACATATTTAATGTAATTTATCAAGGGCATAATGATGGGTGCAATATATAAATATACACTTATTATTAGGTCTTACAATCATAATAACAAAAAGGTATTGTGCATAACAATTTACATACATTTAAAAGTCAATATTCATATTTCTGTTAACCCTTTCAGTGCCAGCGGTTTGAGAGATAAGACTTACATCGTTCTTCATGTTTTTTTAATGCCTACAAAATAAAATAAAGATAAAACGAAGTATTACTATCCCTTTAAGCTCTCACTTTGATTTTCAAGGTGTTAAAATTAGGAATGGTAAAAATGTTGTTCTTTTCCTATATTAAAATGGTAGCTGTGGCTTTTTAATGTTCTGCAAATATGAACTAACATTTTATCTAACCTTTAGATAATTGTCAAGAGGCTGGATAATCCCTTGGTACAGGGATCATTACTAAAATTGTCCAAACTATGGTAAAAGCAGGAAGCGCAGCTGAAGTGTCAGTGGGTTCCACAGCTTTCTGGATTAGATGGAGATGAATCACTCTCAGGCTGATGTTAGTTCCAGGCATATTAGTCTTCGATGAAAAGTAAACATTTCATACTATGTAATGTCACAAAAGTTCCCACAAGTGATTAAGGGATTCTTTGTTATTTGTTTGAGAAATGCTGTTTCACAAGACACAAAATACTTCTTACAAAAATTGTGTTTTGTTTAATTTCCCATGTTAACTAATCCAATAACAGGAACATGATCATGGGATGTTAGGAGAATTAAAAAGATGGTCTGCTTACCTTCCGATGTCAAACAGGTTCGTGCCAAGGTGGCAAAACTTCTGCCTAACTCTTCCTCACTCTCCCTCAACTCCCACATGCTCCCCATGATCTGCACTGCTCCTTCTTTCTCTCTGTGCTCCATGCTGCTCTCCAAGCTCTCCCTCCTGCTCCCAAAACTCCATGCTGCCACCTTCTCTCCACTTATGGTCCCATCTGTTGTTCACAATCTTCCCACGTTTCCTGCTGTCACCTCTTCTCTTCACATGCTCCCCTCTGTCCTCTCATCTCTCCCCATGCTCCCCATTGTTCCATCTCTCTATACTTTCCACTGCCACCTCCTCTCTCCTCAGAATACCAACTGCCACCTCCTATGTACCCATACCTCCATCTAACTCATACTCCCTGCTGTAGGCTCCTGTTTCCCCATGTTCTCTGCTGCAACTTTTTTCTTCAAGGCTTTCCACTACCTAATCCCCTCTCCCCAGGCTCCTTACTGCCACATCCTCATGTGAAATAGAACATTTCCTAGTACTACGCAGAGCTTCATTAGCATATACAAAGTAAATGAAACCCTAATTAGCATATGACAAGTCAGAGAAAATATGAAATGTCACTGAAAGGCTTAATTAACATATGCAATGTCACTGAAAAGCTTAATTAGCATAAGAAACATCACTGGTACCACAAGGGTACCACAATTACCATACATTAGCATATGGTAGCAAGTATGAATATCTCCTTAAAGGAGCAGTACATTTTTTTTTATGAAAACACATATTTTACAGAGCATTTCCTGCTGAATAAAACAAGGTCACTCCCATCGCTGTCAGATGTTTTATTCAAAATTTATAGCAGTTTAAATAATCAGGAAGTGAACTTACTGTGTTTACTTCCTGATAGTTCTAACTGACAGGAAGTGACAGGCAGTTTCTATCACATTCTATGGAGAACCGTATGTCTCTGACTTTTCTGACTTTCCTCTCCATTAGAATCTAACAGGAAATCTAATTAGAATTTGACCACTAGAGGGCACTACTAATGTAAAAGAACATGGGTTTAAACTGTAATAACTCTGTAAATATAAATCTCTCGGCAGTGGGAGTACTCTTATTTTACTCAGTAGGATAATCCCTACAATATATATTTTTTCATAAAAAAAGCTTACTGCTCCTTTAACTGTATTTCTACTGATCTTTCAGTTAACATGACATATAGGTAGTTTTTAATGCAGTTTTATTTTGTGTGTGTGTTTCTTTTTCTTTTTTTTATTTTATTTAATTCTTAAGATATACAACATTTAAAAAAAAGGACATAATCATACATATCATATAAAAAACACACTCCTTAGTATCATATACGCTTTGTGAAACAATCATATGAGTCTATATGTTTTTCCAAATTTTGTCTCTTTATCTTTTCCACAAACTCCCCACTACCCGACAGCAAGAGAGAGAGGGGAGCCCTCTTAACACCTCACAGGTCCTGGCCAACAGTCAAGAGAGAGCACACAGAGGCCCCTATTTAGATGTTATCCTAATCTTTGTACATCTAACAGAACCTGCTCACTTACTTTCCTCATTTTCTCTGAGATATTAAAATACCAGCAGGCCTTTTGTTCCATCTTAAGTTACCATAATAATTGTGTCCTAAATTGTGATGCTACCGCTTGTCGGTTTGATTTCCCGCATCTTGCCAACAAAACCTTAACGGAAGCAAAACAGTGTGTTGTCAAATATTCCTGCTCCTTTTTTAACCGGGGCCAGAATAAATTTAACAGCACTGTTTCTGGTCATCTTGGCACAATTACTTTATGCTTATTTGCCAAAAAATTAAACACTAGATCCCACAGTTTCCTAGACTTCAAGCAACGCCACCATATATGTAAGTATGTCCCCACTTCCTTACCACAACCCCAACATATATTAGAGGCTTGAGGATATATTTTGACTAGTTTCTCTGGGACCCAGTACCAACGGTTCATCACTTTGAACTGATTTTCTACTAATGAGAGATCATGTATATAATTATTTACTCTATAAATAGTCCCACTCCATTCTTTATCACTTATATCTCTTTTTATTTCTTTTTTCCATATATTTATCATTTTATTAACTTCCGTTTTTTCTTCTTCCATAAGAGTAGTTAAATTTAAACAGCAAGAAAAAAGTTTCTTTAACCCCTTAAGGACTGGCGGTCATGGGACATTTCCGTCCCATAATGACCGCATAGGCGCACTTGGACACGCCGGTACACGTGACCTGTCACTTGTATCGGCGTGTCATTATGGGGCCTGATAGAGATCGCTCCGATCTTGGAGAGCGCCGGTAGAGCGCTGTAAGTAAAAAGTACGTGACGTACCATGACCGCCATCGGTCCTTGAGTATTTCAAGGACCGTGACGGTCCTGGTACGTCAAGGGTCCTTAAGGGGTTAAACTGTCCCGCACAAAAACATCTTTTACCACTATCTTTCATCTTCCAGATATGTTTGAGCAGAAACCCCTTTACTCTTAGATATGAAAAACCTCTATCCTGGACAACCCATACGTTTCCACTAAATCAGTAAACAACCTTATTCCTTCATTCTCCATTATTTGGCCCACCATTTTAATATTACATGCTTGCCACTTTTTCAATGATAAATCTTCTATGTTTTTACTAATACAACATATCTCAACAAATCTGGGTATTTTCTTCTCCATTTGTAATTCTTTTTTTTATCTTTTTCCACTCTGCTAATAATTGTTCAACAATCCAGCATCTCCCTTTTATTTTTTCCTGACTACTCTTCCCTTTAATGTTCCATAACACATAGTTCCGGTCTGACACACCGAACATTTCTAGCTCCAATTTATACCATATCTCCCCCTCTCCCAGAACTTTCAGCATTTCACTTATGTGATATATCATGCTAGCCACATGACATCTATGAATCATAGGGAATCCTGTCCCCCCCCCTTTTCACCTTTTTAGCCAATCTTCTTGAGCTAATTCTCGGACTTTTACCTCTCCAAACAAAGTTTCTAAAACTAGTCTGCATGAGATCCAGCCAGCTATTTGAGAATCTCAGTGATAACATCCTAAAAAAGGTATATCCATCTAGGTAAAACATACGTTCTAAGTATATTTATTCTGCCCCACCAGGATATCTCCTTCTGTCCCCAATCTTTCAAGTTTTTATTTATAAATTTCATTGTTTGCAAACAATTAATCTCTAGTATTCTCTTGAAATCTGCTGGTATAATTATTCCCAGATACTTATATTCCCTTTTATCAAAATCAAAGCTATATTGGTTTTTTATTGACATTATATAGCATCACCACTGTTTATAATTAGATATTCTACTAAAATTCTCTATTTCCTGCATTAGATGTTTTAATGATTCTGCAGGGTCTGTTATTGTAATCAACACATCATCTGCATACATACACAACTTAGCTTCATCCTTGTCCACTTTAAACCCTTTAATATGTTTATTCTCCCTTATCCGAATCGCCAAGGGTTCTAGAGATAATATATACAGTATTGGTGATAGTGGACACCCCTGCCTTGTGCCGCTGCCTAACTCAAACCATTCTGAAAATAAATTAGGTCCCACTACTCTTGCTAGCGGATTACTATTTAAAGCTCGGATTGCTCCTAATATCCATCCATCAATACCAAATGCTCTCAATTCTGCAAACATATAACCCCACCTGACCCTGTGAAGCACCTTTTCTGCATCAAGTGATAGGGTCAGGAGGGGAACACGCCCTCTCCGAGCACAATCCAATATATCCAACAGACGTCTAACATTATTGCAGAATGATCTGCTAGGTACAAATCCTATCTGATCTCTGCTAACAACTGATAGAAGTACAACACTTCATCTCTCAGCTAAAATTGCTGCGTATAATTTAGCATCCACATTAATCAATTATATGGGCCAATAGCTAATGACATCTGCAGGATTCTTATCCTTTTTAGGATTGGTAAGATGTTGGCCTGCAAGAATTCCGCCAGTGCACATTTTTTCTGTGCTAGTTCTCCAAATACACTCGCTAAATGATCTTTTAATAACTCCTTATATAACTTATAAAAACTGTTAGTAAAGCCATCTGGACCTGACGTTTTAAATTGTGGGAGTTTGTCTATGACCCTTACAACCTCATTTGCCAAAATCAGCTCGTTTCATAACTCCAACTGAGCCTGGGAGATTCTTGGTATCGATGATTCCTCTAGATATTTACCCCAGTCTTCTTCTATAGGTACATTTGGCAAATTATATAACTGCTTATAGAACTTATTAAAGGCCTGTCCTATATCTGTAGGAGACCTATATATCCCACCCTCATCCTCAATCATACAAATCCTATTTTTCACCTTTTGTTTTTTTAATCTATTAGTCAATATACTATTTGCCCGGTTTCCTTTATGGTAATATTTTGCCTGCAATATTTCTATGTTTTTAACTATTTTGTCCATCTCTTTTGTTTTAATTTCTTCTAGCAACTTATCTATTTCCTCACTTTTTGCCCTTGAGGGTGCTACCTTAACCCTTTGAGTGCCAGAGTGGTACGGAATGCATTGCAAAGCAATGCATTCCGTACCACTCTGGCACTCAAAAGGTTAATATCCTCTTTTAACCTAAAAACAGAAATATACTAGTCCTCTAATGTTTTTCCTTGTGCCTTTTTAATCTCATAATTGAGTTTTATTGATACTCCCCTCGGGACTGCGTTAAAAGCTCACCATAATGTGCTCTTAGGTATTTCCTCTTGAGTATTTTCCTGAAGGAAGTATTTAAATCTCTCTGCTATAAAATTCCGATTCTTATATCTATCATTATATAATCATCCAACCTCCACGTAGAAAAAGGCACTCTCTATTTTATCTTTAATGTTTAGAAAAAACAAACTATGGTCCGACCAAGTGTTATCTTTTATGTATATTTTCTCCATATTTTTAACCAATGTAACATCCCGCAATAACAAGTCTATTCGTGAAAAAGATAGATGAACATTTGAGAAGTGGGTAAAATCTTTTTCCTTTGGATGGTATACTCTCCATACATCAAATAGGTCAGCTTCTTTCATTATTCTTCTAACAAACCTTGACTACTTCTCCCACCTTCACCATATTGTTTCTCCCACCCAGTATCCATAACACATTTGAAGTCCCCTGATATCAGAAGGCATCCCTTCCTAATCTTCTCTACTTTTTCCATAATTATACTCAGGGTTCTAGTTGGTAATTGATTTGGCAGATAGAAGTTGACTATAGTATACGTTTGATCTTCCAGCTTACGTATTAATATGATATACCTCCCTTCTTCATCCAAATATTCATATTCTATTTCAACCTCAATATTACTTGAAAAAATTACTGCCAACCCCCCTTTTTTTTTTGCTGTTCCATTGATGAATGAAAGATCTTGCCTACTTTGTTATTCCACCAGTTTAAATTTGTTGTTTTAGTCCAATGAGTCTCTTGTATACATGTTACATGGATTCTTTCCTTTCTTATTAGCTCAAACATCTTTTGTCAAACATCTGACCATGACCCATCAACCAAGGCTTCCCCCTCCCTCCCCCGTCGGCGATCACTCATACTCCTACTAACTACAACATAGACACACACATCTCCTCTAACCCAAGAGGAACATAGCACATCTTTCTGTCCTGTCCTGACATTTCTGCCAGTATTTGGCCCTCTTTGTAGCCCCCTTGGCGACATGGTTCTTAGTTCTAACAGAACTAATAGCAGTAGCCAAAACCAACCTAGGATGCCCTACATAGAGTTTAAGAGGGAAGGGAAGAGAGAGAAAAAAAGAGAGGGAAAGAGAGAAGAGGAAAAAAAAATAAATAAAAAAAGATAATTTTTAAGTCATATTCCCAAATTATCCCACACATTTCACCTATACATTTTTAAAATGGACATTACACCTTAGTGCTTTAAATCATAATACCACATTATCCCATTAATCCCACACATTTAATCCCATATTAAGTGTATTTCTATAACATCATGCCTACCCAGCAAGTGTTATAATTCCAACCCACAAACTAAACAATCATTAATAGCCCACTCTTTTTAACCCTTTACAGTGAACCGTGCTATTCACATGCATTGAACCTTGTAAATGACCTAAAAATTAAATAAAAAAAACATATTACCACTTAATCCCACAGATCCCACAGATTAATCCCTTGCTTTATGTGTTAATCTTTATCAAACCTACACAACACTGTTATACTCTCTACCCACACATATACATTCATCAGTGAACCACCTTTTTCCTTTCTTTTTCCCTTCCTTTCTTTTTCCATTTGACCATTTGACCCCCAGAGCACCGGAGGGACACACAATGCGCAGACTTGCGAAGCACCACATGCCCCTCTGGTACCCACAGGGCCAAAACCAAATTTCTTCTCTTACACAAAAAAAAAGTTAAGGTAAACATTGCATAATTAGTACTTTAAATCATATTATCACATTATCCCACTAGTCCCACCTTTTTCCCCTATACACTTTTAAAATAGACATTACACCTTAGTTCTTGAAATCATAATACCACTTTATCTCACTAATTACACACGTTTAATCCCATATTTCGTGTATTCCTATAACATCTTACCTACACAACAAATATTATGCTACTGCATACCTAAATATTCATTGGTGAAACCTCACATTTTAACTCTTACAATAAACTATACTTTTAATCAGATTTAACCTTATAAGCCACCTGCTGGATAAATACAAGGGACATACTATACCTTACTCCCACAAATCCCATACTTTAATCCCCTACTTTTTGTGTTACCCCTTATCAGACCTGCGCTGCAGTATTATACTAACTACCCACCCATATACATTCATTGATAAACCACCCTCTTTCTCTTACTATTTTAATCTTATATATCTTATACATACAGAAACCCCCCTTCCTTTCTAATTGGTACATCATATAAAATGTACTGGCCTTGATTATACCATAGCCTTCCATTTCCCTTTGACCCCTGAGCGGCAGAGGGGCACACCGCTTACTGGACTACAGAGCACTGCATGCCCCTCTGGAACCCAAAGGGCCAAAACCAAATTTCTTCTCTTACCAAAGAGAAAAAAAAAAAAAACATTACCTCATATAACTTCATCACCCCTTATGTTCTCTATCTCTCCCTCCCTCTCATTCCCTCCCTTAACACTGTTATTGCTATCTCCCAGAAACCTTACACCTCTACTCATAGCTCCCCACTAATTATGACCCATTTATGTCATCTCATGCCCTTTTAGCCATAACTGCAAATCAATCTGATTTTTAAATGAGCACATCTTATTGTCCCACTGTATATTTACACAGACTGGAAACCCCCATCTGTATCTTATGTTATTTTTTTTTTTGAGTATCTGAAGCACAGGAGCGAAAGCCCTTCTCCTTAATCTTGTGCCATATGACAAAATGGAATATTTCTATATTCTTATATGGCTCTTCCATTAAAACCTTAAGTCTCTTTGCACGCAATATTGCTTACTTGGCCTTGTAGGATGCATAATTTACAATTACATCCCTTGGGGACTCTTCTCTTATTTGTTTTGGTCTATGTAACCAATGATATTTCTCCATTATCGGATTTAACGCCTTTTCTACCCCCAATTCTCTATAAAATTGTTGTAGATATTCCTTTAGGTTGTCATTACTAATTTGTTCAGGGATATTTCTATAACACAGATTATTCCTTCTTGATCTGTCCTCAAGATCATTTATTTTCGTTCCAATTCTTCCATTTTCTTTTGCGTTTTATCCTTGTTAACCTGTAGTTTTCGTTGATGCTCTTCCACATGGGTTATTTTCTCCTCCATCTTTAGAATCCGATTTGATAAAACCTCAAGTTCCAACTTAATTTCATAGGAATTTTTTATAATCTCTTTTGTTAAGGTGGTGGAGTGAGCGTCCAGGAAATCTTTAATAAATTCCTGTGAAGCCAAATTTTCTAAGCCTATGTCACTGGTGATGGAAACCTCAACCTGTGCATGCATCTCATTCTGTTCTGGTACCTTTACCTCCTAGGTTGTACAGCTTGTGGGGAGAAAAAATTAATTGGCGACAATCTGTCCTTTCTGTCATCTTTCTTATTCTTTTCTTTCTTAGCACTGTGATTATATTTAAGCGGCATTCTGTCTTTCCCCCTTTTTTCCTCTTTTCAGGACAGTATTGCCATTATTGCAGTAGTACCTAATTGCTTATTACCAAAGCACAAAACAATTTGGCTAGAAGCACATCTTTATACGTACAAATAATATTAAAGGCGTATCTGAGGCTTTGCATTTCCACCAGCAAGACACAACAACCATATACATAGCACAACCTTTATCTTTATCTGTGCATTCTTCATAAATGTACCCACTTAATACACAATTGTATCTTATTGTGCTACCTCCTTCCCGCCTTTTATTTGCATACACAGCTGTACCCCTCAGAATACCTGGTCTCCATATGCAACTTTCACAGGCTCCATCTATCCCTTATCTTCACCACAGTCAGCACTCTTTCCACCTTCCTGCTGATGGCTCTTCCACCTCACACGGGCACTTAATTTTTTTTACAGCCCGAGATGTACGTCCTGAACCTTGACTCTCAGCTCCCCGATCAGGTCTCAACCCCTGGCTCTAGGCTTCACTATTGCTGTGTCCACGCTGTGCCTGGATCGCTCCTGCTCTCACTCCCGCTTAACATTCACACACCATTGAGTCTAAACCTCCCTCTGTTCCGGCAGTGCATCCAGCGTTCGGCACCGCCTCTCACAACGTGCTCATACGTGGCACGTCATCCTCCCCTTCAATGGAGCTCGAAATGTCTTTAATGCAGTTTTCAAATATGCAAACTTAAATCAAGAGATATTCCAGTCTATCTCGGATTGCTGGGGGCTTCTCAACAAGATTTCCCTTGTGCCTGCTATTACTCTGTCACTCCTTGACTGGTACTTTGGATTCTCATACACCAATTACCATACAAATAATAATATATTACATATGAAAAAAAAAAAGAAGTGTCACATACCTTTGCAAGCCTGACAACTAGTGTTGAGCGAGCGTGCTCGGCCGATGCTCGGATCGGCTCGAGCATCGCTCTGCTCGGCACATGGCGGTACTCGTCGAGTACCGCCATGTGCTCGCCCGCCATGTTCGGGTGGCGGGGATCTGTGCCGGAAGAGGCACAGATCCGAAGACGCTCCGCTGGACCACCAGGGACTGGAGGTACGGGGGCATTGCGGAGATGAAGGGGGCATTGCGGAGATGAAGGGGGACATTGTGGAAGAGGGGCATAGACTCTATGCCCCTCTTCCACAATGTCCCCCTTCATCTCCGCTATGCCCGTCTTCCACAATGTCCCCCTTCATCTCCGCTATGCCCCTCTTCCACAATGTGCCCCTTCATCTCCGCTATGCCCCTCTTCCACAATGTCCCCCTTCATCTCCTCTATGCCATAGAGGAGATGAAGGGGGACATTGTGGAAGAGGGGCATAGCGGAGATGAAGGGGCACATTGTGGAAGAGGGGCATAGCGGAGATGAAGGGGGACATTGTGGAAGACGGGCATAGCGGAGATGAAGGGGGCATAGCGGAGATGAAGGGGGACATTGCGGAGATGAAGGGGGCATTTGGAGATGAAGGGGGCATAGCGGAGATGAAGGGGGGCATTGACCAGGCACCCTCCCCTCATCAGAGCAGGGGGTGCCTGGTGTAATGCTCGTGTCGCCCCATGCAGTTCAATGGGGCTCGGGTGCTCGGCCGAGCACTCGAGCCTCAGGGGGTGCTCGGTCAGAGCACCCGAGCACCCGAGCATCGGGGTGCTCGCTCAACACTACTGACAACATCTATTTTCTTTAATGCAACCTTTAATATATACACAGTCACCATTCTCATCACACCCCAAACGTTACTTGCATCTCCAGGTTCCATATCTCTAGTACATAAGGAACCATCTTACTTCACCTATCCCAGTCATCACATTGTCTTCTCATCTCACTCTCCTATACCCATATTGAAATTATAAACTGTACCCTACTTCGACTTTCATAGTCATGCGCTACAGTTAGCACCTCAGGCTCACATACTCTGATTCATTTGACAAGCCATCTTCTATTAGAATTTACTGATTCATCTGCTTATGTACATGCAGCTGGATGAGCCAACAGGACCGCAGCCAAGGTCTTCTCATATCTACCTTAAACATCTGCTGCCAGATGTCGTCTTCCATTATTCCGCTGCAAGGACCCCACCAGATCAGCAAACGTCAATGAGAATAAGGTTTATCAGCTCCACGCAGATATTACCGTGCATTATCCAGCACCATAGTCCTTCCACCTGATCCACCACCACCCTCAAAAACTCCTTATCTTACTCCCTTTCACTACAAACTCAAATCTGAAGGCTTCTTTGTTACCCTTTTATGTAAAAAGCTTTGGTTCTGAACACCTCACAACCTTCCTTCTATGCTCACCCTCTAACCCACTCAATGCCTCATCACAATCACCTATAGCCTTTCCTCCTACACAGTTACACCTTCACAATAGGAAGACAAACACCAGGATATGTGCAGACAAAAATGATCTGACTCTTAGCACACACACATTTCCATTCTATTATGGAACACATCTAGCCACCTTCATACTTTAACACACTATTCACTCTGACAATCATCCCCTGTCATAACGATAGCCCTCCCACTCAAATAATTATAACTTTAAACACTATTCACTCCCACTATCATGTTCTAAAAAAATGTAAACCCTGCCACGGAAATGGTTACACCGTAACCCACAACACAACGTGAATGTTATATATTAACACACTTGGACACCTTCAAGAACAAATGTGTCAACAGTGTGCTTTGCTTGGATTTATAATCCCTTCTGCAACATTCTGATCCTCAACACGTTCAGGAAGCATCACACTAAGCATCATGTTTAATTTACCTCTTCAGTATGATAGGGAACCACAATGCACATTCTACACTTATTTAGCCTTCAAGCACTTTAGTTACATATAAAATTCCATAATACCCAAATTTTTTGTTAGGCCTGTGAAATTCAGTTGGGGTCATCAATCATTGCCCTAGCCTATGATGGCCAAAACAAGTCATGGTCATGCCTCGCCTGCATTAACACAGAGTAGCCAACAGCAAAAACAAACCTCAGTACTACCCGAATGTTCTATCCACTCAACTCTAGCAAAGTCACTATACAACACTCTTTCTTATGCACAAAAACACCTGAACCTGCCACAAACTCATATGTTTCCTGCATGTTTTTTTTGCACAGTAAGCCCAGTAAATTTAAGACATTATTGTACTTGAAATGCAGTTCTGCTACATACTATACTGCCTTACCCCCAAAAAACAGAACTATATTCATAGTTATTACACTTAATTTCAAAGCACATCAACTATTGAGATGTGGATTTATCTTACTGCCATTTATACACTGAAATACATTTTTGTAAACATGTCGCCTTCATTCACAACACATTAAGGGCTCGATCCAAATGTTGGCGTCGCCAGAAAAAACTGGAGACGCTGGTTTTAACGTCAATTGAGCAATGCAAATGTTCTACTAGAAACAAGCGACGCCAGTTCTGAAACAGACATCGCCTGTCGCCAGAACAGCAAGATCTCACCCATAGAGGATAATGTACAAACGACGCCAAAAGCTATTCAAATGTTGGAGTTAGGGCTAACTCGCGTTAAATTGCAACATTTCTCTCCAGAAATCTAACGCCTATTTTTTTGGGAGTACAGCCCACAAGTAAGAGTAGAAAACCAACGTCTCCAGTTCTGAACAGCATTCTCTGTGCTTTTCCCTACCCAGCCACTAGGGGAACACAGAGAAGGCTTTCAGCACCATGGACAGCTTTGAATGCCATAGGGATGTGCACTGCTCACCCCTGTGGCATTCAAAGGGTTAAAATCAATAAAACTAGTACACCAAGCACTACACAATGCCCCCTTCCACATCCCCCCCCTTAGTATGTCACATATATTGCATATATGGGACATACTAACCCCATCCACATCCACCTCATGGACTTCCATGTAGTGGACAAATCTGCCTTTTATTCCACAATTAACCCTTTGAGTACCAGAGAGGTAGGAAAGCATTGCTTAGCATGTTTCCTACCCCTCTGGTACCCAAAGGGTTAATAGGCAACGTATGGACTACATACCTTGCCTATATATATATATGTGTGTGTTTGTGTGTGTTTTAAACTTTTTTTTAATTAAAATAGTATTATTAGACAGTTTAACTTAGATCTCATTCATTGTTAACCCCCTACCTCCTGTGTCCCATTGCTATTAGTACTTTTGCTCCACTCTTCTTCAAACTGAGAGTGGAGCAAAAGTACTAAAAGCAAAGGGACGCAGTAAGTATGGCATGATGAATGGATGAGATCTAAATGAACCCTTTGAGTGCCAGAGTAGTACGCAACGCATTGCAAAGCAATGCGTTGAGTACCACTCTGGCACTCAAAGGGTTAAATACAACTGAGGGAGCAGGCTGCCCTGTGAAGGCAGCGCTTCCCTCAGCTTTATTCATACATTGATCTATTATTATTATTTATTTATTAGTATTTATTAGTATTTATTTCTTCTTATTATGTACTTATTTATTTATTATGTATTTCTCATTCCCCCTCTTGCTGCGGGCGGCTGTGAAGCCCGCAGCATAATAAAGCCATGCTCACTATAGAGAGCTATTGGAGAAAGCGGGAGGAGGGGCAGAGACATTGGAGGAAGCGGGTGGTAGGCTTGTATTTGCTGCCCGCTTCCTCCAATACCTCTCCTCTAGCGGTGGCATTGTGCCAGGCTGCCTGATCGCCTTGTGCAATTCGTCCCTTTGCACAAGGCGTTGTACAATGCGTTGCGTACTACTCTGGCACTCAAAGGGTTAATTTAGATCTCATCCATTCATCATGCCATACTTACTGCGTCCCTTTGCTTTTAGTACTTTTGCTCCACTCTCAGTTTGAAGAAGAGTGGAGCAAAAGTACTAATAGCAATGGGACACAGGAGGTAGGGGGTTAACAATGAATGAGATCTAAGTTAAACTGTCTAATAATACTATTTTAATTAAAAAAAAGTTTAAAACACACACAAACACACACATATATATATATAGGCAAGGTATGTAGTCCATACGTTGCCTATTAACCCTTTGGGTACCAGAGGGGTAGGAAACATGCTAAGCAATGCTTTCCTACCTCTCTGGTACTCAAAGGGTTAATTGTGGAATAAAAGGCAGATTTGTCCACTACATGGAAGTCCATGAGGTGGATGTGGATGGGGTTAGTATGCCCCATATATGCAATATATGTGACATACTAAGGGGGGGGATGTGGAAGGGGGCATTGTGTAGTGCTTGGTGTACTAGTTTTATTGATTTTAACACTTTGAATGCCACAGGGGTGAGCAGTGCACATCCCTATGGCATTCAAAGCTGTCCATGGTGCTGAAAGCCTTCTCTGTGTTCCCCTAGTGGCTGGGTAGGGAAGCACCGAGAAAGCTGTTCAGAACTGGAGACGTGGGTTTTGGATTTTCTGACTGAACTTGATACTTTGCAGTGCTGTGATTGGCTGTGGTGCTAGGTAACATTTTTATCGTGTGTTTTTAGGTAAGATTTTCTATGCGACGCAGGTTTAAGATTAACGTGTATTTTGTTGGTTATCGCTCGTTAGGCTTTCTAGGTAAGGAAGATTTGAATCTCACGTTACCTGGTCTTGCTTAACGAGCGAAGGCAGTTTTTTTCTTCACGTTGGTTTTAACGCCAACATTTGAATCGAGCCCTAAATGCCTTTGTTTTTTACTTGCTCTCCATCACCAGGGGTGCAAAGTCATGCCCTAAAAATCATGCATGCCTGTCTTTTGTCAGCATCATCCACAAAGTTTTACATTTATTATGTTTGCAACATTGTCTTGTTTCAACACACACAGCAACAAACAACCTTACACAAATTCAGTGCTAACAACACCACACATTCATATACATACATTACAAGAAACAAAACACATGGCACTTAAAATTAATACACTAGCGCATCCAAAAAATAGCAAAATGGAAAAATTAAATGTTTCCTTCCTGCATAGAAAAAAGGTCACCACTAAGATAACTACTAATACATAACTACCACAAATATTCTGAAACAAATAATCACAGACAACACGCAAATTCACCAATGCAATACCATTCATGTATCACGCTGTGGAAACTGTTTATTAAGAAGAAGGGGAGGGGTAGACAGCGCAGGAAAGTATCCTCTAAGTGTAGTAAGTCATGACTTGAAAATATAGTATAAGAAAATGAATATATGATTTATTGATAAAAAACACAAGATACAACTATATGTAGAATTATAGATGTCACAAGTATAGCAATGGGCATACAGGTAAATACATATAAGTAATCAAATAAATAAAAGATATATGTCTATCTACACAATAAACATGTGCTTGACAGGTATGTAGTAAGCTGAAGCATAGACCAATGTACAGATAATACAAGTCTATTTTGGAGTTTGTGATCAGGGATATACCAGCACACGATATAATGAGAGAGTGGGTGATGTCTGGACAATCAGTTACATGTGAAATACTAGAAAGTTGCTTGAGTCAATAGCCCATCAAAAGGTCTTTGTATCATGCATCATTGTCCCCACGTACTCTCTCCGTTCAGCCCGTGGCTTAAGTCCAAAAAAACCCCGTTGCTGTGCGATGTCAGGTACTCCCTTCTGGCCTCCTCTTCAACAGGCGCTTGACTAATTGATCAGATGGCATGCTTCCTGCATGTGGAATAGTTTGATGTCCGCTCAACGCTTTTCTGCGCGATAACGCGCCTTTCTCTGGAGCAAGTGAATGGCCAGTGCCTACTGATCTGACCCTAAATGAACCCTCCAGGAGCCAATCAGAAGCGGAAGTGAATAATCGCATAATGTACGAAAATTCTAACTCCGCTTAATGATATAACCACATTCTTGCAATAAATTACAATATTATATATATAAAGACAACGTTACCCGTCATGTGGGTTTCAGGGAGATTTATTGTGATGCTATCTGTGGTATGATAATTCCCATTCTCTTGTTGGGTCTCTGTATTGTCTTTTATTTATTTGATTACTTATATGTATTTACCTGTATGCAGATTCCTATACTTGTGACAACCATAATTCTACATATAGTTGTATCTTGTGTTTTTTATCAATAAATCATATATTCATTTTCTTATACTATATTTGCAAGTCATGACTTACTACACTTAGAGGATACTTTCCTGCGCTGTCTACCCCTTCCCTTCTTCTCAATTTATCTTACATGTATCACGGTGACCCCTGACTGGATTTCCTTTACATGGAAAGACTTTAGACAAGCAGCAGAAGAGAGAATGTCCACTGCCCTTGCTTGAATTTTTGGCTATAGGGACAGTTTGGTTAATATGATTTTGACATA
The DNA here is from genome assembly GCA_037306005.1 of Rhinophrynus dorsalis. Classification (NCBI taxonomy): domain Eukaryota; kingdom Metazoa; phylum Chordata; class Amphibia; order Anura; family Rhinophrynidae; genus Rhinophrynus; species Rhinophrynus dorsalis. Next base: position 143,854,190 of record CM074727.1, read on the forward strand.
GTGAAATATATCATTATTCTGTTTTGTGATACATATTTCCTAGTCATTCTACTTATATAGATTCCTCTCTATCCCATATAGTGTGGACCTATTTTTTGTGCGCTGTGTCTCTCTTTTGTTTATACTGGTACTTTTTTGGTAAATCTTGGGGTATTTTTTACCAATCTTCTCTGACACAAGCAGCCGAGAATAATGGACCACACTATAGACAATACTGTAGGCGGTATTGACTTTATCTGTTTAGATAGAAACACAAGACGTCAATTATTGATGGAAGAGTATTTAAATGGTACTACAACCAATCTTACTATTATTGAAACACCACAAATAGATGTTCCCAAGATTTTTTTTTTTCTGCTTTTCATATATGGGCCCCTGCCTCTGTATATTCATATATTGCCTATAACACTATTGGATCCCCCTAGAGCCATATATCACCTTAGAACAATAGAGAACACAATACACACTTTTTTTCTTGTACTGCTATAGTGTTTTCAAATGATTGAGACAATTATTCCCTCTACACATATGTACATATTAGGCAATTCAACCTCTATTCACAGATCTGTTTGTTATTTCTACCATATAGATCTACAGATATATTAGGTATTATACAATGGGTATTATTCCTAAGCAATAGAGGATTTTTATATATATTGTTTTGCTATATATTGCTAGAATGTCTTTTAAATGACTGAGACAATGTAAACTTTCTAACATATGTATCTCTTTCATCGAACACACAAGGAATCAGTTTTTTACTTTCATGTATGCCTAACACTTGTGAAGTGCCGAAACATTTTCCTTCTGGCACTCAAAGAGTTAATATGACAGCTTCTCTTGGTGGGATAGAGAAAGAAAGCAGTACTTTGTCTTTATATATAATATTGTAATTTATTGCAAGAATGTGGTTATATCATTAAGCGGAGTTAGAATTTTCGTACATTATGCGATTATTCACTTCCGCTTCTGATTGGCTCCTGGAGGGTTCATTTAGGGTCAGATCAGTAGGCACTGGCAATTCACTTGCTCCAGAGGAAGGCGCGGTATAGCGCAGAAACGCGTTGAGCGGACATCAAACTATTCCACGTGCAGGAAGCACTCCATCTGATCAATTAGTCAAGCGCCTGTTGAAGCGGAGGCCAGAAGGGAGTACCTGACATCGCACAGCAACGGGATTTTTTGGACTTAAGCCACGGGCTGAACAGAGAGAGTACATGGGGACAACGATGCATGATACAAAGACCTTTTGATGGGCTATTGACTCAAGCAACTTTCTAGTAAGCAGACATCTATTCTCCTTTGATGTTGCAAGCTATGTTTGTCTGGTCTTTAATTTATCCTTTCACATGTAACTGATTGTCCAGACATCACCCACTCTCTCATTATATCGTGTGCTGGTATATCCCTGATCACAAACTCCAAAATAGACTTGTATTATCTGTACATTGGTCTATGCTTCAGCTTACTACATACCTGTCAAGCACATGTTTATTGTGTAGATAAACATATATCTTTTTTTTATTTGATTACTTATATGTATACCTGTATGCACATTCCTATACTTGTGACATCTATAATTCTACATATAGTTGTATCTTGTGTTTATTATCAATAAATCATATATTCATTTTCTTATACTATATTTGCAAGTCATGACTTACTACACTTAGAGGATACTTTCCTGCGCTGTCTACCCCTCCCCTTCTTCTCAATTTATCTTGCATGTATCACGGTGACCCCTGACTGGATTTCCTTTACATGGAAAGACTTTAGACAAGCAGCAGAAGAGAGAATGTCCACTGCCCTTGCTTGAATTTTTGGCTATAGGGACAGTTTGGTTAATATAATTTTGACATAGTGAAATATATCATTATTCTGCTTTGTGATACATATTTCCTAGTCATTCTACTTATATAGATTTCTCTCTATCCCACATAGTGTGGACCTACTTTTTGTGTGCTGTGTCTCTCTTTTGTTTATACTGAAACCGTTTATTACACTGCTTCTCCTAATACTTTGAACAAATTACAATTATGTTGTCTATGGACAAAACGCATTATAATACATTTTACAGCAATGGCAACATTACCAACATTTCATTCATGGATACAGCACACAATCATACAACTCATACATGTCCTGATAGGGAATTTATGGAGCCCATGTGGAAATCCATACCCTAGCTCAACTACACAATTTAGATCTACACCTTCACAAACAAGATGAACACACAAGCAATCTCATCCACATCACATGTCCATCAACACAAGCAACCATCCGCTTACCATACACTGGAATCACTGACACTGTGCACTATGATCTACTACTATTAACATCTGATACACACAAAATGCAAATACACTACTACATAACTAAACAATATCTCACAAATTAAAAACAGAAAATAGGACTCACAAACATCATGTTTATAAACACCACCACATGTACAAGACATCAATGCAAACATCTTCTGGAAAGAAGATGCCAAAATCTTATGTGCACATACTAAAAACAAGACAAAAAGAAAGCATTACAAAAACCCCACAAAAGACAACAACGTACACACGGTGCACTAAACACTTCACAATAAAGGAAATGATCCAATACATTACATCACAAAAGGAAAGCAACACTATAACACTACCCCAGGCAGCAGAAAGTAACACCATTCCACAGCAACTACACAGAAAAACATAATACAACATACCAAGACACTAGCACTACCAGAACACACAGTTCACAAACACATACAAAACAGAATACAAACAACATACAACACAATGCATTTCTGTACAATCCACAAATACAATACAACTCTGATCCAGCTATTTTTAAAGGAGACATGTCTTTCATCTGCAAACTTTGCAAAGCTTTAACTTAAAAACATGAACCAGCAGGAATGTGTTGCTTACATGGAAAAAGTAAACTCCCTCTTTTCCAGAAACCACCATCACCTTTATAACAGCTGCTTGTTGAGAACACTACAACTGTCAGACATTTTCTATAGCACATTCACTCTTACAGCTCTGCATTTCAAATGACATCTTTTGGGGAGTAAAAATATATTAGAGAAGGAAAATGTATGCCTACATTCAAAATCAAAGGTTATTTATACCATTTAGCAGGCTCTCTTCTACCTTATGAAGAAGAACCATCTTTTCTTTTCAAATTTACTTTATAGAAGGTATGAATGCACAAGTAAACTGACAAATCAAAAATAAAACACTTACAATTACACATTGTGCAATTACAAGACATGTTACACCTCCAAAACATATTAAAGGGATAGTAATGTTTCACAAAAACAGCAGCTCAAATTAATCTTCATAGTATTTGAGCCATAGAGTGTGTTATTTCAATACTGTCAGAGTTGTGGTTCAAGAGTAATTGAATGATAATAAAGTTTCCCCCTCCCGCCCCTTTTACCTAGTGTAACACTGCTCACCTCAGATGTGGAATCTGTTTGCTAGGCCAGACAGATAACAGCAGGGGACAATCTTCTTACTGTGAGAACAATGAAAGTCATGCCCCCCTTGACAAGTTTTTCAGGTTTTTCCCTTATCTTAATTGAAGATTGTCCCTCTCTGCAATCTACCTGGGCACCTCCCTTCTGCTCTGGCTGAACAGCGTTACATCAGTAAAAGGGGCAGGAGGGGGATACTTTGTCATTGAATTACTCTTGTACTACAACTCTGACAGAATTCAAATAACACTCTCCAAGGTCCAAATACTATGATGATTAATTCGAGCTTCTTTTATTATGAAACATTACTATCCCTTTAAGCTTTTAAGTATGCGCTTGAAACAAATACAAAACAACACTTCACTCTATACAATAATGGAAAAGAAATGCGCTCAGAAAAACCTGAAATGTAGTGCGTCTCTCTGACAAAACAGGAGAATACCCCAACAGTACTATAAAAATGTACAAATAATACTACAAAAAATACTTGTTACTCCAGTCCAATACTAAAGAATAGATGAAACGTAATGAAGTGATGAAATGATGATGAGATGGTGATGAAATGAGATGGCAAATGGAATGGATGAAGCTGTGAGTAATGGTAGTATCCACTTTATAACCTCTTTCCAATGGAACCCTTGTTGCAGCTCCTTAACAATGGCCTCTTCCACCCAAATCAACTAAATCTAGAAATCTAGGGCGCAAAACACAAGAGATTCCATCTAAAAGTAATGTCTTTATTTATAATAGATAGCGCATGTACTTCTAAACACGTACAGGAATAAAATAAAAAGATCGCTTATCTGTCTCCTCGGCAATTCGTCCTCCACGCTGTGTCCACTTCAACTCCCTGTGATAACAGCTCTATAGCGGTGTATTGTAATCTTTAGCTTCAGAGATACATTGTATACACTTAGACATACAAGTCCGAAGATAGTGTCTATGAGCTCAAACAGGGGTAAGGGATTCCCATAGAGGAACAGACTGAAGAGCACAGATATAGAGAACAATCTAACCCCACGCGTATCGTGGACTTCACTGTCCGCTTTTTCAAGGGTAGTTACAGATACCTAGTTTGTTATTCACATAAAAAGGCTCCCGTTGATGACGTGAACCGTCATTCACATCTAGTAAGCTAATAGGTTACTCCCCCCTCAATATTCGGTGGGACGGAATGGAAATCCGGTCAGGATAACCCTAAACTTTATTCAAGACTATATAGCTATCTCCCCTAAGGTTTCTTAGAGGCCGCTTACCTCTTATAACTTCGATCTTACTAACACACAAAGAAAGAGAGAGAAAATCCAACTTAAACCTGTGTCACATAACCGATAGTCAAGAAGTGATTACAATCGGGGAGAAAAATCTCTTTCTCTCTCACTGGTTATACCACAATAAATTCTTTGTAAAAAATTCTTCACTCTAACTGTAAATAAAGACAAATGACCAACTCAGAAACATGCTCGTTGATTTACCAATGAGTTAATGAAATTACCATATTAATAGCTTATGCACCAACAGACAAAACATACATCATTCTTCACTCCAGATAAAACACATTACTCAGAATACCTGAAACACACAGGTCCTACAACTTATGACAGTATTTACTCATTCCCAGCAAAGGTGAAGACAGTCATCACTTTTTCATTCCACAATTTGAACCAAAGAAAAATGTTTTCCGAACCAAAACATGTTTCATCCATTGAATATTATGCTTTTCACATGATACCTTGCCAAAACTCTTGCTATCACTTATGTGACTTCTAAAAATTATCACAGCAGTATTGGGTCAACATGAATGCAAAAATGTAATTTGAAACATTGCAGTTCATTTGTCCAAAACAAAAAAACATTGACTGACAGTTACATATATCTAAATGATGCACTCACACATGAAGCTGATCTGAACAACTTAGGACAGTTGATTAATCTGTCATCATCATACACTGGAGGACCTTGCTACATGCATGAAAAGGCACAAAAAGGGATGATATATATACATCACTATTGATGCCCACACTAGTTGATTACTTTCACTTGCAACTAAAAATGGACTGACATACAGAATGCTATTCTACCCACATGACAGACACAACATCATTGCAAGAGTTTTCAGATTTAAAGTTTTAGCACTTATTAACATTATCACAAAGCACAATATCTTTGGCGAAATTGGCGCAATAAAATGTTACATGTAATCAACTGAATGAAAAAAGAGTGGAATTCTATATGTACACATACTTGTCTGTCTACAAAACAAAATATAACCAAACAACACTGACTTTTTTCTCTGCATAACTTCCAAACCCACAAATAGATACAACACCTCATAACATTATTAAAAATAACATCATACATGGACCATAGTAACATAGTGACTTAGTTGATGAGGCTGAAAAAAGACACAAATCCATCAAGTCCAGCCCATGCCAAAAAAAAAAACCCTGTTGATCCAGAGGTAGGAAAAAAACATTGAAGTTATCTCCAATTAAGCCCCGAGTGGGTAATAAATATGTTTTCCTGACTCCAAATGGCAGTCAGATAGTTCCCTGGATTAACAACTTATATACTTTGAAGGCAACTGTCTTTATTCTTGATACTGTTCTATGCTAGATAGATATCCATTACTGTTTTGAAAACAGTTACAGTATCTGCAAGCACAGCATCTCAAGACAAAGAATTCCATAGCTTTACTGCTCTTACTGTAAAAAAATCCCTGCCTTTGGTTTAGTTAAAAGTACATTTCCTCTAGGCTTAATGGATGACCTCTAGTTCTTAGCTCAGCTCTTTGTGTAAGTAATTCACTGGATAGTTTTTTGTATTGACCTTGAATATATTTGCAAATGGAAATTATATCACCCCTTAGATGTCTCTTCTCTAATGTAAACAAATTCAGTTTGGCTAGTCTTGCTTTATAACTCAGATCCTCCAATCCCTTTATTAGTTTTGTTGCACATCTCTGCACTTTTTCCAGTTCAATAATGTAGAACTGGTGCTCAAAACTGTACTCCATATTCTAGATGAGCCCTTATCAAGGATGTATACAGTTGTAGAATTTGATTTGCATCCCGTGCATCTATACCTCTTTTTTGCAGGATAGCACCCTATTTGCTCTTGCAGCAGCTGAGTGACTCTGCACACTTCTGTGAACTGTATTGCCCACTGTTATCAAAATCATTCAATGTAAGCATTAACGAGGAATACTGTAATTCCATTAAATCTACAAAATACATTTGCAAATATATTAATAAAATATACAACCAAGCTATGTTTGCTACAGCATGACACATTTTATAATTCCTTATCCACTTCAGATACCCAAGTGTTTGAAACATTGCTGTTCATTTAGAGAATGGACAGCATATGCACTTTACAACACACAATGTACATGACAAAATCCAACAACCTACTTGTACAACTCTCTTAGCCTTTTTCAAACTATATTAAAACAGATGACTTTGCCAAAACACTTCAACACTATCAAGTCTCACCTTACTACACTTGGAACACATCCTTACTCAAATTCCAAAGGCTCAAAAGAGGAACTCTTGTCCCTGACTACCCCAATGTCTTCTCCTCTGACACACTTGGAAGAGTTTACACTGTACAGCCACACAGTTTAGAATGCTATTGCCTTGGACTGCTTCTCTATCACATAAAAGGACCAACAAGTTTCACTGCAATAAAACCCTTTTAAAATCATTACAGCGCATATCACGTTTGCATGTTAAGCCATGACTCTATTAGAAAATGAAAAGCACTGAGATCTAGCTCTAGCAGACGTTACTATGACTGAAAAACCACAAAAAACATCTCTTCTGCTTACTACTAACAATTTATCATGTATCTAATCCCCTTCAGTTATGGGAATGTCACAGAAATTCATTGCCACAAGACATACTTCACTAACCACAAATCCTACAAAACAACTACACTATGACATACAATGATGACACCTACAGCAAAACTACAAGCAACTCTCACCTTCATTTCAAACCAGACGCTAGAAGACATTAGCCTTCCAACTCTGAGATACACATACTACAGAAACACATAACAGTTACTAGAAAGAAACACATTACAACATATAGTAAATAGTGTTGAGCGAGCATGCTCGGCCGATGCTCGGATCGGCTCGAGCATCGCTCTGCTCGGCACATGGCGGTACTCGTACGAGTACCGCATGTGCTCGCCCGCCATGTTCGGGTCTCCTCCCCGCACGTTTTGCGGCTGCTGCGCAGCCAATAAACGTGCAGGGAGGCTCTGACATCGGTGTAATGCCAGCAGCCATGTTGGCTGCTGGCATTACACTGATTGGCTGGCCAGAACCCGTGGTCGGGTGCTGTATAGCACCTGACCATCGAGTTCGGCTCAGTCTTAGCCAGGGAGAGCTGAGGATAGGAAGGGAAAGGCAGTGTAGGGAGGAAAACAAGCAAAATTGTGAAAAAAAAGAACCAAAAGTCCTTTTTAGGACTACTGTGTGTGGGGGCAGCAGGTTATTTTGTGTGTGGGGAAAAAAAAAAAAACAAAAAAAAAAACATATATTCTGTTTAGTGTGCAAAGTTGCAGATTAGAGCACATTCTTTTTAGTGTGCACAGTTGCAGATTAGAGCACATTCTGTTTAGTGTGCAAAATTGCAGATTAGAGCACATTCTGTTTAGTGTGCAAAGTTGCAGATTAGAGCACATTCTGTTTAGTGTGCAAAGTTGCAGATTAGAGCACATTCTGTTTAGTGTGCAAAGTTGCAGATTAGAGCACATTCTGTTAAGTCTTCAAACTAAAATACTAAAAGTCACATATTCCATTCAGTGTGCGTCGCCGCAGTTTAGCAGCACATTCTGTGTACTGTGCAGAGTTGCAGAATAGGAAGAAATACTGTTAAGTCTTCAAACTAAAATATCAAAGTCACATATTCCATTCAGTGTGCTTCGCCGCAGTGTAGCAGCACATTCTGTGTACTGTGCAGAGTTGCAGAATATGTCTTCAAACTAAAATATCAAAGTCACATATTCCATTCAGTGTGCTTCGCCGCAGTGTAGCAGCACATTCTGTGTACTGTGCAGAGTTGCAGAATAGGAAGAAATACTGTTAATTCTTCAAACTAAAATATCAAAGTCACATATTCCATTCAGTGTGCTTCGCCGCAGTGTAGCAGCACATTCTGTGTACTGTGCAGAGTTGCAGAATAGGAAGAAATACTGTTAATTCTTCAAACTAAAATATCAAAGTCACATATTCCATTCAGTGTGCTTCGCCGCAGTTTAGCAGCACATTCTGTGTACTGTGCAGAGTTGCAGAATAGGAAGAAATACTGTTAAGTCTTCAAACTAAAATATCAAAGTCACATATTCCATTCAGTGTGCTTCGCCGCAGTGTAGCAGCACATTCTGTGTACTGTGCAGAGTTGCAGAATAGGAAGAAATACTGTTAATTCTTCAAACTAAAATATCAAAGTCACATATTCCATTCAGTGTGTGTCACCGCCGTTTAGCAGCCTATTCTGTGTACTCTGCACAGTTGCAGAATAGTAAGAAATACTGTTAAGTTTTCAAACTCAAATATTAAAGTCACATATTCCATTCAGTGTGTGTCACCGCCGTTTAGCAGCCTATTCTGTGTACTCTGCACAGTTGCAGAATAGTAAGAAATACTGTTAAGTTTTCAAACTCAAATATTAAAGTCACATATTCCATTCAGTGTGTGTCACCGCCGTTTAGCAGCCTATTCTGTGTACTCTGCACAGTTGCAGAATAGTAAGAAATACTGTTAAGTTTTCAAACTCAAATATTAAAGTCACATATTCCATTCAGTGTGTGTCACCGCCGTTTAGCAGCCTATTCTGTGTACTCTGCACAGTTGCAGACTAGGAAGAAATACTGTTAAGTTTTCAAACTCAAATATTAAAGTCACATATTCCATTCAGTGTGTGTCACCGCCGTTTAGCAGCCTATTCTGTGTACTCTGCACAGTTGCAGAATAGTAAGAAATACTGTTAAGTTTTCAAACTCAAATATTAAAGTCACATATTCCATTCAGTGTGTGTCACCGCCGTTTAGCAGCCTATTCTGTGTACTCTGCACAGTTGCAGACTAGGAAGAAATACTGTTAAGTTTTCAAACTCAAATATTAAAGTCACATATTCCATTCAGTGTGTGTCACCGCAGTTTAGCAGCCTATTCTGTGTACTCTGCACCGTTGCAGAATAGGAAGTAATACTGTTAAGTTTTCAAACTCAAATATTAAAGTCACATATTCCATTCAGTGTGTGTCACCGCCGTTTAGCAGCCTATTCTGTGTACTCTGCACCGTTGCAGACTAGGAAGAAATACTGTTAAGTTTTCAAACTCAAATATTAAAGTCACATATTCCATTCAGTGTGTGTCACCGCCGTTTAGCAGCCTATTCTGTGTACTCTGCACCGTTGCAGACTAGGAAGAAATACTGTTAAGTTTTCAAACTCAAATATTAAAGTCACATATTCCATTCAGTGTGTGTCACCGCAGTTTAGCAGCCTATTCTGTGTACTCTGCACCGTTGCAGAATAGGAAGTAATACTGTTAAGTTTTCAAACTCAAATATTAAAGTCACATATTCCATTCAGTGTGTGTCACCGCCGTTTAGCAGCCTATTCTGTGTACTCTGCACCGTTGCAGACTAGGAAGAAATACTGTTAAGTTTTCAAACTCAAATATTAAAGTCACATATTCCATTCAGTGTGTGTCACCGCCGTTTAGCAGCCTATTCTGTGTACTCTGCACCGTTGCAGACTAGGAAGAAATACTGTTAAGTTTTCAAACTCAAATATTAAAGTCACATATTCCATTCAGTGTGTGTCACCGCCGTTTAGCAGCCTATTCTGTGTACTCTGCACCGTTGCAGACTAGGAAGAAATACTGTTAAGTTTTCAAACTCAAATATTAAAGTCACATATTCCATTCAGTGTGTGTCACCGCCGTTTAGCAGCCTATTCTGTGTACTCTGCACCGTTGCAGACTAGGAAGAAATACTGTTAAGTTTTCAAACTCAAATATTAAAGTCACATATTCCATTCAGTGTGTGTCACCGCCGTTTAGCAGCCTATTCTGTGTACTCTGCACCGTTGCAGACTAGGAAGAAATACTGTTAAGTTTTCAAACTCAAATATTAAAGTCACATTTTCCATTCAGTGTGTGTCACCGCAGTTTAGCAGCCTATTCTGTGTACTCTGCACAGTTGCAGAATAGTAAGAAATACTGTTAAGTTTTCAAACTCAAATATTAAAGTCACATATTCCGTGTAAGATGAAGAAGGCGGGTAAAAAGGGACGGGGAAGTGGACGTGATCCTGATAGTTCAGGGCGCAGTTCAGGACGCGGAGAAACTGTGCCTGGTGCCAGAGCACAAGAAAGAAAGACATCCACCATACCTAGCTTCATGTCTAATTTTACAGGGCGTCGCAGGACATCACTCTCGAGGTCCGACCACTGCGAACAGGTGGTCGGTTGGATGACAGCTGATACTGCTTCCAGTCGGTTAAGCACCACCCTGTCTTCCACCAAGTCCACTCTCAGTAGCCAAGAGTCTGGTCAACATAATCCTCACTCTGATCATCCTTCCTCCCACCATACACGGTCTGGTCAAAGAAGTGATCCCACACTGGGATATAGTGAGGAGCTCGTCTCATCACCAATCCTTCATTTGACCCTCTCTCCAAGCACGCTTGCAGAGGAACATGACATCTTGTGCCCTGATTCACAACCTCTAGAGGCTACCCAATCACAAGAAGATGACAGATGTGAACGGCATTTAAGGTCAAAGGAAGTAGTGGATGATGATGATGATGATGAGACACAGTTGCCATTAAATCAACCACTATTTCCGTCTCAAGACCTTGTTGAGGAGAATGTTATACAGTTGTCAATGACTGAGTATGTGGTGGGATCAAGACTTGAGGAGGATGATCAGAGTGAGGAAGTGGAGGAGGACTTGGTGGACGATGAGGTGACTGACCCCACCTGGGAAGGTGTAGAGCCGAGCGATGACAGCAGTCCTGAGGGTGAGCCATCTGCAGCACCGCAAAAGGCTGGAAGAGGCAGTGGTGTGGCTACAGAAAGAAGGCGGACCGCACCAAACCGGCCCGCAAATGTTCCACGGAGCACCCCCTTGCGTAAATCTACCTTGCCAAAGGGTAGGTGTTCCGCGGTATGGCGTTTTTTTAAGGAAAGTGCGGACGACAAAAGAATTGTAGTTTGCAACCTGTGCCACACCAGAATGAGCCGAGGCATGAACACTAGAAACCTCACCACCACCAGCATGATCCGACACATGGCATCCAAGCACCGTAGTAAGTGGGAGGAACGCCTGGATCGCCCATCTGTGTCTGCAGGCCACACCACTGCCTCCTCTTCCCCTGTTTTCGGTGCCAGCCAATCGCCTGTTGAAGGCGCAGGCCCGCATACCTCCCGCCCTGCACCTGTACCATCTGAAGCACCATCAGCGACCACATCCACTTCCCTGTCCCAGCGCAGCGTCCAAATGTCGTTACCCCAGGCATTTGAGCACAAGAGAAAGTACCCAGCCACCCACCCACAGGCCATAGCACTAACCTCACACCTTTCCAAATTACTGGCCATCGAAATGCTGCCATTTAGGCTTGTGGACACTGAGTCCTTCCGCAGCCTGATGGCAGCAGCTGTCCCTCGGTACGCGGTCCCCAGCCGCCACTACTTTTCCCGGTGTGCCATCCCCGCATTACACCACCATGTGTCCCGTAACATCACCCGTGCCCTGACCAACGCAGTTACTGGGAAGGTCCACTTAACGACTGACACATGGACAAGTGCTTGTGGCCAGGGACGCTACATTTCCCTGACGGCACACTGGGTGAATGTCGTGGAGGCTGGGAGCGACTCGGACCCTGGGATGGCACGGGTGCTACCCACGCCGAGGATTGCGGGCCCTACCTCCATCAGGGTTTCCGCCAGCACCTACGTTATTGGCTCCTCCTCCTCCGTTTCCACCTCCGAATTCTCTACACGCAGCGCCACTCCCCCATCAGCCAGTAGCTGGAAGCAGTGTAGCACTGCAGTGGGGAAGCGTCAACAGGCCGTGCTGAAGCTGATCTGCCTTGGGGACAAACAGCACACGGCCTCAGAGCTGTTGCAGGGGATTAGTCACCAGACCGAGCAGTGGCTCTCGCCACTCAACCTGCAACCAGGCATGGTTGTGTGTGATAATGGGCGTAACTTGGTGGCGGCTTTGGAGCTCGGCAAGCTCACACACGTACCATGCCTAGCGCATGTATTTAATTTAGTGGTGCAGCGATTTCTAAAAACCTACCCCAATGTGCATGATCTCTTGACCAAGGTGCGCCGCGTGTGTGCACATTTCCGTAAGTCATCTACAGCTTCGGCCGGCCTGTTGAAGCTGCAGCAGCGCTTACAATTGCCAGCTCACCGGCTGCTGTGTGACGTGAGCACGCGCTGGAACTCCACCTTCCACATGTTGGCCCGGCTTTGTGAACAGCAGAGGGCAGTAGTGGAGTACCAGCTGTTACACGGTCGTCGCCTCTCCGTTCAACTTCCTGTAATCAGAAGTGAGGAGTGGGAATGGATGTCAGACCTCTGCGAGGTTTTACGCAATTTTGAGGAATCGACACAGATGGTGAGCGGCGATAACGCTATTATCAGTGTCACCATCCCACTTCTGTGTCTACTGAAACGCTCGCTGCTCACAATTAAAACCGACGCTTTGCATGTGGAAGAGGTGGAAATGGGGGAGGAAGAGCTTACACAAGGTGATAGCCAGAGCACCCTCACTTCGTCTTCTCAGCGACAATTGGAGGAGGCGGAGGAGGAGGAGGAGGAGGAGGAGGAGGAGGAGGAAGACACGGTTGCCTCCGCTACAGAGGGTAGCCATGGAACTTTAGTTCCATCTCTTCAGCGTGGGTGGGCAGAAGAGGAGGAAGAGGATGAGGATATTGAGAGTCATCCTCCTGGTGAGGACAGCGAAATCTTGACTGTTGGTACTCTGGCACACATGGCTGACTTTATGTTAGGCTGCCTTTCCCGTGACCCACGCGTTATACGCATTTTAAACAACACGGATTACTGGGTGTTCACCCTTCTGGACCCCCGCTACAAAGAGAATTTCTCATCTCTCATTCCTCCGGTGGAGAGGACAAGCAAAATGGTGCAATACCAGAAGGTTCTTGTTGAAAAATTGCTCCAAAATTTTCCATCTGACAACGCTGGCGGCAGAGTACGTGCTACCTTGGCCAACAGAGAAGGGGAGAAAAGGGGAGCACACAGCAGTTCCGAGAAAGGCAGGGCAACACTCTCCAAGGCGTGGGACACCTTCATGACACCCCGCCAGCACCCTCACCCTGATGCGCAGCCTAGTGTCACAAGGAGGGAAAAGTTTTGGAAGATGGTGAAGGAGTACGTAGCAGACCGTGTCAGCGTCCTCAATGATCCCTCTGTGCCTTACAACTACTGGGTGTCCAAGCTGGACACGTGGTATGAACTGGCACTCTACGCCTTGGAGGTGCTGGCCTGCCCTGCCGCCAGCGTTCTGTCTGAGCGGGTATTTAGTGCTGCTGGTGGCATCATAACAGATAAGCGTATCCGCCTTTCCACCGACAATGCTGATAGGTTGACACTTATAAAAATGAACAAGGCCTGGATTTCCCCTGACTTCTCCACTCCACTGGAGGAAAGCCCCGGGGGAACATAAACTCACTTTATATATGTTATTTACAATGATGGGAATACTCTGTATTCCCATTCACCCCTTCCACCCAAAAAACGGGTATATGGTTGACTCTTAATCTTCTCATCCTCCTCCTCCTCTTCCATATGCCCTGGGATATAATTTTTATATAGGGCCAGCTCACCAGCGGGCCCTGTGATATAATTTTTATATAGGGCCAGCTCACCAGCGGGCCCTGTTTGACAATTTTTATATAGGTCAGCTCACCAGCGGGCCTTCTCATATAATGTTTTATTGGGTCAGCTCTCTAGCGGGCCCTCTCATATAATGTTTTATAGCGTCAGCTCACTAGCGGGCCTTCGCATATAATGTTTAGGATGGTCAGCTCTGCAGCAGACCCTCACCCATAATGTTTTAGATGGTCAGCTCAGCGCACGTTTCCCTCTTAATCATGGCCTCAGTTCTGAAAATCAAGGAAATTTTTGGGAGAATTTGCCTCTGCGCACGTTTCCCTCTTAATCATGGCCTCAGTTCTGAAAATCAAGGAAATTTTTGGGAGAATTTGCCTCTGCGCACGTTTCCCTCTTAATCATGGCCTCAGTTCTGAAAATCAAGGAAATTTTTGGGAGAATTTGCCTCTGCGCACGTTTCCCTCTTAATCATGGCCTCACTTCAGAAAATCAAGGAAATTTTTGGGAGAATTTGCAGATGATATACAAGTAAATATACAGCAAATATTGTTTGGTAACAATTTTTCGCCTAAAGTCGTTTTTATTTTCCTTTTTGTGTGTTTTACGGTCAGTCTGTAAAAATGGCGTACTACGGGCGAAAGATCGTTCCCAGCAGCGATGTTGGAGTCCAAGATGCATCCAGACATCCTCCCTATGCTGTCCCTGAACCATTTCTGTAGTGTTTCCATCATTTTCTGCCCTTTTCCTATGGACCAGGCACCCTCCCCTCATCAGAGCAGGGGGTGCCTGGTGTAATGCTCGAGTCCTCCCATTGACTTCAATGGGGCTCGGGTGCTCGGCCGAGCACTCGAGCCTCCGGGGGCGCTCGGTCAGAGCACCCGAACACCCGAGCATTGGGGTGCTCGCTCATCACTAATAGTAAATTGACAACTACATTGTTTTGTAATGGGACTTTATTCAATAAAGAGAAATACATTGTTTATCACACACTACTACAAAACATTGCAGAAAACCAGAGGTATTTATTGCCCTGATGTACCAGGAGGAAAAGGAAACAGTTTCATAATTACACCCCTACACCCCTATGGCCAGCTCCAAAAGGTACTGACAGCGCAGGCGCACGGATGTCACTATGGTAAGATGTCCGTGCTTCCTGCTTCTGTCAGCCTCAGAATACATTGAAAATCTTTTAAACCAGGTAATATTTCTGGCAACTAGCGCTACTAAGCAGCTAGTTGCCAGATGAAGACTTAATTAAGATAAAGTTTTTGCGGGGTGGTAGCTCCCCTTTAACAGAACAACCTTGCATTAGCATGTGCTTCTTCTGGTTTACTTACTTCCAGGAGGATGCACAGCACACTCTCTCTTTAAATTGCCACTAAATCTCACTTACCAAGAATTTCCATAATGCAATATCAGTAAAGGAACACTAAAAAGCAGTATATTACAGCATGCTGTCCTTATCATTTGGGATGAATGTACTGTGTATCACAAAGCAGCACTAGAAGCCATCAGTATAACACCACAAGACATTTAAAACAACTCTTGACTTATGGGAGATATAACACTTCTACTATCAGGAGATGTCAGTCAAAAACTACCAATTGTTCTTATAGGAACACAAGCAGATGAAATTTCTACTTACCTAAAATCATCAGAATTATGGAAACATATAGAAACACTTACACTCAAGGCTAACATGCATATTCAATGACAAACAAACATACACCTTAAAACTTTTGCTGACGCCTTGCTTGAAATTGGAAATGTTACCTTTCCACATAAGAACAACCAAGACCTAAATCTACCCACACATCTGAATAACATAATACACACACATCCACAGCTGCTTCTTCAGTAAACCCTAACATTCACAACAACATATAATACAACACCACTTAACTATGTGATAGAGCTGTTCTTACATCTACAAACAACACTGCGGATGCATTTAATCTTATATTACTCTCCCAATTGGACTCAGAACAACATACATTTCAAAAAATATCACTAACACTGATGAGGATGCATTCTAAAGACCTAATGAATTTATAAACTCATTAAACTCACCAGAACTTCCATCACACACACTCATGTTAAAAGTGGGCACTTCAATAATTTTACTAAGGAACCTAGATCTGCCCAAACTATGCAATTGCACACAATACCAATTCATGCTTTTACATCTCGATGTTTGACACTCCAAACTTCTGTCAGGATATGCACCAGGGGAAACTGTTCTCAATCCAAGAATACCACTTGTACCATCAGACTGTAAAAACAAAAGAAAAAACTAAGAGGCGCTCCTAGTGTATTTTTGTAATGGTAAAAAAACACCAACCACCACCAATGAAATTGCACTTACAAAATAGGTGGCTGACATTAACACATATGTGTTGTTCAGCTATATGGGCTTTTTGGGGGTATAAATGGAACTGCTCCCCTCAAGCAGTAAACTCAGGCTGCTCCGCTCCTCCACAATAATCCACAAAGTAGAAGTAAAATATGCAAAGAAAGAAAAAACAGGAGAGGTGCCTATAGTGTATTACCAGAGTTAGTAAGATGGCAGAGTGTGTATACACAATAGATCAACTCACATCTAATAAATGTTAGTAAACAGGCTTATACTTGTCACCAACTTTAAAAGCCTACAGGGTACTGTACCTGTTCCTGTAAAGGTATATGATGTCCACTGTTCACTTCCTCCACCGGAACCAATCTCCAAATTACAGGAACTAGAACTCCAATGATACTCCACAGAAATCCAAACAGGAAAAAAATACTATATGTCGATATGACCATAAAAATAAAAATAGCAAATAAAAAAAGAACAGTTCTGGACTGATGAATAACACAATTTTTTTAATAAAAAGCACTAGAAAGGGTACGCGTGTCACGGTTTTGTTAAGAACACTCAGACAGTTAGGTAAGGTTAAAAACTTTATTGAAAATAAATAACAATCGCCCCACTCAGGTCCAGATGAGGTCCGTACCAAGCACTTTCCAAATCTGACTCGGGTCAGGGTAAGATCACACACAGTAGTAATAATACGAGATAAATGTGAAGATCTTGGACTTGCAGGCAAAATTCGTAGATAGTTTCAGGAACAAGAATATCCTCAACAGCCCCACACTGCAATTGGTGACACAAGCAATGGGTAACTGCAGGGCAATCCCCTGGTGGACTAGGGATATAGGAGGCAACACAGACAGTGTACGGGTAGATACCTGGCCCTAGAATTCTAGGGTTAATGGAGGCAACGCAGGCAAGGCTCTGGCATAGAACTGACCCTAGGGGTTTAGGGTAAACGGGGGCAACATGGACATGACTCTGGCAGAGACTGGACCCTAGAACGCTAGGGTTAATGGAGGCAATACGGACAAGACTCTGGCAGTGACTTGACCCTAGAACGCTAGGGTTAACAGAGGCAACATAGACAGGACTCAGGCAGCGACTTGGCCCTAGCATGCTAGGGTTAATGGAGGCAACAGACGCCAGACACTGGCAGTATATTGACCCTAGACCACTAGTGTTAGCGTAGGCAACAGGGGCAGAAGTCTGGCTCATACTGGACCCCAATACTATAGGGTTACCGGAGGCAACACAGACACTGGTGAGTGATTGGGCTCCCACAGGCCCCAGGAGACTATTGGAGTGGGTAGACCTAACAGGCGCTATGCGGTAAGCGAGTGGGAGAGAGCAAGGTATGTAATGTAGCCGATCGGTAACCGGAGTCACCCAGATCGGTACACGGAGGTACTCAGCCAGTCCCGTTATCAACGGAACCAGAAGCTCAACCAGGTTGGCACACATGGAAGATACAGCCAGTCTAGATGGACAACCAGAATCTAGCCCAGCCAGGTTGGTACAGACAGAGTAGTCAGCCAGTCCTTAGTCGGTAACAGAATCGGATACTTAGCCAAACCAGGTTGGTGCACACGGAGTTAGTCAGCCAGTCCTTAGTCGGTAACGGAATCGGGTACTCAGCCAGGCCAGGTCAGACACACGGAGTCAGTCAGCCAGTCCTTTGTCGGTAATGGAATCAGATACTCAGCCAAGCCATTCGGTACACAAGCAGTTAGTCAGCCAGTCCAAGGTCAGCAACGGAATCGGATCACAGGAGCGTCAGGAACTAAAAGTAGTCAGGTGAGCCGGGTCATACGCGGAAACAGGAACAAGTACTTCTAATCGCTAGTTACGGGTACACCACGAAAGGGCACCGGTAGAATGACAGGAGGGCGTATTTAAAGGCAAACCCTGGGAGGAGTCACCAACACAGAGCCAATAAGAAAAAGGCCAGGGTAAACCCGGAAGTAACAATGTCGCTCA
This sequence comes from Rhinophrynus dorsalis, assembly GCA_037306005.1. Lineage (NCBI taxonomy): Eukaryota > Metazoa > Chordata > Amphibia > Anura > Rhinophrynidae > Rhinophrynus > Rhinophrynus dorsalis. The sequence goes on from CM074727.1 coordinate 143,872,869, forward strand.
GTACAGAACCACAGGCACCGTGATAACGCATTTCTCAGCATTAGCTGCTTTATCAAACCCTTAATATCAGTATACTAAAAAGCCAATATTAGCAAGACCAGTGGAAACTGTTCTCATTCCAAGAATACCACTTGTACCATCAGACTTCTACATACCTACATACATATACCAATTCCAGTAAAAACAAGCCTTGCAATTACCATCAACAAAGCCCAAGGGCAAACTTTACAAGTAGCTGCTATTGACATACCTACACCTTTCTTCTCACAAGGCCAACTATAAGGAATGTCTTGAGTATAAAACCCATAATCACTACACATTCTGAAAAAGAACACATAACAGAAGACCGCATTACAAAAAATATAGTATGCCATTAAGTACTGAAACAAAAACACCACTTCCACAACATACGTTCGACATATATAACAACAATTACACCACATGCTTCAACATATTCTGTCACATTAAGTCATACTTGACAGGGTCCACCTTGAAATGGTAAGCAAATTCTTCAGTCTTAGTCCACTCAAGGGCTTACATTTTGACCTGAATGCCATCTCTTATCTTCATACTGCTATAATCCTGTACTGCAGATGTGTGCACAGGTGGATTTGTCTGAATCGTGAAAGTTGGGATCAACCTTCTTTTTATTTCAATCACAAAGAATAACAGGCAGCCAATCACAAAATATGATCAAAAGCAGCCAATCACAAAGCACAACTGGCAGCCAATCATAAGGCATGACTGACAGTAGCCAATTGCAACGTTCAATCAACAGGATGTTTATTATTTTATTTTTTTATACTGAGTGGGCACATCACAAAACACAAATGCAGCTGCACCTCCTGCTACTCCTGTAATTAAGCCATTGGGAGAGAGTCAGTGACAATAAAGCTGGGTGGGTGTTATATCCATATGGTGGTAAAAGATGTTACCTGGACAAATCTAACAATGCATTTCTTGCAAATTTTAAATATAAAGAAAATGATAAATAGACCTAAGTGCCCTATGAAATCTATATAAAAATATGTACTTGTGGAAAAGAATATTGGAAGAGGTTAATTAATAGTGTAGGAAAAACTCAGAAGCAGAGTAAATAACTTTAAACTGTAACCACTGCATATAAAAAGGAACGGATTCTATTAAAAAAAAAAACAACATCCCTATGCAGATTGCATCCAATTATTGTTGAAGAATATTGTATTTTTTCTCTTCCATTCTCCCTTTTGAGCTCTGACGTCTACATCGATTTCCACCAGTCTGTTGGCATGTACAAGTTCAGCAATTGTGAGCTGCACAAGGGATAAAAGATTTGTTCTATGTGGAGATTCAGTGACCGTGACTGATTGCATTTGGTCTCATTAATCCATCATTGTTTTATCATCATTCATCATCCTTTATAATAATTCGCTAATGTATGTTTGTCAGAAGTTGTTATGCGCAGTACAGACGGCTGTGAGCGCTGCAGTCATGCGCAGTACAGACTGCCCGCGCCACGGCTCATAACGGAACGAGGCGGTCCTGCAGAGAGGACTATGGTCTGAATTTGCTCCGTTATCAGCCGCAGCGCAGGCAGCATCTACTGTGCATTACTGCACCGCGGCTGTTGATGCCTGGTACTGTGGCCTGTGTACACGGGCTGTTCAACTAGTATTTCATATTTTGTTTGCCCTGGAGCATAAGGTACTATCCATCTATATACAGTGCTATACTTAAGATCCATTATATAATTTATATAGGACTACTATTAAGTCCTCTATTACATTGGACATTTTAGTGACTGTGTTTGGACCATCCACAATAGCATTTAGTCTGTGTCTTCATCCTTATCTGTCATCTGTATCATTGCTCTGATCTTTTTTTGTTTTCATTTCATTTATCACATTTTATTTTCATCATTTTAGGACAATATTGCAGATTATTTCATCTTTTTTTTTTTTTTTTTTTTAATACGGTATCCTTATCTTGTGTTTATATTATTGCCCCCACTCTCCTTTTATGCAAATTAGAAGTGTTTTACTCTTAGGCGGGTGGCTGTTGTGCAATATTTGATTATCGCATTCAGTGGTTATGGTTTATAGCTTCGGAGTTTTTCCTGCACTATTAATTAACCATTCCATGTATTTTGGGTTGCTTAGCAGGAGAGACCCTGTGCAGATTGTACCCAACTATTGAAGAATATTGTATTTATATTGAACACTTGCCATTCATATTAGTGTAATATTTTTGATGTTGTGTTTGGGCGCATTGTAAATGACCCTCAGATATACATCTTGTTTGATGTCCTCTATGCTTTATTAGAAGTAGTATTACGTGTTATGACTTATAAAAGACTTATAAGGGAAAAACCTGTCAAGGGGGGGGCAGGGTTTTCATTGTTCTCACAGTAAGAAGATTGTCCCTTTCTGTGAGTTGTCAGGTCCCAGGACCAGATTCCACATCTGAGGAGAGGTGGCTTACACTAGGTAAAAGGGGTGGGAGGGCGATACTTTATCATTCAGTTACTCTTGAACTACAACTCTGACAGTATTGAACTAACACTCTCCAGGGCCCAAATACTATGAAGATTAATTGGAGCTGCTTTTATTTTGAAACATTACTATCTCTTTAAGGACCAGGATAGGTGTGTGTGTGCATGTGCGTGTAGAACACAATGCTTCACAATGCACATCCCTTTGGTCTTAAAATAGTTTGAACATGTTTGAAAATGTACTCGTACCATAGCATAACAGGATTTATCCCATTCTCACTAACCCTTGAAGCACAGCGAGGGATCAGATCAATTAGAATTGATTTCACATACTGGATAATTTCAACTTAGAGCTGTTCACCTTACTGCTGAATCATTTGTTTAAGTTGATTTATCTTCCCTCTATAACCCTGATTATGTGTGCACTACAGGATATTGTAATCTTTCATAATTAGCATTAGGTTGTGCTCTTGTGAGCAGTGGAGAAGATGATGTCATTAACTTGGCCAGAGAGAAAGTTTTATTGTTAAAGTTTAGGGAGAAAGAACTGTAGAATCCCCCAGTTTCAGTTCTCATCCTGTTCTGAACTCCACATTCTCCTTCATTCCTCCAGTGACATGGCTGATGGTGGACCCAAGTGAGCACCACCTGGACATTATTGTCTGATACCCACATGGACTGTCCATTCAATGGAGGATGCAAAAAACTAAGGAGACTCCTGCGCACCCGCGGGTGTGTACATTGCTGACTGTAGAGATTGAGGAGGACGTTGTTTAGTCATGAAGTCACAAAATCCATTTTGAGCAATTCATATCTCTCACGTTTTCCCTGAGGGATTCTGAAACCAAATGGTGGTACAGAGTTGGAGTAGAGAATACATGGAGGGATTTATCACCAGAAAGACTCCCTTCCAGACCCCGCATACTGCTCTAGAAGCCAGGGGCTTTTACAATTTATGGGGTCTGAGTAACACATATACTGCAGAGACTCCTGGCTGTAGCCTCTGTTGTTATAAGTGTATACCAGTTATTTTATATTTCTATTGCAAAAACTACTATGCCCTGATCTTGTTTTTAATTGCACATTTATATAATTTTTTCACAAATGAAGAATACAGTGGCAGATCTTACTTACCATTAAATAACTACATAAGGGAATTTAATTGCAAATAAACTCATTAGTTAGGTAAATAGTTTGATAACATTTAATATTTACATTGTGAGCACCTTGTACTCTATTTGCATTGGAGGATGAGATGAGCAATATCACTTGTATAAAATCACTTTTATAAAAGGTCTACCAGGAGCCCCACAGACTGCCATGCAGATCTGCCTAGATGAATCTTTAGTGCATTCCTGTTTGAGTGCAGTAAAGAATCAGTAAGCTAGACTTTGACATTCTCATACAAATAGGTAATAACCTATGTGAATTGCACCATAGTTCAATATCTTACTGCACTGATTACTTTACCAGTTGTATACAGTATGTCTGTGCTGGTGTTGCCCCTTTCAAAGAGGTCTAGTCTTACATGATCAATGTGACGGTACCAGCAGACACCCAGCGTTGGTGTCACCGTCAAGGATGACTTCTTCCCAAAATCAGCCAGAAAGGACTCTCGTAGCATACCGCAATGTACCCCAAATCACCAGGCAGAACTAGTGTCAGGGTAACCAGAACTGTTTATTGCAAGTCAGGCACACATCTTTATAAATTATGGAACAAAAGGCAGACAATAGTGAGAGGTGATACAATGGTGGGCTGGGCCAGTGGACAAAAGGGTCAGACATGATGAAATTACAGAACAATGGGACTGTTTGGGGATACACAGTAAAACAAAGGGCCGGGGCTGGGCTTCATGTGTGGGACAATGGACCAGGGTAATCAGGGACACAAAGACCTGGTAGACTCAATGGAGCCGCCGCTTCCGAGCCTTAGCCAATGAGAGTGCGAGCTACAGGAGCATACGGGCCAATCCGGTGGCTGCTGACATTTTCCTATGATAAGTCTATGGAGTCCCTTTAAACCTATCTCCACGTCAGCGGCCAATGGGAGAAGGGCTTACTTCTCTCAATGTTAAGTCAATGTAAGCCCTTTAACTACGACCGACCAATCAGCGACCGGCCGACACTCAAAATCTCGGTGCTCCTTTTAGTAGTACAGGACAGCCCTGTGAATAACAGCCTTTTGGGGGAAAGTTTAGGGTTTTTCTGCCTGCACCATGATCCTCTGTGGTTGGCCGTGTAGTGTTCACCCAGGCAATAGTCTCGGATGTCAAATGGTCAATGTGGTTCCCATGACAATCGGTAAGTTTTAAAAGGACTAATTTTATAAATTTAACCTTTGTCAGATATCATTTTGTAGTTTGGAAATTGGTTTATATTGGAGAAAGATGCCCTCATTAAGGGCCCATATATTGACCTTTGAATGTCAGAACCCAAAGGTGTCACGGTTTTACAAGAACACTCAGGCTATTTAGGTAAGGTTAAAATCAGCTTTATTGAGAATAAATAATCAGCAAGAAAGAATCACCCTACTCAGGTCCATATAAGGACAGTACCGTGGTACTTCCCAAATCTGACAAAGGTCAGGATGAACAGAAATGATAGGCAAGCAAACAATCACAAGAACTAAGTAGGCTTGATCCATCTTCTGGTAACAGGAACAGAGTAAACCACAACAGTACCAAACCACGGAAAGGCACACCTGATATAGAGGCAGGTATAGGGCAATTCCCTGGAACATTAGGGGTAGTGGAGACAACACAGAACGGACACTGGAAAGTGACTGAGTCCCTAGAATGCTAGGGATAGAGGAGGCAACCCGGATAGGACACTGGCAAGTGACCGAGTCCCAAGAACGCTAGGGATAGCGGAGGTAACCCAGATAGGACACTGGCAAGTGACGGAGTCCTTAGAACGCTAGAGATAGCGGAGGCAATCCAGATAGGACAATGGCAAGTGACTGGGTCCCTACAATGCTAGGTATAGTGGAGGCAACACAGACACGATACTGGCAAGTGACCGGAGCTACTCACAACTCAGTCTCCCAGGTGACCTAGGGAGTGACAGGCCAAACGGCGCTGTAGCGGAAGTTGCTGAGTAACAAGAGCGAGAGTAACGGAGCACAGGGTTCACACCCAGAAGGGTTAGAAGCCAGAATGCCCGATCGGTACACAGAGGTAGTAGCCTGTCCTAGTCAGCAACGGAAGTGAATATTCAGCCAAAGCCAGGCCGGTATACACGGAGGTAGTCAGCCAGTCCTAGTCAGCAACGGAGCGGGTTCTCAGCCAAAGCCAGTTCGGTACACACGGAGGCAGTCAGCCAGTCCTAGTCAGCAACGGAAAGCAATAACACAGGAGCGACAAGAGCGAAGTCAGGTGAGCCGGGTCATACACGGAGCAGGAACATGCAGCAACTCAAACGCTAGGTACAGGTACACCACAAAAGGGTGCTGGAAGAATGACAGGAGTGGGTATAAAAAGGCTAGCCCTGGGTGGAGCCAGAGCCCAATGACCAATAAGAACCGTGCAAGGAGAAACCCGGAAGTAGCAATGTTGCCCATGATGATACAAGGAAAGAGTTTCATATTTCCCTGCCTGTTGCAATTTACAGATTTGTAAATGGATTTGTATTCACTGAGGTTCTGGATGGAGTACAACATCAAAGACAAATTAACTCCAAACCTACTGACACATTCAGAATATTCATATGAATAGGCCTATGTTTATGAAAAGAGGTGATGATACTGTATATTATAATTATAATATAGATATTTTTAAGTACCATATAGGATAAAGATTTTCTTTATTTTTGAAAAAGCCCTGCATATGAGTAAGGGAAGGCATTAAAAAAAGACTTTGAATGTGGAGATTCCATTTATACTTGCTTTTTCCTTAGCATAGTTTCCTGATTTCACTTATGAATATATTGTTGCTTTATAAATGAATGATAATAATATAAAGTTCACATGGAGAACTTTACTTTCCAATGAATTTTCCATCTGGATGTTGCAATAAACTGTAGCTCCTGCAAACAGGGCTGTTTTAAGAATCTCGAGACTTGTGGCAAAACTGTTAACAGAGGCCCATTCAAGTTCTTCTTTGATTTAGATAGAACTTTACTTAGGAGGATACATGTTTGAGTAAAAGCAGCAATATTGCGGTGCTCTGTACCCAGAAAAATCTCCTTTCTTCCTAACAATCTGTTCACAGAAGGAAATTGGTTCCCAGCTGAGAAAATGTGACCACTGGGAACAGGGCCGGTGCAAGGATTTTTGTATACACAGGCGAAGGTGCATTTTGATGCCCCCCCCCCCGACCTTGCCACAATCCCCTGCCCCTGCCCACATATTTACCTCCACAATACCCCTGCCCCCACCCACATATTTACCTCCACAATGCCCCTTCCACAATGCTCCCTTCATCTCCACAATGCTCCCTTCATCTCCACATTGCCCCTTCCACATTGCCCCTTCCACAGTGCTCCCTTCATCTCCACAATGCCCCTTCCACAATGCCCCCCTCATCTCCACAATGCCCCTTCATCTCCATAATTCCCCTTCCACAATGCCTGATTCATCTCCATAATTCCCCTTCATCTCCCCACCTTGAGTCCCTGGTGGTCTAGCGGCGTGCCACTACTTAGAGCTCTGTGCCTCCTTCGGCACAGAGCTGAGGCTCCCGCGCGCTGCTCTCAGTAATGCAGAGCGCTGGGAGATGATGTCATAGCCTGTGTCTCTCTGCGGTGTGTAACATAGATGCTACGAGGGAGCGCTGATTTACACTACCAAGCGCTCCCTCGCGGCGTCTATGTGACACACTGCAGGAAAAAAAAAACAAAAAAAACACAACTTCCCTCTTTTCGGCGCCCCTCCATTGCGGCGCCCTAAGGCAGCTGCCTGTTCTGCCTTAATGGCAGCGCCGGCCCTGACTGGGAACCCAATGTGTGACCTAGCTGGAACATGAGGACCACTGGCCCCTCTATAGGTTTCAGGTTAAGAGCCATTTAAAAATCTGTTGGAATTTTTGTCTCATGGGGATGGATCCTGGTCACATAGGGGAAAGTACACTGATGACATCACTCAGAACTGATTTACTGGCATCCAATGAAATCCTCAGAGTCGGGTTGCTACCCAGATCAGCCCTAGTTTTTGACTGTAAATTTGTATTAATTAACATTAAGACTCATGATTTACTGGAACTCACAAAGTTGAAAGGGACTGAACACTATAATCTTCTGCCCTTGGTAAACATGATATTTTGCAACTTGAGCTCGACACCTAATAAAGGTTTCTAGTTTCAGTCAAAACAACATCAACAAAATGGAAGCCCTGTTCATGAATGTTCTCTTGCTCAGAAAGGCAAATGTAAAATATACTAAATGGGTCAGCACTGACACAACGTCTTGAATTAACACTCTAATAAACTCTGCATATAGCTTCTTTAAACCCCCGCGGAGAGAGAACTAGTGCTTATACTAAAACTGGCACTTTGTAACAAATATGGGATTTTTAAAGAGATTTCAAAATAAACTATATTTATGTCAGTGTCACTACGGAAGGGGGGGATAGGAACCCTCGTAGCCTGGGTACTGGTTTGATGCTGGGGTATGACACTAGGGGACGATGCTTGGGTTCTGTGATGGTGTGCCAGGTACTCTCTTGCTGCAGCCGAAGCTGGGTAAAGGTGCTGGTCACTAAACCAGATTGTTCTACCCCAGTTGAGCCATGTTACAACCAGGATAGGAGTAACTGGGCACCGTATATTACCAGGACCAGAAGGCAGGAGGAGGAGAGGGGGAACAGGAATCCAGAGGCCATGATGAGAGTTGTCAGACAAACCGGGGTCAGGCAGCTAGAAGTCAGATCAGAATGGTCAGCTGAGCTGGGGTCAGGAAGCCAGAAGTCAGATCAGAATGGTCAGCCAAGCCAGGGTCAGGAAGCCAGAAGTCAGATCGGAATGGTCAGCCAAGCTGGGGTCAGGAAGCCAGAATCAGAAATAAGCACAGGAATACTCCAACAGACTAGCTTGTGGAATGGGCAGGGAGTACTGGGAGTGAGTGGTTTAAATAGTGTGTCTGACCAATAGGAAGCAGGGCTAATCAGAGCCCTGCTGGGTGTGGAACAGTGTCCAATGGGAGAAAAGACCAATATCCTGTAAAAAAATAATTTAAGCTGAACTGGAGTCCCTGAGGGGGAGGCTAAGTGTAAGTCTGTACGCCTGCATGGTCACGGAGTAACTAAGCGGGAGCGTGTGCGGTACACACAGAAACAGGAAGCACATGCAAATGCACAGAAGATTGGACCCAGTGGAGGCTGCAACCATGAGTGGCATCCGAGCAGGGTGACAAACAGTTATTTTTTTATTTCAAACAATAGTTTATGAGATACTGAGCTTTATTTTTTGGTAATTTATGCAAATTATCTATTACTGGCTGGCAGGGAGTGTCACTTGGGATGGGTAGCAGTCTGGAATTTTAGTATCTGGCAGGCATTCCTGTCAGATTTGCATTTAAGGGTCAGTATAGGGTCAATACATGACCCTTTAACCCATTGCTAGTGTCCTCCAAGCTATGGAAACAGAGCTCCTATACAGCTCATAACTCACCCATTGTCTGGTAGTTTGCTGTGCAGATCACTGATACATGCTCATCTGGATGATGTCAGTACTTTTGGGGTCAGCTCTTTTCCTGTCTCCATAGAAGACCCATAAAAGCCCCTTGTCTGCAAATGTTTTTGTCTGTGGGCTTCTATGGGGAAAGGAAAGTGCCTCACTGCAAATTAACAGACAATATGTTATTTTTAAGCTGTTTAAGTACACTGTTCCCAGAGCTCTGAGGGTGCTGGCAGTGGGTTAAAAAGGTCTTGTATTGACCCTACTATACTGACCCTTTAAATGGAAAATAAAGTAAGCGAAACATCTCAAACTATTGCTAACAGAAATATAAGTGTTTTTGAATGCTCTTTCAAAATCACCTATTGTTACAAAGTGACAGTTCCACTTTAACATATAATAGGATGCTGATACTACCAGATATAGAAGTGGGCTGGCTCCTTCCCTTAGCAGACACTTTCTTTTTTTGTGGCCATGGTTCCCATTGGTTGACCATGTTTTACTCTACAAGGGTTTAGCTACAAGTAGGGTTAATTCCAATATTAACACTAGAGGGAGACATGTTTACTATATTTTAATTGTTCCTTTATATCCCTTAAATTGCACTTGTCACCCTAAGATTATCACAAAATGCTAATTACTTTTGCCTGTCGTCCAGTGCCGAACACAGGAACCATGGGTTAAAGTTTCCTCCTCTTGGAGGACAGGGCACTTCAAAACAGGTAAGGCCTATGAGGCAGAGATTCACTTCTGCCCTCCATTTTTTATCTGCCTGCTCAGTTTGAAGTGATCTGCCTCAAGAAAGAACAGTTGGGCACTCTTCTCAGACTTCTTTTTATTTTTAATCTTGGTGATATGAGGCTGTATAATCCCCCATTAGGCGGACTCCCATTCTCTGGCTTCCTTGGCCATGCATTGTTCAGTACACAGGTATACTTTAGGATATTTGACTGTGGAGGTTGTCTTTTTCCCTAAGTCTGTGCCTCACTGATGAGCTTCTTTGAAGCTCTGCATATTATACAATGGGAGTCTGAACACTGGAGCTGGGTGAGTTGACACTTTCAGTGCTATGGTCCCTGTCCCTTTTATTCCTGCACCCAGTATTATTTGTTGTTTTCTGCCTGTATTGCACTCTATATTATTTCACTTTTACCACTGTGTGTGTCAAAAGGTTTTTTAACCTTTCTGTTCTTTATTCTGTTTTTATTAGCTCTAGGACTTGTGTCCTCTTTTATGAGTAGATGTCTTTGTTTCCTTCACTTTTTCTACATTTTTACTTGATACTTATTAAGTTTTCAACTTAAGTTTTCCATTTTTTATTGTAAAATGTAAACTTAGACAAGGCCAGGACCAGGAGTCTGCATGGTGGCCATCTTTGTTTCATATGATTCTTCACAGGGACGTCTCTTTGCCCCAGTTAACCTCCCAAGGGCCAGAATTGGTGATCCACTGTTCACATATCCAGGAGTTTGTCCGCATACTGGAGCATTCTCATCTTCTGCAGTTTTTAAGCATGAGATTGATACCCTCCAGGGAAGGGTATTTCTTACACAGAACAAGATCCGTGCAAGTGTCTCCTGCAATTGCCTGGCCATCTAAATTCAGGAATACATCAGAGTTCTAAGTATTCTGGTTTCAGCCATGGAAGCTGTCCCTTTTGCTCAGTTTCACTCAAGGGAATTGCAGTTGGACATTCTCAGGAAATGGTCCATACAACATTCTCAACTGTCTCATCTCATATGCCTGTCTCCGTGGATGAAGGAAGACATTTGCTTTTTGGCTTCAGAATTCCTATCTGATGCTGGGATGTCCATTTGTCAGTCTGGAGTGGGTGGTGATCACAACAGATGCCAGCCTGGTAGCCTTGGGGGATGAACTGGGTAGCCTGATGGCTCAGGCTTACTAAACCAGAGAGGAGTGTCTTATTTCAATCAGTATTCTGGAATTGAGGTCAATTCCATAGCATTACATCAATGGCCTCACACTCTGTCCAGATTGTCGGGGAGGATCCATTCAGACAATGCAACAGTGGTTGCCTACTCTTCAAGCTCTTCAGCTTGGGCCAAGGTCAGGGAGATCCTCCAGTATGCCAAGATTCATGTTCTGGCAGTTCACTTCTCTGCAGTTCACATCCCTGGTGTAGAAAATGTAGTCACAGACTTTCTAAGTCTCCAAAAATCTGGATCCTGGAAATTAGGAACACAGCCAGGACATTTTAAACCTGATTGTAGGCTGCTAGGGATTATTATCATGGCCCACATGGCCTCTCACACAAACAGAAAAGTTCCTTTGTTCTGTGCAAGATCAAGGGATCCTCTGGCATTTGCCGTGGATGTAATCTCCATTCCATGGAATTTACATCTTGCATACGTATTTCTTCCTATCTCCCTGATTCCCTGGATGCTGAAAAAAGGATAATATGGAGAGAGTTCAATTCATCCTGATCACTCCTTTCTGGCTGAATCTGGTCTGGTTCTCGGTTCTTCAACATCTTGAAGAAAGAGGTTTTTGGATGCTGTCATATCTACTATACTTCAAGCCAGAAAACCAATTTTGTCCAAAGCCTATCAGTGGTCTTCCTATTTGGTATTTATCCTCAGCCTTTCTGTTTTATGGTGGTTTGGGATTTTCTTCAAGATGGTGTTAACAAGGGTCTAGCCTTAGTTCCATCAAAGTACGGATCTCGTCTCTCCTGTTAAGACTGTTGTGGAGGGTTTGCCTCATAACTGTCCTGTGTTTCGAGATCTCACTGTCCTGTGGCACTTTAATCTGGCATGGGAATCCTTTACAAGCTGACTTTTGAGCCTCTTTCAGCTACATCTCTGAGTCTTTTGACGCTCAAGATGGCTTTTCTTTTGGTCATTGTGCAGGGACGTTTTGGGGGGCAGGAGCTCAAATGAAAAAAATGGGCACTTCTCATAATTAATATTATTTTTTTTTTTTTTGTTAAAAGGGCACAAGGGCACTTTGGACAAAAAGGGCAGGTGCTCAAGCCCCCCTTGGTGACTATGTGTGCCGTGCCTGCCATTGTGTCTGTTCTGTGAGTAGCCGAACTTCAGGATTTGTCTTGCAAGTCCCATTTTCAATTTCTTTACCAGGATAGGGTAGTTTTGAGAACTCCAAGAAGCTTTTTGCCCAAGGTTATATTGGAGTTTCACATGAACCAGGAAATTGTTCTTACTTATGCCCAGCTCCTTCCAGCAGACAAGAGCAGGATCTTCATCTGTTTGATATACATTGCTTGAAGTACTGCATTCATCGCATGCAGCCTTTTCACAAACCTGACTCTTTTTTTCATCCCTGAGGGCCTGTGAGTGGGCCAGGCTGTTTCTAAGGTGACCATTGCTTCCAGGAGCAAGGCGACCATCCGTTAGGCATATGTAATCAGGTAGAAACCTATTCCTTTTGGAGTCACTGCACACTCTACCAGGTCAGTGGGCACCTCTTGGGCCTACAAAATCAGGCCACTACTGAGCAGCTGTGTAAGATAGTGGTCCTCTTTGCACACTTTCACCAAACACTACTGTGTGAATGTTCTAACCATGGCTGAAGCCAGCTTTGGCCGGAAGGTCCTTCAGGTTGTGTATCACGTTGCCCGTGATTGCCTCCAGCAACTGTGTGTACAGGCGACATTGCATTACTTCCTGGTTGTTGCACTGAAGCACAGTCTTGTGATTCCAATGCTTGATTCCTGTGTATGGCTCCTGGCTTGTTTTGGCTTCGGCTCCGTTTGATCCCTGACTGCTGCACGCTCAGTTTGACTCCTGGCTCTGGTTGACTACCCGCTCTAAGTTTGACTGCTGGCTCTGGCTGACTGCCTGGTCTCGGTTTGACTCCTGGCTCTGGCTGACTACCCGCTCCGGTTTGACCAGGCTCCAGCTAACCTTGATCCTCTATACCCATGGCCTACTGTCTCCGCTTACGCTCTGTCATTCGAGTGGCGCTCAGTTTGTGTCAGTCCATGCTACTGGCATACTTACTATCTCCACTCTGCGCCACCGAGTACCCTAGAGTGCTAGGGCCTCACGGTCACCACTGCCTGTTAGATTACCCTAGCGTTCTAGGGAGTTCCAGTCACCATTGCCTGTTCAGCTACCCTAGCATTCTAGGGAGTCGCAGTCACCATTGTCTGTTCCACTACTCTAGCTTTCTAGGGAGTCTCAGTCACCACTGCCTGATGGGTTACCCTAGCATTCTGGGGAACATCAGTTACCGCTGTCTGTTGGTTTACCATAGCGTTCTAGAGAATATCAGTTACCTCTGCCTGTTGGCCTACCCTAGCATTCTAGGGAGTCCTGTCTCTGGGCTCAACCACCTTAAGATATCTTGTGTACTTACTTCTGTTCCCAGGTGGTTTACTCCTGTACTAGGGGCTACTACCATCATTGCTACTAGCAAGTACCTTCAGTCAGAGTGGTATTTACCTCTGTTCAGTCGGGCGATCCTGTGCCCAGACACTGTCCTTACACCTGGTCCAGTGAGGGTTGGGAAAGTACATTTTATTTCACTCTGTTCTATTTCTCAATTAAGATATTAATTTTAACTGTATCTGTACTTGTCAGTGTTGTTGTTCCAAAGTCACCCCGTGACACCGTGGTACCTGAATCCTGTTGGTTCCCGTTCTTGTTCAGTTGTTTGGTGTCTATTGACAGATAAAGTTAATTTTGTACCAGTTAGTCCTGTGAAAAACTGATGTCCAGGTTTTTTTCTCTATTTCCCTCACAGGATTATTGGTGGGTGCTTTGGTGTATATCCCTATGGCTCGTGTGATCCACATTGAATGACAAAGAAACAAGGATTTTAGTGAACTTACAGTTAAATCCTTTTCTCTTAGTCCATGTGAAACACAGGACTCCCCCCAGGAGAACAAAAATGTGGTGTAAGTCCTCTATCAGAGTGGTTCTCTTGGGGTCTCTCTTCGGGGGATTTCCTTACGTTTTCTTACTTCTTTCTTTTAAATTTTCTATATGTTGAGACTGAGTAGGTGGGGAAAAACTGAAGGGAAGAGGAGAGTCTCCGCCTAAGAAGCCTTACCTTTTTTTTTTTTCAAGTGTCTGTTCTCCAGGAGGATGGAACCTTACACCATAGATCCTGTGTTACACATGGACTTAAAGGATTTAACAGTAAGTTCACTAAAATCCTCTCATGTTTCAGGACAAATGTATCTCTATTTAAACTGTTTGATGTTACCCTAGTGTGTGGGGACTCTACCTAGTTTCATGCACAGCACATAAACTAATGAACATAAAGTTCCACACTGTGCCTCCAACAAATAAAGGTTAATTTCTCAAAAATAATTTAAAAAAAAAAAAGGTAGCACAATATATATTACATTTTCAATGTTTTTTCAATTAACTAAACTTATCTTAAGGTGAAAGGTCCGCTTGAACCCTTGAGTGCCTGAGGACTATACAATGAGTTATAAAACAATGTATTGCATACCCCCTGGCATTCAAAAGGTTAATCACAGGGGTGCACAAGGCTTTGGTCCACAATGCTGCGTGCACCACCCAATCCCCAAAGCAAACTCTACATGTATTGTAATTGAAAACCTCAATAGCGCCCGTGAGATAAAGTAGGCATCACATTTTAGTAAAGTCTGGTAAGAAATGTTTTGCTTAGTGCTGCAGAGCTGAGATACAAATCTCTGACCCCCCTTCAAAGTTCTATTGATTAGATGAAGCTGTGAGTAGTGTATGTTTTGTATTGGTGTTTTCTTCAATGTTCTTATGTATTTTTTGTTCAGTAAAAGTGAAAGACATAAATAAAGTTACTTTGGAAACAAGACACAGAATCAATCTGCCCACTCTGATCTTTTGTTTTCTCAAATTCAACTGAATTGATTTATTTTTAATTGATGTTACTATTGAACATCAAAAAATATAGTCTGCTGATGTATTTACTAAAGGCTGAATTGGAAAAATCATGAAATATTGAAATCAGCGAGTTCAAGGATAGGAAACCTTTGGCTCTTCAAATGTTGATGACTACAATTCCCATCATCCCCTACAAGCTATAGCTTCAAATAGCTAAAGAATGTCTAATTTGCTTTCAATTTGCAGATTCATCAAGATCTGTAGTAAATTATACTCACTCATTTATACTAATTCTCCTAGACCGGATCCTGTCTAGAATAATCCACTCTAGTTTTTTTTCTTCTCCAAAAAACAGTTATGTGAAATAAATTGCACTAAAACCTGGTGAGCTCTACTTTACTTATCAATAATATTCAAATGGTTACATATGTGTGTAATTATGAGAGCAGCAGGATCTCTTCCCCCCCAGAAACATGATGCTTCATGTGCCATGATGTCTTGGCATAGTTGGCACCAACACCGAGGCAAATTAACCCCCTCAGGTGAGCACTCCAAGGAAGGAACCCCATAAAAGGTTCAAGGGCTGGGCAGTGAGTGTGCTGGCTTTCAGTGCTTCCTTGTCTTCCCCATACTTGGAGGATCACTCTTGGGCTACAATGGGAAGCCTCCTTCTACTAGGACAGGGGCATATCATGGTCACAATCCTTGTGTGACCTTGCAGGAAGTTGTGGCTGTAGGGTTGTGGTCAGAGGATGAGGATCAGCCTGGACATTCAGGACCTGGACCAGTCTTCTTGTACAACAATGGTCCAGCTTTTGTGAGTCTTTCTTTCCAGCTATCCTAAGTTCGGCGAAGTTCTCAGGAGTCAGAAGATGAATGTGGGTTGGTCGGCCCAAGGCCGGACGCTTTGCTGGATCCAGTTGAATGGATCTTGTTGGAGGTTCCTGTTGAGGTTTCTGCAGGTGATATGGCTGTGGGGATCCCTTCCAGGGCCAGTAGGCTGATTAGCGATGGCATGTGGAATGTAGTGGTGGTACCAGCATCTTCAGGTCTTCACAGCTTCAGTGGCATCTCTGGGGAAGGGATCTTTGGCTGAGCATTCTTCTAATGGATCCCCAAGTGAGTCTTCTTTTTCAGTTTCTACTTGGGGGGGGTCTCATTGTTGTGGCCCTGACCCAGTGGGAGGGTTCTAGTAGGTCTTTAGCAATTTATAGGTCAGTGGAAGGCAGGAAGGTCTTCAGTGATGTCATCGGCTAGCCAGGCAGGGGTGTGTGTGGTGCCACTCTGGCTTCCCCAACGGCTAGTGTAGGAGTGGTGCTCCCATGTGGGGGGTTGGTACAAGGCAAGGGGGTGACCAAGTGGGCCGCCTGAGTCCATACTGAAAGCTGAGAGGTTGTTGGAAGGGTTGGGCATCATGGCTGATTGAGCTGGGTTCAGATGGGCGATACTGCTAGATCAGGGTATTATATTTGTCCACAATGAGTTGAAGGAGACGATTTGCAAGGGTATGTTTTGGGTGAGAGGGCACCTGAGCAATGTCCTACGCTTTTTTGCTATGTGGACAAAATCTGGAATATTTTAAGGATTACCATGGCCTTGCATGACAGCTGTATGATGAGCACTTCTGTCAGCGGAACGCAGTGCACCCCGGCCATGTGGTGGGACAACAAGGACATTCACTTGTGCATGAAAATGCAAGGCCCCTGCAAACATAGTTTTTTTCAGGGAGGTGTACAGACAGGCTGTGTCCCAGCAGAACTTTGACATTACAGAAGAGGGGCTATTGCTGGTTATCCAATGACCGCCAGTGCAAATGGGGCACTGTGTGCAATTTTAAGCACAAGTACTTACCATCAGGGGTGAGGGAATGAGGTGAGTCTGTTTTGGCTCGGACAACTTGGTGCTAGTCCAGGTTATCAAATCTGTTTCTGCTTCCTCTTGTTGATGCTTCAGTGCCTTGAGCAGATCATGTGGTGTAAGGAAATGCATGTGGCCGGATATCTCAATGTAATATCTGATTCACTTTCTTGTTTGACCACTTTAGGGAGTTGGCACCCAACACAGCCAATGATGGGAAAGCCTTCCTGGACCACCTGTGTGACATGTTTATCAAATCATTGGTAACCTGTTGAAGTGGTATGTAGCCAAAGGACCTGAACTAGGTATTAGTGGTATTGTCAGGAGTAGTTTGAGTTTGTTGAGGCTGCCTGTGGGGTAGACTCAGATGAGGGCCAGTTGGAGGTATTATTTTGAGAGGCTTAGTGAGGAGGGGCTGTCTGGGCAGGTGTTCAATCAGGACTCAGGTTTGGTGGGATGTTTTTAAAGATTTTCTAGTGCAGCAGACACTGAAGGGTTTACAGCAGACCAGAGCATCAAGTGATTCCCGGAGGATGGTTTCTTTCATTATGATGCAAGATTTGGGAGTCAGTTTTCTCTTTGGGTTTTGAACTAGTTCTTTTCTGTGCAGCCTTCTTGCTGATGTTTTTTTTTTAGGATTTTCAAATCATTTAGCTGGTAAGATCTAATAAGAGTGTGGTGGGTTGGCCTTCAGCGATGTGGTGTTAGATTGTGCCAATCGAAGATGGACAAGTTGGACTGGGTTGCGTTGATCTTGCTCTTTACAACTGTGTTCCCGTAATGTCTGGTGGCTTGTGCATGGGCACAATTCAACCCCTAGGTGGCATGGTTCCAGTGGAGAAACTAGGTAGTGAAAGTGATGCAGGGCTCCATAGCATCTCAATGCTTACCAGAATTAACTTATTATTTTAGTGCTGGAAAAGCATTTCTTCTTGTGAAGATCTATCATTGAGCTGCCCTGTGTTCATCATGCAGAGTTGGAATTCAGGACAGCTCACTATTACTCAATACTCTTTCTTTCATATCTGGAGAAAGGCAGTGTGAAAAATCTGGAATGTAGTGTGGACAGATAATTTCCCTTATTTTATTTAACCCCAGAACATCAATTTTTGTACCCCTTTAGTTAGGATATAATCATTTTTTACTCTGGGTTTGCAATATTTTAATTGTACTTCATCTACAATATTATTATTGGATTTTAATTAATCAGTAATAAAGGTTATTTCTTAATTCACATTAGTTTGGAGTGCACACTATTCAACATTCGCCTCTCTCCTTTTTGACATTCTTGGCTATTTCCCTTTATGGTTGAGGCTCTAGTGCAGTTGGCATTTCCCCCTGCTATTGACCCCCCTATCTCAGGCTTGTCCAAGAATATCCTTCCACTGGAAGATGCTGCAGACCTTAAGGATCAGGCTGACATACAACTTGAGTCCCTATAAAAAAGTGAACTTAGCAGCTACGAATGCAGCCCTACGGCCCATTTTTTCCTTGGCCAGTAGGGAGATAGCGGTCTGGGGTGAGCAACTTTCTGAAGCCATAAACTCTACTATTCTTAAGGAAGACCTTTCACTTATGCTTGCCAATATTTTGAAAGCAAATGCGAAGCCACCTTTGATGTGGCCAGGTTTTCTGGTAGTGCCACAGCCTTATCTGTTGCTGCATATCACACCTTATGGTTAAGGATTTGGTCTGTGGACCAATCTTCAAGAAATCACTGGTCCCTCTACCCTTCGTGGGTTAGAATCTATTTGGGTCTGACCTAAGCAAGTTAATTAGAGATGCTATTGGAGGCATGAGTACTCTCCTGCCCCAGATCTCTTCTAAGTGTTCCTTTTTTGCAAGGAACCCTCAGGGAGCAGAGGGTTCAAATCCCCCAGTTTTCCCTGGTGCACCCCACTGCAAATACCAAAAAAACTTGGCAGACCAAGAATTCTGTTCCAAAACCCAAGTCTGCCAAGCCATCCCTAGCATGATTTGAAGAGTCTTGGACAATCCTTGCCTGTAGGGGTCACCTCTGTCTTTTTGAAATTGCCTGGGTATCTTCCATGATGGACCAGTGGGTTTTGTGGGTTGTTTCCTTCCTCCACATCACTTCTTTTTGTCAAGGTTTCCTCTGGACCCATAGCAAAAGATTCTCATTAAAGACACTGTCTCCACTCTTGGAGGATCATCTGCTGATTCCTGTCCCAGACCAAGAACAAATTTCAGGTTTTTATTGTAACCTTTTTTGTAGTTCCCAAGAAGCACTATTGTTGCAGTCGCATTCTGGACTTGAAAAGCCTCAAACACTTCATGGATGCTATTTACTTCAAGATGGAATCTTTACACTCTTTGCAGACTTGTGTCTACCCTGGAAGCACTTCCTTATGCTCAGTTCCACATGAGGGAACTTCAGCTGGACATTCTCAGGAACTGGTCCCAACAGCATTCTCACCTGTCTCATTCCATGACCCTGTCCCCTCGAACAAAGTAGGATCTATGTTGGTGGCTGCATCTCCCTCATCTGATTCAAAGACATGCCTTTATCATTCCGGAATGGAATCTTGTCACAACAGATGCCAGCCTGAGAGGGTGCAACACTGGGCCCATGGCAGCTTCGGCACAGTGGCCCAAGTCTCCTTTCAATCACAGACCACCTCAATCTGTCCATCCAGGAACCATTCCATCTACCTTCAAGAATGGATCTCCTTGTCCTAGGTCATATCTGATAAAAGGATATGGAAAGGTTAGCTTTGACAATATTGCTCTTGAAGCCAACATCCTAAGACAGGTTTCTCAGAAGATGTCATTTCCACCATGGTCTAGGCTAGAAATCCTGTCTCTTCAAAGCATTCCATAGGATTTTGTCCATCTTCCATCAGTGGTTTGCTGACTAAGATGTTTCTGTCTAGTCCTTTAATTTCCTTATGGTCTTGGTCTTTTGCAAGGTAGTATGAACAATGGTCTCAGTCTGAGCATTGTACTTCTCAAGAAATTGTGCTCCCTTGATTTTGTCCTGACCCTGTCCTCACCTGCTGGGCGTGGATAAGATGCATTAAATATTATGTGCATCTTACACAGCTTTTTCACAAAGCTGATACCCTCTTTGTCATTCCCGAGTGTCCTAGTTCGGTTAAGGCAGCATCCAAAGTCACCATTGCTTCTTGGATTAAGAATGCCATTCACCAGGGCTATATGATTAGGAAGAGACCTGTTCCTCTCAAAGACATGGCACATGCCACCAGGTCTGTGTGTGCTTCCCTGGCCTACAAAACCCAGGCCTCCACTGAACAGCTGAGCACAGCTGCTGTGTGGTCCTCCTTGGACATATACACCAAATACTATTTTGTCAATGTTTTGGCCTTGGCTGAGGCCACCTTTGGTTGGAAGGTCCTTCAGGCAGTAGTGCCTAAGGACTTTTCCTTTTTTTCTCCTACCACCATGTCCAGTTCAGTAATTTGAGCCCAGCTGGCTCTTGTTTGATTTGTTTACTGTGATAGTTAGGTGTCCGTTGACACCTGAGGTTATATAGATTCAGTTTAATTCTGATGTTCCATATTGGAAGTAAGAGGAAATAGGATTTTAGTGAACTTACCATTAAATCCTTTTCTCTTAGTCCATTAGAACACACAACTTGCACCCAGAGAAAATACCTAGCAGTGTTTACTTCCCCGGGCAGAGGAGTCCTCTTGGGATCTTTGTTCAGGGGGTTTCCTGTTCCTCTTCCTGTTTTTAGTTCTTTCTGTGATACTTATTACACATGCATCTGGGATTAAGGCAGGGGTTAAGCTGGAAGAGGATAAGGAAGTCTCCATCCAACAGACACTGTCTTTTTTGATGTGCACTGCCCCCTGGAGGAGAGGAGCTCAACCCCATGGTCCCTGTGTTCCATATGGACTAAACGATCAATTCACTATATTCCTATTTTTGCTCAAAGTACCCCTAACATGCTATCGGGGATTATGTAAATATTATGTAATTTGTCAAAGCTATAATGAAGAAGTATATAAAAATAGTTATTCTACACTCTCAGTATAATAAAACTATCACTGTGCCTGTGATTTCCTCCAGCGACACTGTGCTTGCAGGTGACATTGCATTACTTTCTGGTTGTCGCACTAAGGCACATTCTCTATTCTTATTGGCTGCTGTTAATTGCCAGAGTGTGTCTCCGCCTACATGCTAAGCCTTATAGGCCTTTACGCCTTTGCTCTTTTGTGGTGTACCTGTGCGCTATAGCTCTTGTGATTCCGATGCTCCATTTCTGTGTATGACTCCTGGCTACGTTTTGACTTCGCTTTGTTTGATCCCTGACTACTGCCCTCTGTTCTGGTCTAACCTTTGGCTTCGTCTGACTACCTGCTCCAGTTTGACTCCTGGCTTTGGCTGACTACCCGCTCTATTCTGACCCCTGCCCTGGTTGACTATCCAGCCTTCAATACCCGTGGCCTACTGTCTGTGCTTGCACTCTGTGTGCTCTGTTGTTTCCTCTGGTCAAGCGGTGCTCAGTCTGCGTCATTGTAACGGTTTTCAGTACACTCAGAGGCAGGCAATTTGGTAAAACACAGTTTTATTGATACCAGACAGAATAAAGTAACCCTCGCGGGTCCAGCAATAGTTAACAAACAGTACTGACACAGGACAGGTTACTAAATAACATTAGCCCACACGGGTCCAGTATACATATATCAGAGAGCAATACATATACTGATACAGGTCAGGAACAGTTCGTGTGATATACTGAGACACTGATGGTAAATGCTATTAGGCCAGGAGGCTGGAAGGCCCTAATAGCGAGGCCCAAGAAGCACTCTCTGTGGATGAGTGCCAAAATAGCGACTAGGCCCTGGAAGGGTGAGCAAGGCCCAGATGGATCACGGACTACCAGTAGTACTGCAACTGGAGAAACAATGGAATGCCCAGGAATACACCCAGACTGCGACCCAGGGTAACGGTACCGAACAATAGATGTAATAACGCTAGGCTCGATGGCAACTGCCGGGTGACAGAGCCGACTGAGACGCCCAGGAGACCAACCTCAATAACGGAGTAGTGACAAGCCAGCGTAAAATGTGCCAAGGAATAGCACCTACCCGGGTGAGTACCGGAAGGCCCTGGTAACGGGCGCTTGGGCTTGTTGGCGACTGTCAAGGGCGGAGACTAACTGAGGCGCCCAGGAGACCAACCACAGTGGTAACAATAACAAGCCAAGCGTATAGTAAGCAAGCGAGATCTGCGTCAGCCCTGGGTAAGGAGGAAGGAGGCAGCAAGGCACAAATGGGTTGCAGTCACGGAACTGTAATGCAGTAATTGAGGCAACCAACTGGGCCAGCAAGCTCAAGACAGCGCACAGGAGATACTCTTTACCGGACGCAGTAGTGCACTGGACTGGAAGCACAGCACAGGAACGTCAGCCAGGCCGGGTCGGTCCACAGAGCAGGAACGTCAGCCAATCCAAGTCGATACACGGAGCAGGAACGTCAGCCAGGCCGGGTCGGTACACGGAGCAAGAACGTCAGCCAATCCAAGTCAGTACACGGAGCAGGAATGTCAGCCGGGTCAGTACACGGAGCAGGAACGTCAGCCAATCCAAGTCGGTACAAGGAGCAGGAACGTCAGCCAGACTGGGTCAGTACACAGAGCAGGAACAGGATCAGAGAGAGTAGTCAGGCAGTCTGGGTCATAAACAGGATATCACACGATAACGGCAGCAAGCACTAAGCAATGGGAACACCACGAAAGGGCCCTGTATGAGTGACAGGGCACAGTACTTAAAGGCTACCACTGGGTGGAGTAATCACACGCTAGCCAATAAGAAAGCATCAGAAATAATGTGTCAAAATGTCGCCAGCAATACACGGGCACCGTGATAGTCAGTCAGTGCCACTGGCATTCCTACTGTCTGTCGTTCTGTTTTGTGCCATTGGGTACCCTAGAGTTCTAGGGATTCTCAGTCACTGTTGCTTGTGGGGTTACACTAGCGTTCTAGGGATTCTCAGTCACCGATCCCTGTTCCATTACCCTAGCGTTCTAGGGATTCTCAGTCACCGCTGCCTGTTGGTTTACCCTAGTGTTCTAGGGAGATCCGTCTCTGAGCTAAACCACCCTAGCGTACTAGGAGATATTCCCTCTGTTCACAGGGGCTTCACAGCTGCTCCTGTACTAGTAGCTACTACCATCCTCTCTACCAGTATATATATTCAGTCAGAGTGGTATTTTCGTCCTAACAGTCGGGGATCCTGTGCTGTCTCCACACCTGGTCCTGTGAGGGTTAGGGAAGTGCTTAGGCGCTGTCTTCACACCTGGTTCTGTGAGGGTTGGGGAAGTGCTATTCATAATTATTCTGTTTTTATTTTAATAAAGATATTGATTTTACTGTATCTGTACTTGTCAGTGTCGTTATTCCACAGTCACCCCGTGACAGTACGAAAGGGCCATGAACTCTGAAAGTACAGATACTGGTAGTCGACAGTTGCCTAATATCCTTTACAGAATGGTTATTCAGGAGCAACATATTGACCAGTTGTCTATGGCGATGCAGACGCTCCTTAACCGTACAGCGCAACTCGATAAGCCTGCGCAATTACCGGTGGCCTCCTCTGTTTTGCTATCGGTAGTAACCATTCAGGTGGAAAACACAATTTACAGAGGGCTGTCCGGAGCTGCTCCACTCCCTCTAAGATATGATGGGGAACCCACATTGTGCCGTTGATTCATAAATCAGCATGGAATTTTTTTGGAACTGGTACCTAATGCTTTCCAGAGTGAAAGAAGCAAGGTGGGCTTTATGATTTCCTTGTTGACCGGTAGAGCTTCGGCATGGGCCAATCCATTATGGGAAACTGCCAAACCTATAACTTCGAACTTTTCAGAATTTGTGAATGCCTTCCGTAAAGAATTTGATGATCCAGGCCGAGCAACTTCTGCCACAAAAAACTAATGACCATTCGACAGGGCGCCCGTACAGTAGCAGAATTTCGTACACTAGTGGCAGAGGTAGGCTGGAACAATGAGGCTCTGGTGGCGGCCTTCTCACAAGGGCTTATTGATATCATTAAAGATGAGACAGCAGCCTGTGAACTGCCAGAGGATCTAGATCAGTTTATCTCTTTTGCTATACTGATTGATACCCGCATTAGAGAGAAATTCTCATTCAAGAACCACAAGCCAAGACTTGAGTCTCGACTGGTGACTAACTGGGAGTTCCCACCCATGCCTCCCTCACCTCCCAAGCCACCTAGTGCTGAGGTCAGTAGGGCTGAGCCCATGCAAGTTGGTTTCGCACGGCTGTCCAGAGAGGAGCGGTTCTTCCGTCGTAAAGAAGGTCTATGCCTGTACTGCGGTAAGGCTGGACATATGATACGGACCTGCCCGGTACATCCAGGAAACGCACACACCTAGGATCCCTGATGGGACAGACCCTAGGTGGTGTTAATCAGTCCCCAGACCCAGAATAGAACAAACCCATCTGACAGGTGGCAATCTCTTGGACAGCCTCCTCTTTTGTGAAACCAGCCCTGATTGATTCAGGAGCTGCAGGCTACTTTATTGATGGTGAATTCACTAAACAGCATAATATTCCCTTGCTGCCTCGAGTTTCTCCATTGGCTATGGAGGCGATCGATGGTAGACCGCTAGTACCATCCCATGTCACACACGAGACCTGTCTGCTGTCTCTCAGAGTAGGAGCTCTCCATGTGGAGACCCTACAATTTCAAGTCATTCAGTCTCCACATTACGCAGTCATTCTGGGGTTTCCTTGGCTTCAGACACACAACCCCACAATGTACTGGAAAACCTGTGACATCATATCTTGATCCTATTATTGTCAGAAGTCTTGTCTACAGCAGCCCACTAAGATTTTGTGTACCTCCCCCTCTATACCCTCAGAGTACCAGTCGTTCAGTGAGGTATTCAGTAAGGGGGAGGCTAGCACTTTGCCGAAGCATAGGGCATACAACTGTGCTATTAATTTGACGGCAGGCACAATACCTTCTAAAAACCGCACCTACCCTTGGTCGATAGAGGAGAACGAAGCTATGGAGGAGTACATTTCTGATGCCTTGGCTAGAGGAATTATCAGGAAGTCTTCCTCGCGCATGGGGGCAGGATTCTTCTTTGTAAAGAAAAAAGATGGGGAGCTTGGACCCTGTATCGACTATAGAGGTCAAATAAGCTGATGGTAAAAAATGCGTACCCCATTCCATTGATAACCGAGTTGCTTGACTGCTTGAAGGGCTCCTCAGTCTTCACGAAGCTTGACTTATGGGCAGCTTAAAACCTAATCCAAATCAAAGAAGATGATGAGTGGAAATCCGCTTTTAATACTCATAGTGGCCACTATGAATATTTGGTCATGCCCTTTGGGCTGTGTAATGTGCCAGCGGTATTCCAAGAATTTATAAATGATGTTCTAAGAGATCTGCAACAGTCCTGCATAGTAGTCTACTTGGATGATATCTTGATACACTCTCCTAACCTTGAGACACATTGGAGAGATGGTGCTACTGTATTGCAAAAACTGATAGAGAACAAACTATATTGTAAACTTGAAAAATGCGAATTCCATAAAGATCGAGTGCCATCTCTGCTGATGGTATTGCTATGGATACAGAGGAACTATCTGCAGTTCTGCAATGGCCACGTACGGTGGGCCTGAAGGCCATACAGAGATTCTTAGGATTCGCAAACTATTATAGGAAATTCATACGAAAATTTTCTACGATAGTCAAACCGTTGACTGATTTAACTCATAAAGGGGCTAATGCCTCAGTTTGGTCCCCTGAGGTCAACAGTGCTTTTGAAACTTTGAAGTCTGCCTTTGGTGTGGCTCCAGTGTTGTCGCATCTGAACCCTGCCTTGCCCTTTACCCTGGAGGTGGATGCATCAGAGACAGGAGTAGGGGTTGTGTTGTCCCAAAGACCCAAACCCGGTAAGACCCTCATGCCATGTGGGTTCTTTTCCAAAAAGATGACTAAGGCTCAGAGCCTCTACGTCATAGGCGATCGCAAGTTGCTAGCCATAATCCTCTCTCTCCATGAATGGAGTCACCTCTTGGAGGGGGCGAAGGCCCCAATCCTGATCTTGACAGATCATAACAATCTGACATATCTATCAGAGGCAAAAGAGGCTGTCACCACTGCAGGCCAGATGGGCACTGTTCCTGTCCAGATTTAATTTTGTGGTCTCATATCTCCCAGGGTCCAAAAATGGTTGAGCTGACGCTCTTTGTAGGCAATTTGGGCTGGACCATGAGACTGACAATGCACCTGTACCTATTATTCATCCAGATCACATATTGGCCACCATACGCACTAGTATCACATCTCCTCTGGGTTGAGGAGATCCTGGCGTCCCAGGGCAATGCAGCAGCATAAAAACCTAGTGGCAAATGTTTCATAGCTGAACCTCTCTGTACCAAACTACTGGAGACATACCACTCCTCGAGGGCAGCTGGACACATTGGTCGTGACCAACTGATCTGGTCAGTATCTCTGCTCTTTTGGTGGCCTAGTCTAAGATGAGATTGTACAGCTTTTGTGGAGGCCTGTTCCATTTGTGCTCATGCTAAGACCCCAAGACACCTTCTTCTGGGGTTGCTCCAGACGGTTCCGAATGGTGAGTGCCCATGGTCACATGTATCCATAGATTTTATGATGGAATTGCCATGGTCCAAGGGGTGTACTGTCATACTAATGATAGTGGACCGTTTTTTTTCCAAAATGCCTCATTTTGTTCCTCTCCAGGGACTACCTTCCTCCAAGGAATTGGCTGTGGTGTTTGCTAGAGAGGTGTTCCGATTCCACGGAGTACCTAAGGTATTGGTCTCTGACCTTGGGAGTCAGTTCGTGTCAAGGTTCTGGAGGGCCTACTGTGATCAGATGGGCATCAAACTGTCATTTTCCTTGGCCTACCACCCCCAGATGAATGGTGCTGCTGAAAGATCCAACCAGGGGTTGGAACAATTCTTGCGCTGTTTTATCTCTGACCATCATGATGATTGGGCTGACCTTTTGCCGTGGGCTGAGTTTACCAGGAATTGTGCCATAAACTGTTCTTCTGGGAGCTCTCCCTTCCTGATTAACTATGGGTTCCAACTATCCTTGTTCCCGGACTACTTTCAGGCTCAAGATATTCAGGCTCTGGACGAGCGTATTAGGCAGCTCTGCTCCACATGGGCACAGGTTCAGAATGTATTGTGAAGGTCCTCTGAGTGCTACCAGAAGCATTCAGACCGTAGGAGGCATCCTGCTCCTGTTTTCCAAGTTGGGGATAGAGTGTGGCTGTCCTTCAGAAACCTGCACCTGCAAGTACCCTGTAATAAGCTGGCTCCAAGTTTTGTAGGTCCTTTCCGGGTACTTCGGAGAGTGAACCCTGTCTCTTATGCCTTGGACCTTCCTGGAACTATGCTCATTCACAATGTTTTCCATGTTTCCCTATTGAAACCTTTCGTCTGTAACCGCTACACTGCTGCTCCAGTGGTGCCAGGTCCTGTGTGCATTCAAGACCACGAGGAGTATGAAATTCAGAACATTCTGGACTCCCGTAGAGTCCGTGGGCGCATTCAATATTTTGCACATTGGAAGGGCTATGGCCTTGATGAGTGTTCCTGAGTGAATCAGTCCGATATTCACGCTCCTGTTCTGCTGCGCAGATTCCATGCTAAATTTCCGAATAAAGTTGGATCTCTCCTGAGGGGGAGAGATCGTTGAAGGGAGGTACTATCATGGTGCCCCTGATTGCCTCCAGCGACACTGTGCTTGCAGGCGACATTGCATTACTTCCTGGTTGTCGCTCTGAGGCACAGTCACTATTCTTATTGACCGCTGTTAATTGCCAGAGTGAGTCTCCACCTACATGCTAGGCCTTATAGGCCTCAGCCTGCCTTTGCCCTTTCGTGGTGTACCTGTGCACTATAGCTCTTGTGATTCTCATGCTCCATTTCTGTGTATGACTCCTGGATACATTTTGACTTCAGCTCTGTTTGATCCATGACTACTGACCTCTGTTCCGGTCTAACCTTTGGCTCCATCTGACTGCCCGCTCCAGTTTGACTCCTGGCTTTGTCTGACTACCCACTCCGTGCTGACCCCTGTTCCGGCTGACTATCCATCATTCTATACCCGTGGCCTTCTCTCTCCGCTTGCACTCTCCGTGCTCTGTTGTCTCCTCCGGTCAAGCGATGCTCAGTCTGAGTCAGTCTGTGCCACTGCCATTCCTACTGTTTGTCGTTCCATTCTGTGCCATTGGGTACCCTAGCATTCTAGGGATTCTCAGTCTCCATTGCTTGTGGTGTTACCCTAGTGTTCTAGGAATTCTCAGTCACCACTGCCTGTTTCGTTACCCTAGCTTTCTAGGGATTCTCAGTGATCATTGCCTGTTCTGTTACCCTAGATTTCTAGGGATTCTCAGTGACCACTGCCTGTTCCGTTACCCTAGCATTCTAGGGATTCTCAATCACTGCTGCCTGTTCCGTTACCCTAGCATTCTAGAGATTCTCAGTCACCACCAGGGACGTGCACAGACATTTTGGGGGGCAGGGGCTCAAATGAAAAAAAGGGCACTTCTCATAATTATTTATTTATTTTTGTTAAAAGGGCACGAGGGCACTTTGGACAAAAAGGGCAGATGCTCAAGCCCCCCTTGGTGTCTATGTGTGCACGTGCCTGGTCACCACTGTCTGTTCCGTTACCCTAGCGTTCTAGGTATTCTCAGTCACCACTGCCTGTTCCGTTATCCTAGCATTCTAGGGATTCTCAGTGACCACTCCCTAGTGTTCTAGGTATTCTCAGTCACCACTGCCTGTTCCGTTATCCTAGCATTCTAGGGATTCTCAGTTACCACTGCCTGTTCCGTTACCCTGGCGTTCTAGGGATTCTCAGTTACCACTGCCTGTTCCGTTACCCTGGCGTTCTAGGGATTCTCAGTTACCACTGCCTGTTCCGTTACCGTAGCATTCTAGGGATTCTCAGTCACTGCTGGGTTGGGGAAGTGCTTAGGCACAGTCTTCACACCTGGTCCTGTGAGGGTTGGGGAAGTGCTTAGGCACTGTCTTCACACCTGGTCCTGTGAGGGTTGGGGAAGTGCTTAGGCACTGTCTTCACACCTGGTCCTGTGAGGGTTGGGGAAGTGCTTAGGCACGGTCTTCACACCTGGTCCTGTGAGGGTTGGGGAAGTGCTTAGGCACGGTCTTCACACCTGGTCCTGTGAGGGTTGGGGAAGTGCTTAGGCACTGTCTTCACACCTGGTCCTGTGAGGGTTGGGGAAGTGCTTAGGCACTGTCTTCACACCTGGTCCTGTGAGGTTTGGGGAAGTGCTTAGGCACTGTCTTCACACCTGGTCCTGTGAGGGTTGGGGAAGTGCTTAGGCACGGTCTTCACACCTCGTGCTGTGAGGGTTGGGGAAGTGCTATTCATATTTATTCTGTTCTTATTTTAATAAAGATATTAATTTTACTGTACTTGTCAGTGTCGTTATTCCACAGTCACCCCGTGACAAAAACATTCTGTCTAATATTTTCTATAAATTAGATCATTTAAAGTCAATGCCCACATTTTTGTCTGAGTCTTTATAGGTGCCATGCTGCCCCAAAGTGTCTTGACACCCTGGTTGAGACTCACTGCCTTAGTGCATCTCCCCCCAGATTTTCTTAATACATTACCACTAGTGTTGAGCGAGCATGCTCGGCCGATGCTCGGATCGGCTCGAGCATCGCTCTGCTCGGCACATGGCGGTACTCGTACGAGTACCGCATGTGCTCGCCCGCCATGTTCGGGTCTCCTCCCCGCACGTTTTGCGGCTGCTGCGCAGCCAATAAATGTGCAGGGAGGCTCTGACATCGGTGTAATGCCAGCAGCCATGTTGGCTGCTGGCATTACACTGATTGGCTGGCCAGAACCCGTGGTCGGGTGCTGTATAGCACCTGACCAGCGAGTTCGGCTCAGTCTTAGCCAGGGAGAGATGAGGATAGGAAGGGAAAGTCAGTGTAGGGAGAAAAAAAGCAAAATTGTGAAAAAAAAAGAACCAAAAGTCCTTTTTAGGACTACTGTGTGTGGGGGCAGCAGGTTATTTTGTGTGGGGGGAAAAAAACAAAACAAAAAAAAATTTATATATTCTGTTTAGTGTGCAAAGTTGCAGATTAGAGCACATTCTGTTTAGTGTGCAAAGTTGCAGATTAGAGCACATTCTGTTTAGTGTGCAAAGTTGCAGATTAGAGCACATTCTGTTTAGTGTGCAAAGTTGCAGATTAGAGCACATTCTGTTTAGTGTGCAAAGTTGCAGATTAGAGCACATTCTGTTAAGTCTTCAAACTAAAATATCAAAGTCACATATTCCATTCAGTGTGCGTCGCCGCAGTTTAGCAGCACATTCTGTGTACTGTGCAGAGTTGCAGAATAGGAAGAAATACTGTTAAGTCTTCAAACTAAAATATCAAAGTCACATATTCCATTCAGTGTGCTTCGCCGCAGTTTAGCAGCACATTCTGTGGACTGTGCAGAGTTGCAGAATAGGAAGAAATACTGTTAAGTCTTCAAACTGTAAAATATCAAAGTCACATATTCCATTCAGTGTGCGTCACCGCAGTTTAGCAGCACATTCTGTGTACTGTGCACAGTTGCAGAATAGGAAGAAATACTGTTAAGTTTTCAAACTAAAATATTAAAGTCACATATTCCATTCAGTGTGCGTCACCGCAGTTTAGCAGCCTATTCTGTGTACTCTGCACAGTTGCAGAATAGGAAGAAATACTGTTAAGTCTTCAAAGTAAAATATCAAAGTCACATATTCCATTCAGTGTGCGTCACCGCAGTTTAGCAGCCTATTCTGTGTACTCTGCACAGTTGCAGAATAGGAAGAAATACTGTTAAATCTTCAAAGTAAAATATCAAAGTCACATATTCCATTCAGTGTGCTTCGCCGCAGTTTAGCAGCCTATTCTGTGTTCTCTGCACAGTTGCAGAATAGGAAGAAATACTGTTAAGTCTTCAAACTAAAATATCAAAGTCACATATTCCATTCAGTGTGCGTCACCGCAGTTTAGCAGCCTATTCTGTGTACTCTGCACAGTTGCAGAATAGGAAGAAATACTGTTAAGTCTTCAAAGTAAAATATCAAAGTCACATATTCCATTCAGTGTGCGTCACCGCAGTTTAGCAGCCTATTCTGTGTACTCTGCACAGTTGCAGAATAGGAAGAAATACTGTTAAGTCTTCAAAGTAAAATATCAAAGTCACATATTCCATTCAGTGTGCTTCGCCGCAGTTTAGCAGCCTATTCTGTGTACTGTGCAGAGTTGCAGAATAGGAAGAAATACTGTTAAGTCTTCAAACTAAAATTTCAAAGTCACATATTCCATTCAGTGTGCGTCGCCGCAGTTTAGCAGCACATTCTGTGTACTGTGCAGAGTTGCAGAATAGGAAGAAATACTGTTAAGTCTTCAAACTAAAATATCAAAGTCACATATTCCATTCAGTGTGCGTCACCGCAGTTTAGCAGCACATTCTGTGTACTGTGCACAGTTGCAGAATAGGAAGAAATACTGTTAAGTTTTCAAACTCAAATATTAAAGTCACATATTCCATTCAGTGTGCGTCACCGCAGTTTAGCAGCCTATTCTGTGTACTCTGCACAGTTGCAGAATAGGAAGAAATACTGTTAAGTTTTCAAACTCAAATATTAAAGTCACATATTCCATTCAGTGTGTGTCACCGCAGTTTAGCAGCCTATTCTGTGTACTCTGCACAGTTGCAGAATAGGAAGAAATACTGTTAAGTCTTCAAACTCAAATATTAAAGTCACATATTCCATTCAGTGTGTGTCACCGCAGTTTAGCAGCCTATTCTGTGTACTCTGCACAGTTGCAGAATAGGAAGAAATACTGTTAAGTTTTCAAACTCAAATATTAAAGTCACATATTCCATTCAGTGTGCGTCACCGCAGTTTAGCAGCCTATTCTGTGTACTCTGCACAGTTGCAGAATAGGAAGAAATACTGTTAAGTTTTCAAACTCAAATATTAAAGTCACATATTCCATTCAGTGTGTGTCACCTCAGTTTAGCAGCCTATTCTGTGTACTCTGCACAGTTGCAGAATAGGAAGAAATACTGTTAAGTCTTCAAACTCAAATATTAAAGTCACATATTCCATTCAGTGTGTGTCACCGCAGTTTAGCAGCCTATTCTGTGTACTCTGCACAGTTGCAGAATAGGAAGAAATACTGTTAAGTTTTCAAACTCAAATATTAAAGTCACATATTCCATTCAGTGTGCGTCACCGCAGTTTAGCAGCCTATTCTGTGTACTCTGCACAGTTGCAGAATAGGAAGAAATACTGTTAAGTTTTCAAACTCAAATATTAAAGTCACATATTCCATTCAGTGTGCGTCACCGCAGTTTAGCAGCCTATTCTGTGTACTCTGCACAGTTGCAGAATAGGAAGAAATACTGTTAAGTTTTCAAACTCAAATATTAAAGTCACATATTCCATTCAGTGTGTGTCACCGCAGTTTAGCAGCCTATTCTGTGTACTCTGCACAGTTGCAGAATAGGAAGAAATACTGTTAAGTTTTCAAACTCAAATATTAAAGTCACATATTCCATTCAGTGTGTGTCACCGCAGTTTAGCAGCCTATTCTGTGTACTCTGCACAGTTGCAGAATAGGAAGAAATACTGTTAAGTCTTCAAAGTAAAATATCAAAGTCACATATTCCATTCAGTGTGCGTCACCGCAGTTTAGCAGCCTATTCTGTGTACTCTGCACAGTTGCAGAATAGGAAGAAATACTGTTAAGTTTTCAAACTAAAATATTAAAGTCACATATTCCATTCAGTGTGCGTCACCGCAGTTTAGCAGCCTATTCTGTGTACTCTGCACAGTTGCAGAATAGGAAGAAATACTGTTAAGTCTTCAAAGTAAAATATCAAAGTCACATATTCCATTCAGTGTGCGTCACCGCAGTTTAGCAGCCTATTCTGTGTACTCTGCACAGTTGCAGAATAGGAAGAAATACTGTTAAGTCTTCAAAGTAAAATATCAAAGTCACATATTCCATTCAGTGTGCTTCACCGCAGTTTAGCAGCCTATTCTGTGTTCTCTGCACAGTTGCAGAATAGGAAGAAATACTGTTAAGTCTTCAAACTAAAATATCAAAGTCACATATTCCATTCAGTGTGCGTCACCGCAGTTTAGCAGCCTATTCTGTGTACTCTGCACAGTTGCAGAATAGGAAGAAATACTGTTAAGTCTTCAAAGTAAAATATCAAAGTCACATATTCCATTCAGTGTGCGTCACCGCAGTTTAGCAGCCTATTCTGTGTACTCTGCACAGTTGCAGAATAGGAAGAAATACTGTTAAGTCTTCAAAGTAAAATATCAAAGTCACATATTCCATTCAGTGTGCTTCGCCGCAGTTTAGCAGCCTATTCTGTGTACTGTGCAGAGTTGCAGAATAGGAAGAAATACTGTTAAGTCTTCAAACTAAAATTTCAAAGTCACATATTCCATTCAGTGTGCGTCGCCGCAGTTTAGCAGCACATTCTGTGTACTGTGCAGAGTTGCAGAATAGGAAGAAATACTGTTAAGTCTTCAAACTAAAATATCAAAGTCACATATTCCATTCAGTGTGCGTCACCGCAGTTTAGCAGCACATTCTGTGTACTGTGCACAGTTGCAGAATAGGAAGAAATACTGTTAAGTTTTCAAACTCAAATATTAAAGTCACATATTCCATTCAGTGTGCGTCACCGCAGTTTAGCAGCCTATTCTGTGTACTCTGCACAGTTGCAGAATAGGAAGAAATACTGTTAAGTTTTCAAACTCAAATATTAAAGTCACATATTCCATTCAGTGTGTGTCACCGCAGTTTAGCAGCCTATTCTGTGTACTCTGCACAGTTGCAGAATAGGAAGAAATACTGTTAAGTCTTCAAACTCAAATATTAAAGTCACATATTCCATTCAGTGTGTGTCACCGCAGTTTAGCAGCCTATTCTGTGTACTCTGCACAGTTGCAGAATAGGAAGAAATACTGTTAAGTTTTCAAACTCAAATATTAAAGTCACATATTCCATTCAGTGTGCGTCACCGCAGTTTAGCAGCCTATTCTGTGTACTCTGCACAGTTGCAGAATAGGAAGAAATACTGTTAAGTTTTCAAACTCAAATATTAAAGTCACATATTCCATTCAGTGTGTGTCACCTCAGTTTAGCAGCCTATTCTGTGTACTCTGCACAGTTGCAGAATAGGAAGAAATACTGTTAAGTCTTCAAACTCAAATATTAAAGTCACATATTCCATTCAGTGTGTGTCACCGCAGTTTAGCAGCCTATTCTGTGTACTCTGCACAGTTGCAGAATAGGAAGAAATACTGTTAAGTTTTCAAACTCAAATATTAAAGTCACATATTCCATTCAGTGTGCGTCACCGCAGTTTAGCAGCCTATTCTGTGTACTCTGCACAGTTGCAGAATAGGAAGAAATACTGTTAAGTTTTCAAACTCAAATATTAAAGTCACATATTCCATTCAGTGTGCGTCACCGCAGTTTAGCAGCCTATTCTGTGTACTCTGCACAGTTGCAGAATAGGAAGAAATACTGTTAAGTTTTCAAACTCAAATATTAAAGTCACATATTCCATTCAGTGTGTGTCACCGCAGTTTAGCAGCCTATTCTGTGTACTCTGCACAGTTGCAGAATAGGAAGAAATACTGTTAAGTTTTCAAACTCAAATATTAAAGTCACATATTCCATTCAGTGTGTGTCACCGCAGTTTAGCAGCCTATTCTGTGTACTCTGCACAGTTGCAGAATAGGAAGAAATACTGTTAAGTTTTCAAACTCAAATATTAAAGTCACATATTCCATTCAGTGTGTGTCACCGCAGTTTAGCAGCCTATTCTGTGTACTCTGCACAGTTGCAGAATAGGAAGAAATACTGTTAAGTTTTCAAACTCAAATATTAAAGTCACATATTCCATTCAGTGTGTGTCACCGCAGTTTAGCAGCCTATTCTGTGTACTCTGCACAGTTGCAGAATAGGAAGAAATACTGTTAAGTTTTCAAACTCAAATATTAAAGTCACATATTCCATTCAGTGTGCGTCACCGCAGTTTAGCAGCCTATTCTGTGTACTCTGCACAGTTGCAGAATAGGAAGAAATACTGTTAAGTTTTCAAACTCAAATATTAAAGTCACATATTCCATTCAGTGTGCGTCACCGCAGTTTAGCAGCCTATTCTGTGTACTCTGCACAGTTGCAGAATAGGAAGAAATACTGTTAAGTTTTCAAACTCAAATATTAAAGTCACATATTCCATTCAGTGTGTGTCACCGCAGTTTAGCAGCCTATTCTGTGTACTCTGCACAGTTGCAGAATAGGAAGAAATACTGTTAAGTTTTCAAACTCAAATATTAAAGTCACATATTCCATTCAGTGTGTGTCACCGCAGTTTAGCAGCCTATTCTGTGTACTGTGCACAGTTGCAGAATAGGAAGAAATACTGTTAAGTTTTCAAACTCAAATATTAAAGTCACATATTCCATTCAGTGTGCGTCACCGCAGTTTAGCAGCCTATCCTGTGTACTCTGCACAGTTGCAGAATAGGAAGAAATACTGTTAAGTTTTCAAACTCAAATATTAAAGTCACATATTCCGTGTAAGATGAAGAAGGCGGGTAAAAAGGGACGGGGAAGTGGACGTGATCCTGATAGTTCAGGGCGCGGGTCAGGACGCGGAGAAACTGTGCCTGGTGCCAGAGCACAAGAAAGAAAGACATCCACCATACCTAGCTTCATGTCTAATTTTACAGGGCGTCGCAGGACATCACTCTCGAGGTCCGACCACTGCGAACAGGTGGTCGGTTGGATGTCAGCTGATACTGCTTCCAGTCGGTTAAGCACCACCCTGTCTTCCACCAAGTCCACTCTCAGTAGCCAAGAGTCTGGTCAACATAATCCTCACTCTGATCATCCTTCCTCCCACCATAGACGGTCTGGTCAAAGAAGTGATCCCACACTGGGATATAGTGAGGAGCTCGTCTCATCACCAATCCTTCATTTGACCCTCTCTCCAAGCACGCTTGCAGAGGAACATGACATCTTGTGCCCTGATTCACAACCTCTAGAGGGTACCCAATCACAAGAAGATGACAGATGTGAACGGCATTTAAGGTCAAAGGAAGTAGTGGATGATGATGATGATGATGAGACACAGTTGCCATTAAATCAACCACTATTACTGTCTCAAGACCTTGTTGAGGAGAATGTTATACAGTTGTCAATGACTGAGTATGTGGTGGGATCAAGACATGGGGAGGATGATCAGAGTGAGGAAGTGGAGGAGGACTTGGTGGACGATGAGGTGACTGACCCCACCTGGGAAGGTGTAGAGCCGAGCGATGACAGCAGTCCTGAGGGTGAGCCATCTGCAGCACCACAACAGGCTGGAAGAGGCAGTGGTGTGGCTACAGAAAGAAGGCGGACCGCACCAAACCGGCCCGCAAATGTTCCACGGAGCACCCCCTTGCGTAAATCTCCCTTGCCAAAGGGTAGGTGTTCCGCGGTATGGTGTTTTTTTAAGGAAAGTGCGGACGACAAAAGAATTGTAGTTTGCAACCTGTGCCACACCAGAATGAGCCGAGGCATGAACACTAGAAACCTCACCACCACCAGCATGATCCGACACATGGCATCCAAGCACCGTAGTAAGTGGGAGGAACGCCTGGATCGCCCATCTGTGTCTGCAGGCCACACCACTGCCTCCTCTTCCCCTGTTTTCGGTGCCGGCCAATCGCCTGTCGAAGGCGCAGGCCCGCATACCTCCCGCCCTGCACCTGTACCATCTGAAGCACCATCAGCGACCACATCCACTTCCCTGTCCCAGCACAGCGTCCAAATTTCGTTACCTCAGGCATTTGAGCGCAAGCGAAAATACCCAGCCACCCACCCACAGGCCATAGCACTAACCTCACACCTTTCCAAATTACTGGCCATCGAAATGCTGCCATTTAGGCTTGTGGACACTGAGTCCTTCCGCAGCCTGATGGCAGCAGCTGTCCCTCGGTACGCGGTCCCCAGCCGCCACTACTTTTCCCGGTGTGCCATCCCCGCATTACACCACCATGTGTCCCGTAACATCACCCGTGCCCTGACCAACGCAGTTACTGGGAAGGTCCACTTAACGACTGACACATGGACAAGTGCTTGTGGCCAGGGACGCTACATTTCCCTGACGGCACACTGGGTGAATGTCGTGGAGGCTGGGAGCGACTCGGACCCTGGGATGGCACGGGTGCTACCCACGCTGAGGATTGCGGGCCCTACCTCCATCAGGGTTTCCGCCAGCACCTACGTTATTGGCTCCTCCTCCTCCGTTTCCACCTCCGAATTCTCTACACGCAGCGCCACTCCCCCATCAGCCAGTAGCTGGAAGCAGTGTAGCACTGCAGTGGGGAAGCGTCAACAGGCCGTGCTGAAGCTGATCTGCCTTGGGGACAAACAGCACACGGCCTCAGAGCTGTTGCAGGGGATTAGTCACCAGACCGAGCAGTGGCTCTCGCCACTCAACCTGCAACCAGGCATGGTTGTGTGTGATAATGGGCGTAACTTGGTGGCGGCTTTGGAGCTCGGCAAGCTCACACACGTACCATGCCTAGCGCATGTATTTAATTTAGTGGTTCAGCGATTTCTAAAAACCTACCCCAATGTGCATGATCTCTTGACCAAGGTGCGTCGCGTGTGTGCACATTTCCGTAAGTCATCTACAGCTTCGGCCGGCCTGTTGAAGCTGCAGCAGCGCTTACAATTGCCAGCTCACCGGCTGCTGTGTGACGTGAGCACGCGCTGGAACTCCACCTTCCACATGTTGGCCCGGCTTTGTGAGCAGCAGAGGGCAGTAGTGGAGTACCAGCTGTTACACGGTCGTCGCCTCTCCGTTCAACTTCCTGTAATCAGAAGTGAGGAGTGGGAATGGATGTCAGACCTCTGCGAGGTTTTACGCAATTTTGAGGAATCGACACAGATGGTGAGCGGCGATAACGCTATTATCAGTGTAACCATCCCACTTCTGTGTCTACTGAAACGCTCGCTGCTCACAATTAAAACCGACGCTTTGCATGTGGAAGAGGTGGAAATGGGGGAGGAAGAGCTTACACAAGGTGATAGCCAGAGCACCCTCACTTCGTCTTCTCAGCGACAATTGGAGGAGGCGGAGGAGGAGGAGGAGGAGGAAGACACGGTTGCCTCCGCTACAGAGGGTAGCCATGGAACTTTAGTTCCATCTCTTCAGCGTGGGTGGGCAGAAGAGGAGGAAGAGGATGAGGAGATTGAGAGTCATCCTCCTGGTGAGGACAGCGAAATCTTGACTGTTGGTACTCTGGCACACATGGCTGACTTTATGTTAGGCTGCCTTTCCCGTGACCCACGCGTTGTACGCATTTTAGACAACACGGATTACTGGGTGTTCACCCTTCTGGACCCCCGCTACAAAGAGAATTTCTCATCTCTCATTCCTCCGGTGGAGAGGACAAGCAAAATGGTGCAATACCAGAAGGTTCTTGTTGAAAAATTGCTCCAAAATTTTCCATCTGACAACGCTGGCGGCAGAGTACGTGCTACCTTGGCCAACAGAGAAGGGGAGAAAAGGGGAGCACACAGCAGTTCCGACAAAGGCAGGGCAACACTCTCCAAGGCGTGGGACACCTTCATGACACCCCGCCAGCACTCTCACCCTGATGCGCAGCCTAGTATCACAAGGAGGGAAAAGTTTTGGAAGATGGTGAAGGAGTACGTAGCAGACCGTGTCAGCGTCCT
This sequence comes from Rhinophrynus dorsalis, assembly GCA_037306005.1. NCBI lineage: Eukaryota > Metazoa > Chordata > Amphibia > Anura > Rhinophrynidae > Rhinophrynus > Rhinophrynus dorsalis. The sequence goes on from CM074727.1 coordinate 143,911,408, forward strand.
CAATGATCCCTCTGTGCCTTACAACTACTGGGTGTCCAAGCTGGACACGTGGTATGAACTGGCACTCTACGCCTTGGAGGTGCTGGCCTGCCCTGCCGCCAGCGTTCTGTCTGAGCGGGTATTTAGTGCTGCTGGTGGCATCATAACAGATAAGCGTATCCGCCTTTCCACCGACAATGCTGATAGGTTGACACTTATAAAAATGAACAAGGCCTGGATTTCCCCTGACTTCTCCACTCCACTGGAGGAAAGCCCCGGGGGAACATAAACTCACTTTACATATATTATTTAAAATGATGGGAATACTCTGTATTCCCATTCACCCCTTCCACCCAAAAAACGGGTATATGGTTGACTCTTAATCTTCTCATCCTCCTCCTCCTCTTCCATATGCCCTGGGATATAATTTTTATATAGGGCCAGCTCACCAGCGGGCCCTGTGATATAATTTTTATATAGGGCCAGCTCACCAGCGGGCCCTGTTTGACAATTTTTATATAGGTCAGCTCACCAGCGGGCCTTCTCATATAATGTTTTATTGGGTCAGCTCTCTAGCGGGCCCTCTCATATAATGTTTTATAGCGTCAGCTCACTAGCGGGCCTTCGCATATAATGTTTTATAGCGTCAGCTCACTAGCGGGCCTTCGCATATAATGTTTAGGATGGTCAGCTCTGCAGCAGACCCTCACCCATAATGTTTTAGATGGTCAGCTCAGCGCACGTTTCCCTCTTAATCATGGCCTCAGTTCAATAAAATCAAGGAAATTTTTGGGAGAATTTGCCTCTGCGCACGTTTCCCTCTTAATCATGGCCTCACTTCAGAAAATCAAGGAAATTTTTGGGATAATTTGCCTCTGCGCACGTTTCCCTCTTAATCATGGCCTCACTTCAGAAAATCAAGGAAATTTTTGGGATAATTTGCCTCTGCGCACGTTTCCCTCTTAATCATGGCCTCACTTCAGAAAATCAAGGAAATTTTTGGGATAATTTGCCTCTGCGCACGTTTCCCTCTTAATCATGGCCTCACTTCAGAAAATCAAGGAAATTTTTGGGATAATTTGCCTCTGCGCACGTTTCCCTCTTAATCATGGCCTCACTTCAGAAAATCAAGGAAATTTTTGGGAGAATTTGCAGATGATATACAAGTAAATATACAGCAAATATTGTTTGGTAACAATTTTTCGCCTAAAGTCGTTTTTATTTTCCTTTTTGTGTGTTTTATGGTCAGTCTGTAAAAATGGCGTACTACGGGCGAAAGATCGTTCCCAGCAGCGATGTTGGAGTCCAAGATGCATCCAGACATCCTCCCTATGCTGTCCCTGAACCATTTCTGTGGTGTTTCCATCATTTTCTTCCCTTTTCCTATGGACCAGGCACCCTCCCCTCATCAGAGCAGGGGGTGCCTGGTGTAATGCTCGAGTCCTCCCATTGACTTCAATGGGGCTCGGGTGCTCGGCCGAGCACTCGAGCCTCCGGGGGTGCTCGGTCAGAGCACTCGAACACCCGAGCATTGGGGTGCTCGCTCATCACTAATTACCACCAATGTATTCCTCACTCCTCTGCTACTCAAAGGGTTAAAACATTATATTTCTATTTGCATTTTCTCTATTAGTCAACTTTTCAAAGATATGGATTTTGGAAGACAGTCAAAATATATAATACAATAATATCTGGCTAGTTTCCATTATTGCTAACAAAGCTACATTTTAATTTTAGCACAGACTTGCATAATACCTGTGAATTATTGTCTGTCTCTATCAGTTTTACATAACACATTTACAAGTAGTGCAATATAAAATTTATGGAAAAAGAGCTTTGTAGCTAAGTTAATTAAAGAATGACAGTAAAAAGTAGGTTGTTAAAATAGCCTGTGCAGAATATCAAGCTTCAGGAGTCATTTCAAAGTACCATAAAAATAAGAACTGAACTGGACAGAGAGACTGATGTATTAAAGGGATAGTAATATTTCATAATAAAAGCAGCTCTAATTAATCATCATAGTTTTTGGGCCTTGGAGAGTGTTATTTCAATTCGGTCAGAGTTGCAGTACAAGAGTAATTGAATGATAAAGTATACCCCTCCCACCCCTTTTACTGATATAACACTGCTCAGCTCAGAGCAGCGGGGAGTGTCCAGGTAGACTGCAGAGAGGGACAAACTTCAATTAAGATAAGGGAAAAATCTGAAAAACCTGTCAAGAGGGGCAGTGTTTTAATTGTTCTCACAGTAAGAAGATTGTTCCTTGCTGTGAGCTGTCTGGTATATGGATCAGATCCCACATCTGAGGAGTGGGGGCTTACACTAGATAAAAGGGGCAGGAGGGGGACACTTTATCATTCAATTACTCTTGAACTACAACTCTGACAGTATTGAAATAACACTCTGTATGGCACAAATACTATGATGATTAATTGGAGCTGCTGTTTTTGTGAGGCATTACTATCCCTTTCAATAGAAGCAAACTAACTGAACCATAGGGGACAAAAATAAATTCCCCAAATTCTCAATGATTTAAAGTAATCCTGTCTCTCTAAGACTGGTTTACTTTATTATGCAGAGAATTAAAATCATCCTATATGTTGTACTAGGAATTTTGATCAGGAACAATCATTTTTTAGAAATTAATCTTTTAATTTTGGTGGCACAGTGTGGCATTTTATCTAATTGCATGCACAGTTATATTATTAGTTATATTCAAAGTCACATGTGTATCTCAAGCGTTAACAATAATGACCATGTATTTCTTCCACAGATTTGCATAATCATCATACTTTGGTACTTCCTTTGCAGTCTCTGATTTTCCAGAGTTAGTTACATCTATAATGGAAATGATCAGGGGTGATTCTGTAAAAAGAAAGTAACCAAAGGCGGGATGCGCAATCGATATTTCCAGTCTGAAAACAGCTGGCGAATAGACAAAAATGTTCTCTCTATAAACGATTTTACTGTGTCCTGAGCGCTATAGCTGGGTAGATGGAGGGGTCTATTTAATAAGCCAGTACTATGAAAGCGCTATTGCGCTTTATCATGAGTACTTAACCTGACGACCATTTACGCTATGCTTTGCAGTGCATTTGATACCCCTCTGGCACTCAAAAGGTTAAATATAAAAATGAAGTGAGGCATTCTGTCTGCATCATGTTACCAACAGACCTGAATAGTGTCTTTCTCTGGCTATTGCTGCCAAATATTCACTCAGGACAGGGTGGAAGAATGTGGTGTTTGGCTGCAGCAGCAGGAAGATACTGCTATTCAGGTCTGTTGGTTAGCTGGTGTGTGGCTTGGCTACTCCTGTCTGGTGAACCTTTTTTTTTTTTTTTCTTTTTTTTAAACTCTTTGAGTGCCAGAGAGGTAGCCAAAGCATTGCACTCAAAGAGTTAAGGTGTATAAAGTCAGACCTTGTGGTGGGACATTAGGACCCCTCCTGATGCCACCAGCTACTTGTTTCCCAGCCAGTTTGGTTGGGTGATCAATGGAGGAGACTCAGGGGAGCAAGTGATTTCCCTCATTGATGTGCAGGCATGTGCACACATAGACACCAAGGGGGGCTTGAGCACCTGCCCTTTTTGTCCAAAGTGAGCTTGTGCCCCAAAATGTCTGTGCACGTCCCTGTTGATGTGAGAGGGTTTCCCGATTCCGCCCACTCCGACTCGGTGCTCTGGATAGAACTCTGAGTCTCATCTACTGATCTCCCAGAAGAATAGGCTTGGTAGATCAGTATCTGGGGGCATCAGGAGAGGTTCTGATGCCCCACCATGAGGTCTGACTTTTTGTTTTGTAAGCTGTTGCTTGAGGAGGCAGGGGGATAACTTTTAAAAAACAAAAACAGAATGGCAGCAGTGGTTGGTTGATGAGGAACGTAGCCCTCTGCCTACTCCTCAACCACTCAGCATTTTCCAGCCATGCCCCCTGGCAGAAAACCAGATTCACTTAGATTTTTATATATATAGATATCTGCATTGTGTAAAAATATAGAGACATGATTATAAGCACTGGCATGATCATGATAAATAAAGTGCAACAGCAATTTGCACAGTATTTCCATAGCACTGGTTTATTAAATAGACCCCTTAGTTTTTAAAGCAGAACTTTCACCAAAAATGAAAACTCAACCATGGGTTTTAATTCTTAACTCAACATAAGTGTTGTGTTTGTTTTTCTTCCCACTCACCTAGTAGTGGAGATATTTAACCTGCAAAATTGGGCACTTCTGTGTTCTGTGGGACTGCATGACGCTTCAGGACTTCCCAGCTGCCCCAGGGAGCGCGTTCACGCTCCCCTTCGTAGCAGGATTTCTGTGGGCTAACGTTACAGCAAGCTCCGTTTACAGTGATACTGAGGTTGCAACCCCAACAGCATTGTAAACGGAGTTTGCTGTAAAGTTAGCCTGCAGAATTCCAGCCACAAAAGGAGCATGAATGTTAGCCCACAGAAAACCAGCTATGAAGGGTAGTGTGAATGCGCTCCCTGGGGCAGCTGGGAAGTCCTGAGACAGTACAGGGTCCTGTAGAATGTGGAAATACCTGATTTTGCAGGTTAAATATTTCCACTACTAGGTGAGTGGGAAGAAAACCAAACACAATGCTGATGTTGTGTTAAGAATTAAAACTCATGGTTAAGTTTTCATTTTTGGTGAAAGTTCCACTTTAAGACACAGAAAATGACACATAGAGAAGGGTATCTTATCTGCTAACTTATTGGTTAGTCATCCTCGACAAATATTTATTTGCTGTGTATGATGAAGCTGGTTTTCCTAAAAATTCCTCTGATTTCAGTCTAGCACAGAGGTTCTCAACCCATGCCCTCAGTGGCTACTAACAGGCCAGGATTTGAGAATTACCTTTTAGGAACACAGGTGAGTTAATGAATATGAATGAGCTTCTGATCAACACACTTGTGTTCTAGCAGGGAAATTCTTAAGTCCTGGCCTGTTAGTGGCCACTGAGGGCATGGGTTGAGAACCTCTGGTGTAGTGACACCACCTGTGTGTTGATTAAAAGCTGTAGTTCTTGCCCAGAAAGGGTTAACTTTTTGAATGCCAGAGGGGTATGCAGAACATTGATCTGCAATGCGTTGTGTAGCCCTCTGGCATTCAAAGGATTCATGCATTATGTTTTCTGAAACAAAATTGTAATTCTCTGGTCTGTATTTGAAGAACATAAATAAACATTCACTCCAATAACAATAGTCGGAAGAGCAAAGAGAAATGATTTCAGAAATAATAAATGCACAAGCAGTTAAGCAAATGCTAACACAGATCTGTTTACTGTAAGCGCGCGTCACACAGAAATCAATTTCAAAAAGAATTCACATGATTATAATGCTTTTATTGGCTTGCTAAACACAAAAGACATTATCTTTAATTATAAAGACTGGCTTCCATTCTCAACAATGGATTCTTATAAACTTTACATATTTGAAGCAAAATATTAATCATGTAGCTCCAGAATTATTTCATTAAAATGAAGGGCTGCAATTATTTAAAGTGCTTTGGCAAATCGAGACTTATGATTCTTCTATACTAGGCTTGTGGAAAAGTCTTTGGAACAAGTTGGACTTTTTTCAATGACATTGATTTGAAGTCATCTTTAGCACAAAGGATTTTCACTGTAAAGTGAGATCTAATGATAAAAGTTAAAAAAAGGAAATATATTGGTGGTATTTTTCTCTCACATCAGAATGTCGACCGAATCAACAGGGCGACATTCTGATGTTGCACGCTTAAGGGTCGCCACTAGAGGGGAGCATTTCAATACTAAGCCAATTAAAACTGTAACATGTTTTTTTTCTGCTTTAAATTATATAACATACTGTACATTAAATACACTTGATGTTGCACGCATAATCATATGGGTGACAGAGAGGAATCCAACACATTGCAATGCAATGCAGTGGATACCTCTCTGGCACACAAAGGTTTAAGGGTCGCCCTGCATGGCCATGTAAATATGTTGCTTCACACACACAGCCCTCTTTCCCTCACACAGCTCACTCGTACAGATCACTCACTCTCCTTCTGCTCTGTTTAGAGAGAACTGTGGCACGGAGCTGTATGGTCACATAACTGACCTCCTCAGGCAGTGGAAGTTCTATACGCATCTTGCTTGTCACATACAGGGAAGGGGTGGAACTAGAGTCCAAACAGTACAGCATCTATGGAAAGTTACAAAGGTATAAACATTGAAAAAAGCAGAAAAAACATTACTATTTACTATTGAAATGTCGCCCTCTAGTTGGCGACCCTTATGCGTGCAACATCACAATGTCGCCCTGTTGATGCGAGAGACATTCTGTTGTCACCTTTTTCATTCTGTCGACTCTATGATCTCACCCTTTTGATGGACGCCATCTATAGGGCGACATTTCAGTAGTAAACCATGTAAAAATGTAACTTTTTTCTGCTTTATATTACATTACATACTTTACATTACATATACTTGATGTCGCACGCTTAATCATATGGGTGCCAGAGTGGTATCCAACACATTGCAATGCAATGCTTTGGATACCTCTCTGGCACTCAAAAGGTCACCCTGTGCGGCCATGTAAATATGTTGCCTCACTCACTTCAGAGAGCCCTCTTTCCCTCTGGCACACCTCACTCGCTCTCCTCCCTCTTTCCCTCCAGCACAGGTCACTCACTCTCCTTCTGCTCTATTTAGAGAGAACTTTGGTACGGAGCTGTATGGTCACATGACTGACCTCCTCAGGCAGTGGAAGTTCCACACACATCTTGCTTGTCACATAGAGGAAAGGGGTGGCACTAGAGTCCAAATAGTACTGCATCTTTAGAAAGTTAGAAAGGTATAAATGTTAAAAAAAAGCAGAAAAAACATATTACATCTTTATATGGTTTACTATTGAAATTTCACACTCTAGTTGGTGACCCTTAAGTGTGCAACATCTCAATATCGCCCTGTTGATGCAGGAGACATTCTGATGTCGCCCTTTTGATTCAGGCAACACTATGATCTTGCCCTTTTGATGGAAGCCAACTAGAGGGTGGTATTTCAAAAGTAAACACTTACAGGGTGATGCCCTTGCAATTGTTCCATATGGATGATGTTTCTCACTTGCAATAGCCATCTATAGATACCTGCAGCAATAGAAGCACCCTAAATGACAGGCCATGGAAGTACTGCACCCAGAAAATGCAAGTTTAAACTATATTAACTATTAAAAGAAACATCTTCCAGTGCTGGGGATGCAATTTTTTTTCTTTCAAGGAAAAGCCATCCTATCTACAAAAGAGAACCCTTTAGCCCATATAATCTTCCCATTTCTCTATATAGTTTAAAATACACATTTTATTTTCAGAATAGATATGTATACCCCAGGGATTTTTGAATTCCCTAATTGTATTTGTCCATACCACATATACTGGGAGGCTGTTCCATGAGTCTATCATCCTTACTGTAAAGTAGTACTTACACACATTACTTTTTGAATGTTATACCTTTTAACTTCAGACCATGATCTCGTTTACTAAAAAATGCTTTCCTCAAGTATGAAATCGCTTAATATATTGAAAGTTTTCTACCATATCATCCCTCTCCCGCCTTTCTTACAAGCTGTACATATTAAAGGGATAGTAATGTTTCACAAAAAAGAGCAGCTCCATTTAATCTTCATAGTATTTTGGCCATGGAGAGTGTTATTTCAATACTGTCAGAGTTGTAGTTCAAGAGTCATTGAATGATAAATTTACCCCCTCCCGCCCCTTTTACCTAGTGTAAGCCTCATCTCTTCAGATGTGGAATCTGGAATCTGATCCCTTGAATGGACAGCTCACAGCAAGGGACAATCTTCTCCTGTGAGCATAAGGAAAACCCTGCCCCTCTTGACAGGTTTTTCCTTATGCTCACTGAAGATTGTCCCTCTCTGTGATCCATCCGGACAGTCTTGCTGCTCTAAGGTGAGCAGTGGTACATCAGTAAAACAGGCGGGAGGTGGATACTTTATCATTCAATTACTCTTGAACTACAACTCTGACAGAATTGAAATAACACTCTCCATGGGCCAAATACTATGAAGATTAATTGGAGCTGCTTTTATTTTGAAACATTACTATCACTTGAAGTTCTGTCTATCATGGTTCTCCATGTCATGAAGACCCTGCACCCTTTTAATTGCTCTTCCCTGAACTGCCACTAATGTATTCATGTCCTTTGGAGATGTGGCCTCCAGAACTGTACACAGTTCTCCAAGTGAGGCCTTATCAATGATCTATAGATTGGCATTAGTAGCTCTTTCTTCTTGTTACTAACAACCTGGTTTGCTTTTCCCTCCGCTTTACTGTATTGTTTGCCTCCTTTCTCCAATCAACTACCTCATAGTCCTATCCCAAGCTATGCATCTTATGAACAAGCTTCATATGGGGTACATATATGCTACATTTACAGATCCACCCTTGTCTATTACTTGAGCAGCATAATCAAAAAATGGTTGGCAAGATGTTCCTATTCTTAAGCCATGTTCATGGATCTTGCATGTCAGACTTCAAATACACAACATTTCTTTCTTATAACAATATTTTCATTAATATTCAAACTACTGATGTTAGACTCACAGGCCTGTAATTGCCAGAATACTTCCTACTGCCCTATTCAAATATTTTCCATTAACAATAAAATGTACATCTCCACAGCTCATTCATTGTTGATAAGAGTGTGGAGGTGTACATTTTATTGTTATCGGAAAATCTTTGAATAAACACGAGTGAGTGGATTTCCATCTGGATGATATTTATTTGATGGATCCAGTTTCACTAATGAGCCCCAAGGGTATTAATAACCAAAAATGTGATTAGCAAAATTATGTGTATTCAGTTTGATTATTTGTTTGTAAGTAGAAATCTGAGTCTCTGTTTTTATATTTGTTTTACTAACCCTTTGAGTGCCAGAGAGGTATCCAACACATTGCATTGCAATGTGCTAGAAACTTCTTTGGCATTCAAAGGGTTAAATACATAGCTCTTTGTTGTCATATATTTTGAATTACTTTTTCCAAATAGAGACATAAAATATGTGGTGAAAAAAAGAGACATCTGTTGTCCCTGCTGTTCTGGTGTACCAGAGAAAAGACAACAATGTTGTTGCAATTTTTATGCTTCTGCTGTTACCACTTTATTAACCCTTTAATGGCTGCCCGATCCACCTAATGAGCAGCACTTTTTTTTTTTTTAATTGAATTGAATTCTGGGATGGCAGAGCGGCATGTAGTCGCTCTGTCATTCCAGAATTCTATGACATGCCAAGGCTGTCACCTGTCCTTAAAGGGGATGTTTACCCCCTTCACAACTTTGGCTAAATGGTTTCACTTCCAATAATAACCAATGGAAAATGTGTTCTTTTTAAAAAAAAAAAAAAAAAAAATCTGCCCGTTTGAAGAAATTGTAATTTTAAGTGTACCTCTGTTCCTACTTCCGGCACACAGCGCTGACAGGATCTGTACCGTAGTCTCAGCTTCTATCCAGCCTCCTCCGATGACGGAGGCTGTCTGTCTCTAAGCTGGAGGACTTTCATTGGCAGAGATCGATTTCTGGCCAATGAAAGTCCTCCAGCTTAGAGACAGACAGCCTCCATCATCGGAGGAGGCTGGATAGAAGCTGAGACTACGGTACAGATCCTGTCAGCGCTGTGTGCCGGAAGTAGGAACAGAGGTACACTTAAAATTACAATTTCTTCAAACGGGCAGATTTTTTTTTTTTTTTTTAAAAAGAACACATTCTCCATTGGTTATTATTGGCAGTGAAACCATTTAGCCAAAGTTGTGAAGGGGGTAAACATCCCCTTTAAGTTATGTTATGAAAAACAGGTGTATTAGTACTTTTCTTGATGAAAAGCCAGTGTAATCTCACTCCTGCAAATAGTTCCAAATTTATAACAACTTCTATTATACATAGGACATGTCTTTGAGTTTTAAAAGGATCCTAATGTTTCACAATAAAAGCAGCTTCAATTAATCTTCATAGTATTTGGGCCATATAGAGTATTCCAGTACTGTCAGAGTTGTAGTTCAAGAGTGATTTGATGGATAAAGTATCCCCCTCCCGCCCATTTTACTGATGTAACACTGTCCACCTCAGAGCAGCAAGACTGTCCATACGGATCACAGAGAGGGACAATCTTCAGTGAGCATAAGGGAAAACCTGAAAAACCTGTCAAGGGCGCAGGGTTTTCCTTATGATCACAGTAAGAAGACTGTCCCTTGCTGTGATCTGTCTGGTCCCAGGACCAGATTCCACATCTGAAGGGAGACAGATTATACAAGGTAAAAGGGGTGGGAGGGGGATACCTTATCATTCAATTACTCTTGAACTACAACTCTAACAGTATTGAAATAACACTCTCCATGGCCCAAATACTATGAAGATTAATTGGAGCTGCTTTCTTTTGTGAAACATTACTATCACTTTAAAGCACAAATACAGAGGCTGTTTATATACTGTATTATTAGGGTAAATGGTAAGTATGGTCCTACTGGTGAAGACTTGTTAGAAGAGAATAACTTATGGTGTTTTTATTAATATTTCCAATTTGGTTTAATGACTGGGTGCCAAGCAGATTTCTGGAATTATTTTGCCACCTACCCACATAAAAAGGATTTTAACCTGATAGTCCAGGTGTTAGTAATGTATTATTTGTGTTATTTCTCATCTGTGACCATTTTCTGAAACCAGACTCCCTAAATTTGCAACATCAGAAATGACACAACAAATGCCATGAGCAATGATGAATTGACCATAAAATATCCTGCTGCTGTTTCCTATTATCAGGCATTTACCTGTTAATTACTACATGGCAATTAGCTGCTGTGAATGCCAAGGCAAGATTACAGACACAGAAATCCAATCAACTACAGCATTACCAGATTCTCTCATTTATCTATTTGCTGAAAATGTTACGCTAAGCTATATATCGGAAAAAAGCACATTCAATGGCAGGTACAAGTCCAGTTCCTTGATGAATAAGTTCAAGAGACAATTTTTACATTCTGCTCTTGCTTGTTGCCTATGCACCAAGCAGGGCTGGATTTCCCATTAGGTAAAGTAGGTAACTGCCCGGCGTGCCAGGTTCTTAAAGGGATAGTAATACTTAAAATGTAAAAGAAATTATGTTGTAGGGTTTATCCCCCTGAGTAAAACAAGAGTACTCCCACTGCTGAATGGTGTTTCATTCAAAAGTTATTAATTTTCAAAGTTGAATTTTTTAGGTGCAATATCACAGTGGCCTGAAATTGTACAGTGGCGCTGTTGCTACACGATCCTATGGACAGCTCTGGTCCCGGGACCATAAATCTCCATAGGATGTATTAAGTATTACTATCCCTTTAAGGGATGAACCTCAGCCTCTCTGGTCTAACTTAAAGTTCTGACTTGTGGTGTGGCCAGAAAAATCTCAATGCTCCTGGTTTATGGTGACTATTTTACTTCCCAGTTTGCAGACCTCTAACTAGTTATTTAAACCCCCGAATGCTAAAGGGGTCCCCAGCGCACTTTTAAGCAGTAAGTTGGAGTCCTCTGTATAAGCCAATGAGTCAAGAGCTTGCACTGTGCTTTTATTTTCTAGGCTGAGTATATTCTGTTTCAAGCAACAGTGAGTGGGGCTAGGGGTGGAGTCATGTGATGAGTGGGGGTGTGGCCATAGGCACTGTTAAGTGAATCTTGCTTGCTTTGCCTAGTGCTGCCTCTGTGTAAATCCAGCCCTAGTTCTAAGCTACTTACAATGAATGTTACTGATCACCAGATCACCATTTTAATGCAGGATGCTAATTATATTTTTATTCTGTAGAGGAGTGAATGGGTGGCTTGGGGTGTACTGTTCCTATTTGTCTTGTTTCTCTTTATACTAACAAAATGCCAATTAAATCAAAATACATTTCTTCATTTATCCTGCTTATGCTAAAGGGTTTCCAGATCAGCCTTTAAACACCTAAAAATGCTTGTTGCGGGTCTGCAGTGATAATTACAGGTCTGCAACGATTCCCATGGATCCATGCACCACAAATTTTTAATATGTGTCCAATTTTAAGGGGATGATCTGGGAACCCTATGTATGTCATAAGTGGTGAAATTTGGGCATTATATTATGTTTTCCTGCTGAGTAAAACAAGAGCATTCCCACTGCTGTTTGTTTGAACATTGCCATCTAGTGGCCAGATTCCAGGCAGTAATTCAGTTGCATTATGTGGCAGAGGTGAGTCACTAACAACAATTCTCCATAGAATGTGATAGAATCTGCCAAGTCATTCCTAAAAGGTTGAACTTTCTGGAAGTAATGAAGCTATTACTACTTGACAGTTTGAACTGTTATCACTTTTGACTAAAACAGCTGCCAGCACTTGCAGACCCCTTATTTTACTCAGCTGGAAACCCCCCACACACAATATATAGGCTTTCATATAAATGTTACTGTTCGTGAATGATGCTAAAAAAACAGATGTGTCCTTCAAGTTCAGCCTTTGCCATATCACCCTTGCTGATCCATATAAAGGTAAAACATTTGCTAAATATATTTCTAAATAAGTTCCCAGTGGCTAAAACATTCCTTCTTGATTCCACAAGGCAGTGAGATGTTTCATTTAATGAACATCCTATCTGCATTGAAACCAGCTATTATAATTTTTACTACGGTTCTGAGCTAGAGAGGTATCCACTACATGTTTGAAAGCAACTATAGCATCTACAAACACAGCTTCCCAAGGCAAAGCATTCCATAACCTTACTGCCCTTACTTTAAAAAAATCTGTGTCTTTATTTTAGTTGAAAACACCTTTCTCTAGTCTTAATGGATAATTTTTTTTTCTCAGCTGTTTGAATATATCCCCATAAATCTATTTGTAAATGGTAATTATTTCACCCCTTAAACCATGAAGGACCAGCGGTCCTTGCTGACGTTCAAGCACACATGACCTGTTACGTGTACTGGCATGCCAAGCAGGGGTCTGAGGGAGACTGCTTCGGTCTTGGAACCGTCAATTTCAGATCCCATTTTTACTTACAGAGCTCCCACAGGGGCGCTGTAAGTAAAAAGTACCAGTCCTTAAGAAAAAAAACCATCACTGTCCTGGCACATCACAAAGTCATTAAACATCTCTTCTCTAATGTAAGTACACCCAGTATGCAAAATAAAGCTAGTGAAAAAAGGCAATAATATATAAAACAGTCCGAAAAGGAATACATTTTATAGTACCCAATAATAAAGTCCAAACCTTGCTAAAATAGCAGGTCTCAAGTGTGCAAGTAAAAACATTACCTTAGGATCACACGTGAAAATTCCTAAGTTAATACCTGAAATACCTGAAGAAATGATGGAGGTAGAAAGTCATGAAATTTGATGATGAAAATCAGATGAATGACACACTGATAAGATGAGGAGGAATGGTACGATATCAAACTGATGTATGGATCCTATGACTCCCGTGATAATGTCAGATTCCGCTTAAAACATTTTGTGTCCTTGCACACCCAGGGGAAAAGTAATCTATGGTTAAAAAAAGCACAAAACTAGACTAAAACACAGAAGAGAATTAAATCCAATCTAACTGTAATATGTTTAATAATAAATAGTTAAAAACAAATATCAATCATTACCCTCACATTTAGCCTGTCTTGGGTTTTATGCATATAAGTGGTCTCAACCTTCGAGCTGTGTCCCTGATGCTCCTTCATTCTTTCGGTCTGGAAATCCTGTAGCGATGTAATAGGAGGAATCCTGGAAGCTGGTCCAGATGTTGATGTCAGTGTTCAGAAAAATGATTATTCAATGTTCCAGATATTTACTCCTATGATTAAGTATGTTTTTTATCCACACGAAACGTGTTAGCCATATGTGTTCTTTGACTCTGTAACCCCATGAGGGGAACATTGCCATATGTCTGATGTTCTTATATGGAACCATGAATAAAATTTGAAGTTTTAAATGATTGGAAGTGGTGATATCGAGTCCAGGTGGTCCCGTGAGTGCGCTCATACACTGGTCCTCTTCAGTGTTCCAGATGCCACAAAATGAGTGGTGAGACAATAAAGTCCCAAAGGAATACTGGAAAACTGATGATAGAAATATTCAAGAAAAACAGGCGTGATAACGTTAAAGAGCTCCGTATCCTCATGGCTACAGGCCGATGGTATACCTGAAGGGTAGCGTGACAGGCTGTGGGAGGGGGGTGGTGAAGTCACAAGGGGTGTAGGAGGGACCAAAGTACATGAGCACAGTAAATGGAGATTACCCAATGCGTTTCGTGGAGGTGCACCTCCACTTCTACAGGGGTATGAAAAAGCACTAGCTCCCTGGTATTAGCCTTCTATATACTTACAGTAATGAGCTCTGTTCTAAAATATTCAATTACCTAATTGCCAGTACAATGCAATTAACCCCTTAAGGACTACTTGACGTACTATGACCATCATGGTCCTTAAATACTTAAGCCAATGGGCGCAAGCTGCAGATAAGTGTATTGTTTTTTTTTTTGCCCGTCTTCACATCTCTGAATTGTTTGTGTCCTTCCCCTCATTCTCAACCCGTTTGATAACCCCTTAACGACCGGCCACACAGGTGCGTTACGTTCACTAAAAGACCACAGAGCATTTTTTTTTTTTTTTAGCAATTCAGATTCCAGACTCCCCGAAGGGAGTGCAGCTGCGGGGGGAGTCCGGAATTCCATGACGGTCATAGTATATAATGGATCATTAAGGGTATAACAACCCATGACGTGCTGTGACCGTCAAGGGTCGTTAAGGGGTTAAGCACACTGAGGCAGCTGTAGTGCCTCCAGTGCGCCAGATAATAATCCGTCCTCTTCCTGTCGCCTGCTAGCATGTGCCTTCTGCTGGGCGGAGTATTATCTGCAGCACACGGATGCGCTCCAGCTGCCTCTGTGTGCTTAACAAACAGGTTGAGAACCAGGGGAAGGACACAAACAATTCAGAGATGTGAAGATGGCCACAAAGTAAAATAATCCACTTATCTGCAGCATGCGCCCATTGGCTATGCGGGGTGACAATGTCGCGCTGCCTTGCAGTGCGAGACTGTCATGTCGTGCTGTTTGGCCATGCAACCTGGTGAAGCAGTTTAATGGTTGCACGCTCTTCTGCGTGCAACCATTCAAAGTGAACCCATTTCAAAGGAGTAAAAATATTAGGACAAGAGGCCATAGTCTAAAACTAGAGGGACAGAGGTTTAGATGTAATGTAAGAATGTTTTACTTCACTGAGAGGGTACTAGATAAGTGGAAAATCCTACCAGCAGAAGTGGTAAAAGTTAATACAATGATGAAATTTAAGCATGAATGGGATAGACATAAGGCTGTCCTTAACATAAGACAACACCAAGAACCAAATAAGGTTTGAGGTTTTTACAGTAGAAAAATGGGCAGAGTACATGGGTCGAATGATTCTTATCTGTTGTCAAATTCTATGTTTGTATGTTTTTATACAGGATCGTACCCTATTGGCTTTTGTAGTGGCTGAGTGACACTGCACACTGCCGTGAAGTCTATTGTCAATCATTACTCCTGAAACTTTCTCTAACAAGGATTGTATATGTAGCCTAGTTCTGAAAGTCAACTACATAACGAAATCTCAACTACCATTTTTTCACTTATTCACTCAATTTATCCAAATATTTCTGCAGAGAAAAACATCCTGCTCTGTGTGTATTCCCTTGCATAGCTTAGTGTCTTCATAAAAGATTGAGACACTATTTTCAAAATCTATTTCTAGCTTGTTATAAACAAAATCTATTTCTAGCTTGTTATAAACAAATTAAAATAATTCCACCCAGGACAGAGCACTGTGGAACCCTACTTACATCTTTAGACCAACGTACAAAGGTTCCATTTTTGATAACTCTCAGCAATTTATGTTTAACGGGTTCTTTATCCATGAACATATTTAATCTCCCAAGCTAAAGTCTTTTAATTTATGCAGTAATGTGTTGTGAGGCACAGTATCAAAGGCTTTTGCAAAATTCAAGGATACTATGTAAACAGCAATACCATTCAAGTGCAAGTTACCACTTACCCTTTCATAGAGTGCAAGTAAATTATTTTGACATGATCTTTTCTGCATAAAATCATGCTAACTCTTAGTAATCGTAGCTGGAAACCTGTCGGATTTCACCAGGAGACTTCGTATTTAGAGCAGTGTCTCCAGGCCTCCGGGTGAAACCTTAAATTCTCCGGGCATATACAGTATGTGCGTATTGGCTCTCCTGCCTGCGCACATTTCATAATGTACATCAATCTCATCAGAGGCCTGCTCTGGCATCGTGGTCCGTGGACAACTTGTGACCTATGTCACCTGATCATGACGCTGCACGCCTGGTGTCAGGGCAAGAGGAGAGCAAAAACCTGGCCTAGCCTGGTCACCAGTGTTGTTAGTAAATTCTTTTTACTTCATTCTGTCACGGTGGTGTGATAGATGGGAGTGAAGTTAAATGCTGCTTTAACCCTTTGAGTGCCAGAGTGTTGCGTACCCCTCTGGCACTCAAAGGGTTAAATGTTGTACTTTTTTTTTTTTTTGAACCTCCGGGTGACCTGTTACTAAAGGTTCACAGGTATGTTAGTAATAATGATGTGGGTCATCACATAATCCTGACTATAATCAGATAGTTGGAACCAGGAATAAAGAAAAATAGCTCACAGTGCTAACTCACCTTAGTTTATAGTGATATATACAGGGCTCAAATTTCCACTCGCCACTAGCCAATGGCGAGTGAAAATTTAGCCCTGGTGAGTAGAAATTCAGCCCTGGTGGGTATGTTTTGGCTTGCAGCGGTGACTAACTATTCAGGTCTGGCTAGTAGCAAAGGACTTCAAATTATAAGCCTATATATATATGTATGTATATATATATATATATATATATATATATATATATATATATATATATATACATCCAATATTGAGAAAACACTCACAGGTCTTTCTTCAAATGAAATCAAATGCAAGTTTATTCATCAACGTTTTGTCCTCACCTTAGGCCTTTATCAAGATGCTTACAGAACAGCATATAGATAGATATATAGATAGATATAGATATACATTTTTTTTTTAATTTTTTATATAAAGTGAACATTGAAAGAAATGGTTTTACTGAAGTGTACAGCAAGGAATGAGAGGGTTCCCCAGTCCCCCAAACATCAGGCAGAAGCCCACAGTGCAAACACAAAACAAACAACAAACCTCCAGTCTAATTGTGAATAGTGTGCCCTGTGGTAGGCATGTATAATAACACGGTTGATAATTATGAGGTTTTAGGGCCCACATTTTTAGCCACAGAAGAGGTATAAGCTTGCCAACTCCGTCAAGGTACCTCAAGTATGGCAAATACCTACTCTAAACACCTGACAACTCTATCTAAATTGAAAATAACAATTAAAATAGCCCCTGAAGATATGTTGTAATAAATGCGTTGGAGCGGGACCCTTTAATTCAGTTTCTTTTTTAAAGGGACATTAATGTTTCATAATAAAAGCAGCTCTAATTAATCATCATAGTATTTGGACTTTGGAGAGTGTTATTTCAATTCTGTCAGAGTTATAGTTCAAGAGTAATTCAATGAAAAAGTGTCCCCCTCCCGCCCCTTTTACTGATGTAACACTGCTCAGCCAAAGCAGAAGGGAGGTGCCCAGGTAGACTGCAGAGAGGGACAATCTTCAATTAAGATAAGGGAAAAAGCTGAAAAGCTTGTCAAGGTGGGCAGTGCTTTCATTGTTTTCATAGAAAGAAGATTGTCCCCTGCTGTTATCTGTCTGGTCTATGGACTGCATTCCACATCTGAGAAGAGATGGCTTACACTAGGTAAAAGGGACGGAAGGGGAACTATGCTTGTGAATATCTCTCAAACCATAAAGGTTTGAGAGATAAGACTTATATCATTCTTCATGTTTTTTTAATGCCTACAAAATAAAATAAAGATAAAACGAAGTATTACTATCCCTTTAATGCTTGGAGGTCCCCATGTGTGCAATTAAAAACAAATGACAAACAATATTTTAAAAGGTGTAAAGGAGGACTTGCCTTGTGTGTCTGCACTGAGTGGATACCCATGCAAAAGCACTGTGACTCAATCAGCCTTTATAGGTAACATGTTACCACCCCCACAGACCACATGAGGAATAATCAATTGCAAACAGATAGGGTATATGAAAGCCTAAATAAACCACTTAAAGGCACAGAACAGTGGTTCTCAACTCCTGTCCTCAGGACCCACTAACAGGCCAGGATGTGATGATTTCCTTGTTAGAGCACAGGTGTGTTAATCAATGTGAATGAGCCTCTGATCACCACACCTGTGCTCTAGCAGAGAAATCCCTAAGTCCTGGCCTGTTAGTGGGTCCTGAGGACAGGAGTTGAGAAACACAGGACAGGACCCACTAACAGGCCAGGATCTGATGATTTCCTTGTGAGTTAATCAATGTGAATGAGCCTCTCATCATCACACCTGTGCTCTAGCAGAGAAATCCCTAAGTCCTGGCCTGTTAGTGGGTCCTGAGGACAGGAGTTGAGAACCACTGGCCTAGAATATAAAGGAAAGAATTAGTGCAATAAAATATTTGTGTAATATTCGTGAAAGTGAAAAGCTGCTAGAATGAGCATGAGGTGATATGTGAACACAATAAGATAGTAACCCTTTTAATATCTTCAAACTCGCAGGTCTATGATTTCCCAGTTTATATCTTTTTCCCTGTCTGAATAATGGTAATTTATTTGATTTCCTCCAGTCAGAGGGCACTATTCCTGATGAAAGAGAATCAATAAATATGATTTATAATGGAGTTGCTATTACTGAACTACATGTTTGTGTTCTTGGTGGGTTGGAGGATTAGACTGAGGACAGGATACAAATTGACTTATGATACTAGATTAGAAGATGCAGAATAAGCTACCTTGACCCTTTAAGGACCAGGGGAGAAAACACATTGCTTTTCAATCTTTGGTTTATTCTTTGGGCCCTTCAAGGGGTAAAGAAGATAGGGCAGGGGTGGTGAAGTTCAGTCTTCAAGGACAGCAAACAGCCCAGTAGTTATGGATTCCCCTCTTGAGCCAAGCAGGTAACTGAAAATGAATTCATCACAAATTAACCATTTGAGCACCAGAGGGGGTACTCAATGCATTGCAAAGCTGTGCGGGGACCCCTGAATTCCATGACCGTCATGAATCCTTAATGGAAGTTTTCCCATAGCACATTATGGGTCCTTAAAGGGATAGTAATACTTCATTTTATCTTTATTTTATTTTGTAGGCATTATAAAAAAACATGAAGAATGATATAAGTCTCATCTCTCAAACCTTTATGGTTTATGAGATATTCACAAGCAAAGTTTCCCCTCCCGCCCCTTTTACCTAGTGTAAGCCATCTCTTCTCAGATGTGGATCAGGTTGTATGACCAGACAGATAACAGAAGGGGACAATTTTCTTTGTATGAAAACAATAAAAGCCCTCCCCCCCTTGACAAGTTTTTCAGCTTTTTCCCCTTATCTTAATTGAAGATTGTCCCTCTCTGCAATCTACCTGGGCACCTCCCTTCTGATCTGGCTGAGCAGTGTTACATCAGTAAAAGGGGCGGGAGGGTGATACTTTGTCATTGAATTACTCTTGAACTACAACTCTGACGGAATTGAAATATCACTCTCCAAAGTCCAAATAATATGATGATTAATTAGAATTGCTTTTATTATGAAACATTGCTATCCCTTTAAGGGGGTAAAACTTTATTCAAAACTGTCAATGTGTCATGTTAACAAAAAGTCCAACAGATGATTAGTTTAGGAAATATTCACACTTATTTCTAGGAAAAGTGAAAGTCTCCTGGTGTAGCACAGCGTTTTATTAGTATATGAAATGTCACTGAAAATGCTTCATTATCATATGAAACTTAATTGAAAACCTTGATTAGTATATGCAACTTCACTGAAAAGGTGTCATTAACATATGAACCTTAATTGAAAAGGCATCAATAGCATATGAAACATCACTGTAAATCATAATTAGCATATGAAACATCACTGGTATGACACAGATACCGCAATTAGCATATGGTACCAAGTATGTCTATATCCTTAACTGTACATTTGCTGGTCTTTAGGCAGTTTCTAACAAAGTTTTCAAATAGGTGAACTTGAATCAAGGTGACAGGTCCACTTTAAAGTGGTTAAAAGACCCATTTAAATCCATGTGAATGTTGGGTATTTTTATTTTTGACTATGGTGCAGGTTTGCTCCATACTGTATCTTTAAATCAGAGCCTTTTTGCTGACGTCTCATCTCTTTCATGTATAGAAAATAACTAGAAACTGAGAAGAGAGGACGTGTGGAAAACTGATTCCAGCTACAAGTTAAATATTTGAGCACATAACAAACGGGGCTGTAAAAAGATCATGCTCTATTCTTTACTAATCTCATTCACCATTCTGTCGTCTCTGTTCTCTAATTAGTTTCACTCACCGTAAACAGTACTTTTATAAAGAAAATCTAATCAGGTTGTACATTAGATGTATGCTTTCAGATGCATGTTCCTACATCCGGAGAGGCTGAAAACCAACTGCACCATAAAGCTTACTATACATTTTTTCTGAACAGGTTTTGATTCATTTAAATATATTGCTTATGTTAATTATGCAATATATCATTATATGGGAAATATTGAAGTAGTACATCCACCTAGCAGCCCGGAAAAAAGACCCCCTCCCCCACGGGTCAAAAAGATGCTGACAAACAATACAACAAAACTAACGCTCAGGCAGATGACAAAATACCCACATCGAGTTCTAGACACATAAAGGCTTATTAGTTTATTGTTACACACATGTACCCAGATAAAAATACATACGTTAAAATCATACTTTAAAAATACCTGTACCTCAATAAATATGAAAAATAAAAACACAAAATATAGTTCAGTTCAGTTTAACCCCTTAAGGACTACGTGACGTGGTATGACCGTCACGGTCCTTATACCCTTAAGGACCAGTGACGGTCATAGCACGTCACGTACTTTTTACTTACAGCGCTCTACCGGGAGCACTGTAAGTAAAAATGGGGCCTAAAATTGATCACTCCAAGACCGGAGCGATCTCTCTTAGGCCTCCAAGCGTCGCGCCGGTACGCGTAACAGGTCACGTGTACCGGCGCGTTGGTAAAGATCAAAGCGGTCCTTAAGGGAAGGTAACTTCCCTGGACCGCTGGTACTTAAGGGGTTAAAAAAGGGCTTATTTAAAATGTATGCAGATATTATAAATAATAATAATAATAATAATCACTGGGCTTCAAAGAAGATGACTGCGCCAAGAAGTCTGATAA